>VCII01000237.1:2703333-3379166 GCA_006030095.1 Triplophysa siluroides
AACGTTAAAAACAGAGATGTTTATTATGCTGCTTCCCCTTTAAGAGGTGCACTGCTGTATTAAACTGTTACACGCGCTTTGTTTCTTTTCTGTTTACTTAAGACAAAATGGATTACTATTTCAAGAATACTTGCTTATTTGGGCATTTTGGCATAATTTTGTGTGGATGTATCTGTTAAGGAGACGTGAAAGAGAACTCAATTCAGTATTTTGTGCGTTGTCGAAGATGCCGCTTTCCGGCAGCGCGCAAATCATACACACAGACTGTAGAACAGAATCGGCTTCACTTTGCGTCGTCTTGAGAATATGGCAAGGCTTAAAAAGTTGTAAATGATAAAACTTTCGTTTGCCAAGCGAGACTCTCCCTATCGAGCAACTGACAGTTCTCTCAACTGGCCCGAAGGTCTCCCATGCTGGCCCCGGGCCATCGGGCAGTCCTTGTAGTCGAGCCCTGCAAAGGCTGTGGAAGCATCTGTAATTCATTTATATTTTTCTTGTCCAGTTCTTCACATCTTCAATCGTTACTATTACACACTTAGTGATTTACAGACACTATCAAAGAACATCAGCATCCAAAATCTTTGTGGGCCTAAAAGGCTTTACAAAGTATCTTCTATTCAATCCGAATGAGAGGAGAGGAAATACTGTCTTCATCCCCTCTTTATAGGATTGATTCATGTCCTTATTGTGCTGGCTTTATGTGGGGAGAATTAAGCTTTTAATTCGCAGTGGTCAAATTGAAGCAGTAGATTTGATGGTTGATCAGCAGCTGAGTTATAATAGCTATTATGGTTTAATGGGGGTTTGTGACATTATGCAGGGCTGTGATTGGCACGCAGCTTATACTGGACTAGAATTATGGTCTTTAATACTAGCTGCTGGTTTGCATTATTTATGTCTATTTTGCTTTGAAAAAAAATAAAGCTCAATTTTACCTTGAAAGGAGCTGCCATCTGTTATAGACAATTATCTTTAAGGTAATTAAGATTATGGCTGCTGTGATTAACTATTCATGAACGTGATAATTGCAGCATTTCGTTTAGATCTACTCGCATTCTTGCTACTAGGGCGTTTTAACCAATCAATGTCCACTTTGAGCATTACCACTGTGGAGAATCACATGTGTTTGAATTCTCTCTTGATCTGTGTGTTTAACTTTCTCCAGGTTTCTTTAATGCACACGGTCTACATGCAGCTTCTGACAGCTCACCTTCTTGCAACCAAACTACAACATACCCTATAATTGGTGTAGGACACAGTGTAAATAATATTTACATACGTTTCATTTATGCATTTTGCAGGCTTTGCGTTTATCAGTTCATGTCTTTGCTGAGAATCAAACCCATGGCTTTGAAATGTATAGCTCATTATGCAACAAGACCATCAGTGAGCTTTGAGCTGAACCTTAGGGCTCAATATTTCACAGTCAGCACTTCAATGAAGTATAATGAGCATTTTCATATTATTGGATTGTTCACATTCTGTGTATAATCTATTTAAAACTTTTATTGCTGCTATGACAGCTAATGTGCTGTTGGCCATGTATGCATTGCCACGATTATACTGACGTGTAAAACAGGATTAAATCAATTCTTATGAACAGTTCTCAGCTTATGATGGATGTGTAGCATACGTTATGAATATGGCACAGGGCTTTTTTTTGTAAATCCTTTTATTTGAAATGAAGAATGGAAATATAGCATCAAATAAAGCATTTGTCAAAGTCGTGCATGATCCCTGTGTTACAGTGCGGTCTCTTATCATCTTATAAGACATTATCATTCTATGTTTTTTTTCCAGTGGTCTATGCTGTTTTTTTTTGTCGTTGTTTTGTTTGTAGTTGACGTAAATTATGGGTATAACATGCAACAGAAGTCATTTTTTATTATTTCTGTATTTACAATGTGGTTAGAGAAGCTGTTGCATTTAACAGTGCTGTTAAATAGACAGCTTTTTTGTAGAGTTGTCATAAAATTACATAGAACTATGGAATTCTTTCTCTTCTTAGTCTTTGTCTTAAATGTTGTCTAAGCTGAAACTTACATTGAAGGAATAGTTCACAAAAAAGAAAATTCCGTCATCATTTAGTCACCCTTGTGTCATTCAAAAACTGCATATGACTCTCTTCGCACAAACAGAAAAGATATTTTGAGAAATGTCCCATTTGTGTCCATATAATGGAAGTCAATGCGACCCATTTTCTTTGGTTACCAACATTTTTGGAAATATCATCTTTTGTGTTCTGCAGAAGTCATACAGGTTTGGAATGACACGAGGGTGTAGGGCTGGGAGATATAAATTGCGATTCACACTATTTATACATGTCTAAATCGATTCTGTGTTTTATGCACTGCTCTTCTGTGTGAACTTCGGCTCTTTGATCAGTAGAAAGTACTGCTCGATCTAAAATCACTACGAGATTTATTAAAAATGCAACACTCGTCAAACATCATTATTATAAATATACTTTATTATTATCATTAAAATACCTGAAAAGGTTTGCAGAACAGGGATAGAATATGACCATTGGCAAAGGTCTCTGTCAAATTATGACCTAAGACCAAGACAAATTATAGAGCGTAGTACCAGTATCGATAAGCGGTATCGATTTGGGTATCGATATGGATAAAATCTTAACGTTACCCATCCCTACCTACGACTCCGAGGGTGATTTTATTTTGAAAGAATTTTCAGTTTTGTCTAAGCTATTTCTTTAAGAAGGTAATCGAGACATTGTGTCCATCACCTAATTGGTTATTAATAATAACATTGTTTAAACCAATATCATGAACACCCCTCTGTGTTTGAGGAGGTAATGACATTGGCAGATGCTCTGTGATTTAGCACAAACTGGGGGCATGATATGGTAACCACTCTCCAATCATACCTCCTAGCCCCCAGACCATATGCTTATGCCACACTGTTCGATAGCCGGGGTACATGAGCCATAGCAGGAAAGCTTGACAGGGGAAAGGAAGCAAAAGAACAATGAGGCAAACCGCACTCAGCCTGAGGGATGGGTGTACATGTACGTGAAGCGGTGGGATGGTTATCAGCGCTTTGACTGAAACATAAGGCCTGTCAGGAAGGAAGGAAGTGGATACACGGCTTTACAAAAGTTAGCCTGGTCCACGTTTTGCTTGGATACAGCAACAATGGTTGCGTTTGTACTGTCGTACCGTAGTGATGACCACACTTGTGGTTCATGTGGTATTTTGATTATTATAATGTGGACTGTAACATGTAATTATTGCATTTAATTATATAATTTGTAGTACTTCTGTTTATATAACCCACTTATTCCTTTGTATGTTTCCATGGTTTACATTCCAGAAATGTCTGAGTGTATTTTTTCGTGGCACATAGTAGAGCGTTCACTGATCCCGAAACATTTTGCCCCCTCTGTGTAATTGCTTGAAATGAGGGATTGCTGCCCTGCCAGAACTTATTGCATGTCATCTAGGAAGGTAGGCAGCCTTGCTGACCCCTCAGGGCATGTGTCAACATTTAAACATCTCAGCAGTCAAGCAAATTACTGGCTCCTTTGCTAGCTCGAGAAATATCACAACCTGTACGTTTAGTGATTGAAAATTTCATAAACTTCTGTACTGGTTCACTCTGGTTGGCCGGTCATTGGTGTCATTTGCAAAACCTTGTAAGAATAATTCGGCAAAAAAATGAGGTTGTTCCAACCCCTTATTATTTTCTTACTTTAGTCTTCTGAACTTTAATCTTCTGAACCCGTACAATAGTTTAATGTTGCAGACCAAACTTTAAGAAGCTATTTGATAATCATCCCCTTTAAGGTTTAAGACTACCTTAAGACTACCACCTCTAAAGGTAATAAAGACATTGTAAGTCAGTTCTTGGTCACCATTGAATACCAATACCATAGTAGGAAAAATTACAGTGGTAGTCAAAAGTGCCCCAGAACTGTTCGCTTTCTTCAAAATGTCTTTTGACATTTATAAAGCAATTTTTCCAGTCAATGGCGGCCAAAAACTTGGGGTGCTCCGATCAGGATTTTGGGGCCGATCCTCGATCACTGAAAGCTGTATCGGCCGATACCGATCACCGATTACAGGAGCTATTTGAAGCTTTCGCCGTAGCATTATTTATTAAACTATATTTAATAACAATTTATATCAAGTATTCAAATTAAGAGAAGAGAAAGTCTCATGAATTGACATTTGAATATTGGCAAGTAACAAATTCATATAAAACATAAAAGCCTGTGACATGAGTCCCAGAAACCCTTTGTCTTCCACAATATATAGTGGCCGTGATCAAAGCAAATTTCTTACATTATTTATCTGATATTTATTTATGCTTCTTACTGTCCCCGGTTGATGCTTTTGAAACGTCTCTGTTACAGACAGCTGAGGAGAGGTTGCGCTAGACTTTCATTTTAGACTTTTCATTTATATATTCAATGTTTCTGTTGTCGGACATAAAATAATAATCTAATTACAAGCAAATGTTTATGTTCATATGTCCAAGCAGTAACAATGACAGGTGTCTGTAAAAGGTGTTTTGAACTCACAAGTAAGCTGTGGTTTGGTCATATATGTGCTGCTTCTGCCGCTTACTGAACAGAGAAACGCAGAGAGAGACATTTTTTCACTCACTGAAAGCTATTATTTATCTCAAAAGACGCTATTTTATTAGGTAAAAACTCTGTAAAGACGGCACCACTTACAAATCGCCTTTATTGTAGGCCGTCAAAATGACGGATGACCTTCAAGATTTTTCCATCACTGGTAAAAAAAAATCACAGAGAATTTTCGGTTAACGCGACCTCTGCATCTGAGTGTTGCTCGAGCTGCTGAACTATCCCGCTCTCTCTAAGCGCTAGCTAACTTTGAAAACTACTCGCACTCCTTTACGTGACTAACCTTCAAATGTCTGACGAGGCTGATGGTGTTCCAATGTTTTGTGAATTCGCTTAGTACACACGTGTCAGATTTCTTTTTCACACACCTTGTAGAATTGCCAGACAGGTGAAGCCATTTTCATAGCGCGTAAAAAAAATTCTCGCCACTTTTGCGTCATGTTATCGGCTTTTCTGGATCAGCGTTTATAGAGACCGCCGATCATACTTCCCAAAGTATCAATCGGAGCACCTCTACCAAAAACTGTTTGGTTGCAAGCATTCTTCCAAATATATTTTTCTGTGTTCATCAGAACAAATACATTTATACAGGTTTGTAAATGAAGACAGAATTAAATGTTTGGCTGAACTGCTCTTTAACATTAAGTTATAAGTTAATAGTTGAGAATAGGAATGTGACCTCATTTACTTGTAATTTTGTTGCCTTTCCTTGTGCTGGTCTGGAAACAGTAGTAAAGATAGTGAACCACATCTCGAGACAAATGAATAGAATACTCTGTTACGTTTATGGCACAATTACTTTAAAGGATTCTCAGAGGTCTCTAAGCAGATCTCAAAACTATGTAACCAGAGATGATAAAATGGAAACAATTTATACATGAAAATTACAATATTTCTACTTTGGGAACACCGAGATATTCTTTGTGTCTTGTAAAAAGACATTTCTTTTGTACAAGGTTCATGTTTTGAAAACATTTTTATTGTAGCATATTTTGGGTGAAGCTTTGGAAAATTTGAGAAGAAGCTAACAGCTTGCAGAGCTCTTAACACAAACCTTTTTAGATCAGAAAAATCTCCTCGCCGTATCTTCCGTGTTTAAACTGTCATCTTTAAACTCTGCTTTTAAAGAAAAACTTCTACACATAGAACCACAGACTAAAACTTGATTTCTTATCTTCGTTTAATCGTAGCACATGATGTATCCACACTAAATGAATCTTACGATACTTATGAGTTTTGCATTTCTAATAAAGCTATAATGTATCATGTAGCATAACCCTGCATTGTTTCTGTTATCATTCAGCCTCTTTGTTCTTTCAAAGACTTACCACGTGCGGTTCATGTCTGGCATCTTTTAGCACTGGGACCGCTCCATCTATCAGTTTCAAACGATCTCCAAATCCAGCGTTATATCCACTGTTTATATAACATCCATCACTGAAATGCTGTGAACAAACAAACACACCACAGTTTTCTCTCTCTATCGCAAGAGAATGAGCTGCAGCTGCAGGCTCACAGCGCAGCCAATCATCACACAGCGCAGCTAATCTGGATGGTAAGCGGGTCTTCCTCACTCGTGGGTTGACGCGTGGGCGGGCTATTTCTTTCGCCTTGCCGTGGATGTGCTCTTCCAGGAGAAATAGCCCGGGAATAACAAGGGACTAAGAAACGGATTTTCATGTTCAATAAAAAACTTTCTGAAACCTATATGAACGCTGGGGGAGTGTATCGAGCACAGAAATGCTACGTCCAACTCGTTTTTTGACAAGTTGACCACGTCAAGTATGAGAAGACGGCACATTTAACATTGCAAATAAGTTAGAATGCATGTAACACAGTTGATTGGCCCCTTGAAATAGTTACAGTACTTATAACATTTTAAATAAGAGTAACTTGTAATCTGTAACCAAAGTAACCTTCCCAACACTGGCTGTGAACCAGTCAACAGTAACTTTATATTGTAATGTTTATAACTCATTTTATATTGGTAATAACTTGTTCAACGTTTCTTATATAACTGTTGATATGATGCACAGTCAAGGCAATGCTACCTGAATACTAATACTTCCTGTTTAAGCTACAGACATGTAAGCATGTGTTGACAAAGCAGATACTTGTATGTTTTTGTGGTTTCTGATACACCGTTTAGATTATGGTCTCTTGTAAATGTGCTGTAAATGACAAGAGCTGGAGGAAGTTTGGTATCACTATAGAGTTGCACCAATATGGACGGTTTCATCTTAACAACATAAACAAGCGTTCGGCGCATGCACCCTTTTGTGACTTTTGCTACACATTCACAAACAATAGAGTGCCTGTAGATTATTTCTGATAACAATCAAAAGAAACCGAGAAGAACCGTTACTTGGCTAAAGTTGTCTATCAAATATTAAGAATTTAGACCAATGCAATACCAAGCTCAACCGCTCGATGTCAATGTACAAAAGGTTTCTTTAAGTGCGACCGATTAAATAAAATGAACATACAACAAAATTCAACAGATAGTTTATTTAAAGAGTACATAACATGAGATCATGAAAGTTGCATTTCATGCAGTGTGTAATGTTTCCGTGTTTGAAAGTAACCAGTCTGCCAAGTTGTAAATCTGAAGGTAAATGAATAACGAAGATATTGGCTTGGAAAAAAGGGAGTCGACTCTGAATCACCGAACAAATCGTCCCTAGTCCGATTCGCGAACTGCCGCGGATGATTTACGTCACTACAAATAGTCCTCACTTACGCTGTGCTAGGACTCCCCCCGAAAACTTCACTCTTCTCCCCCAAACACTGTAGCTTGTGAGCCTCAATTGCGGTAAACCAATCACAGCAGACTAGACCATCTGACCAATCACATCAGACTAGGCTAGCGGAAAGGATGGGAATAGACAGATGAATCATAGAATTAATCATTTGAGAGTCAGTCAAAAAGTAAGGTAAGTATAACTGCCTATTTTTACGAAATAATAGTGATTTTACACCTATGTACATAAACTTGTTGTTGGACACTCCATAAACCTAAGTAGGACCTTAAAAATCCCTAGTTATGTACTCTTTAATAAAATTATTATACAGTAAAATAATAATGCAAATTAATATTTACTTAAATTAAATTAAATAGTAATTATTAGACACTAGCCAAACACAAACCGGAAGTTAACTGGGGGCAGGCACACGTGTGTCCGATGAAACGGTTTATATTTCCAATAAACGTTATCGGTCGATAAAAGCTTTTTTTCATACTATCGGCTATTAGAATTTAGTTAATGCAAGTTAATATAACCACTAAACTATCAGTATCTGCAGATATAACTCTGAATAATCGGCTATCTGTGGATAATTTTTTTATTGATGCATCTCTAATTAAAACATGTTATTGCAAAATCTTAACACTGTGCCAAACCCTTATCAGATGAATCGTGGTTACAGCTGTGGTGTACATCAAGTTGCCATTTTCCTCATGCACATTATGCTCCAATGCATTCTTATGAACCAAATGAAGTACCTTCTCTGTGTGTGTTTTTGTTAATCATATTTTGTGAATACAGGGTTGAGAAAATAATGGAAATCTCAATGATTATAATGGGTAGTAACCATGGAAACCCAAAAGTCTGTAAAATAACAGTAGGAGTTATGGAGAACTGTGTGAAAGAACTCAAACCTTTTATCATGCCTCCAGAGCGAAGCATTTATTCAGTAAACCCGTGGAGTTTCCTCAAAAGGGCCTTTTATTCAACCACACTTAAATGTCAAAATCAATGCAAACGTCTTTTGAACTTGGGTAAAGTGGAGATGTTCACTTCATATACAAACATCCAACAAAATGGTTGTCTAATCTCATTTTATATTAGTAATTACCTGTTCAGAAAGATAACATTCATTCATTTTTTGTTGTACACTTGCACATATAATGAATAGGTTGTGAAGTGTTTTCTGCAAGTCTGCCCAAATTTCAGCAAAATTAACTAAATTAAATAAAACCATAAAATGAAAGAATATCAAGTCAGATATTTTAAATAGCTCTGCATTTCAACAGCAGCTCAGTGTCAGGAGATGCTTCATAAGTTCACAGCAGTGTAAACCCTGCCTGCTGACTTCTTTGATGCGTTGCTCACTCGCAGAGATGAGACGGGGGCTTTGTAAAGCGCTCCAATTACACGGGTTCCATTCAAGGCTTGCGTAGCTATCATCATGCTTCGTCTGTTGTGCAGCGTCAGGGCTGCGATAAGGAGAGAGGTGGGAAGCAGGACATGAGGAGAACTGGATGAAAGTGTCAAATTGTATCAACACAGCTTCTGTTTAAAATCAATTCTTATCCTCTGTAAGTTGGAGATTGACATTTATTCATAATTATTCAAAAATAACAATAGTAGTCTTAATAAATACGGATTCTAAATAGAAAATATAATAAATATAATACTAGTTATAAAAAATACGGTAAGTGTTATAAAATGATTCTCAGCTGCGAAATCTATTTGGTGTGTGCACTTGTGTAATTTGATATGCAAAGCATCATCTTTATCTTTTAATTTCGTAATTTTTACCGTCAACCAGATACATTGTCATAGCACCCTGGGATGGAACCCTGGTTATGAGACTCTCTTTCATACCAGTGTCTGTGTACTTTCATATAGAAGCAAAACCTCTCATTTCCCTCCTTGACAGCATCCGTCTCTGCACTGAAATATTTAACAAGGCACTTTATCAAAATCACTCACCGTCTATTCTAAATGACACCTTTTGATGTAAATTCAAAGAGCCAGGAGAGCGTTGTGCTATATTCTCATCATGAAAAAATCTCTCTTCATAGGAAAGTTGGATAACATTTGACCAAAAATGTAACATGTTGGTGGTGTCAGGAGAGGAAAGTAATGCGATTTGACTTTTACTTTCTTTTTATTCCATTATTGATTTATAATGAATTATTATGTGTTTTTAAGGGTAGCCTTTAATCTTCCACGCGGCACAGCGCTGGGTTTTTCTTATTAATTTTACATGTTAGCTTTTTTATTGGATTTAAAGATAAATAAATAACCTTAACAACCCTCCATCATCAGATAAAAATCAATGTTGCCCAGTTCACACACAATATAGAAAAGATAGAGCTGTCTGTCTAAGTGCTTCGGTCATACATTGTGTGCATGACACTGACACATAGTGGATAAAACCGTCTTTGTCTGGTTTGCACACATATTTGAAATCCCTAAACATTCTGTGTGCATGTAGTAGTGTTTATATTTATTACAGCTTTTTGCTTGTTTTGGATGTCTGTTTGACCCAGGCATTATTTAGATATTTAACTGCAAATCCTTTAACAAAAAAGAGAATTCAGCTGGGAGTTTGGCTCGCTTTCATTCTGTTTTCTACGAGGCACTTTCTCCATATCAATGACAGATAAGCTTGCTGGCGAGTCCGTTCAACCTAAATAATAAAAACATCAGTTTCTCTGATCCCAGAGGGACGGGGGAACGCTGTGGTCATCATTTCAGTTCCCACAGCAGTTCCCTGTGGTTTTTGTGGTCTAAGCTTTGGATTTCATTTCACAGCAGATATGTGGAGCTTGCTTACGATATGGTTTGAAGTAAGCAGATCGCCAGAAGCCATCCAGACTCCAAACTAATAATGGCTGCACATTATAGCCCTTGTTTATATAGTTGCTTTTTATCTTTCAGTGGTCATGTAGGCAGGGCAAAATGCTACGCAGATCTTATATATTTGACTCAAATTTTAAATTAAAACTTTTTGGGATAAAAATAAACTAAACTGTCCCCTTAACAAAATTGAATTTGTGACGGTAAGCTTATGATAATGATTTCCAAAGTGAGCCGCCGGGTACTATTTTTTTAAGATGTTATCTACCGCATTAAATATCAATACAGAGACCTTCTCTGTTTGGTCCCCCAAATATTTTTTTATTTAATATTCGCTTTATATTCGAAATGGCTCAAAATAAGAATTTGTATGAGCAGCCATCGGTTGAATAGACATAGGAGCCAGGTCATAGGAAAATTTAAAGATTTAATTTGCTAAAGGGGAAAAGCATTCAAGTATTTCTGGCTTGAAACAGGTCTGTACTTCCAAAACACCCACACAAGGAGAAATCCCTCTAGCTCACAAGCAGCTTTTAATTAGATATGCAGCGGAAGCCTGATATGCTGATCCAGGGCCTATATAAGCTTTATTGGATGAGAGTCATTTAAAAGAGGGATATTACCCTGGTTGAGTATTATGCGAAATGGAAAAATGATCAGTACTTGCATGCGGCTTCTGAATTTGTATGGAATTGCATTAAGCTCACAATTAAGCAGCCACCCACAACACTATAAAGTAAAGGCGAGATTTGCACCGGTGAGCACCACTGATTTAACAAAATAGCTAAAGCATGCATGACTTTTTCTATACTTGGTGCTTTTTTAAAGCTCAGAAGCTCAGAAAAGGTGTGCTTTTCCATTTTTAAGGATGTGAGGCTTTCGCCTTGCAGGCATTATAATCCCATAAATTCACATTGAATGAGGGACCTAAATCATAAATAGGGTCCAAAACATCATAAAGACTTGGAGGTGGGCATTTTAAATGGGTTCAGTTAGCAACCACCCAGAATACGGTATTGTCAATACCATAACAACCACATAGAAACATACTTAAAACCCATCATACATCCTATAAACCATATCAAAATCCTAACAACCACCCTTAGTTTAGTTTGGAGGCGAGCTTGCATATTCTAAGAATTCGAAGAAATTTTAATCGTTTCTCGTATTGCTTTCTGAAACCATGTCATATTGCACGCTTTCGTTTTGAACAAAGGACTTAATAACCTCACAGTTTATTCCGAGAACCTTCTTGTGTCTGATTTGTCATATTAGGAGGCTTGAATACATGCTGGGGAATTCACTCCGTTATACGTCATTATACAGTTTATTTCGGTTTCCTGTTGGTTTGGAAGACTCATCTTGTTTTTCTCCCTGAAGAAGTGATTCACAGCACTGCAGCTAGATATCGTGCCTGCGTAGCTGTCAGGGGCCGGGCCGTCTTAACTTGTTCCATTGAATTTCCTTAGAAAGGAAGACGTGCGAAGGCTGGAGTTTTTCCAATTGATGGGTTTAAACAATGTACAATATTTTGGACGTGATGTTTATTTTCACAGGTGTACATTTACTTGCTTTATGTAAGCTTATTAAAACAACGATTTGAGTGACTTACCAGCTTTTGTGTATTACTGCATGTGATAACAGCCATCACCATTAGCATACGGAGAGGTACTTCAGTCAGCATATGCAAACTACACTTTATCCCTAAAGAAAATCTCTTTACATAGTCTTAAATACTTATATGAAATCGAGGCTGTGCATTTTCTGCTTGTTGAAGTTATTGCAGAACCCACACCAAGGCAAAATATTTGTTTATGTGAAGCAGACTGACAGATACTGTTTGCTTTCAATCCGAGTTAATTAAAAGACTTGTTTACTCTCAATAATAACAGTCCCACCATGCAAACATGTGCACGCTGTTTGTTTTGTCTGTTTTTCTGCTAATAAAGTTGATTCACAAATGCAAGATTCAGGGATTAAAGGGATAGTGCACAATGAACATTTGTTTACTAACCCTCACGACATTCAAAACCTGTCTTGACTTTTCTGCAGAACACAGGAGGAGATATTTTGAAGAACATTGGAAACCAAAGAGCATTGGGATTGAATGGACAGAAAATCACTGAGGCATTTCTCAGAATATTTTACTTTGTGTTCCAAAGAAGAATCATCAGTAATAAATTCTGACAGAATTTTATTTTTGGGTGAACTGTCCCTTTAAAGTGATAGTTCACCCAAAAATGAAAATTCCGTCATCCTTTACTCCTTTACTGTCATTTCAAATCTTTATGACTTTCGTTCTTCTGCAGAAAACAAAAGAAGATATTTTGAAGAAAGTTGGTAACCGAAGAGCACTGGGCCCCGTTCACTTCTATTGTATGGACACAAAACCAATGCCAGAGTGAATGGGTGCCAGTTAACAACATTTTTCAAAATATCTTTAATAAGATCTCCACAATAACAATGTGCTGTGTTTCAGGAGCTTTATTTCTTAGTGTCTTACAGAACATTTTTGTCGGTTTTGCATTTTCTTTTTTTCAATTTTTTCATAAAGATGAATAATTTTGCATGTAAAGCAGTGTTAAAGCTCCATGAAACACTAAACAACATTTATTTAGATGTTAACAGAGTTGGTTGTATTGTACATCATAGAAAACAATGTTAGCAACTGTACGTTATTACAGTAGAGAAAACTAGCTAATTTTGAGCTTTTTTTAGCTATTTTTGCCGGGTTTAAAACCATTATCTGGCAAACGTCGATGTGACGTGGCGATGTACGATAGTATGTGGATAACGCATCAGTGTCTCATAATTATTGCGACAAATGCTAGCGCCTTGTTAGAGCGCCCGTCTCCCATGCCTGACCTATCGGCGCTTTATAGCCCGCTCGTCATGGATGCGAGTAAGGCCGGAACAGTAGCAAACTGTTTTACTCTGGAAACCTTTTAGAAATGGAGATAAGTTGACTTTTGGACTCGCTCATGAAGGGAGTCTGTGTCAGGAATGCGGTACTGTGACCTGAGGACTTTTCCATCTCTTCAAATGCGGTAACGTTAAAGGCATGGTGGGTGATCCTGTCCAGAAAATGTTTTTGTCATGTTGGTTGGAAATCTCTTTACATCCTGATAGCAATCAAGAAGTATAGTGGTCAAATAATATTTTTATAATTATATTCCATCTGTGAAAGGATGGAAGCAAGTCAGTTTTTGAAAAAGCAGTGACGAAAAAACGTCTGGATCATGAAAGAGGAAAAACTCGAATTATCATCGGTTCAGCTTTCAGCTCTCTTTCTTTTGGAAAGGTATGTACATGCTTCGAGCAGAAGTGAATGGATTTAGTTTGTAATTCGTTATGTGGATTCACGAAATACATTCATGTGTTTGGAGGAGGCGTGGCTTTGGACGGCAAATCACAAAGAGGGTGGATTAAAAGTATGATTCGAGACTGTATAAAACAGGTAATGATTAAAATATTTTAAGATATGGAATCGGATCACTTCCCCCACTCTTCTTCTCGCAGCGTTTACACCCATTTTAGTTGCATTTTTTCAAAACAACAGTGAGGTAGACTGTAACTGAAAAGGGGGGGTTTCATGACCCTTTAATGTCAAGGCAAATGTTTTTCTTTTATTTCTTTTTCCTCTTAACTCGCATCTAAATCCTGATATTGTTCTGGATTAAGCTGTATTTTAAATTGACCATTATTGCCTGGTTTATCATATGTAATAAATCTATTGGTGAGTCATATCCATAGCTTTCTGTTTCTGCTTGTTTTCTTCATTGTTTTCTGTATTGTGTGGAAAGCAGGTCGACGTACAGCATTTATTTATTCGTTTTATTAACATTTTTGACCCCAAACTAGGTTGAAATTACCCAACATTTTTTACGTGTAAAATCAATATTTTAGTCATGAAAATGACTGTTCACTGCCTAGAAAGTAAACCAGACATTACATCAATATACAATATTCTTGTATTCTTTACACTACTGCAATGTTATTTCCTCTAATGCTTTATTGGTAATGCTTGTTCACTTTATGACGGCAAGTTTATCTCATTTAAACCCACTCGGTGACTCTTCTACAGTATTGTTTGTCAAAGCCATGAAACCGATTAAATAAACTCTGTTCCCATTCTGAACTGCTGGACTGAAGGTTGGTTACTTTGCAATAACATTACTGCGTTATTTGCCAGTCATTTTAGCTGCTGTATTGAACCCATCAACTTGTCAATTTGTTTTCCACAATTTGCCATCTTCCTGGACACCTTGAAGATATCTTTATTGGTTGTCATAGAAACGCTGCCCTGTCGTTTCTTATGTATCCATGGACACTGAACCAATCTAAGTGCCACTTCTGTTTTTTGGGGGGTATTTTTTGAATTTTTGAGAGCGTGAGAAAGAGGCTTGTTCCCAAAAAGTCAAGTTCCCTTTTCTGTCGGTCTCTCGACGTGTCGAAGACGACAGATGGGGTTCGCCCTTGAGAACCAATCACCTCTGACTACTATAGAAAAGGCCAATGAAATTTGGCGAATGAAATTTGCATGCCGGGCTCCGCCCCCGGATGTCCGGTATAAAAGGAAGCCGGCGTGCAGCATTCACTCACCTTTTGTTCTTCAGAGCCCTCGCTCATGACTACGAACAAAAAGAATTCAACGAATTCTTCTTCTACTTCGCCGGATCTACGACGCAGAGCAGCGGATCGTCCCTTCCTGCAGCGACCTTCTCCTGGGCGTCTCGGCGGTTCCGGAGGTGATAGAGATTATTTCTAAAAGGTCCTTTTCAGGACTGAGCAATTTCCAGCGCGGCATGTCCCGCTGTTCTCTTGGGTGCGGCACCCTCATCGAGGAGGGGATGGACACGATCGCTGCATTAGGTGTCTGGGCGTCCAGCACACCGAAGCAGCGTTCGTTGACACATCTGCCCGCACTGCGGGCGGATTGTCACTCAGAAGTTGCGGTCACGGGGGGCTGTCTTCCTACGGGAACCAGCCACCATTTCGTCTGCTACCCGGGCTGTGACATCTGTGGCTACGGCCCCGATGACCACCCACGTAGCAGCGTTAGTGATATGGGGAACTCTGCGAACGTAAACCCGCCAGCCAAGTGCTCACGGGCCGATCGCACCCCGATTCGCTCTTCTGAACGTTCCCCAACCGGCGGTGGCATACCGTTCGGATCCTCAGGCACGCACTCGGAAACGATGTGTGACGTAGATGAGATGTCGTTCGCAGCATCGGAGGGAGACTGGCATCCGACTCTGACGAATCCGAGCTCCCCCCTAGGGGGGGTCGAGCTCAGAGGAAGCAGAAGTGATGTCAGCCATGCTAATCCGGGGATATGTGGTTCCTGGGGGCGGAGCGCGGTGCAAACCGCGCCCACCCCGGGTGCCATTTGTTTCCCGGGTGCATGAGGAGCTGTGTAAAACTAGGAGCGCTCCACGGATCGCTCCGGTCGAAACAGCTCCGGCTCCCTCACTTCCCTCGAGGGTGGGGCAGCCAAAGGCTACGTCGAGATCCCCCGGGTGGAACGTGCATCTGTGCCGCAGACGGCTGCCGCCTGGGGAGAATCGGCCACGCCTACCGTCCAACGTGTGTAGGACTTCGACATCTATGGTGCCGAAGCCTTGCGCTGCCGCGGACCGGGCTGCCTCCTCTCTCTACGCCATGGCCATCCTGCAGGTCCGCCAGGCCAGGGCGTTGAGAGCTCCACGAGGGTAAGGCCGACCCAGGTATAATGCAGGTTTCTTGTGCCGCCACTGACAGCGCTCTACGGAGCGACCAAGGTGGCGGCACGGGACCTGGGTCGGACGATGTCCACGGAAGTGGTCCAGGAGTCACCCCCCGGCTGAACCTTGCGCAGATGAGTGACACCGAGAAAGTCCGCTTTCTTGTTACACCCATCTCGCAGGGTGGGCTGTTGGTACACCGTCGAGGACTGCGCTCAGCAGTTTTTGACGGTGAGGAAGCAGACAGTGGCGATTAGCCACATTTTTACCACGCTGCGACTCGGCCGCCCTCAAGCCTCCGAGATCTCACGTCATGTCTGTTTCCCGACAGCCCAGGACCCCTTCCACATCGGCTCCGGTTACTGTGCCCCCGCAGGTGGCACCCCGGAAGTCGAAGTCGAGGGAAACCTCACCCCGTCAGCTAACTTCTCACGAGAAGTGACACTGACGGGAAGACCCCAGGGGGAGCAACATCGGGCCCGACCTTCACAGCTACGGCTCTGATCAGTCGGTACGGGACGGCTCCTGCCTCGTCACCAGCCGGGCCCTTCTCAGGGCCTGGCGCCCACTTACTCACAGAGAGTTTTCTGTTTCCCCTGGGAGTTCATTCCTGCCGATCGCACACTCCTCTGGACTGTGCCCGGCAACCCGACCCCACGCCCTGGCGAGGCGTAGGGTCGTACACACACGACAGCTGCTACCACTCTCAATGACAGTGCGTGCAGCTGTCCCGCCAGGCAGGTAAGTAGGCAGAGCCAACCTTCCCTCCGGGGCCCCCTCCCCGCGACAGGGTTAACTCCGCCAGCCATCGAACCACCCTCCATGGGAATGGTGAAGCAGACCGTCCCCTTGGTCCCCCTGTCACAGTCCCTGGGAGCTCGAGAGCTGCCCACACTGTCTCGGTGGCTAGGGCAGACGGTCCGTCTTGGTTACTCGATCCAGTTCGCCAGAGACTCTCCCAAGTTTTGGGGCATCATCTCTCCCTCTGTCTGAGGCTAGGGACGCCTACATACTTCGGGTAGAGGTCACCACCCTTCTGGCAAACAGGCATCGAGTTCGTCCCTCAAACCAAGATGTTTGGTGGGTTACAACCCGCACTTCATCGTTCCCAAGAAAGACGGCGGGTTGCGCCCCGGAGGTCTGCGTACCCTGAACTAAGCACCTTCACAAGCTGCTGCTCAGGATGCTCACGCAGAGGCGCGTCCGGACACCCATCAGGTGTCAGGATCGGTTCGTGGCAATCGATCTGAAATTCCTTTCGATCTGTCCCTGTCTCCACGGTCTTCAAAGATCGTGGAAGCCGCCCTTTCTCCCTGAGGGGAGGAAGGTGTGCGGGTACTTAACTATCTCAACGACTGGCCTGACACACTCGTGAGATCTGTTATGTATACAAGGGGCCCTGGTGCTCCGGCACCCAGATCGATTGGGAATCCAGGTCAACCGAGGAAAGGACAAGCTCTCCCCAGGGCAGAGCATCCTCTTTCTCGGTAGGGAACTCAACTCTGTCACCATGTCGGCGCTACTGTCCGCAGTACGCGCCCAGCCGGTGTTGAACTGCCTGGAACATTTCAGGCAGACAGCGGTCCCCCTGAAACGATTCAGAGGCTCCTGGGCATGGCGTCCTCGTTGGGTGAGACCCCTCGGGTTGATGCACATGAGACCGCTCCAACACTGGCTTCAGAGTCGAGTTCCGAGGAGAGCGTGGCACACCGGCAGCAGGCGCATGGTGATGACGCCCTGCGGCTGACGCACCAAAACCCCTGGTCTTCCATGACTTTTTCTACGGACTAAGGTCCCTCAGGGCAGGTTATGAGGCAGTCGTGGTGACGACGGACGCCTCCCTGCAGGGGTGCGGTGCAGTGTGTAACGGGCACGCAGGCGGGGCATTGGGCGAACCCCCACCTGCGCTGGCATATCAATTGCCAGGAGTTGTGGGCAGTGCTACTTGCACTGAGCAGGCTGCGGCCTCTCGTGCGGGACAAGCACGTGCTGGTCCGAGGACGGCACTACAGCTGTAGCGTACATCAGATCTTAGGGGTGGCGTTCGCTCACAGCAGCTAACACAACTTGCTCGACGCCTCCTCCGGTGGAGTCAACAGGTGATCCGTTCCCTGTGGGCCACACTCACCTCGGGCAAACTGAACTAGACAGCCGACGCGCTCTCTTGTCAGTTTATGCCTCGTAGAGAGTGGCGACTCCACCCCCGCGTAGGCCGCTTGGTACTCCCTGTCCGAAGCTCGACACGGATATCCTTGCGCACAGCTGACCGCGGGACGGGCGGAAGCACACCTTCCCCCCCCCCAGGAGCCTCCTTGCACAGATACTGTGCAAGGCCAGGGTAGAGGAGCACCAAGTGTTATTGGTTACACCGCACTGGTCTAACCGCACTTGGCGTCAGAGCTGATGCTCTGGACAGCGACTCCCCTTGACCCATTCCCCTGACAGAGGACCTGCTCTCTCAGGGGAAGGACACGTTTCCGGCATCCCAGATCAGACCTCTGGAACACCATGTCTGGTCTCTAGACGGGACGAGAAGTTCCTGAGTTGGCTACTCCCCCTCTATGGCGGAGACCATCACCCAGGCTAGGGCCCCATCTACTGGGCGGTTACACGCCTCTAGACGGCGCCGCTTCTTGTCCTGGTGTCTCTCTCAACGAGAAAGACCCACTGAGGTGCTCGATCAGGATTGTGTTGTCCTTCTTACGAGACTGGAGACTAACATCTCCCCTCCACACTGTAGTCGCTGTTGCCACTCATCACCACTCAGTTGATGGAAAGTTTCTAGGATGACACGACCTGGTCACCAGGTTCCTAAGGGGCGAGAGGGCGGCTCCCGCCTCATCTCCGCTCCATACCCTCTTGGGACCCTAAGGGGTCCTCGGGGGGGCCTCTGGGGCCCCCAAGAGCCCCTCGGAGGTTCCGATCTTCCTCAACCGAGTGAGACGGCCCTCCTGATGGCGCTCGCTTCCTTCAAGAGGGTAGGGCACCTCCGAGCATCCTCCGTGTCCCCGGATTGCCTTGAATTCGGCCCTGGTAGCTCTCACGGTATCTTGAGACCCAGGCCCGGATGCGTGCCCAAAAAGTTCCCACTACTCCCCGGGGCGAAGCGGTGAACTTGCAGGCGCTCCCCATTGGGGAGGAAGACCCAACCCCTTCCGTTGTGTCCTGGACCGCACGCAGGGCCTCAGTAGCTCTGACCAGCTCCTTGTCTGTATTGGAGGACAGCAGAGGGGAAGGCTGTCTCCAAGCAGGTTGGCGCACTGAGTCGTGGATGCCGTTACGACGACATTCCAATCTCAGAATCTCCCATGCCCACTGAGGGGGGTATAGCCACCTCCTGGGCACTGGCAGAAGCGCCTCTCTAGCAGACATCTGTAGAGCTGCGGGTTGGGCTACGCCCATACACCTTCGCAGGGGTTAAACAACCTTAGCGTAAACCCGGTGTCAGCCCACGTCCTGCGTGGCAACATGTAGGACTGGCATCCGGCGGGGCGTATGCCTGCGAAAGCATCACCCCACCCTCTAGGAGGCTGGGTCAGTGTGCTATCTACCTCTCTCTTTACCCTATTCTGGTTAAGGACAGGTACCCTATCCGCTTCCCTTCTTACCCAACCACTTGGTTAAGAATAGGCATTCTATCCATCACTAAGCAAGCACCACCTGGGGGTTGGCTGGGCAGAGCAGCCTTCCCCCTTAGGCCAGGATAACATGTGAGCCATTCCCTGGCTCTAACCGGACCTAGTGCTACCGGACGCCTGTAACACCCCCCCCCGTGGGCTGTTCCGTCTGATGTATCCTCATGATATGGTTCCCACTCCTGGTAACCCATGAGCTTCCCCAGGTGGACGTCCACCTCGCGGTTAACTACTCAGCCCGCACGTTCCATGCGTTCTCCTCCTAGGACGAGACCATACCTTATCCACCGTATTCCTCCCCACGGGTAGGAGGTGGCCTCTGCAGCGCATCCCTAATTAAGGAAGTTGCGCTTACCCGGTGTAAACCCGAGCCGGACGGCCTCTCTCCAGTAGAGAGCTAAGGCCTACGTCCGTGAAGGGTTACCGGTCAGGGCTGTTCCCATCTTTCTCCTAGAAAGCTCTGGAACCCCCCGACCACCACACTGGAAGGTTACAGTTTCGCGCAAGCATCGAGCTGACCCGCCCAGGCCTGTTACCGTCGCTTCGCTAGAGATTGTGACGCGATACAGCGTTGTGGCGTTTTCCAGAGGGAACCCCATCTGTCGTCTTCGACACAACGTCGAGAGACCGACAGAAAGGGAACGTCTCGGTTACGTGTGTAACCTCGGTTCCCTGATGGAGGGAACGAGACGTTGTGTCCCTCATGCCACTAACACGTATCGTATTCTGCTGCAGTCGTGAGAGGCTCTCAGGCTCTTCAGAACAAAGGTGAGTGAATGCTGCACGCCGGCTTCCTTTTATACCGGACATCCGGGGGCGGAGCCCGGCATGCAAATTTCATTCGCCAAATTTCATTGGCCTTTTCTATAGTAGTCAGAGGTGATTGGTTCTCAAGGGCGAACCCCATCTGTCGTCTTCGACACAACGTCTCGTTCCCTCCATCAGGGAACCGAGGTTACACACGTAACCGAGACGTTTTTATAAGCTCTGACAGTGAAAGGTAGACATCATATATTTTGTGGATATTGATCAGATGTCTGTGTTCTGTTGTCTACATAAGCTTATAAGACAGATGTGCCGTTCCGCAGTCAAATGTTCTGTCTGGTCAGAAACCTTCCTTTCTTTTCGGGAGATGCAACTTTTTTGATAAACAGGAGTCGCTGTCACCAAGATCCACCGTGCTTGATGATTAATCCTGACACATTGTCTGTCCCATTGTGCAGCTCCGGAGTTGTAGATATGGCCAGCCCTGTGACTCACACGCCGCCTTGAATGCAAAACTCTATCAAAAGAGATGTGCTGAAAGATTATGAGAGAGAACATTGTGACTTACCCTGGAACATACAGAAGGCTTTCATTTCTGTTCCTTGCTACCAAAAACTGTCAGAAAGGCTTTTCATTTGATGTCTAGCTCACAAAATAGACTTCAAATTTTAAAATCTCCTGTTCTATGTTGTCCAATGTGATTCACTTGTTTCCTGAATGATTCAGAATGGTATAAAGACAATGCAGCACTGACTCAATAAGGCAAGTGACAGTTCAGTCAAGTGTCAACTAGCCCCAAAACACACTGCCGGTGGCCCCTGGTCCTCATACGCTAAATGTCAAACATCTAAACAGAAAATATTGTCTTTGGCCTTCAATCTTACCCACACATGCTCAAACTATCAAGTCTTCTGCGCAAGTTAAGAAATGCTACGAATAATGGCGGATGTCATTATGATGGATCACCTTGCGTTTTGGGCTGGTTCAATAATACACCCCGTATCTTACATGTTAAGACTATCAAGTGTAGTTTAATAGAAGGAAGTCATTTCCCTTGACTGTGTTTGTGCGTGTAGCTGTCGTGAGGGACCCGGGATTTGATTTGTGGATCCCTGGCATAAATCTGTGTATACCCGACTGGAGCTCTTAAACCCTGGAGGGTTGCTTTAATTCCTAATCTCAGCGTGTGAATGTCACTCTGTTGAAAGACGCCATTTTTTAAAGGTGACCCATGTTGGATATTGTGACTGCTATTGTAATGAGCCAAATGAGCTTGACATTTTGAAGGTTTAGATAAAATGAAAGGCTTCTGTGCTCTTTCTTGGGCATAATCACCACACGGTTCAGAAATGGGATAATATCAGAAGATGAATTAATTTTTTTTTTTTTTTAAGTTTTTATTAAATTTTTATTAAATTTTTTATGAATTAAGGGAGTGTATCGTCACTGGCTGTGAGTTAAATCATTAGACTGTATTGTTTGGTTTATAATCGTATAAATAAGTAATCGTCTCTATAGCAGACTCAACATGACTTTTGGAATATAACATAAGATGCTGGAGGAGCTGCATTTGCTACTTCAGTTTTATAGGGATAATATTATGACCAAATGATGGTGCTAAATTATTGGGTTTCCTACGGGGGGGGGGTTGGGGGCATGTGTCAGAGTACTGTGGCAGGAAATTCAAAGTCTGATTCAGATGGCTTTTGGCTCAGCCCGATTCGCAATTTGGTTTGATGTGTTTAATCACGTCATTTACATTAATGCGTTTGATATACAGTGGCGTGTACATTTTCCATGTACAGCTGTGGAAAAAAATTAAGAGACCATTTCAAATGTTTTTTATTAGCATTTCAAGATTAACTGTGGCCATTCCAGTCTAGTGTTTATTGAATTTCTACAAAATCAAACCTCACGAGTGACAAAGCGATCTAACAGTAATGTGAATGACTGTTGACAAGACAAATGAAAAGTGTGATCAAGGTTATCACTTAAAAAGTCATTTTTTAACTTTTCCAAAAGACATGGACAAATATTACTGTTGTATTACTTAAAGTAAATATGAACTTGTTTTCTTTGCAGTATTTAAGGTCTGAAAGAGACAGGGCATCTTTCTGTTATTTGGACATGTATCTCCAGTTTTCATTTTCTGCAAATAAATGCAAATAGAAACAATATTTTTATTTTAAATTTGGGAGAAAGATTGTTAGTAGTTCACAGAATGAGGCAAAAATAATCATTTTACATAAACGCATATCTCCATAGAACTAAAGCACGTAAAATAATAAAAACTTGGTTTAGAGGTCTGAAATTTAGACTTGGTGGTCTGCCTTTTTTCAACACCGGAAAACATTGCTTTTTATCAGTTGATGTCTGCACTTTTTCACTTTGACATGTGTATTAAACTTTTATTCAAAGCCTTTTCCAACTCGAATGAAATAAAATCGTTTATAATATCTGTAAAATCTCCTAGCTCCATTTCAAGGTGCCCCATTTTTCTCTCCTCAGATGTGAATATATATTTATTTACTTACCTGATTTGCTAATCGGGAAACATATTGCATCAACCTATGTCTGGTATTGCTACCTATTTCTGTATGCCGTTTAAAACTCATACATTTCTGCTAGATTCATTCTAAAATGAAAAGTTTTCTGGTGGGTTTTGTTTTTCGGAAACGGGAAGATGTTTGAACTCTGCTGTGACCTTGCAGGTTCAGCTCAGAAAAGGAATTCGAGATAAGCTCAATGGTGCTCATTGTTTGACTCGAGAGTGTGCAGGTCCCTACTCTGTTCATTTGTCAGCACTGGTGTAAAGTTTGCTCAGGCCTTTAATACACGAGTCACAAATGGAATCTTGAGCTCAGACCTGCCAAGCTGAAAAAATATCTGATGCTGCTCTCTGTCTGTGTGTATTTTTTGATTCCCATGTAGTGCATTTAAATCCATTTTTAAGCAAATGGCGTTTAAAAATGTTTTAAGCAGATTTCTTGCGTTGTATTAGTCTCATATTTTTACTAAAAACAGGTGCACAAGAAAAACACGAGTTGTTTTCTTTCCAAGAACCTTGAGAAGTGGTCCATATTTTGCTTAAATCCTTAATTCATATGTCCCTCACAAACAAACAGCAGTGTCTGTATCTTCTATAACCCCTGTGAGTCAGTACCAGATGAAATTTCACCATCACCTGCTGAGAGACAAGAAATGGGGTGCAGGTGGCTAAAAGAAACTCAATTAGAATGGAGAAAAACAGGAATGCATTACTGCAGAGAGGGGGTGGAGATTGAAAGAAGGGTAAACATGAGCCATCACCTGGTCAGTATTAGGTGCTCATGTCTTGACTTTGCCTTGCAGGACGTTAGGCTATAATGAATATTGACTGGTCAAACATTGAATATTGAGGGTCTTCAATAGAAAAAGAAAGATCTAGAACAGACAATCTTTACTGCTCTGTGTCTGCTTGTTTCATGCTCATATTTTTTCTCAGTTGGTTTTGTTTCATGTCATCATAAACTATTTCATTTCTGTATTATCTGCATAAACAAATACATACATGTACATAAATAGAAATCTACGTGAAGAGGTTTTATTTGGTGTTCACCAGTCATTTCTAAAATGTCAAACTCTCTCAAAACTGGTCATGTATATGTGAATCTATTAAGGCAGTCAAACGATTATTCGCGATTGATCGCATCTAGAATAAAAGTTTTGTCAACATAATATACTGTATGTCTGTGTACTGTGCACTGTGCATATTCATTTTGTATTTATAAACACATACTTGCATATATTCAAGAAAATATAAAATAAAACAATTAATCAATATTGATATATATTTTTAAATTATTGGTAAATTTAGTTAATCCTATATAATAAATAAATACAGTTTGCATGTGTTGCAAGTACAAAATGAATAAACACAGTACACAGACATATATTATGTGAATAAACATTTATTCTGGATGCGATGAAACACAATTAATCGCTTGACATACATATAACCTATATATTTATTATACAGTGTATATGGCTCAAAACTTGAGGTCGTAAAAAAAATCTACTTGGAAAACATGGAGCATTCTGATATGGTCACATGGACACCTCAGTCTACTTACATCGATCTATATGACCCTATAGGAATTAGAAATGTGGACACGCTGCTCCACATGCTTTCCCTGAGGAGATGCTTGTTTGCTATTGTAAGAATGTTTGCTCGCAGACAGAGCCGCTTGTACAGACACCCACATCCATACATCTCTGACCAGGCTAATGTCACTCTCATTGGTGGAAGAGCGCTATATGCTCTCATTATAAAGTGACCTTAGTCCAAAGATCTCCCGTATAGACAAACCCTTTCCTGGAGATTCTACTCAGATGTACTTGAAAGGCTTAACTGTTCCCTATTCCCTTCCACACTCTCTGCTCTGTTAAAAGTTGCAGTCTTGCATTTCAATTGTCAAGTGTTAATTGCACATTTGAGCTTGTTCTCAAGGACGCATGGCAATAAAAATAAGGGTGAAGTTATTGATGATCGTGCAGGGCAAACAAATCGGTTTCTGTTTAATGGCTACTCAGATTGAACGATATTAATAGAGCTATTCCGAGGTGGGCAGAATGGTGAAATGACTGCTGTGTATTGATGGAACACTGATTTAATTTCCTTTTCATCTCTTCTCTGCTTTCTTACAGTATGAATTTAAGGTGAAGAATATCAAAAAGAAAAAAGTCAACATCTTCGTGTCTGTGGACGGAGTAAAAGTAGGACTTCGGAAAAAGAAAAAGGTGAGCTTCTCTATGAGTCTTACTAGTTCTTACTACCCTTGTTTTTAAACCATCACAGTTCTGTTTTTATTAGTTTCTAAAGGTCATTGTTATATCGAGTATGTGAAGAGTCATCATTGTACGAAAATTAACATAAGTTTGAACAACACTGAATGAATCTTATAAGAATATTAAGAATACTTTAAGGCACAGTTCACCCAAAAATAAAAATGCTTTCATCATTTATTCACCATCATTTGGTTGAAAACCTGTATTTGACTCTTTCTTCTGTTGAACGCAAACATTTTTTTGAATAATGTTGGTAAACAAACAACAGCTGTACCCATTGACTTGCATTGGTTGTGTGTCTATACAATAGAAGTAAATGGGTACATTGTTTGGTTACCAATATTCTTCAAAAAATATTGAAAATGATGAGAAAATGATGTGAGAAAATGATGACATAATTGTCATTGTTGGGTGAACTATCCCTTTAATCACCAATAAACTTAAAAAAATGCTCGGTAAGTTATGGCAATATATTTAAAATAAATAAATAATTTATAAAACCAACCTAAATAAAGCAATTTAAATTTCTAATTCTATGTTATTGTACAATACTAGTAAGTATATGGTTCAACATTTACCTGTTGCTTTTTGTAGATGGTTTAGGGGTTTAGTTTTAATATTGAATGTCAATAAACTAAATGTAAATGATGTCTGAATTTTCATTTGGGGTTGAACTGCCCCTTAAGGCCAGAGGGAGAAGGCAACTGGAGGGTCACATCGATCACCGTACTCTCCTACCGTGTTCACCCTTTTGATGAGATGGCTTTAAAGTGCCTTAAAGTGCTTTTTGGGATAGTTTCAGAGCCAAGATGCTTGAGTCAAAGCAATTTCTGCATTATAGGATGCCTTGCGATCATAATTTCAACATAAATTATTGATTTACAGGTGTTTTATCTCTTGGCTTAATTTAGAGCGAGGACTAAAATTAGAAGTCTGATAGACCAAGCTCCTGCCTTGGTTATATTATCATACATTAAAAAACGGTGAGTAGTATACTGACATAATTCCTTTCATTTTGCAGAAAAAAGAATGGACCTGGGATGAAAGCAAGATGATGGTGATGCAGGACCCAATTTACAGGTGCGGAGCTTCATACAATCTCTCTTTCATTTTCGCTTCTTCCAGCACTTGACTAATGTAGCTGTCATTCCAAAGACTTTAGTGAGGAAAATCATGGCAGGGAGGGAGGAATAAAACCATCATGGCGTCAGCCCCAGAAATGTGCATCTAAATGTTTCAGTTTCTGATTCACAATGGCTATGTTTGCGATTGGCAGCTTTTTTGCTAACAAGTGTGATTCAGATTGTCATGTTCATGCATCGAGAAATGTCTGTAGGATCAGGTAGCTTTAAATTAAAGTATGTGACTAACCATTGTAACAAAGATAGTAAGTATCACAATTTTGGCAGCACGTTATTCAACCATATTAAAAGAATAGTTCACCCCAAAAATGCTGTTCTGTTATCCTTATATTCAGGATCTAAAAGATTGACACTGTTGGTTAATTAATCTCTTCTCAAGCGAAACTATAGATTTATGTTGCGCAAATTGTTACCAAAGCAAGCAGATCTGAGCACAAAATGTAAATACGGTGACGCACCGATAACTTCAAATCGCATTGACTATGTTAACATGCACCTTCATAATGCGATCATAATGAGATTTTGACAATATTGTGACTAAACAACATGTTTTTGTGTCACATACCCTGGGACGCAAATTCGTAGTAAACGTGACATTCTGACATTTTACAGTTAACACAACTTGCTGCAAGCAGTCTCCGCCTTCATCTAGAGGAGTTCGAACGTAGACACCCATCATTTTGATCATGGTTATTCATGACGGCACTGAATAACTATGGATAACTATTGTTTCTTGTGTGTGCTATTTTCACACAAGACGACGTGCAAGATCCAGGGTACAAGTGTTCGACACGTTATCAGCCTGTCACTGTATTTAAATTTAGAACTCTGATAAGCTTTTTTTGGCACTTTTTTGCATGCCGTTTACTGAACAAGTGATGCCATAACATGAGAAATGAGGCGGAGTACATTTTGAGAAAAATATTTCTAACACTACAGTATAGGGACAAAATCTCACCATTAACTAGTTGCTTATTAGAATGCCTATTATTAACATATTAACATGTTCATTAGTACTTATAAAGCACATATTCTGCATGACCATATTCTACATCCCTGATCCCACCCAGTTTATTGAGGCAAAAACGTGTAGGTAATGGTATGTTAATAGTGAGAAATGGAACTTAAAATAAAGTGTGACCGAATTTTTGTATAGGGGTGAACTATCCCTTTAAGCACGTGTAGTTACCTGTATTTTGTTTATGTAGTAAGTACACTTTAAGCGCTTATACTGTAAACAAAATGCAACCACAATTTGTACATGCAGCACAGAGCCTTCTTGGAATTGATGGTAGTCCCTTTTGTCATTTGTCACAGCTGTCGCTCTCTTTCTAAAATGTGTGGACAGAAACTATTTAGCACTCCAAACAAGACTGACAACTGTATTGTGTGTTGCTCAACAGCTCGCTGGAATCTCTATTTCTCCATTTAACTCTTGACTACAAGTTGGATAGCAGCAGCTAATGGCACATTACAAACCCTATATGCGACCTCAGGTTTCTGTGGATATAGCGCCACGTAATGCCACTTTCTGTGACTGGCGGTCGGTATTCACCTGTGCTTAACCTCAGTTAATGTTCTTTGTTTTATATGATTACAGATGACACTCTCAATACAACATGCAGCATTCGTAGAGTCGTGACAATACTTTTTTTTCTGTTACTAACCAGAACAATTAATAAATGACATTGAGATTTAATTAGGCTTTGTTTTCATTAAGCAGTGGGAGGCACATAATGTTGGCATTAGTTCTCTTTTGATTATGCAAATGATGCAATCTGTTCTGAAGATTGGAAAGATCAATGCGCACATCGATAAACACGTATATCTACTCATTGTATTGCAATGCACCCTCACAATGATTCTCTGAACCCCAGAGTTTCTCAAGGAGAATGAGTCACCATTTACCGTCTGCCCACTATGTACTTTAACCCTGGATAATAACAGGTTGTGGCTGGAGTTCAAATGGATTAGTCAGAAGAAAGTAGCAGGGTTTGGTGGTTACAGACATCAATGTCAAGTTCCTGAGACTGCAGGGAAGGTAATTGTCGCCTCATTTTTCCCTGCCCTCAACCTATCATTTACACACAGGCACACGTGCGCGCCCAGCGTTCGTCCTCTGTGCTTTGTGGAGGGTGATGCGGCACCCAATCTACCGGTCGCTGACAGATTTAATAAAAAATGAGATGACTAGCGCATGACAAGTCATCAGTATTACTCTCTGCTTGCGCTGAAGACCTGATGGTTGCCGGGTGATCCAGAACTTGCAAGCAACAACTGTGTTGTCTTAATCTCCTTCAAGTGTTATCGCAAGTATGCACAAAGTTGAAATAAAGGCATCAAACTAGATTTGTTGGAACCTGTAAAAAGATGGCTGAGATAGTCTTTTGTTTGTATCCACAATATAACTGCTCACCTACAGTAAGATCTCAAGGGCATTCGGAAAGTGTAGTCTGCCTGCACAGGGACATCTAAAAAGTAATAAGATTTTCTCATTGTTCATGTTTTATTTTGGAATGAAAGTTGAAATTGTTGATATTTTACATTTGAAATATATATATATTTTTTAAATATATTTATTGTAAATAAAAAATCATAAGAATTCCAATTCCAAATGTAACGTAGGACAACATTTTAACTGGTAAAATTGTGGTCAAAGTATCACATTATACTTATTTTGTCTGGAAGTCTATCATTTTACAGCATTTTCCGGGAACATTGTTAAATATATGTAATATACAGTAGTTTTGGGATCAAATCAGATCAAAAGTTCAGAAATAGAGCTGCTTAATATAGAAATAAATGCAAGATGTGTTATAAAAGGAATAAGTTATTATAAGTTATAACAAGGAATAAAAATGTTGGAAAATCAATTTCATTAATATCACAATATATTTAAAAACTGATTTTTTTAACCAACAGGCTTTTTACATCTTTCTGTAAAAGACGGCATCACTGCAACTTTTGGAGGTGAACAGCCATGTTTACTGTTGCAGTACATAAAAATATCATTTTAACAATGTAAAAAACATCTAAACATGAATATCTTAAACTTTAAATATGCATAGTAGCATTTTTAAATATTAAAATCATTCATATTTTGCAAACCACTATAATATGCTTATTGGAATAAGCACATTTGCGATAATTTGATATACCTGCAGCGCTTTTTTTGTTTACCAAAATCTGCCCGAACTTAAAAAGCATGCGATTTTGTTTATCAACACTTATCCAAAGCATTATCCAACATCCGCATCATCACTGCCGCAAAAGAAAGCATCTCCCAGGCAACATGTGAGCCCAGCTTCCCCATTAGAATATGAAAAGCTCGTCCTTGCTCAAGGATGTGTGCGTATGCTCACGTGTGCACTTATTTGCGTTGGTTTGTGTGTGGAGGACGCACAGAACTTAAGTGGTGTTTTATGAATACAGTTCCATTAGAGCAAGAGTACCTACCACGCATAGCCATTAATACATAGCTTGCTCGCGATCACGTACCGATATCTTGGGAAGTTAACCAGATTTGTATGATAGTGTATAGATGTTTATGCTAGTCCTCATTGCCTCTCACTAGTTACGTTAGTAAAAAATATTAATAACACCAAGTCGCCAATAGCAAGATGCCTTATGCATTACAGTACCACAAACCAAACCAAAGTGCGTAATCTCAAGATAATAAATAATGACCACCTGTTTTTTTGCAACAAGCTCTGATCAATGTGTTTGTGTCCGCTGCCTTACAATTCACACCTAATCCATAAAGTACGTGTGGCTGATTGCCACCTGAGAGAGAGGAATATAAATCAGCTCATTGGCCCAGATTGTTAATATGTCTTGAATCTAGCTGATCGGGAAAACACATTCAGGGACTACATATACGCTGTTTGTGCTGCAAGCACCGCATGGCTGCGTGGACAGCTGACAGCTCAATGGCGGGTTTTAACATTCACTGGTCCTCTGGGGAGCTGCACGGAATCAAAGTAACTTTCAGCTTACCTTAGTGTTACCTTCCTACCGAATGATGGGAATTTATAGGCTGTGACCTCAAGGTTTTGGTGCTGGTGCTGCAAGTGTTCCTTTGGGGTGTTTGTCATTCATTGGAAAAATGGCATGTTGTTCAACTTTAACCCGCTGTCAATCAACACATTTAAAACTTGAGACTAGATTTGTTGCTGTTATATAGCCCATGTAGTTGAAATGTGTGGGGACGTTCACATTAGATGCGGAAGGAGAGGAACAGAATTGAAAAGGATTTTTTTTCTCTTATAGTTTACATTTATTTTTATCTAAATGTAACTATGACAAGGGCCCCCACAAAGGTTTGCTTAGGACCCCCAGACGTCTAGGATCGGCACTGTTTCCGGCATATTTGTACGATATTTGTTTTAGTTGCTCCCTCATGTTTGTTGAAACCATCAAAATGTGAGGTGTATGGTACAAAATGAACAAAACACTCAACTTCATTGGACAAAATTATTTGGATAACTACAAGCAAGCTACAGCATGTGAAAAAATGCATAGAAAAACTAAAAGATCACTTGAACTACAGTAATGCATACTTTGACTACAATTTTATTTGTTTTTATTATTTGTTGATCCTCTCTAATAATTGTCTTTATAAAAAACTATTTTTGTCAAGACGCCATAAATTCTTTTCAAAGTTGACCTTCAGTTTATATTCCAAACAACTTGTCACCTTAGAATTATAAGGTTCTATCTGCATTCGGAGCAGTTTTGAGATAACAAGCTTCAAAGTTTTTGCATTTCATATGACTTTGTAGATAAAGCTTTTTTAAAAAAAGTCCCAAAATGTACAGAATGTAAAGGAAAAACATCACACCAATTTCACAGAATAAGAATAAGTAAATAACTAAATTTTTACAAGAAAGTCATATAGAACCTCATAATTCCAAGGTGGCGACATGGTGGCAAGGTATTCAACATGACTACGTTTTTTTATACATCTTTAACAACATATTTAAACAAAAAGTAGAGAGAGATGTCAATTGTTGGCCAAACGTCGGTCAATAGTTTGCCATTATTGTAGACATTCATTAGAATGATTTTCATTTGAAAATAAGTCAAAATAATACAAATTTTTTATCCTCATTGAGTAACCAAAATAATTATTTACATAACAAATACAACTTGATGAAAAAATCAACTTAAAATAAAAAGGTAGTTGTACAAAATGCACAAAACAATTCGGCATAAGCCGAAGCTTTCCATTTGACATGCACACTGTACAAGAATAAAAGAAACAAAGCTGACAGAATGTAAGCAAATGACTAGATGTGACCAACCCCTACCACCCATGTAGTGACTAGGAATTTTTATATTTTATCCATGTTGTAGAATTTGGGAGCAGTCCAATACTCCTAGCACTTACTTTTACAATCAGCCATACAGAACAACCCCCATGGCCCCAAAATGTTAACCCTGCCAGAAATCTTTCTTCTAAATGTACACTCCGTTGAGCTGGCATCACATCTTTAAGGGAGCCATTTCAGAATGCGGACCACCGAAGAAGCTTATTCCTCAGATACTCTTTCTGCAGTCTCAGCTAAATGCGACTATTGTAAGAGCTGAAAGCTCATTAAAAATGCTTGTTTACTTATTCATGCTTTGATAATACCCGTTTTATTCGGTTCTCATTCGCATTCTTTAGTCGTGGACCGTAATTGCATGGGTGTGAGAGAAAATCTTATCGTGTAAGCCAAACCTTTACTGCTCGGCTGCTTTTTTGTTACAAAGCAAAGATTAATATGTCCACCAGTGGATGGTATTGTGGTAGTGCAGTTTTACTTTGTTATGATGAATGTCCCCAACTTGTTGCTTAATTAGGTTCATTTGCTTGTTTGACTTTTAATGGGTGTGCTATACATGAAAGAAGTCTTTTTTTATCAATGTTTTAACGCCACATGTAAGGCTTAAACTTCTTTCAACCCTTTCAGTGTTGATGCATAAAGTGGGTTGCACATCCAAAAAGAAGCCCAGCGCCGTTCCACATCTTTAAAACCTGCAGTCGATAATGAAACGACACATTTAAGCATTTTTACCAGAGAAAATATTGTTCATGCTCTAAAATAGCTTGGATATCACACTTCGACGTAACTGTTAAATATGACTTGCAAATAAAATACATATTGCCAGTTATGTATAAATTATGGTTTTAGATCGAGACGAACATATCAAATAACCTGTTTGGTTATTCTTTCCAGTTGTTAGGTCTAGGTAGAAAAAGCTATAAAAATGATTTATACCAAAGATAAGGCATATGAACCACCATTAAGCAGATATTAACCAGATGCACCACTATGAATGGGGCTGGAACGCAATGCTCAAACGGCCGCTCTGGCGTAGGAAGTCAATAAAAACCAGCAAGGCAACCTGTAGCTGAAGCAACCTCGAAAAAATTGTTTTTAGTGCAATTTATGTTTGGAAACTAATGTTACAGTACAAGTTGATGTCAGGTTAATAGTTGAAAATATGTCATTTAATTGTGATTTTTGTCAATGATTTTAGAAATGTCTCTTCCCCTATTCAAGTAGATAGGACTGTGGTCTCGCTATGACTAAAATAGGTGATGTGTTGCAAACATGGCCGTCGAGTGACACGACTTGTAAACAAACTTTGTTTATTCTTTTTTCCATACGTAACTTCAGCTACTAACTTAAATGTTTTTCTTAGACAATAGATACAAAACAAAAATAAAAGAATAATCAACGTGATTATAAAACACGGGTATTATAAAACTGGTTAAAACTGGCCCATCTTGCTGTAGGTGTGGATGTTACACTGGAGCACAAGCAATACAGAATGTACATGCCTGATGCCATAACTGTGAGTTGTCCTAGCCACGGTGAGAATTCTCATCTTTGTTCAACTTAGTGAATTCTGCTCACTAAATTAAATGATTTGTTGTATTGTTTATTGTGAATCTTATGGATTCATTAAACATGGACTTATTATAAAAGCAGAAAGCTTCAAACAACAAGCTTCAAAATGTCTGATTTGTTGAGTTTATGCTCCGGTTTAATCTGTTGATTTGAACCAGTGGCATTTTAATAGTTCTGCCTATACTGGCATCTAATAATCTTGTTTTGATGGCGAAATAGATGAGATAGATGTCCATGTGTAAACAGTGAGTGTACATATTTACAACAGAGGGTCTGCCGTCTTGCATACACTGTGGCAGCTTTGGTTATGGCAAGCTTTGTACTTCAAAGCTTAAGTCTGCACACAGTCAAGAATACAGTCAACAGTGTCGAATTTCCTTTAAGCTTTTATTTATTGTTATTAAAAGCCTCAGACCTTCTATTATGATTCGTTTCAGCAGTTACGTGTACATGAAAGATTGTTAGTTCTTATGGGAAATCTGTTCTACTCTTGTGGTTCAAGGGGGTGTAGTTCGCGTCTTATTAAAGCTCTGTGTCATTTTCATTTGAAAGTTGAGCGTTTAATCATTCCCCCTCAGTGGTTCCTGTTAGGCTTGTTGAGGTAGTCTGTGTCACCGGTGATACACGGTGTTCACCTGCCAACCGATTACACAACATGTCCACCGTGGCACCAACCCGTAAGCGGAACAAGTGTCCAGTGTTTCCCATTCATGGATGAGACCATGGTGGGCCTCCCTATTCTATTTTGTTCCGCCACAGTCTTGAAATAAGTCAAAGTTTTTTTTTTTATACGTTAAATTCTGCACACTCAGCGCATGTACTAGAACGCATGCTCGCTCCTGCTTCAGCTTTCGCGGTTGAAACACAGACGCGCGAACTGGCCAGGATTTGAGAGACATCGCCAAGCCACAGAATATTATACAGTAATATTCACTGCGGTTATTTACGAGTACAAACATGATTTAACCAGAGTACGACAGAGCAAACAGATAGAATTGTGTGTAAGGATCATTATGTTCAGCTTCTATATTATTTCCAGCTTAAATAGCAGTCGGCATTAGGGACATTTGACAAACACAATTTTTGTCGTTTAAAATGAGCAGCGTGTCTACACAACGGAGCTGCTAGCATCACGCCCACCCATGACATTTATAATGATGATCTTTCTGCGCTATATTCTCTAATATCCTTATTTAGCGCCAAAAGCACTTCGTTTAACCCTTTCCACAATGCTCCGATCGTTCTTCAAGCATGCAAAATGTTGTTGTCATGACAAAAAATGACTCACCTGGCAGCATGTTTGAGGGTCTCCATCAATGGGCCAAGCCCAGAAGAATTCAGTTACATAAGAGCATTGGAACTCTTTTTCTCAAAACCCAGGAAAATTACTTGTACAACACCAGGGTGGCAAATTTGTAAATAAAATTATAATGTATATTATAAAACGGTCAGTTCTGGTCCTTGAATCTGAGTTCTAAGCTGTTATAAAATACCCCGATATATAACGGCTGACTGCATTACATAGCCTAAATATCACTTTATTTACTTTATTTTGTGAAACCTTGCTACGCATATGGAATAACCATTTTATAAAAGCAATAAGCCCCGCGAAGCATTGGGTTACAGTGCAGTTTATAACAGCTAATGGGGTTTTAGGCACTCTGCGAAACGCCCTTAGCTGTTATAAAATGCACTGTAACCCACTGTTTCTTTGGGCTTATTTCCTTAATAAGTAATTCTAATATTAGTTTATAACACAAGTGTAATATATGCAATTAATATATGGTAATAAATTAATTAGTTCAACGTTTAAACACTTTTTTGCTTCATTTTTTGATGCCTCTATTTGTGAATTCCCATTTCACCGTTTGTTGTGCCATATTATCACCATTTATATCTTTGGAGCCAATGATTAAATTACTACTGTAGCTATTGTATTCTTTATAGATTGAGTAACATAATTTTGCTCTTAAAACGCACCAGATTGCAGCATTTACCTTTAAAATATGCACATTTTTCTTACGAGGGAGCATGCCCCCGGACCCCCCGAGGGGAAACTGGGATGAGCCCCCAGAGTCTCCCTAAATTCTGTGGGAAACACTGAAGTATCGCAGCAAAGATCCGTAGCAGGAGTTAGATTTTATACATGTGAGGTGAGTGAAGTTATTCTGATTATGAAGGCTATTCTGGCAAAAAACATGTAGTACAATATCTAAGCGCTGTTACCAAGACCTAGATTTTCTTTTTTGTTCTATTTCTCAAAAGCCGGTGCTTTGCCATTTATTTAACATAAAAGTTTTTCGTTTCGTATCGCGATTACTCCATCCAGGTCCTGCCTTGATGCCCGATGACCCTGAGATAGGCGCAGGCTCCCGTGACCCGAGGTAGTTCGGACAAGCGGTAGAAATTGGAATTCCTTTCATTCGTTTCTTACATAAAATTTTAACACTGAGATTACTCGTTTTGTTAATATAGGCAACTTATCTAATATAAATGTTTAATATTTTAGTTTCTTATTTATTTTTTGCTTGATGTGTGCTGTGATTATTTGTTTTGTAAGGTCTGTGTTTAATATAAGAGAAAGTAATTGTAGTTTTTTATAGTTTTGTGTGTTTTTATTAAGAAAGATTTTGAACCCACCATTAATTCAAGCAATTGCCGTTACCGAATTGCCGCTATTTTAAAACTGAAAGTAAAATGCATTATACGCAGAGCCGCATCTTCAACCACCCAACAGCTTAAACCCCTCCACCCCGGTGTCACCGGTACAACCGTGGTTTTTAAACGTCCATTAACCGGTGGGAAAATTTCATCACTGCAACATCCCTAGTTCCGCTCATTTTATACTATTACAAACAAGTATAGATGTTTGCTTTTCATTACTTTATATTTTTTACAATTTTGCCATTTTGTATGTAGGAATTAATCATATTTGTTGGTGCAATGATGTGATTTTAAGTTTATTAAAGCATTAGATTTCAAGTTTTATTTATAGTTTCAGTTTTTTTTTTTTCAAAAGCACAGTTAATTATGTGCATTTTTATATTAAAGTCACAATAAAAAATACTAAGGAGTACTATAATATGCTATAACTATATACTATAAAATATAATAAGATATCTTTTAAAATTTTGTTTCATGTGAATGTAAGTGTTTGAATATTTTTATTGAAAAACTTGACAAAAACTGATTCCAATAGCAGCAAGCAATGGATGCTGGTCGTCGTGACAACGGCAAAGCTCAATACTGCACGTCATTCACGCAGAGCTTGAATACAGAAGTGAATCAGGCTTTTATCTTCCGTTGGTGTTTTAAGAGAGCCCTTGAGATCATTTTGTGGCAAGTGTGTCACTGGAAAGCTTTTGTCATTTAGTAGAAAATACATTTTACAAATTTAGCTTTAACCCTTGTGCACTGTTTTGGACATTTTTGTCCATTTAAATTTTATTTTACTTTGTCGTTGTTGTTGCGTTTATGCAAACATCATACATTTTGCAAAAGGTGTGTATTTTTATTGGAATTGTAATATTTTGCTCTATTTTGCCTTCATACATGTTTTATAAACTAGGTACATACAATTGTTACACTCGGGTCCATTCAGACAAATATGTCCACATTTTTACTGTTTGCCATGCACACATTCCATATAAAAATCCTTTGATTGTGTTGGCAAAGGGTTCAAAATGACAAAAAATGAATACATTTCAAGAAAATTCAACATTTTAAAATGTGTACTATTTACTTGTTGCTTATGCCATTTTCTCCATTTTAGTCTACGGAGCTGTTCAGTTCTTTTGTTTCTGCTGTATTATACAGCACGGCAGGCAAACCAAACAAATAGCTATAACTGTGTTAAAGTGTTGGTATAGATGTCAAAGTGTAGTTTGTATGTGTGTACTGAAAAGAATGTATGTTTGTATGTATGAAATCAATACAGTTTGAAAGAAAGACATCATGTTTCGCTGCAAATCACAAATCCAACACCTTATATTCAAGTCACTGTAGCTTACTATTTTTTATTCAAACATGTTTTTTATTCCTTTTTGCACTATTGTTAAATTTTTTAATATTTTTTTGAACTGAGATACAAAGGTGAGCTTGATTTTTATGTAGACGTCCCTCAGTACAGTTCTCACCATAAGGGCATATGGTGAGATTGTGGCATTATGTAAACAAACTAGGTTAAAACATTTTCTCATTTTTTTTTTTTGAAATCTGACACTGCTTAAAAATAATAATGCAATAAAAATCATGTTGTTGTTAATAATTAACTGTAATAATAAAAATAAAATATATAATTGAATATATAGAAAATAATTCAAATTATGAATTTGTTTCTTGAAAAACAACAGGACACCATGTAACAAACTGCTAACTAAAGGCTTTTTCTAAAAATGAATGAATTTTTGGTAGTTATGATAAGAACGGAAAATTGTCATTGAAAGTGTGAAAAATATGGATATATAATATTTTATGACCATGTTTGGACATGGACATTTTTGTCCATTTTCAGCCTAAGTGTGAGTTTTTTTTTAATTGATGCACAAGGGTTAAACTGAAGTTGCCGACGTCAGTCAGACAGTGTTGCAGGATGACCTTGGCGCTCTTTGAAAACACTGATAGTATTCAGAAGATATATTCATCAGCAGCGTGTGCAATAAAAGGCCAACAAGAAACACAAACTTGCCGATTGGAAAATATAACCATTTACCACTTGTCAAATCTGTGTTGTTACAGAATATTTAAGGGAAAAGTTCACTAAAAGTCACACTCATATTGTTTCAATCCTGTTTTATTACTTTCCTGAAACACATAATGAAATTTCAAGCAGGTGTCTGAGCTATTATTTTTTAGACAATGAAAGTGGATAGTGATTTACAGCTGTGAGCTCCAAAATGCCAAAAAAAGTACCATAGCAGAATCATAAAAGTCTATACACTGTATTCCAGATCTCCGATGTATACATTGAGTCAGTATTGACTATTTTAGGTTTAATGATTTATTTTAGTCATTGGCATTGTATCTCTATGCACTTTGTATGTAAAAAAGTTGCTTTTCTGTTTCACGTGTGTTCTGAGCATCATATGGGTTTGTGATTGATGACACTTCTTTTAATATAAAAAAACCTTTCGGAAACTTGGTTAGACGACTGAACCGATGTTGTTTTTGTAAGCATTCCTTGAGGAAAGTCACAGATGAACGGCATCCATTTATCTGCCAGATGGAGACCTGAGTTCTGTAGCGCTGAACCTGTGCTCCCATTTGCCAAAACTTCATTACAGAGCACATTTAGCTTGTAGCGTTGCATCCAATATTCCATGAATACATAAAAGGGCCACCACATTGGTCTTCTAAATGAACCACTGGAGGCCATGCGGATGGCGTGAGGTGTGGCTAATGAATTCTACAGAGCATGTTTCCTGCCTGGGAACGATTGCAGTCAGAACTCTTTAAACGGCTGTTGATAAAGAAAAAGCAGAGGCGGATTTCCTCTCAGTTGCATTTATCGTGAAGCCCGAGGATTTTTTCGTTTAGTGTTAAGCTTCATTACAGGAGGCTTGTGAAGTCATAAGTCACTTTAGCAGAAACGGTGTTCGGTGTTCTCATCCCAACATCTCACCTCCAGGACATATGTGAGAAGCCTAACTTGAAGGTATTCACTGGAAACATCCAAGTATCCCACACATTCTCATCCCTTTAAACCTCTCACACAGACTGGGGCCTTTTTTTGTGCTACGTGTGTAAGCGGTGCTTATTTATTTTCAGCAGCCTTGTTAATGGGTAACAGCATTCACACCATGCACATAAACAACACTGGGCCTGCTTCAGCTGATAAAACCTTAGAAATACGGCGTGTACCTAGCCAGTCTTTTTAAAATAAGTTTTTATGAATGTAGCAATTTCTTAAACATTTAGCAACTGTTGCAGCAGGACAAAGTTACTTCTTTTAAAGGTCCAATGTGTCATTTTTTGGAGGGATCGGTGAAGTTTAGCTGATCATCGATCACCACTCCCAGGTTTCTGGCCGTTCTGGAAGATGTGATGGTTGATGAGCCCAGTTGAATGGAGAGCTTGTGATGAATCTTTGAGTGCTTTCACACCTTTCATTTAGTACGACTCATTAGAGTTTGTTTTCCTTCTTGGTGCGGTTCGAGTGGGCAGGTGTGAATGCAGCAATCGCGCTCGAGTGCACACCAAAAGCGGACCATATAAGCGTACCGAGACCTGATTGAAGAGGTGGTCTCGGTACGCTTTCAAACCAACCCTGGAGCGGTTTGTTTGTGGTGAGAACGTGATCATACCTCGAACAGACCCAAACGCAAAAAGTCAGCTGCGCTGTGCGTTATGGAATGATGACAAGTGTTTGTTGACAGTTTGCATGGCAGCTCCCGGACAAACTTGCAGTTGTGAGAAGGTGCGGAGCCTCGTAGAAATTTGGTCTGATGACCATATTACATAGCAACTTTCGAAAACTCACAAGAACAGTGCAATATTTTCATTGTTTAGCAAACAACTCCGGGTAAGGGGGGTTTAATAGATCTGTGGAACAGAGCCGGGTTAAGGTAAAGAAACTCCGCCAGGATGTGTGCGAATATTCGATCCGCAATAATTATTCACCACAGGGTTAGAATTGTCTTGTCTTATTTAGCACTTCTTTACTTCATCTGTAGTGACTTTATAATATACAGAAAATATAAAAAAACATTTGTATGTGTTCCTAAATCTTTGTTCAGACAGATTGCAGGCTAGTTTAAATATTTTAAGTTCACACACGGCGGCCTGACGGATCGCCTGTTATGCTCGGCTCACATTACCATATTCAAATGTTTTAAAAACGTGAGCCACAGAATTCGTTAACTTAGTTGTATGTAAGTTGGTATAAAAATACCAACGTACTATTAAATTATAAGATGATTAATCTATGTATTACATTTACATTTATGCATTTGGCAGACGCTTTTATCCAAACCGACTTACATTGCATTGTACTATACATTTGGTTTTTGACTGTTGTGCAATCCCCTGGGATCGAACCCATGACATTGACGTTGCTAGCGCCATGCTCTAACCATGTATTTACCATGTATACCTCTAACCAATTTTATGTATTATCAACATTATAAACAATGAAGCCAGATTTTCTTGTCAGATCTGGGTTTCGTTTGGTTAACCGTCGGCTTGTTGAACAGACTTCCAACAGAGTAAAATAGACCTATATGCTTGTTTTTCTTAGCAAGAACATGTAAAGACAAAATAAACCATATAACAATATATCACAGACTGTCAATATGCGTTCGTTTTGTTTTGTGTGTTTGGTTGGTTTTCGTATGATTTCGCTTCGCGCAGGTTTAAATGCAGTTTCTGTGTACAGTACTTTTACGTTTCTTTTCAACATTAAAAAACCTACATACAGGATATCATATTAATGCTTTATGAATATTTATTGATATTTATATTTATGTATAATAGTGCTAGCATCATGTTAGTATACATTCAAGTGGTATAATTCAGATCCACTGACATCTGCTTTGTCCTCTCAGACTTGAGTTAAGAGTGAAATTGTAAAGGTGAGAAGGAACCTTTTTAATTCCTCTTGAGCCTTGGAGTCTTATAGTTCATTACTACAGCACCCGTGACTCATCTACCTCGTCATTTTACTAGCTTATCTTCTGAGAAGTCCCTCTGCAATAAAACTGGTTTTAATCTTTATATACCATCTTTTTAATAGTTGTGCAAGCCTATATTGTGTAAAGTGCACGCGGAATGTTGTACGGGTCAACTCTCTTGTATGCATATTTACTTTAGTTGGAATTATGAACAATTCAAATAATTCAAATTCAATAAAATATTTAATTGCTTTGTGATTTGCATTGTTGTTGTTATCAATAAAATACAACCTATTGTCAAGATCACAGCACTTTACAGTACACACACCGGGTATCACCAGATTAATGAGATATCCATCTGGAATGACATTCCTGTAGCTCAACAGGCAGAGCATGACGATAGCAATGCCACAAGGTCACGGGTTCAGTTCCCAGGACACTAGATGATAACTTTATAAATGAACGTACAATAAATCACTAATGTGTAAATAAAATCTCGTAGTAACACTACCGTACTTAGTATGTGACTCGTTGTTCTTCACAATTATTATTCCAGAAAACATTATTTTACATGCGCATGTCTTGAGTGACATTTGATCTGACAGGTTTGAGATAGGTGACACCATCTGTCTTAGGTTGGAGACAGTTGTGTGCGCTCGCAGATTTCCAGAGGAGGTGACACCAGAAAGAGGTCTCATTAGATGTGTTACTAGGGGCTCAGAGGAGTGGACGGATGACTCTTAATTATTGACCCGCCTGGCAGCTTCCGACACCGAGATTAAGATTCCTCTTGTCTTCCTCGCTCTTTACAGCCCTGTCGCTGTGTACCAGACACATTCATTCAGAGCAGCTGAAAGAAAGACAAAAGTCATTACTGTACGCATTTATCTCTTCTTCATCCAGGGTTTTTCCTGCATAGAGAAATTGGAGGCGGCCGCCTCCGTCAAATGTCATGCCGCCTCAGACTCTCGCCAAAATTATGTCTTCTCAAGAAATGCTGCGTGCATTTAACAGACTGTCATTTGTAACCGCAGTTGCGGCATTACGCCACAGTAAAGCTGTTTCGTTATCAGCACACTGAGGCGCTAAAAAGAGTTGCAGAACAAGAGTTAGCTGTGTTTCACGGCCGTTTGTTTTGCGTCCAATTACGTTAAATTTCTTGAAATTTCTTAAATTAACGTCGTACATCATTGTAATGTCTTTAGCTGTGCAGTTGGATCGTTGAATCAGCGTATACTGGACACAGCGAGTTCGCCAGTATGAACGCACATTGCGTTCAGAACGACTCGCACACGAATGACTCTTTTGAACCGATTCATTTAAACTATTGAACTTTTTTGTCACTAGCGAATATAAGAGATTATTGAATCATTTAAAGTAAACCGAAGAGAATGCAAGATGTGAATGAGCTTTGCTCATTTAGTAAAACTGGTAAAGTCAGTTGGCTATTGTGGGCTGAAAAGTTAGTTGAAAATGATAAAAAAGCTTTATTTGATTAAAAAAAAACATTTCTGTTTGGTTGAATAAAAGTAATGGGTCACACTTTATTTTACGGTGCCTGTGTTACAATGTAATCATACATTTAGGTACGGAGTAAAAATAATTAACTACATGTACTTACTATAGGTTTAGGGTTAGGATTAGGATGTGGTATACGGGTAGTTACATGTAATTTTGCATAATGTATAGTAAATACTATAGTAAATACATGTATCATGTGTAACAAGGGCACCGTAAAATAAAGTGTTACCAAGTAATGTTTTATATAACTTAAAAATTGTCATTTTCATCAGATTTGATTAGAACTTTTAATATGTCAAAGTCACTTTTGTTAAGCCACTTAAAGGTACGGTAGACCTTCGTGTGTGTGTGTGTGTGTACAAGATCAGGATGGCACCATCTTCTTAAAAATGGGAATGAGTTTCTCCCGTGTAGTGTACGTGTGTGTGTTGGATGCAGAAGTACTGTAAAGGCCACTGGGCATTATCATAACAGATGCCTATAGGCCCGTTTTTTGTTGATAATCATTGTGACTCAATTTTGTGGGCGGAGCATAGGTGGAGTTCCACTGGCCATTTTACTAACGCTAGCGACCATATTTTGATAGCTTGTTTTTTGGACAATGACTGGAGAAAATCAGATTTAATTTGAATGTGTAAGGTCAGAAACTGCCTGGGACTGTGACTGTTAAAAATGTGAACTTTAACGGAAGGAACCAGATTGGCTGACCTGTACATACTCATTTAAATTTTCAGGATTACCTTCCATACCAGTTAAGTGGTCTGACATGCTCACTTACCAGATAAAGAAACCAAGCATGTATATAATAGAGAAACTGAGAGCGTGAACATGTTTAGATGCTTATATGTACTCACAGTGGCAAATGCAACTACTTAACACACCTGACACATAACATGAAACTTCTCACTGTTTTCTCTCCCCAATTCTACTAATGCACGTATGAAAACTGTAGAAACAGCAACTGCAAACAGTTTCCTTTATGTTTAGTCTCCGGTCGTTGGCTAACTGCTAACAGAGTGTATGCTGAAAACGGCAGCATTTTTTCTACTGGTCCGGTAGTTTTATTGTGTTTAACTACAACTGTCTACAACTGTTGTTTCTGGCAATTGCAGCAGGTATGTGTTAAAATATCAGATTAGAGTCTGTAATCTGTCAATTCTGGCACTTAACAACACAGCAAGATGATATTTTAAATTCATTATGTAGCCAACTCTGTGCTGGTTTGTATTGGCCGCCTCCAGTTTTCCCTTTCTTTTGCCTCCAGCTAATGCTGTGATGTAATCGTGATGTCAGCGCAAAAGGGGTCTACAGGCATTTCTTGTGTTTTTTTTATCCAATTCACATCCTGATTTATTTTTAAAGTGCCAATGCATCATTTATTCACCACCATGCTGTGAAAAACCTGCATGACTCTGTCTTCTGTAGTCCAAACAATGGCAGTCTTGTTGTTTGGTTACCAGCGTTCTTCAAAATATCTTCTTTTGTGTTCCGCAGAAGAAAGAAAAGTCATACAGTTTTGGATTGACATGACAAACACACACAAAAAAAGCTCAGCTTGTGTTATTAAGGCTGTGTGCTGGAATGGTGTTGGGGTTAAAGGGAAAGCCAGCTGTTTTTATGGCTTGTGGCATTGTTATGCTTTGCTAATGAAAAGTTGAAATGGCTTTGTCAGCGGAAGTCCTCTTTCTTCCTACGCTGTCTCTTTCTCTGTTTACCTTCTACTGGGTTTCTGTAGGAAGGGCAGATCAGTCGTGTTTGTTTTAAGCATTTGGTTCTCAGGTCGATCGTGTGAGTTTTTCCTTGTTGTATGTGTAAAATTGCATGGGTTTGTGTCAGGTTTGTGTTCGATTCATGCTCTCGCACACCCACTGTAAAACTGTAACAGCATGCAAGTCTGTTTAACTCACTTGGAGTGGAAATAAAAAAGACAGATTTTGGAGTTAGGTCAAGTTTGGTCCTAAAATTTAACAGTGCCTGTTGTCACGCGCTTTTTTTATGTGCCAGGTATTGGATTCACCTCATTTATCTCAATGCAATTCATTGTAGTACAAATAGGTGCTTTGACCTAAATTGTTATTAACAGAATAAAACTTCAGTGAGACTTTTAGAGCGCTTTTCCACCATCACGCCGAACCGTTCTAAGCAGTCTAAAACGGTCGCAGTTATGTTTCCACGTGAGGCTGGTTCGACACGGCACAATTACAAACTGTTCTCGGCTCTGAATTTTCGTGCTATTTTCGTGCTAATGAATGCACGCAGAGGCGTTCTACTGTAGCTCAGTCTCTTGTGTTACCAAGGGAGAGCGTGACACGTTTGTGTTTACATTCTAAAATTTCCGTTCTCAGCCCTGCGGTGGAAAATGAAACCATTTACAGTACGTACCGGCTGGCATGGATGGGCACGGAGTGGAAGAATTAAGCAACGAGAACGATTCGGCACGATGGTGGAAAAGCGCTCTTAGACTTTTGTTCAGAAAGTTTTATGATAATCACATGATTTATATATCGTCACACCAGCTGATGAAATAATCGTAGTAGAAATAAAAAATGCCCCCTTTTCAATTATAAAAATTCTTATCCACTCCAATCATGCTATCCAATTTTGTATTCATGAGCTCTTTTTGAGAAATTAGGCAGAAGACCCAACATGCACTTCGTATTTGCATAAACACTGTGACATTTTCATTAAGAGATAATAAGTGTTATTATCTTAAAACAAAAACTAATATAACATTTTGGAAGCCACCTAATTTACACTGTTTAAAGGGCCGATGGGTAGGTCAGGGTACAACTCAAGGGCACGTTTATGATGATAGACTATATCAGACTATCACACAGTTGATTTGGGAAAATGAAGCTGATGGAATGTTATTCTGGAGGAAATGCAAATTTGGATGGAAATCAGTACAGCATCCAATAAGCTGAAGAGGCAGGTACAATGTGTGTGTTTGGGCACTTAAAGGCCCAGTGTGTAATTTCTTGGCAGATCTATTGACACAAATGCAATGTAATATATAACCATGTCGTCAGAGGTGTATAAAGACCTTACATAATGAATTCACCATGATGTTTCTACAGTAGCCCCAAACTGACATTTTCATAAATACGCTATCTCCTTCGGCAAAGAAGCAAAAACATAGTGCTTTGAAAGGGAAGGATGAGAGGTGGAGTGAGTCATTGGTTGCAATTCGCAACCTTACAGCTAGATGCCGCTAAAACACTGGACTTTTAAGCAGAATAGTTGTCACATGCTAAAGATATAAATCCCCTTTGTGTACCTCTGTGTCTTCCATGTCCTTTGCTACTTCCGTCCCTCTGTAAGCCTAATCAAAACACATTCATCACCGTCACTGAAATATGCCGCTCGAACCTGACAACATGCCCATACAATCCCCTGACTCACTGGATGAGCAAGACGACATGTCAAGGCAATATTTATTTGTTGTGTGGCAGGAATGAGGCCAGCAAATGATTGGACCCATTGGCACACTTTCCTGTCCACTGGAGGCGTTTAATGTGAGAACACATTCATTGACTTGTTGGACGTGAGAGGGACAGAGAGTTTTGTATCAGACCAGTCGTCACATCCTGAATATTTTCATCCTGAAAATGAATTTCGAGTGTATAATTACTTTAACATAGTTAAGTGATCATCATTTTGCTTTCCAGCAGTCAGCTAAATGAGGAACATCTACCCCAGGAGGCATTTGATAGCTTCTGCAAGTTAGTTTGATTGCAAGCTGAAGAGACTGATTCATGTGTCTATGGGGACTCTTAAGATGATGGGACTGGGATCGTGTCAGCTCTGAATGCCTGTCTGAAGAGTGGTAGTGACATTTGCGGGCATTTATTGTCACCCGGAGCAGAAACTTGGCACCACGGGCAGTGGAAACTGGCAACAATAATTCATATTTTTCTTTAGCTGCAATGTTAAAATCTCTATGAGGCCATCCACAAGGAGACGCGATTAGCTATATATGTTAAGATTTTGTATCGTATTTTTGTTTCGTCCACACGGATACCGAGTTTGGAAGCCTGAATCTGCTATTTTTTTAAACCAGTTCCCAGAGTGGATAAATCTGAAAACGCCACCCTTGCGTTTTCGTGTGTACAGTCGATCCGAATATTTCCTTAGGCCCCATTCAGACCGCCACGACAAAGCGAGGCGATGTCATTCATGTCAATGGAGAGCCGGCGACAGTGACAGTCGGCGACAGGAAGTGGGCGTGTCCAGTGACGCGACAAAGTTGAGATGATGAGCGACTTTCGGGAGCGACTACTAATACGAGTAAAGCAGCGGAGCTCTAGTCCTCCGTCACTCGTCAGTTACTACGGTTTTCATGTGTTCTCTGTTCCTGTGTTATTGAGTATTGGAACAGGATTTTGATGGTTATTCATGACGTAGAGCGAGAACACGAGGACACAAGACCGCTGTAGAATGCATATTGAGAAATGGCTAAAGTTTATGCGCGTGCTTCAATGCGTCGTCTCCGTTTTTAGTGTATCTCTGTGTGTATCAACACATGATGATTTGCCGTGTAGACTACATCGTTTTGAGTCGGTTTAGCAGATATTTCTTGAGACAACGCCGTGGAAAGGGAAATAAAGATCGGATTGGGAAAGCTCTGGCTTCGTGTGGATGTGGTAATAAATATTGAAATATTTATTATTTATACTAAATACTTGCCACAGCAGTGAGGGAGTTTGGAAATGAAGTTTAACCAGAACACAAGCAATAACCGGACCACTCTTTCATTTATAAAGTTTTGATTTGTCTTTATTCTTAATTTTTAAGTTAAAATAGATTTTAGATTTCGTATATGACGTGTTTCTTTTACTGAATATCATTAATATTATTATAGGCTTTCATTTATTTTCAGACTTAAACAATCAATGTTGTGGGAGAAAAACAGACTCGCCAATATATTTTTCCCTCTTTAATTAAACTCTTAAGCTTGTTTGTCAAGTTTTGACATTTCCACTGGCAATCATAGACTTTCTGAGAAGACCTTATGGCAGATTTCTTTTTAGATGAAATCCAGATGGGACTCACAACAAAGTTTCATTTTAACTCTGTATGGCGAAATACTGTAGAGCAAGTATGAAATCGCATGCAACGACCCAAAAATTCACTCATTTCTTCACATTTTAATGAGACGTTACGACTTGCAGGTGATAAAAACTTGAGGCTTAATGACGCAAAACTTTCCAAGTGCTCCCTTGACTACACATTGGGAGTCACGTATTTTTGTGATTCACAGTATAGTCAGATTTACTGTCCTATCTGTGACGTAAGACCTGGAAAACCCAGTCTGTGAAAACCCAAATTATTTTTGTTTGTTTGTGATGTACTGTTTTCTACATAAAATCATCCTGCATCTATCCCTGCATCCGTCCGTCAGTCCGCCCATCCATCTATCTAAATGCAGGCATCAGCAGACAAACCCATCATGCCAGTGTCAAATGGATGCACCTGCCTAGAATATATAAGTTCCATTACTTTATCATTGGCGTATCATATAGCCTGGTCACAGGCTCATTGCCTTCTGATAAGCATGATATGCTCATTATATGCTTAATCAGACATTCATCAAGCAAAATACCCTATAAAATAAGTTATAGCAACGTAATGGTTCGGCTGTAATATCACTCTTGTATTACGATGAGCAAAGTGGCGTGTGCGTTACATACACTCAGCAGATATTTCAGCTCCTCGTTTTGCTTTCAGACTTGATGAATTAAAGTGGCAGGGAAAAAGCTCTTAAACAGCATGTGTCATCCGTGAAATCGCTGATGCGGCGAACCTCCCCAAAGTGTCAACAGGAAAGAGAATTCAATTAATGAGCTGGGTTTCTCCGAGCTTTTTCTACCATCTGTCCAAGGCTGTGCGTTTTGACGTGTCCCCGAGCGTTCTGGCTGGTTAATAGAGTTGAGGTGATAGTTGTCTAGGTACATCTTTCCATCGGTATTGATTCGGAGTGTATCAAAATCATGTACAAGCGTGCTGTTACATGTAAGTGTCATAGTTTATGCCTGGGTCTGATAGAGTTCCACATCAAGGTTAAAGTGCCCCAGAAGACTGTAGTTGAAGTAAATTGCTCATAAATCTCAAAGTCATTTTTGATAGTACCATAGTTGGAAAAATTACAATGGTAGTCAAACGTGTTTCCTTTCCTACATTCTTTAAACTCTTCTGTTCAGCAGAGCAAATCATTTTTGTAAAGGAATTTTTCCTACTATGGTAGTCTACTAATATTGTTTTTCTCACCCTCGCTTTCATTTGAATTCACAGGATATTCTACGTATCACACGACTCTCAAGATCTGAAGATCTTCAGTTACATAGCAAGAGACGGACAGAGCAATGTATTCCGCTGCAACGTCTTCAAATCAAAGAAAAAGGTGAGTCGCCACTCCGAGCGTTTCTTCTAGGACATCGAGTGCCCATCGTTTCCGTGGATAACCCAATCCTATCATTGAAGTTCTATTTTTAAGTGAATGAAGGCTACTGACATAGCTCTCTGCCTTTTAAGCACACGTCCGCACACATCTTCTATCGTACCTTCGGGCATGTAGTTGAAAATCCCATCACAAAAGGGAAACAGCAGACCTCGGCCATTAAACTAAAATGCACTTCTATGAACAGCTATGATTTTCTTCTCATTCAGTCTAGTATGCAGAGAAGTACAGTGATTTAGATGCCGAGTATGTATGTGAAATACAGAGCTTGATGTTTAAAGAAGTAGAAATGTAAAAGGTCACTCGTAAGCTTCGGGTGGCAATCTTAACACTGAAATCAGGCGTGAATTTAGATCAAAACCTCATTTAAAAGTGCTTTGTAATTGCTAAATAGATACTTGACGGCTATCAGTATTTCTCAGGGGGATTCGGCATTGGAATCTAATCTTTTTCTGCTAGACTGGTTTCATTTTCTATTAGCAATTTATTCGCAACATCAGGTGATGCAAAATTAGAAAAATCTCTCGGAGAAGAGTGTGCAAATACGGAGGAAATAAGGTCTTTAAATGTAGAGAGAAAGGCGCTAGACAGTATTTGTCAGTCTAGACAGGCGATTAATCGTTTTTTAAATGCGGCTATTCAAGTCGTGAATAGATTTTTTTTCTTTCAAATGTCTGCGAGCACTGAAGATTCATTAACATGAATGTTATTGCTACTACTATTCACAAGATGTGACTTTTCTTTTTACAACGAGGGGATGTTACAACAGGGAGCGTATAGTTCATTCATTGCTTAATTAACATGGCGGATGCGGGTGTACAGTGCTTCACATGCATCCGTTTGGCAGTCGCACCGCTACAACCATTAAGAAAAACTTGTCGCACTGGAAGGTAAAATAGTCGCCAAATGCAACCATTTAGTCGCAGTCTAGAGCCCTCCACTGTAAGAGCTGTACAAACACAACATCCCACACTTTTTGCTGACATGCAAAAAAGAGTTATGTAAAAAAATATGTTAAATGGACAGTTTACCCCCCCCCCAAAAAAAATTATTCAACCTCATGTCACTTAAATCCTGTTTATGACTCTTTCTTATGTTGAACTCAAAATAGGATATTTTGTAAAATGGCTTTTTTTTCTCAGCTACCAGCATTCTTCAAAATATCTTCTTTTGTGTTCTGTAGAAGGAAGTCATACGGGTTTGGAATGTACTCGTGTTAGAGTCTGCAAATCCCTTTCAGGGAAACTGTTATAATGAATATAATAAAGCATTAAAGTTAAGACTTAAAGACTTAAAAAAGCATTACAGCTAAACTCAAGCATCCCTTTTTTTCATTTGATCTTAGCCTTGTTTCGCTTTGTTTTGTAACATGTTGAGCAAGAACTTTTAGGTAAGGCTGAGAGACACAGAACAGCCACTAACTAGGCTGATTGGACTTTACAGTAATCTTCAAAAACAGACTTTGTTAAGTTGTATTCCTTGTTTTTAGGCTTTGGCTCAATCTGCTTAGCTGGGTTTACTTTTAGCCATTTAGCACCCTTAAAAAAGTATAATGAGTGGCAAATGCAAGGGTACTGTAAGTAGCTGAGAAGAAAGTAACTATGACAGGCTAACACATGAACTGGATATTCTCCACATTCCTCTCATCAAGAACAATTACAGATTCCCACAGAGGCTAATGGTTATACAGGCGTGTGACAGTGGAGAAAGGCAATCAAGCAAAAGTATTCTTTTCTCTAACCAAGACTCTTGAAAAAGAAGTCGCTCATTTGAGTAAAAAGCACCGTCTGGCCCATTTCTCGCTGGCATCGCTGTTCATTACAGACGGAGTCATTCAGAGCTTCTCAGAGTAATTGTACAGTTCAGGCACAATTGCTCAAGTGTGCCCTCAATAAACTGGAACATGTCTGTACTGATCGTTTTTCCTTCCATTGTCTTCAGTCTTCAAAACATTTTATGCCAAAAGAATGGTGTCATTGATTTGTTTTCATGCACACCCGTCACAATTTTTAATTGGGTTAACCCAGGGGCTCCTTGAGGGTCCAGCAGGGGATCCGTCAATAATTTTTTTGATCACAAAGTACTTTTTGTGGAACAAAAATGATTTTTTTTTTACACCAATTAAATCATTTTAGAAGAATTTAGACTTAAAAGAAGTTTAGAATTTAGTGTTTTATTGTCTCTCTCTCATTATAATGGATGATTTAAAAGTAAAATGTAATCTACAGGTATATGACTATAGGTATGTTAATACCGGCTTTTCTAATAGTTTTCAAATGTAAGCACTGTAGTACAATTGGGTACCATGTGCGAGACTAATCGCAAAAAAACTCTAATTGGAGTTATTTTAAAGTTTGAAAAAATAATTGTTAATAGTCTTTAAAAGTGTATCAAGAACGAAATGGTTAAATTTTGGGTTAGATAGCATGCATTTCCTTTGTGCCAATGGCAGCACGTTTCAGAAATGACCCCCTGAAGGACTAGTTGTGGGGTTGTTTTGAAGGAGAAAAACGGGTAGGTTTTATGCAAATTATGTCATATCAAAGTGGCATAATAATAATTTCACTGGAGCCATGCGTGACCATACTGTGTTGGTTTCTTATTGCTGCGATGCGGAAAATGGACGGAAGCGCGGTATGCAGGCATAAAACTAAAAAGTAAATAATGATCTAAAGCCACATAAAGTTATGTTAACAATTTACAATTACAAATTTCAATATTTTAATATTTAAAATGCTTGAAAATAGGGTTGGGAAGCGAAAATCAATTCCAATTTGGAATCGGAATCGAAAGGCTAGGAATCGGATCGAGAAACAAAAGGAATAGGAATCAGATACTTGAGATTAAAATTTGAATTCGTCTTATCGTCTTTGGTTTGTTTTGGCATGCCATGCGCTCTCTCCGGTCTTGTCTCTTGTCTCTTCCTCATTATTGATTGTTAATTATTTCATGCCCTGCACCTGTTCCCCTCTTGATTTGGTTACCTATTTAATGCCCTTGTGTTTGCTGTCCTGTGCCGTTTCGTTTTATTTGCTTGCTTGTTTGCCTTGTTATAAATTAGCTTATATGGGCAGAATGCTTTTGCACGAGATCAAATGCGTTCTTTAGCTTATTCTGTACTTTTTGTCGATTGCTTTCTATTCGCTTTTTTGTTTACACACATTGCTTTTCTTTATAAATAATAAAAACATGATATATTTTGGCTATCTTGTTTGTTGATAGGCTATAAGCTAGGGCTGGGCCGAGAAACAATATCATATCGAACCGCAATAGAATTTATTTCGATAACAATGATAAGCTATTGGCATTTTGACGAGATATAGATTAATCTTACAGTCTAACAGTCAGCGTGCAAGTTTTAGCATCTGCGTCAAAGTACAAAGTCCATTTCATACCGCACTTGGCAAAGATAACTCGACATGAGGAGGAAAACATGACTGGAATCGGAAACGAAATTGAAACTAACCCATCACGCGGTTTATCAAACTTGAGGCGCAATTGCAAGCGAGTTACTTCGAAACTCAAGCACAAAGTTTTTATATCCACCGTTAACATCTGCAAACATGAGCTGGTGCATATGAAACAAACCAGCGCTTCTCTGTACAGATTAGAGATGTAATGAAGTGAGTTCGTTTGCACATTAAAAGATTGAACCTTGTATGTAAGATGCTTGCATGATTAAAGAAATTTACTAAAGTTTTTTTTTTTAATGAATTATATATCGAAATAAATACCGTTATCGATCAATATAGAACAAACTATCGAGTTTACATTTTTGCCATATCGCCCAGCCCTACTATACGCCTACCCTAATTATAGGACTTTATATTTTAGACCCTAATTATTTTGGACCGCCTTCTGGGCGGTTCTTAGTTTTAGACTAGTCCACTACACGGTTACAAAACTTTTGTTTAAACGACTGTCAAATTAGTCGTACCGCACATCCCTAGTACCATTGTGTGTTATCATCGGTCAGGTTTGAAATGCAATTTATTTATACAGTATGGAACAGACCATCCCTGTTCTGTCTCTCTTTCTACTTTGGACTGAAAAGGTTGAAGACCTTTGAATTAATGGATGTATTTTTCTTCACAATATTTTGTGTAATACTGTAGGCTGGTCTTATGGAATTGTAATGTTTACAAATGGTCCCCAGAGAAAGTGCATTGATTGACATCGGAACACTTAATGGATGGTCTTAACTGGTACTGGGTCTCAAAATGGAGACTTTGTGTTACATTTGTTCCATCAGTGTTAGCAGAAAAATTATTTATTTTTCTCAGATTTTTCATTTATTTATTTATATTTTTATTTTTTATTATTTATTTATCTATCTGTTTGTATGTTATTATCCATTTATATTTTTATATATAGTTTAATAGTTTTTATTTGTATTTATTTTCAATTGTTTTATCTGTAATACCACACTGTCTAGTTTACATTGCTATGTTGTCATTTAATGGTGACATTTTAATGAGGAACCCCCCCATTCACTTTACACCAAGTCAATGGGGGCAAATTTTGACCTGAACTACTCCTCTAAAACTACTCCTACTCCTTGAATTAAATTCAATATATACTTTTCATTTGCCCATTTGTACATCTCTCTTTGGTAAAAACTAGGATTTCAAATTCTCAAGTCCAGTCTTTTTTGTTAGAGCATGAAGTCTATGAAATCTAAAAAATAATTGAGCAAAAGAAAGTGGCAAGGTGATGTTCAACAAGCTGAACTCCTCTAGACACCCTGAGCCATTAAACTCTCCTCTGTCCTTCTGACATATTTCCTGTGGTGCTTACCTGACATTCTCACAGCTAAATGTCACAAAGCGATAAATATCTCTGCAGTGTGCTGATAATACAGGGATTTGCTCTTCAAGCAACCCATAGTAAACAACATAAAAAATTCAGACACAGGATGTAAGAATAATGTCTCTTCCAGTGCAACAAATATAAACTCATTCTCTGTCTTTTTTATAAATATATCTATTTTAGTTGTTTCGTGCTGTCTGCATTGTATTTGGGTAGTTGACAAATATACCGTACATGTGACCTATGGTGTGACAGCAAAAATGTAGAAAACAAATTGTTAAGAATATATTATTCATATTTATACTGTAATATAAAATAGCATGAGAGAAATGTATCTTAATTGTTAGTTTGTTTTCAAAACTTTACTATGTCACACCACAGGACACATGTGCGGTTTATTTGTCAACTACCCATTTACCATTTGTTTTATTCTAAAAATGTATATTCTAAAATCGTAATGTTGTTTATCCAGTATATATTATGCTCCATCTTAAGAATATAGGCATATTAATAAACATCTGATATTGCTACTGTATGCATGTATTCCTTCTACCTTCCCTTCTGATTAATTATGAATTATGAATACTAATATGTGTCCTGCAGAGCCAAGCCATGCGGATAGTCCGAACGGTGGGTCAGGCCTTTGAGGTTTGTCACAAACTCAGTCTGCAGCACACCCAGCAGAATGCAGATGGCCAGGAGGACGGCGGCGGTGACGGTGACAAGACCTGCACCGACTCCGGAGTACCAGGTACGGAAACAAATTCTCTCTCTTCTTCATCAATGTCGTCTTCTAGCCTTCCGTAATTGGTTGTCTCATTGTCACCCTTAAACTTGTGCGATGAGATTACAGATGAGTCATGTCGCTGCGGATCTCTAACACGCTTTGATTTAGAAAAGAGAAAATCCATGGAGTTGTTAGAGACATTTTCCCTCAATCCAGCACAATGAGTTAGTCGAAGTCTTTGTGTGCCAGGGCTTTGATAGGCGGCGTGGAACAGCGCCCTTGATCACTAGCGTCTGCGGGGCAGATCTCATGGTGCATGGGCCACAGGGTTCAGCCTGATCGTCCTCCCACATTCTGTTAGTTCCCTCTGGAAATGCTTTCCTTTCAAATGCAGATGAGCCCCTGTAGCCCACGCGCTGCTTCTTATCCTCGCAGGGAGCACACGGCTGTGTCGCATGGATGGGACTGACTGGGTTTAACTAGCAGCTTCATTACTGACCCAGTGTTAGTGCAGAGAGACTGTTAGCCAATTATTACCCACAATTTATAAGGATGACTTATAGGGATGTGAGAGATTGTGTCAAAGGGACAATGGCTGTATATCATAAATAGGGCTGTCAACGTTAACGCATGCGATTAATGTTTTCAGATTAACGCGTTAAAATGATTTACATTTTTGCATTTGGCAGACGCTTTATCCAAAGCGACTACATTGCATTGGGCTATACATTTGTTTCTAATTTTGTGCAATCCCTGGGATCGAACCCATGACCTTGGCGTTGTTAGCGCCATGCTTTAACCACTGAGCTACAGGAAAGCTAAACCAAGCTATTTAACGAAAAGGGTGCAAATAATCACGATAAAAAAAAATGTAATCTATTGACAGCCCTAATAATAATATAAACATGTTGTCAAACTGTGAAATGTTTTCTTTTGCAGTATTAGAAAAAGAGTTCAACTTTCAGAGACGGTTATCTCATACCTCAACCCTAGTCCCGTTGCTTGTGAATTCGCTTTCTTTTTTAACTATTCTGTTTTATTCATAACGTGAACAAAAAAAACATTTCACACATTGTTGTAGCCAACTATACGTGAAATATTTACACTTTAAAATAGAATTGTCACATTGCTGTATTATTTTTTTGCTACACGCAAGAGAACAGTTTAAAGGGTCACACTTTATTTTAAGGTCCAATTCTCGGTATTAATAAACCATGAACTATGACTTTTGCCTCAGTAAACTACTAATTTGTTGTTAATGTAGTTGTTAGGTTTAGGTATTAGGTAGGATAAGGGAAGTAGAATATGGTTATGTTGAATATGTGTTTATAAGTACTGATAAACAGCCAATATGCTAAAAATAGGCATCTAATAAACAAATAGTTAATAGTGAGAATTGGTCCCTATACTTATACAATACTAAAGTGTTACCGTTTAAAGACTACAAAGTTGTAAAGATAACAAAGCTTTCATTGGCTGGCGGTTTCCTAAAGAAATAGTTCATCAAAAAATTATAGTTTTATAATTTTTTTATGTATGGATTACTTCGTTTTTCAAAAAAGTGTCGTTTTAGGTTTTCTCGTACGTGTCGTGGTTGTTATGACAACAAACTGACTTGACCCTCACCAAATGGTGATCAAAGTGGTGCCAAAACAGATGGTATGCCTGTCATGGTTCCACCTCTCCTGGTACAGAGGTTGACAACGGACTTCCATAAACGTACTTTGTTTTTAAAATCACATAGATGATGTGATGGTCACGGAATGACCACACAGTTCATTTTGCTTGTTCTTTGGACTTTTGTATACACACACACATTTAAATGCATGCATTCATACAGATACACATTTGACACAAGTTTAAGTTATGTGTTTATTGTTCTGGATAAAATGGAGGTATTGTCAAATACCTGTTATCCTGTTGCAGCACTGTATGAAGATCAAGGAAAACAGTGGAGGGAGTTTTGGCTCCATTTAAAGGACTGTACCATTGGGAATTGAGAATGGGTGTTCAGGGACAATGCGGCCGAGTTGCTCTGTTACAATCCCTTTTCATTGCTTTTGAATGTGTATGTCTCTCTCCCTCTGCATAATATAATGGAGTATTGCTTGTTTATGAAATGTCTACTTAGAATTTGATACTTATAGGAAAGTTTGTTAAATGTTTTGTAAGTGTATGTCCCACCCCATGGGGAAAATGGCGCTGGCCGGCAGTATAAATGTGTGTGTCTTTGTTAAAGGGGTCAAATGACACAGTTAAAACAAATATTATTGTTTGTTTTAGATGTAATGTAATGTGTATACACGATTTAAGGTTCAAAAACGCTGTATTTTCCACATACCGTGCATGTTTGTATCTCTCTTTGCTCCGCCTCTCTGAAACTCGCTGATTTTTTACAAAGCTCATCGCTCTGAAAAGTGAGGCGTGCTATGATTGGCCATTTAACCATTGCGTAGTGATTGGTCAAATACTACAAGCGTGTCACGGAAATGTACCGCCTCTTATCATATTCGGAACATCAGGTTCCAAAGCAATTGTACTGACAGGTGATAAAATGTCATAGGTACTTCCTCATATCCATTTGAGCCCGAATCTGATACGGAAAATGAAGATGATCAAGCCGATACATCAACTATGTCAGCGCGACTTGAGTAGGATGAAAAGGATTGGTAAGGTTTTATAAAAAAAATATGATGTTAAATAGTTAAAAACTATAGCTAACTGTTTTTCATTTTATATATGACGTTATAAAGACTATAAACAAACAACCATATTCAGCATACAGAGTTTGTGTGAGATAGAAACAAGCTCCCATTACAGCAGGGAATGGTAACATAATAAATAACGCTTTGGCCTTCTTGATCAACCAGTGTTTAGTCTAGTCGCAACTCAACAAAGACAATAAACCCCATTATAAACACCACATTTGTTGCCTCTAGTTGGAACATTATTACTAATTATTAGGACTTATGTTGTCTTTTTTTGAACTGGCTGCGGCGGTGATGATACAATGACATGTACAAGTACGCCCACTTTACTTGCGTTTAGATTTGGGCGGTCTTAGTCAAGTCATGTTACGAAGTGACGTACATTCGCCGGGGTGTGGTTACACGAGGTGTTTTAAGCAGGTCTGGGTTCGCATTCGCTTTTAGATTGAATGCATCTTTTGTTCCGACACTTACATTTTTGCAATTTTACGTGTCTAATACATGCACAGGTAACATATAACATACCAAAGACACAGAAAAACACGTATTTGCGCCATATGACCCCTTTAAGGTTTTTTTGGGATTATATGAGGGGTAGAGGTGGCCCTAGTGCTACAGGTATTTTTCTAGTCTTTCTTTTGGGAATTTTTGCCATGTTTTTGTAAAGGCTGTGTTTTGCCTTTCTTGTTTTGGAACCTGATGTTGATGCTTGGAACGTTTTCCTATTTGTATTTTTGGAATATTCTTTTGTTATTGTACATTTTTCGCATGTACATTTTCTTTCCCTTTTTGGGGATTAAGATTGTCCCTTTTGGCCCATTTTTTATAAATGTTGTATTTTTGGGCTACTGTCTCCTCCCGTTTAAAGTGGGATTTTGAATGAATGATTAGTAATGGAACAGATTTTCTGACTTACTTTTGCCTCTGTTTAATTTGGCCTTGTATTTTTGTACCCGTTATAGGGAAACCATGACAGATGAGTAAAAATATTTTTTTTTTATTAACTATCCTTTAACTAGGAAATTGATGGCCTTAAATAGTTGAGTTGAAAACATCATAGAAAATCAGATGTTCAGGTTTGCGAGACGTAATTTCACATATACAGTAGTGGAAGTGAAGTGCCGTTTTGTGCTTTCTACTTCTCACAATAAAGGTAAGATCATCCACTGTCTTATATTTAGCACGTTGATTTGTTTCTCTCTAAAGGGCGGGAACTGACAGGGGCCGAAAAGCCAGCTGCAGAAGAGACGGACATAGATGCAGAGGAGCTGCCCCTCCCTGACAGCACAATGGATGAGTTCAATCGCGGGGTCACCGACCTGGATGCTGCCAAAAAAGACGAAGATCTCACCAAGGACAAGAAGGTATCAGCTGAGCTCTCCTTTCCACTTTATTATGCACTCCATATTAATATTTAACCATGATTTGACAGTTCACCTCTGAATGCAGTTTACTGAATCGCTGGATATCAGTTTCACACACAAGTCCCTTGCGCTGCTTTTTCCAATTAACTTCAGTAATCGAGGGAAGGTTATTCAGCGTGTTTTCATTGTATTGCAGATTATGGCTGTGTTACGTTGAGCCTGGGGTCTAGATTCAGCTATAAACCCATTAGCATAATCTTAAAGTGTAAAAGCTGCTGTGGTGCAGAGGATTATGTAATGATACCTCAAACCCGGAGACTTTCTTAGAGAGAGTGATTCATGTTAATGTCAGCTCAGAGTTTAAGAGAAAAGGCAAATAAATGTAAAAAAGTTGAAGATGTAACCCACCAGTATTCATCTCTGTACATACCCACTGGGTATTACAAATGACAAGAATGAAACAATGGCTGTTTCTAAAAGAGCTAGACTTTGGATGCGAGTCTACCAAAAATAGCATCATGCGAATCTGGCGTGTTGAATGTAAGCCTTCGGTCTCTGCCTGCAGTTGGGTAAACACAGCTTATGTGCTGTTCCTCGCCGAAGGCTTGTTTATCTTTCCTCTCAGGCATAATATTGTGGGTATGGTGCATCAGTGTCTGAGGTGATGAGACTGGAATTATGTTGGAGACTGATAAGACACTCGTCTCCTCAGGAAATTACAACGTCAGAAATGTTTGGCTTGTGTCAGATGATTGTTCTCTGATTTATAAGCCAGTCAGAAACTCTTTCGCTCTGCGCCAGGTGCCACAAAGAAAGCTTTCGTGCCAGCCTCAGCGGTACCGTGTCCTTGTTTCATTTGCTTTCAAATAGTTTTTGACCCAAATTGAAATCTGTGCAATTCAGTGTAACTTTGAAAGAAGTGGGAACCACACGCTGAGTTACAAAAGTGAAGGCAGCTGTACGACTGCATCCCTGCCCAGTAAGTCAAGGCCTTAAGTGTGTTTATGTTTTGTATCTCTTAAGGAAACTCTGTTCAGATCCGCTCCCAGATCTATAATGAATGTGATGCTTTTTTCCATGACTATCTTATCCCGCAACCATCAAACTGCATGCACAGGATTGCAGGACTACATACATAGATAGACTAGAATAGCACTTAGAATGTAGGAAAGACATTGGATTCTGGATTTGTCGTGATGCCCCTTAAAGGGATTGTTCAATTAAAAAGAAAATTCTGTCATCATTTACTCACCCTCTTGTCATTTCAACTGAATGCAGAAAAATGTTAGTAACCAAAAACTGGTACCCATTCACTTATATTGAATGTACACAAAACCAATCCAAGTCAATGGGTACCATTAATTTTCTGTTACCAACATTCTTTGAAATATCTTGTGTTCTGCAATACAAAGTCATAGATGTTTGAAATGACAAAAGGTTTGTTTTTGGGTAAACTATCATTTTAGTGCTATAATATCGCTGCTGTCCTCCTGAAACCTTTTGTCCATGTTTTGTGATTATTATTTTTGTCCTTAATCTAGGGCTGTCAAAAGATTAATCGCGATTAATCGCATCCAGAATAAAAGTTTGTGTTAACATAACAGAATCAGCATGAAAAATCTAACATTTGTTGGTGTACATGTGCAGTTGGTAATTTATCATAATTAATATGCAAGTAGACATTTTATGTAAGGATGCGATTTTAATCTTTGTACCTTCCATTTGAACTTTGACAACACAGTGTTTAATCATTTAAAAAGACAGTGTTCTATTTCCTGAGATTTAGACATCCGAGGTTTTGGAAGGACAGCGACAATATGTGAAGTTTCAGACACATTTCCAGGAATTGACCAAAAACGTATTGCTTTCTTGGGCAACTCGCTTTAAAAAGACTGTTGGTGCTGTTGGTCCATGACACTGAAATATTAAAACTGATAAGTACCAAGGTTACATCGGTTTTACAAGGACTGAACATTTTGTTATAATTTACTCGCCGTATACAGAGGATGAATAAATGTTTCTTCTAAACAAAGTTAATTGTCATTAATGGTTGGAAATTGGTCAATGAAGAGCTTTTCTGGATGTATTAATGACATAGTTTATATTTCAAATTTATTTATGTGCAAATGTTGGCATTTAAAGAAACACAAATATAGCATTTGGACACGTCTTCACGAGTATAAGCAGTTCCTTATAACTTGGTGTACACTGCTGAACAAGGACACTTGCCGTCCGCAAAAGCCTGCGAAGCAGAAATAGACAGTCTGTGTGGGAGCTGTTTTTATGACTGGTACAAATGTTTTTCAGGTAGCCTGCAGTAAGATATGCTAGTGGAGCAGAACGTTTCTTTTTGGTCGGATGCGTAAAGTGACCCACTGCTATGTGTCTTACAGCATTACATTTTTCCACTGAGACTAGGTAAATTTAGGCCACACCTCTGTCCTGTTACATTCGCTAACATTGCATGCTTTACAGATGAATCGTGTTTGCCAATTGATTCGTAGAATTGATTCGAAATGAGGAAATGTTTTTAATAGGATGCTAAAATGATGTCGAGGTGCTCAATCAATACAGTATTATACAGATATTTGGTAGGAGTGGAATGCTGATTTATTGACCCTGTTGGTGCAGAATACATACAGATACTGATGTTGTCAGTTTTTATTAGTTATTTTTGGTTTTTGGGTGAAATACAAACACTTGCTGATGTTCCTTCACACGTGTAGGAGGCCGTTTACCCGAGACCGTTTTCCACTGAAAATGCCAAAAAATGTATGCGTTTTGGATGTCTGTTTACACGAAAACGGCGTTTTAGGGAACTGAAAAAGCAAACCTTTGAAAACGCCGCCGTTTTCTTTTACATTTAAACTGCAAGACGAAACTTTCCGATGACGATAACGTCACACGCATGCGTATAAAATTGCTCACTCGAAAGTTTCCCCAGCAAAATGTGGATTTGCTGCACCAATAAGACCAGCGGAGACACACTTTTTTCCATTTTCGCCAGACTTTAAACACACATATACGTTCACCAACGGTATTAAAAGGCACTTTTGCCTTATAGCTGTGCATGTTTATGTGCCAAGGCACATCCTGTTTCTTCGTTTAAACGCATCATGTGTACGTGAGACTTTTCAAAAACGCAAAGGAAAAACATTTCTGTTTTTCATTGCGTAAACGTGGCCTAAATCAATTTAGACAGGTGGAACTAAGCAACACTGTTTTAATGTTTTTAATGTTGAGTAGTGGGGTTACGATATATCGTGTAATTTTTATGCTCAGTTTCTAAATTAATTACGGTTAAACGCCGCCGCATCCGAAAGCCAGATGGCGCTCTCGAGTAGGCGTATTCTGACGCAACATTAGTATACGCACGTCTGAATATCACGAGAAATTGTCCACCACCCGGATATTTCTCGCCTACCGCTTTTTTTGCTATATGCCGATAGCCGTTGATGGCCGATACTACTTCCTACTGATCAAAGAGACGTAGTTCACGGAAGAGCTGTGCATAGAACACAATCAAAGCCTTTGCGATTTCAGAATCGACCTAGACAGGTATAAGTAGTGTGAATTGCGATATATATCGTTACAGGCTTAATGTTGAGGTATAGAGAGTTGGCAAGTTCACTGTCTGACAGATTATCTGGCTAGCCTATCAGCTCACACCCTGCAAGATGATTATACAGGATGATTATAGGACCTGTCAACAGGATGCATGTTAAGAATCACGCATTCGTTTGTAAACTTCATATAAAAATGCATTTTTAAAAATGCTGTTTAAATAACGTATTAAAAATTGTATCCAAAAGTAAAACAAATTAGCATGTTTATTGTGTGTTGCCTTTTAACGCAAATGTGCTTACAAAACCATATTGTTTACACCAAACCGACAGATGTTTTCTAATAAAGAGACATTCGAGTTTTTATAGCTTTTAAATGAGGCTCCTCTTGTAGACTGAATTGGGAATAGGATCTCTCTTTATGCAAGTGGCTGTGTCAGATTTTATGAGAGACTGCAGTGCGCTTTGGTGGGTTTCTGCACACAACGGCCACTGAATAAATAATAGGAGGGTATCAAGTGCTTCTCATCAACTGTGCTGAACTTGACCTAATGTCAGGCTGCAGCAAGACCCAAGCTCACCCACTGCTGAGGGAGTTTCAGATTTTCAATATAGAGTTGTGCAGCTACTGTGCAGCTCTGATCATTATCGGCCTGTAGCCTCCAGGCAAACAGCCAAGTTTATGCCCAGATTTAGCTCTCTTTAGTTATAGGGTACGTCGACCTCCTGGATCCAGGAGAAAAAGGATCTACTTCTAAAATCAACCAGACCCCCAAGGAGCAGGACATCACAAAGCTTATATTTAAGCTAAAGACGCATCATTTCCCAGTTTCAGTCTATTCCTCAGGAGTGTCTGTCTGGATCATTGTACACGTGTAAAGGGTTTAAGGAGGGATTTTGGGGAATGGTGGAGCAGGGGTGCTCTCTCAAAAGACTTCAGGACTAAAATGTTAGATGGAGCCAGAAAGCAAAAATGTCATTCAAAGTAATGGCAGTTTCAATGGGTAATTCATGATGACCTGAGTTCATCCCATCTGTTCGTTTGGAGTGTAGCTTTGATTTTTCCCCAGAACTCAATTTCAGCAAATCCTGCCCAGCGGATTTGCTATTTGGATCGGAGGGTTGGTTCTATGCTTTAGGATGTTTACCTCTTCTGTGCTCAAATACCTGAACCAGAATAACAATTCTGATTCTTAATTCTAGTGTTTGTGTTGCGTAAGGTTTTTGTGTTTAATTTATATTCTGTTTTATATTTTGTATTATATTAGTATTAAAGAACAAATTTTATAAAATAATCTTGCATCGAGCAGAACAAATGTGCTGTTTGATTATACTATATATATATAACTGTTATATTTTTACAATCTATTCAAGGGTGTTTTTAATAGTATATATTTTATGTTACACATTATACAGTATATATTTATATTATATTTGTATTATTTATGTTTTGTATTATTTATTACATATTTTGCTCATTTTTATTTTTATTTTGAGCTTATAATTAAATATAACATTTATTTATTTTCTTAGGGGTGAATTAATTTGGATTGAGACACTTTTTGACATTAAGATAAATGACAAAAAGTGGCCCAGTTAACCTGAATTCACCTATTTATAAGCACAAATTTAGGTTTAAAATGAACAAAATATGAAATAAAAATATAAAACATAATGTTGTTGTAATATTAACTAAAATCCTTCAAAGGAAACCAATCCGAGGGCACCTTGATGCTATTTGCTATATATCATTCAGTTTAATGCAAAATTGGTCCATTGTTTTCATTCATTAAATGTCCAAAAATTTTGGTCAGGTTACTGAACAAAGGAAATTTTGAAGGGTTTAAACATGTTCATGTCAAATATTATAATCAAAATCATGATGATCAATATTTTTACTGTAATATTTAAGAGGACTGGGTTCCACAAAAAGGGGTAAAGGGAAGAGATCCAAGTCCATTTTCAAAGCCAAATACATCTTTTTGAACTACCCACAGTGTCAAGAACGAAACAAGAAACCAATATCAGGTGGTTTGTCAATACCGTCTCCAGTCAACCAGTCAACAGAGAGAAAAGTAAATACCTTTTTACCATTGTTTTGCTATTCAGACTGCTCTTTCTGCAACAAAGCGGCAAACTGTTGAGACCGATATTGAATCATCTTTGTCAAGTAACAATTGATGCCTAAATATAGCAAACTACAAATGGATTTCAAACGATTAACTTTGGCCTCGCTCTGATGCACAGTCTGAGTCAAAATCTGATAAAGCTTTGGCATTTGGCTCGCGTTGATCTTTCAAAAAAGATGACAAAGCCCTTTTGTCTTTGTAATTCATTCGTTCGTGAAACGCACGATTGGTGAATTCGGTTTCATCCTCATGCTAATGGCTTACAATGACATTTAACATTAGTGTGAATACGTGGAAGCCAATAGCCAGATGTTTTGCAGTCACTCTTATCATCTTTAGTATTCCTGAAGCCATTTTGCAGCGCAGGCCTCTTTTGACTTTTCATTAGACAGTGTGTGTGACTATCCCAACTTGAGATACTTAATGCTAACCTACATTTTACAAGTCACTGAATGAATGAGATAAAGGATCCTGTAATGCTTTGCGTTAAAATGCATTTACTTTAGAATTGTTTGATCTGTCTGGCTTTTGTGCTGTATGCTTTAAATCCGGATGTGTCAATGGAAGAAATCCATGCGGACCGTGTTCCAATAGATACACTACTTTTGTCAAAGCTTTTTTGAAGAATCCAGGGTGTGCCGTCACCCTCGGGCAACTTTCTGTGTCATAACTAACAGAGCGTTATCTTCATGTCATTTTTCTCTTGTGACTTTTCAGACAGTATTGTCTCGAATCCATCACGTAGTGACAGAAGCCGTGCTCGCTTACATGCTAAATGCCATTGCTGTTGAGATCTTTTAGTATTGTGTTCCGATCCCTAATGTCATGTTCCTAAGCTATAATACAGGAATAGTTTACAGTACGTAGTTTAGTGAAGTGCTTTCAGTTCATCACTAAGTTTAATGTGGAATCCCACTGCCCTCTCTACATATTATACTTTTGTTATTTTTTTACCCTTTATTGTTTACGCTGCTGCTTATAGCAGACTGTTACTAGGGAAACTGTGCCCTTGTGGTTCTTCTGCAGAAGAAACACAAAAGAAGATATTTTGAAGAAAGTTGGTAACCGAACAGCGGCGGCACCCATTTACTTCTTTTGTATGGACACAAAACCAATGCAAGTGAATGGGTGCCAGTGTTCGGTTACAAACATTCTTCAAAATAGCTTATTTTGTGAAAGTCATACAGTTTTGAAATTACAAGAGGGTGAGAAAAAATTATAGATTTATAGAGAACTAAACCTTTAAGTAAGGAATAATTGACGGCGGGCTGTTCAGTTATTCCGCTTATACCACGGTAACCACACCACAGGACTTTGTCCAAATGTTTAATTTCATCGTTTGTCATGTTATCATTTTTAAAATACTGTTGATGGTAGAACTACTGGGCATCTCATTTTAAGCAATTTGAAATTATAAACATCAGATCAAGAGCAGGGTGCTGTGTGAGGTGATGGCCTGCAGGCACTATAACTTTCTGTTATTTAAAGTTGGCGAAGTGATGTGGAACTGTAATGCGGTCGGCCTGGAACACCTTCATAGGTGTGCATTTATTGACAGTTAATGGACACCTATAGAATGTTTGTCAACCAATCAGATTGAAGCATTCAACAGGCCCGTGGTATAACGTAACATAATATACAGGGACAGGTTCATCCGTCTGCATTTGCACTTAATGCACACATTTTGACTACGTTATTTGTATTATTTATATACTTTCTTCTTCTTTTTTATTATTGATCCTTTTTATAATCTCCCACATGTTCTCCACTTTTCCACTGCCTTGTATATGTCTTTACATTTAACACATTTCTCTTTTCAAGGACAATAAAACAAATCTGTAGTTTTGAGGCGGCAGCCGTCTATGCTCTGAGCTTAATGAATTAAAAGTATTTGTGTGACAGCTGGCAAATCCATGGTCATCCATGCCAGGTATAAGCTGAACATTGCTCATCCGAAGGTCTCTCTACTCTGGTAAAACCAGCACTTCAGAACAGCAAACATATTGCACAAGTTCAGGAGAGGGGCAGTGTTGTGTGTCCAGTCTACAGTTTATGGTTGAGTTATAGTGTGTTCTGCTCCCAAGCTTTTTCATTTTACATGCTGGTGCTGAGGGCAAGTCATTTTGTGATTTACAATATGTAGACATCCTCAGCAGTGGATTAGTATGTTGCTACATCTAATACACTTTTGAAAGAATTGCTGTCTAGTACAGCACATTTATCCCAGACTGTCAGAGACTTCAGCACATTTCATCTTATGTTCGCATGCTGAATAAGAGTAAAGTTTAGAACGCATGTGTTGTATTCCTTACTTGCTGTAAAAAGTTTAAAAACAGTTTGATTTACAGAAATACACAGAGCTGCTTTCTGCACATTTTTCAGCGATGACTTTGACTAGCTGTTGTCTCAGTAGTTTCAGATTGGTATGACGCATATTGTAAAGAAAAAATGGCAAAAGCTGGCATAAACTAAAAAAAGACAGTTTAAATCCAGTTGGCTCGTTTCTATGATGTCGACCTTGAATCTGTTCTTTAAACAAGGTTTGAAAGATTGAGCGGTTTTTCATCAATTAAAAGGTTATGGAAAAACTGTGTTTGGTTAACTCTATGTCAACCAGTTACTGAAAGGCCCTGTCAGGTCCAGACTTTATTCTGATAGTCAAACGTCTGGTTTTGCAAAGCTAGTGTTTGAATGTCAAATATCTCAAAGAATCTAAACAAAAATGTCGATTGACAACTGCCCAGTCAATGCACAATTTTAGTGAACTATAACATTCCTCAATACAGATTGAAAAAGACTCAGTTTTGCTAATATACGAACATCTGACCGTGGCCACAAACCAGAGCAAAATCTCAGGTTAATCTTTAATTCTCCTTCTTGTGCTTTCTGTTGCATTTCTTATTCTTGACAAATGGTGGAAACCAAACCGGCCATGATCATATTATATCTTGCGACCTAGTCTCAGCCTCAGACGTCACGCCCACGGACCGTTGGCTAAACGTCTGATGCATAAGGCACACTTTTCTGGAAACACTTCAGCACGTTCGAAGTCAACATCTGGTTGGTTGAATTTCACAGGATTTCTGGGAGACGTGCCTGTCGCGTTCTTTAACGGTCCGTCTGGAAACAACACGAAGCCGTCTGATCTAAGAAGTAAGCTGTCGTGTTTACAACCGTTGCAATAAGAATTCATCACGTTTGACTAAACGCTAAATTCTTAAAAGTATTGTGAGGTTCACGGCATAAACTTGCAATCATTGTTGTTGCTGTTAACTTTTGACACGTTCGTGAATGTACATCGGTCTGTTACTGCGGGGACATTTCAACGACTCTTAACATGAACGGCAAAAGTGAAACGCGATTGGTTGCTTCACCTGTCAGTCACATGGCCTCTCGGGCGGGCCTTGGTCAAAGAAAGCAGCAAAAGCTTCCAGACCTTCAGTAAGAAGCGACCTGGTAAACGCATGCTTTGGCATTTTGTAAGCTATAGTATTCATATTTTCAGGTACATTTTTAACATGACTTTTCAATACAGGCATTTACACAGATATACAGGTGTAAGCAGCACATTTCTCCAAAGGTCAAGAGAGAACAGTCTCCGATGCTGTTAAACAAAGCTAAACCTGTTCCCAAATGTAAGATAATGTGCACCGTTCCCCTGCCGACAGCTAATTTTGCAGACACCCCATGATCTAAATGTATTCATCACTGAATATAAGACACATTATGAGTCAAATATAGACAAATAAGGTTAATAAATTAAAATAATTATTTTTGTGCATCATGCACAGCACTACAAGTATATGTATCAAACCTTTCTCCTTTACTTTATAAACCAATTCAAAGATTTTGAGATTCAGCTCAGTAGCTTATTTATTTACTTATAGTTTAAACACACTCATGGAACACCTCTGGCTGTATCATCTTCCTCGCCGAGTCTCGTTCATGCTTCAGAATTTAAATTTTAATTCAGTTTTTTACTTTGACATATTGCTAGTGAGAGCACTGGGGAGTGGACTATTGTCATTGCCTGACAGTGAGTCTTGTTTACTCTTTTTATTATTGGTGTTGTCAAAACTGAGATGAAATGAAAAATTTAAATCAGGTATAAAATCTAGACCTTGTCGCATTGCCGTATGACAGTATTTATTTGGTGCAGGAAGGCATTGGATGCGTAAAGAAATAGTTCATGTCGTTGCGTAGCCTATGCAAATACAGGGTGTAGGATGGTCAAGTCAGTGTGTAGCGTTAGAGACCTTTCCATACACTGTCATAGCCGCATGCCTGATCCAAACCACAGATCATCATAATATTGAACTCCAAAATAGCACTACAGCTATTTAGGTGTTACTATTTTGGTGATACTTTTCACTGAATTTTGCTTTAAAAGCCTAAAGTAGAAGAGATCCCAGTCCCTCCAAGTACTCTCTCCACGCTTCCTCATGTCATTGACCTCATTAATAATTACAATACCTTACAGCAGCCCTTCGATCCGGACCCACATCCATCCACTTCATATTTCAAGTGCACTCTCATCAGACCTCCATGGCACACAAACACACACACACACCGAGGTGCACAAACCAGTGATTACAGACTTACTCCGTGAGGCAAACCGCATGGCAACTAGCAAAATTATGGATACCCAATATTTTTCAAGTGTCGCCCGGGTTCTCCCCGAAAGCCCAAGGTTTTGCCTTCCCGACGCAGCTCGTCTTTTTCGGCATCTACTATGTGCCGCAACCGGTCCGGCAGCACATTCAACTGACTGAACCGCAGCAGACTTGTGAATGAATGATTGCAATAATTACACTGCTGCTGACTGTCTGGGCATGTGAACATGAACGTAGTTCGTCTGTAAATAGGCACATTTGTTGCACAGATAGACGTTTGTGCTGCATGATATATAAAATAATAGAATTCACTGCTGTATAACAGTGTATTGCAGTTATAATTCAAGATTTTACCAATTCAGTTGAAGTGACTGCAGGTTGCATTAAAGTAGTATTTCAGAAACAAAAAATATGTAAATGAGATCTGTTTTTTGGGCATTTAGATTTTTGTTGTATGTTACAGTTCAGAGAGATAATGCAAGTAGGCTACGACTTGATGAGTCATGGATATGATAATTAGCATATGTATAGTTGAATTATTATATAAAATTATAAGCATGTTTATTAAAACAAGTTTTGTAATAAAAATAATTCCGGACCTTTTGACGTTGATGAGAATTCAGATTTGGACCTTTGAATGTAAACTTTGAAAACTTCTACCTTACACTAATAATGAATGGAAACAATTGATTTGGGGTTATCGTTAGAACTTATAGCGGATTTGTTTGTTGTTTATGTGCGGGCGGGGTGCACAGAATCATGCAAATACAGAGGTTGACAGGCAGGGAGGACATGCAGCTCCTACAGAATTATTGCATTTGAACAGAATGCAATAAATAGACGAAATTTGAATGGTCCCTTCCACAAAATAAATATATGTATATATTATAAATATGCTTTGAAAGCATTGCCTTCCCTAGCTTTAATGGATGCGTTTCCCTCAGTTGTTAAAGGGATAGTACACCCCAAAATGAAAATGTTGTCATCATTTACTCATTCTCTTGTCATGTCAAACCTGTATGACTTTCGATCTTCTGCAGAACACAAATGAAGATATTTTGAAGAATACCCATTCACTTCTCATGCACGGACAAAAAAAAGAGAAAAAAAAATGGGATCGGGACATCCCTACCTCACAGAGAAGTTCTTCTTCAGTGATCGCTCATGGGAGAAAGAAAGATTATATCAAAGAAATATATAAGTCAAAGTCAGAGTGGGTGGAGCCCCATGTCACACCCACCTAATTTTATCTTCCTCTTCCACCAATGGCAGTTAAAGGGTGTTTGATGTTTTCTTAAAAGTTAACTCTGACTATCCATTACATGCTACCAAAACAAACTTAAAACCATCTTAGTTTTCAAAACAAACTTACATCCATCAGATTTCTTTTATTGACTTCACATGTTCTTTGTTCGTTCATATGTACTGTATCAGGGCCATAAGTGCAGGACTCTTAAACAGACCTGTAACACACTGTCTGTAATGCATCGGATCACAGTGCATCTCAATAGTTTTCTCCATCTTTTTTAGTCACACATTATTGTGTGTGCTTCTCAACAGTATCTAAGCCAAACCACCCATTTTAAAGTCAGGCCATGTTGCAGTCAATCTATTTTCCTTTTAAACAACTTCTTCATTGCTCTATTCTTCAGCGGTCCATCCATCACCCACTTCTGCTTGATGAATGCAGGCTGTGGTCCAGCTGAGCACCACCTCGAGATGACAAATACATTGGGCATTTTCTCAGAGGCACAAGAGCTGGCACCAACATCAATAGTAAACATATAGTATGCTCATAATAAAAATAGTAGTAGCAAATAACTGCTAGAGAAAGTATGCATTATACTCCGTTATAATTAATATTTTTTGCAATTAAATATTTTTTAAGTAAAAATGTTATGAATGAGATTTGAGGTTACTCGGTTTTCAGCGAACAGTTTCTTATGTAAACGTACAAAGTAGTACGTATTAATTTATATTTATATTTTGTTCATCAAGCCTTTAAACTGTAAGCCTTGTTACTGTAATATCAAAAAGAACTTGAATGCAGTTTTACACTGGACCAAAAAATCCCAAACGCAGAAGGAATTTCACTTCATTTCAGATGTTCGCCTCGGCACACAAACTTCAGTTACCGGAGCTTTTGTGGGTCTCTCATTAATACACACAAGAGATCTGGACAGTCTTTGTAGCGTTATGGTTTAAAGTCTAAAATGTATTCATTAATGAATCATTCATTAAGAATATGTTAATTCTTTAGGAAAATATTCATTGACTGCATCCAAATTGCTTCCTGTGGTCACGGTTGTTTTTGGGATACTTGCCTTTATTCATTACATAAATTATATTTTTAATGATTTATCACCTTGATGTCGAGGCCTTGAATTAACGGAGCGCAAAAGGCAGCCGCAAGTATTTAATCAGAACTTTTTCAATTTACATCCGAGGATGAGGGGAAATATAATTCACAAAACGTTTCCCCAGACGTTCCATGCAGATTTGTTAAGGCTATGAATTCAGCTGATGTCAGAGGCTGAGGTGGATTTTCTGTAAGGAGTCTGTGAGAGCAGGTGTTGTTTACAATATGGCATTCTGCAGCACTCCCCAAATAAACAGCTGTCGGTTGATGCGCAGATTGCAGCGCGCATCAGACCCAAACCACCACTGAACCGTGTTTGCCCAGCCCAACCGGGTACGAAATGAAAAATATGACACGTAGAGGTGAGCCGAAGGAACATTTTCTTTAAATACACTGCTCAGACTATTGTGAGTAAAAGCCTTGTTGCATGCAAATTAGAAATTTAGTACAAAATTTAAGTCCTAGTGAAATTAAACATAACAATTCTTATTTTTGTATGAAATATTGCAGCGTTTACAGTAAATAGCTTATCAATGTGGGTCATTTTCTTTTTAAAAGTCATGTACCCTCATAATCTTCCGTTAAAATCTGAAAATGCCCTTAAATGACGATCCATCTCAAATGACGTAAATTAGACGGCTTGGGCGGAGCATCCGTTAACTCCTCCTCTTCAACTGTCAGTCTGCTGCTAGTTTCATTTCAAAATGCAATAGCTGTTTTTATACATCCAATCAATTTGCAGTAAAAAACGCATTGTCTCCTTTGAAATTCCTTTATCACTCGAAAATGCGTCAGAATACTGAAGTAAAAATGATCGCAACTTAAATTTCACGGGGACTTTAAAGGTGAGCTGTGTTATAAAAATGGCAGAACTAAATATTAGGATTGTCCATTTCTTCAGTTGTAAAATTCTGTAGTTGTCTCTTTGTATGAAAGTACCAGAACTTTGTAAATTGACCGACTTGCCTTTAAGTATATAACAAAACAACATAATGGTTAACTTTAAGATCTCAGAGCTGAATGGCCCCTTGACTTTCATTCAGTGATTCAGCATCAAGCAATGCCAAAATATTTCAAAGGCATCAATCTCAGACAAAATCCGTCTTACGCCACCTCTGAAGCTTTCATACTCTCTTAATTCTCTACGTGGGAGGTCAATATCTGACAGCTGGCATTACTATATTTTCGACCCGACCGGGATATAAATAAGTTGGCCGAGGGTAGAACTATCAATTTGTCAAAGTCGACTGCCTCCCACCCCACTGCGCTGTGTTTGTTCGCACCACAGCTACACCGAGTGCAAGCGCTACTGTAATTAATATCTGTGTCTCGCTACGAGCAGACGAAGATACATCTGAGGCCATAGAGTTCGTTCCGGCATGCGGTTACCTAATAGCAAGCTTAACAGGGAGAATGCGGATGTTTTGAGGTAAAACACGAGAGAGCGTTTTGGATTTCTGAGCACGGGCGTAACGGGCAAACATGTCCGTTTAACACATGTTTACATAGAGCAACAATGGAAAAGTTGAGATGTGGAATGGAAAAATGTGTTCTACTGTATGTGCATTGCCCCTTATAATTTCGATAAATTCTCCCTGCAGACAATTATTCAAGGGAATACTAGTCTCCCATTCCTAGATCAAAGCTTTATTTGCCAACAATGAAACCTAACTAGACTAACTCGAACATAGACCCCCAACTAGGGCATGAGCTTGATTCTGTGGTAACTCACTTACTGATCAAATCTGTACTTTAAATACATTTTAAGTCGCTTTGGATAACAGCATCTGCCAAATGCATAAATGTGAAACATAGATTATTTATAAATTTCGACTAAACTGCTCCCTCTTTCTCCAGCCCACTGAGGAGCCCAACATCCTGCTGGCTTCCCCCAAGCTGCTGCTTCCCTCGGGCAGTCAGCTCACAGCCGGCACCCCGCTGTCTGTACACCACCAGCTTCAGCTTCTCCAGCAGCAGCTCACACAACAGCAGCAACAGACGCAGGTTGCCGTGGCTCAGGTGAGAGATTCACGTCGCACTTCGAATAGATATTGGGGCGTCCAGATTACTTTTTTCAACTGTATCGGAATGGTTTTATTTAACTGATATAAGAAAGGAACCATACGTAATGAAGCCAGAGCAAAGCAATTTTGTTTATAAAATTCTGTATTCATTGTCTCAAAATAATAGCCAATCTGCTACGCCACTGCCCATATAACCAAAAGGGCATGATCCCCATTGCATAACACTTGGTAGTGGAATCAGGCTCCTCCTATCGAGCATCATTCTTTGACTATTCGGGGTCACCCCTAAAGACAACATATTGTTTCCGAGCTTAAATAGTTTGCTACACTTGTTGGATGAACCCTGAAGAGACATTTTCGATTCAAATGTAATTGTACTGTGGCAACTTTCACTTTGAATGCGAAAAAAAGAGTAGTGAGAAAAAAATGACTGCGGAAACTATGCACGTAACAAAAAAGAAATAAGAAGCCAAAATGAAACAATAATAATGTTCAGTAGACTTTTACAATTGTTGCCTGTCTTTTATCCTCTGAAATTTTCTGGAGACCCCTTGCAATTTTCTGGAGGGTCCCTGGACCCCAGTTTGAAAACCCCTGGTATATACAACGTTTGGTGTATTTTTAATAAGACTGCACCTAACTGTAATCTGCATGTAACTGAATGTCTTGTCTATAGAAACAAAAGATTCAGTTCTCCTTTTAAAAAACCTTTCTTCCTCGTTTAAGGCAACTTTCAATAGCCACATAATCACACATTAAAACTGTTCGCGGGTGCCATAATGCATAAACAGCCAATGGTTTTGTGCGTCTTGAGTGTTTTCCGTCATTCAGGCAGCAGACTTGTTTACTTGTTCCGCCTTTAAGAGCCTGCGGTTAGCTTGTTTAGCGAGAGGAGAAAGCTGTTCATTTTCTTATATGCAAAATGCTCTGCAGAGGACTTTCGCTCTCTCTCTTAACACCGAGAAGTCTTTTATTTTGCGCTCTTCTTATGTGTCACGAGGTCTGGCATTTGTCACCAAATTTTTTGATGGTTTATCTTTGTCGGACAAGCATGTCCCCTTGTCCCCTTGAGCCGGATCGACGAGGGTCAGGACCCTGATATAAGCACAAAACAGATCCTGATTTGCAAAACAACACAGTCAAAGAGAGACGGGCCGTGGCATTGCTCTTGTTTCTGTGTGATGTCTCCAGTCAGTGAGGAAGAGGAGCTTTGAAGAACGCTATCAAAGCAACACAAGCACGTCAATCTTTTGTTTATTAATTTATTTCCTCATTTGTTGTGGAGTCGCCCTTCTTCTCGGGGAAAGTGATGGAAAGATGAAACAACATGCAAGTTTTCTGATGTTAGGATTAGCGGGTTCGGCAGAGGGGGTTGTTTTGGGGAAAAGTCTTTAATCACTGTAGAATGTTGTTATTAATGTTGACAGTGTCAGGATGTTGCCTAAAGCCAAATTTACTTAAATGTTTTTCCTTTGCACTATTAAGAATAAAGGTGCTTCACAATGCCATAGAAGAACCATTTTTGTCATAATGATTCCATAAAGAACCTTTTTTGAAAACACGTTTCACAAAAGGGTCTTTGTAGTGGAAAAATGTTCTTTAGATTATAAAAGGGTAAGAAATAAATGTATGTTTTAAAAACCCATTGTCCATTAATGGCTCTTTGGGAAATCAAATATGGTTATTCTGTGGCATCACTGTGAAGAATCTTGTAGAAACATTTTTCCAGACAGATCAATGTGGCTCCTCCTGTTTCCAAGCAACTCTGACCAGGTCAGATCTTCTGACCAGAGCGTCAGGCCAAAATGCATTTTTGCCCTGTCCTGTCCATATGAAATGATGCCCAGGTCAGATCTTGAGAACATCAGTTTTATCGCCTGCGTGAGATGTTTTATAAGAGCGAGCCGGGCTAAATGGTTTTTTGAATATAGGGCCAGGCAGACATCTAGTAATGCATTCAGAGAGTGCACACACTCCTCTCAGATGTGACTTCTCTCATATTGAAGTCTTGTTAGGTTTGCTTCAATTCAATTATTGTTTCTGTGTAGAAGAATAAAACATGCACGCAGGCGGTTTATAGAGAATGTACGCATATTTGCTTCAAACAAGCAGCATGAGAGTTTTTGTTATAAACAATGCTTGATTTTTTACTTATTATTTCATTGGAAGTGTAAATCGTTTTAACTCAAGCATCTTTGCGATGTCTCTTAAAGTAAAAGTTGAAAAAATGAAATTTCTTTCATCATTTAGTCACCCTCAAGTTGTTCCAAATCTGTATACATTTCTTTGGTCTGATGAACACAGAGAAAGATATTTGGAAGAATGTTTGTAACTAGTTTGGGTCCACCATTGAAAAATTGCTTTATAAATTGCTATGTTCTGTTGAACACAAAAGAAGATATTTTGAAAAATGTAGGACAGCAAACAGTTCTGGGGCACTTTTAGGGTGAACTATCCCTTTAAAGCGACACGAAACCTCCCCTTTTAGCTACAAAAATGCAATTAAAATGGCCGTGAACGCTGTGTCAAGAAGAGCCGTTAAAAACCGGCAAAGGTTCCGGCATGGGAGACGGGCATTCCAATCAGAAGGCGCTGTCATGAATAAATGTCTTCTCATTGGTCAAGAAAACACAGTCTCGTGAATAATAATGAGACACCGACTCGTCATTGATGTACCATAGTACATCGCCACGTCACATCTTTCAACGTTGGCAGGATGAGGATTTTGAACCCGCAAAGCAAAAATAGCGCTTGGGTTTCGCGGCACTTTAAGGAGAAGCTGATGGTCTGCTCTCACTGCATCTGGATTCACAAAACATTCTTAAGAAGAAAATTCTTCTTAACTGTTATATTTTTCTTAAATTCGAATTTATTACTGTTGATTTGAGAATGAGGTCCACAAGCGTTCACTCTCACGCATTTCCTTGCAAGAAAATACAATCACTATGCAATGGCATCAAAAAGGTCAGTTATTGATGTTATCAGTTGAACCAACCATCTCTACTTTAATCTTTAAAAAAAATTGAAATTGAAAATGCGCGAACGTAATTGCAGAGTGAACTCATAACTGCTCATTTGTAGACTTGAAATGATTATATTGACTATAAACGGTTCCTTTTTTATATTGCTTTTTTTGTTTACCACCAACTTTGTTTATGCTGACAGGCATAAATAATATACCAATAAGAAACGTTTATTTTTTGCCATTAAAAGAAAATGATCATCAAATCATTCAGGCTCGATTCTACTGAGCGCGACAGAGAAATGTGTCTCACTCAGATCGAGATATAAAACAATGGCAGTATAAAATATGAGGCCTACATATAATTCCATCCCATATCCTCTTGAAAACAACATCTTTTGTCATGAGCAGGCAGCTCCTTTTCCAAAGGCATTGACTCTTCGCCAGGAAACACACACACCCAGGCAAACATGTACAGTCAAAAATTGATGGAAAGCAGCTGAACCAGAACTAAGCTTTCCGTCTACATTTACAGTATGGTAATTTTTTTCATTTATTTGTTGCTGCACTCCCCGCCGGCCTGTTTCTGACGGCTCGTTGGCTCTGTTGGGGAATGCATTGTTCTTAAGGACAAGCCGCGTGACTGTTTACATTGGGTCATAAATCAACCTGGACCCCTCAGAGGGAGGCCACTATGTCTTTAGGAGCCGATGGACAGTGCTCAGGGATAAGCCACTGGACGAAATGGGTTCAATCACTTATCACTGTGTGGAATCTTCACAGAGTTCTTGTGAAGGACGCAGAAGGACATTCTAATCATTTTAGAAATCTCTGAAACCAGTCATAAACCAGTGTTTATTGACGTAGCCGACAGAATTTCATAACAGTGTGTGGCAGACTGCCTTCGGTGTTTTCTTGTTTGTTTTTTAGGCTTGTCTTTCTCTGGTGATTTTTGATAAAGTGATGGTCAGTATTGCTATAGATCAAATGTATTAAAATATATTATAAATATAGCTGCAAGCAGCGATGGCGTGCCCTCGCACTACTGTACTCAGAAAACAATGCACTGTGGGCACATGCATTTCAATGCCCAGGCCGATCTAAATCGCTCAATATTTGCTCTACCTCGGTGCTCGGGCTCTAATGACAACATTTTATAATAATATACTGTAATTAATTTGTCTTTGCTGTGTGTTGTTCTGGTATGCGTGATACCTAAATTTGAACCTGCTGGGTCTTCTATTTTTTTATGCCCAGAAAAATACCCAACCTTACATTGTGGTCGCAAGTTTTATAGGGCAAAGCACCACTCGTTGGAAAATAAGTATTTATCTAGTTTTACAAAGGTTAATTGCTTTGTTATAAATCTTTCATAGGTAGTTGGGTAGATATTTAATGAAACAAACAAGCACACACACGTGTAACAGTCATTTTCACTGTCTGCTCTGACGTTCAGTTAATACCTCTCGATGATTAGAAACTGGTCATTTCTTTTCTATCAATGCAGTTGAGCGCTGCTGTCTTTGCTTCAGATCTGTCGACATCACAGCTTAAAAGAAAAACAAAGAGAACATTATTTTATTATGCATTTGTAAAGTATCATTCCAGATGAACTTTCTTATCTCTTTTTTTTCAAATATCGTAGAAGTACTGTTTAGAGTCACTTGAATGAATGTTTTTTTGATTGATGTTTTGCATGATCGCATATGTCTGAATGTTTGAGATAACTTGCGTGCAAAAATTTTATTTCATAAAAATCTTTTTGAAATGGATGACTTATATTATATAAATAATTAAGTAAAATAGCTAATATGAGCCCAGAATATTTGGGATTTTTGTATTGTTTCACTGTTAAAGCATCCTTGATATCTTAATAATCTTTAGCTGTATTACAGATACATCCTAATTCAGAATCCTATCTTATCTATTTGGTAACCATGGTGATTTTCTTACAAAAGACTTAAATGGATAGTTCACTCAAGCATAAAACCTTTGTTATCATTTACTCACCCTCCAAACCTGCATTTGAGGCACTATTGACTACTATGGTAGTTTTCCTAGTGTGGTAGTCAGTAGTGTCCCAGAACTGTTGGATAAAAAAAAATCCTAAATATCTTATGGGCTTTGTATTATTCTAAAACATAGAAAAAGTCAATTTAAGAAGGAATAAGTGACCCTAAACTTTGAATTGGTGGTGTATATTAACTACTGCAGTTTCTAAAAACTACAATGGAAAATACATTCTTTCAAAAAAAATTGTTCAGTTTGTTCAGAATGATGACTATTACAGCCCTATGTAAAACTTAAAATTTTGTTTCTGTTTCCCACAGGTTCATCTGCTGAAGGACCAGCTTTCCGCAGAGGCCGCAGCGAGGATCGAGGCTCAGGCTCGGGTTCACCAGCTCCTGTTGCAGAATAAAGACCTGCTGCAGCATATTTCTCTTCTGGTCAAACAGGTTCAGGAGATGGAGCTCAAACTGGCTGGAAACGGCTCGAGTGAGTGTGCTTTTTCTCTCTCTTTAGCCATACATCCCCCTTTTCCCCCTGTCCTTCCTCTCTCTGGATTTCATCTTTTGCTTCTGCTCCCTTGAAGCCCCTTGGGACCCAGGCGGCTCATTTTAAGTCTATGTAGAGGACATTGGTTTTTGTGATTTTCTCAGAGACCATCAATTCCACAGTTCCTATCTTAATACAAGGTACCTTGAAAAGAACATTCTAAGCTGTTCAGAGATATCGGGGGGTTGGTATATATCATCTGTATGGTATATAAGCTGTTTGGTATAAATTGATTTTCATTTTATGCTAACTCAAATATCTCCAACTCTGCAGCTATTTGATAAAAATAATACATTTTCAAAAAATGTCCGCCGGTTCTCATCTTCCTTTTCTTTCACTGTGCTACATTAATAACATTGCTCTTACTGCAACTCCACCTCACTCACCCTTTTCTCATGTGTTTCACCATTTCTCTTTCATTTGTCCTTCACTGTTGAACACCGCTGTCTGTTCTGCCTTCCTCTGGCACGTATCATTTCACTTTGCCTTCTCTGCCACTATCAAACCTCAGTTTGTTTTGTGCTCATTTTAAAACGGCACCTGTACACGTCTCTCATGTTATGACGTCTGTTATAAAGAACGTTCATCCGTGACAGTCCCAATTGTCACACTTCAGTCAGCTTGTAAAGCAGGGGTCTTAAACTTAAATTACCCGGGGGGCCCAAGCCGGGTGGTATTCTCATCAAAAGCTAGTTGAACAGTGGCAACAAATACAAATGTTTTTATATTTGCTAATTTACATTTTATAAAGGAATCAACTTATGTTTGTTTCTGAATAGCTAAGCTTTCACTGTTAAAGCTTTCAAGTGGTAATCTTGTTTAATTGTGTTTTAGCCATGAAAGTAAGGCAAGCTGAACTATCCTTTTAGAAACTAGATCAAATTGCAGAAAGTCAAAATTATTTGCTTTATATTGTCAAGATTGTCATTCATTCTTTATAAGGTTTACATTTGTTAAAAAAATTAATAGCAAAGTTAAATATATAAAAAGTTGGAAGTTTAAAGGGTAAGTTCACCCAAGAATACAAATCCTGTCATCATTCACTCACGCTCAAGTTGTTACAAAGTTATTTAAATGTTTTAATGCTGAACACAGAGAAAGATTTTTGGGGTCACTATTGACTACCATAGTAGGAAAAAAAAAGTTTCCCACATTCTTCAAAATGTCTATAGCAGGAAAAATGACAATGTTAGTCAAACGTGCCCCAGATCTGTTTGCTTTCCTAAATTCTTCAAAATATCTTCTTTTGTGTTCAACAGAACAAAGAAATGTATTAAGCAATTTTACCTACTATGGTAGTCAATGGTGGCCAAGAACTGTGTGGTCACAAGCATTCTTCCAAATATCTTTCTCTGTGTTCATCAGAACAAAGAAATGTATACAGTTTAGGAATAATTTGAGGGTGAGTAAATGAAGACAGAATTTTCTTTTTTGGGTGAACTGTTCTTTTAATATTATTTCTCATTCTCTTTGACAATGTCGATATATTCTGCTCTATAATCAGGTTTTACATCCTCCTCATTCTTAAACATTTCCACTCTCTCACCAGTGGGATCTCAAGACAGTTTACTAGAAATCACCTTCCGTGCCAACGTGCCCCCTGTGCTGTGTGACCCCACCACCCCGAGATCAGAGGACGGCATCCTTTCTCCGTTCAACGATGGGACGCAGCTATCCCTCCCACTGGGCAGTCCTATAGGTAGGGACCAGTGTTTGGTCAAGTTTGAGTGTTTTCGCTTTCTCCCGGGACCGCCCCAACAGGAGCAGAGCCCTGACGCTTCGTCCCAAGAGGCTTCGCCCTCATCGAGGGACAACCTCCTGGGCAGCCTGGAGCTGCTCAGGTTCCGCGAGTCAGGAATCGCGTCTGAATACGAGTCGAACACGGATGAAAGCGATGAAAGCTGGGAACAACAAGAGGAGTGCACCCTGCGTCTGCTCAATGTGCTAAACAAGCACGCATCCTCTGACTGCTTGGATGATGAAATTGCAGTTTAGCGTGCTTTTTGGGTGGGCGTGATATGCTACTATGAAGGTTTAGGTCCATCAGCGTTGATATCTGTACAATGCTATTTCATACTGCTGGTAATTCTTGGAGACCAAGATGACTTACCCCTTAGTGGGCATTTCATGGTAAACGTCGTCTCAACTTCGAATTATAAGGACACACATCAGATGTCAGTTTCTGCTTGCTGCTGTCTGATTTTTCATGGGACGTTCACAAACACCGCAATTTTTGGTTAACGGTTCCTGGTGCTCATTATTGGTGGTCTGTATAACTGGCCATAACTTTCTTTTTTTATAATATGATCAAAATGAGATCTGTTGCTGGTAAAAACTGTGCCATTTTAAAAACAGAAATCCTGTAAGGCAAAGAGTCAGTAAAGCGCGACAGTGTGTATAATTTATCCACAAAAATAACATTTCAAAGCATATTTTTCTATTATACATCTTTAAGTGGGTAGAAAGATTCATAAAAAGAAATATTTCATATAATTATGTTCTTCTCCATCTGGCCCGCAAGAGAAGTTCTTGTACGGGACTACAGGAAACAAATCTCATCCTCCAGAGTGCTTTACTCCTATTTGTTGTTGTTGCATCACATCGCTTCCCATTTATATAAAAACCTCTCAATGCATCACCATCAGTTGCTTTGTTGTAAATCGCTGTGAGTGAACGTCCCTTCATAATCTACACTACCGCTCAAAAGTTCAGGATCACTTGACCAAGATTTTTCTCATGATCTTAAAAATATTTGAATTTGAAACTGTATGTTACAGTGTTTAAAAATACTTAAAATAATTGAGCCATCGTATTAAGTTCATTCATTAGAAAAAACAATGTTTTTGCTTGAATGAATGAATGAATGACACTAAGAGTCCAGCATTGATGAAAAAATTCCTTCAATACAGTTTAAAAAGGAGAAATGAATTGATATATTGGCCAAAAATCGCTATCAGTCGATAAAAGCAATTGTTTACACTATCGGCTATATTATGCAAGATATTTATACACCTCTGAAGACATAAGCTGGGTTTCCATCCAAACGTGATGTGAATCGTTTCAAAGTTTGCAGTAACAGGAGGAAAGACTAATGCGAAATTGGTGCGTTTCCATCAAGCATCCTCAAGCGATGGTAAACGTTTTCTACTTCGAAATTTAGCGTTTCCATCGCTGGTTTCTAATGTGAAACTTCAAAATGAGCATAAAACCAGGATGATGGAAACCCGGCTATTGTTATGTATAATATATTGCATTTCTGTCAATAGATCCTCCAAATAATGACACACTGGACCTTTAAAAACATCGGCCGATATATCCTGTCAATCAAAAGAGGACAGGAAAATGCATGAATTTCTGCTCTGTATATAGAAAATGTTAAGAAACATCATCATCCGTTTGATGTTCCATATTAATAGTCATTATATTCATTAATAACGTTCAGAAAGTTAAGAATTATTAATTAATCTTTAGAATAGAATATATCGGTATCGGTGGAGAAATGAAGTATCGGTGCATCTCTAGTCCCAGGTTGAGCCCTCAAGAAGCTGGATGACAAATAAGTATTGGATTTTGCAAATTCTACTTTGAAGATGCTAAAATATAACTTAGTCCATTTATTTTGGATGCTTTTAGTCATAGTTTAGTCCCTTTATTCCAAAATGTTCTAAAAAATAAATAAAGAACGAATAAGTTATCCTAAACTTTGACTGGTAGTGTACATGCAGTACTTGCAACAAAAGATGAAATACATCTGTATGAAATGAATATCAGAGCAACACACTTTGTACAGTACATTGTCTTGTAATTCTATATTTATCACATCAGTGGCACAGTCACAGTTTTATACAGGTTACGATGTACACTTTCATCAGAAGCGCATCGAAGGAAGAAAATGATCCAGCTTACATCTGTTTCAGCATGCGCGGCAGAACAGACTCTTAATCGAATGACTGGACCGAGGACGCTAAGATAATTATACCCTAAGGGTAACAAGGCGTCTAAGCAGTCCGATCTTTACCAACAGAGACTCCAATTAGTTTGGCATGTCAAGGTTTTCAAAGCCCACATCCTTTATGTATTCTTTACACACATGAGAGCTTGTAGTGTCTACGCTAACTTAGACTTTTGTGTACTTTTATTGTTCCACGCACTTTGCTTTCTCACTGTTCTGTGCTTTTGAAACGTGAAATATTTCATTGTCCTGTATCTCTCTGATAAACTACTCGCCTCTTTAAACTCTCCCTACTTATTTCCCCATTTTCCTCTCGCTCTCCGAGCACTCCGAGTCATTCAGAACCAGACAAGTGCCCACAATTAGACCGGAATAATAGGGCGGTGAGTAAATCTTCCCACACAGAAGGTTGAAAGCACTCTCTGAGGTGGTGTCATTATCAAACATTTGTATTTTTCTCCATTTACACAGTCTTTAAACAAATGTAAAGTGAAGTAAATCTCTATACCGCAAGAAATCTTCTCGCCTTTTTTACATCTTGTTTCTAATGATGGATTCATGACCGGTGGTGTTATCTTGCTAAAGGTCTTGAGGCCAGAACCCAGCTGTGAGCTTTGTTTTGAAATCCTCCACTGATGTCTGAACACAATAAGACCAGTCAATCAAAGCTTTTTGGGGGATTTGGCTCCATTCAAGGACTTAAAAATGTTTTGGGGGTGATGTTAAGATAAGCATTACTATGGCTACAGATGTTGCGTACAGTAGTGTGCCATGAATGATACCTCAAGTTGTGTGGATGGTCGGAGCGTACTATTTCAAAGTTATTAGACTTAGAATTTGCTTTTAATAGATAAAACTACCATACAAAATTGAGAGACAAACCTACTATGGTAGTCAATGACGTCCCGGAACTGAAAATGACTAACATTCTTCCAAATATCTTTCGTTGTGTTCATCGGAATAAAGTCACTTATACAGGTATGAAATAACATGAGCGTTAGTTAATGATGACAGCGTTTTTATTTTTGTATGAACTCACTTTAACAACCGCAGAGCAATGCCCTGCCACGAAAAACCTTAACAGTTAATATTCCTGGGAATTGAACCCATGACGGGGTGCTAATTCAACCAATTTATCAGGAACACTGTTTGTATATGTAAACATGTAAATAAACCTAATGTAAGTGACTGACTTTATCTGAATGAGAGAAAAATGCTTGTCGAGTAATTGTATAAAAGATGACAAATGGAACGTCGTGAGCCCATCTGTTCCTCTGGAATTCCAAAATTCGCTAGCTAGAAAAGGGGAACCACCTCAGATACCACATGCCCCAATCGTCTCGCACGACTGCTTCAAGAAATAGAAATTAGCGGTTAAACACACACAGAGAGCGCCGCGTGAACCGCTGTGAAATTTAAGGATGTTCTGGAGTGTCGCTGTCTCGTCCATGCTCGCTCAGGGAAACAGGCGGTTGTCGAATGGCCTTCGCCTGCAGCGTAATTGAAATTGCGTAAGAATATCACATCTCATTTTAGTACAGCCGCCACTTCTGAGAAAAGCTGTGGGAAACTTGCTTGCCTGCGAATTAAAAGCTTTTTCTCAAGCCCACCCGCTTGCTGTGGAAATAGATCCTTTTGAATACAAAGCTTTTGGCAACATTCTTTCTCCTGAAGTTGCAGAGGCACTTGGTGATTTCAAGTGTCTATTGTAGAAGTTGTTAAGATGGTTAACCTTTAAACTTACAAAATCAGACATTGCGGACTGAAATTTTGATGGTTTCAGCATTATGGATAATTTTCATAAATTATGATGTATATTTCTCTGTTGTGGGTTTAAAGGGATAGTTCACCCAAAAATGAAAATGCTGTCATCAATTATTCACTCTCATGTCATTTCAAACCTGTATGACTTTCTTTCTTATGCAGAACACAGAAGATATGAAACAACACTGGACTCCATTGACTTCCATTTTATGGACACAATACCACAGAGACAATTCTCAAAAGAATCATATACATATTTTGAATGACATGAGAGTGAATAAATGATGAAATATTTTTTATGTCTGGTTAACCTATACCTGATAGTGCTGAATAGTGCCGATAAATTTGAGACCTTTCTCTTGAGTACCATAATTCATTTCTTTCTCTGTTATTCTAAATGTATTTATTTTGGAAGAGAATGGAAACACGGTAATATATTTCTCTTTTGCTCTGTTGGAGCAAATGGAAATGCAAACATATTTTTTGCTATGATCTCCCATAAACCTATATTAGAAGTCTGCTCTACTATAATTCACTTCTGTGATCCAAATTAGAAAATGTGTAAAGGGTCCATTCAGTTCTGTTGATTTAATGTCCCAGAGGGGCTCAACACCATGAAATTAAAAAACTCCTACAAACATGATTTAATTTGATACATTTAACAGAAATTCTGGTATCCACGAATAAATCTATCAGGTTCCAATGTATTCTTCATAGACGCATAAATGGTCGTTAATCTGTCATGATCTTAAAATATTGTGTTTCAAACAAATTACTTTATTTCACCTCAGGTCAGTTTAAGGATAGCTAGATGGCTAAAGTTCATGCCTGTTTCAGCTTGATATTGATGTGGAGTCTTCGATTAAATATTTATTCGAAGTTGCCTAAAAATTGGGGCACACCAGCCCATTGTCTTCTGTTTTTTCAATTTTACTCTGCTTGAAGTAAGATTTTTCTCTCCAGTGACTGTGTAATGCCAAACTCACACCACCCCATCTATAATTCATGTTTTCATTGTCAATACAATCTTACAATAAATGTTAGACCAAACAGGAACAAACATTGCGATTTATCATCTCCTCCAGAAAAAATCTATTTTTTGGAAATCCATTTTTTGTGACGGCTGCTTTCTGCATACAAATAGCATCCACTTTTTTGGGTGCTGCTGTTGTTCTTGTGTGCTCTTGGGGTTTTATTAAATTATTTTCTCTCTGCCCTTATATGCACTAAATCTCTAGTACCCAAGGGGGTTAGTCAACCAGCAGAGCTCTTCGGCTCGCTTATGGAGTTCACCGCAATTTCTATTGAGAAACATTGTGTTAGGAGTCTAGATGGATATGTCAAGTCTGGACAGCGGTGCCACACCTCATTTGTGATTCAACTGATAGAAGGAAGTCACATGGTTTAAATAAGATTTACAGACACTTCACCTTAGGCCTAACTAAACCTCATTTATTTCCCATCCCCCATGTATTTAAAAGATTAATGTCAGAAAGAGGGTTCAAATGAAATATTGATGGTTGACCCATCTTCTGCTGACCTAACATCTGCTAGGTCAACCATATTGCAAATAATGGGTTATGACTGTTTTATTTATTTATTGTTATTCTCTAGTTTATGGAAACGTTATGTTAGTTTCTTGGCTACAGGTGCAAATGTGGGACATGGGGATAATACAAAAATAACAATTCTTTCGTTGTCGCCCTCATGTGGTTCAAACCCTGTTTACGAGGAAGATATTTTGAAGATGTGAATTTGATTCATTCTTCTGTGGAACACATAAGACGATATTTTAGAAATGCCTCAGTGGTTTTGTGTACATGCAATGGAAGTCAATGTGGGCCAATGATGTTTGGTTACCATCTCTCTTCAAAATATCATCTTTTGTGTTCTTCAGAGGAAAGTCAGGTTTTGAATGACATGAGGGTAAGTAAAGGATTCGAGAATTGTCTCTTTTGGGTGAACTATCCCTTTAATTCAGTGCTTCATGAAATGAATTCATCATTGAGCCATCAAACTAAATTACTTTCAAAACAGTAACCGTAATGACAACCGATTTCATCCCCGCTGAAAATAGATTGGGAGGCTGGATTCTATGGATTATTATATCTGAAAAAATGTCTAGAATCTTATTTGAACAATAAAACATTAAAAACTCACATATTCCCAGAGATTATTAATCATTAATTCAGGCCAAGATTTTCACTTGGAATAAATCTTTATCTACGCGGTAAAAAATTTAATTTTACAGAATGTAACTGTTATTTTTTAAAGATTTTTCACATATTTTTGAAAAACCTGTCAAATTACGGAAACAAAAATGTGATTTTCCATGAAAAAAAACGGTTATTTACAGTATTTTTCTGTAACCCAAGCTGCCAAAAATATTCTGTCGTTTTACAAGATTTAGGTGAATTTACAGTGAAATATAGTAAAAAAAACCTTCAAATTACAGGAAAAACATTTACGAGAAAACCATGTAATTTTACAGTATTTTCTAGCGCCCCAGCTGCAGTAAATTGCTGTTTTTTTGCAGAACATACATATTTAACGCTGGTCCTTGAGATCCACTGTCCTGCAGAGTTTTAACCCCAATTCAACATTTTCATGTAATCCTGAAGACATTTTTAAGCTTGTTCGTGAATGTTTTATGAGGTTTGGGCACTGCATTTGAGTCTTAAATTTAGTCTAATAAAGGTCATACTCACTCGACAAGCTGACTGTGCTTCTTTGAGCCTGATTTAACCACTATTGCCTGAACGCTTCATTCATTGTTTTTAACATGATAAATGGTTCAATCTGCACAACCCGGTGTTGTCCAAGAAATAGTGTGCTCTATAAAGATTTAAGCCAAGATAAGCTTTAAAGGTGTTAAATTGAAAGAGCAGAGCACACCCACCACAGCTACAATAAGTGACCTGTAAATAGAAGAGGCTGTTTGTTTTTATATTGTCTGGAGAGCTGGATAACAGGATATCATGTGATATTCAGCACCAGTGCACTTATTTCCCTTGTGTCACTTATTCCTATCCATTGTGTTTTTATGGTTCGACTGTTGTTTATCCACATCAAACATCTTGACTTACTCTAGTGTCTGTCGACTAAGTCAAATGTATAGTGGAAGCTTACTTTGCACTACATTTTCTTCACATAAACCGGCCCGGAATAAGGTCTTGTCAGATACTCTGCTTGCGTTTGCTAGTGTGATAGAGGCTCAGAGGTATTTTAAACTGGTGCCCGGAGCTACATGTCTGTGTTTAAGCCCAGGCCCGCGAAGAGAGTACAGAATTGATGAACAATGCTAAAATTGGAACTCTGATGATTTGCTAAATGTCTCCTGTCTCGCATAGGCAGTCATGAAAGTCTGGTTTGGTTTGTTTAGATTTTGTTGTTACATGCTGAAATAGATACAGTTATTGAGTGGCACAAAAAAAACGATGATTATTATTCAAGATATGAAGCGTTAAAAGGACAAATCACCCCAAAATAATGATATTAAAAACCTGTGTATGACTCTTTCTTCTGTAGAACACAATAGAAGATATTTTGATAAATGTCTCCGTGGATTTGTGTCCATCCAATAGATATCAAAGGGGTCCCAGTGTTGTTTGGGTACCAACGTTCTTTAAAAATATATTATTTTGTGTTCTGCAAAAGAAAGAAAGTCACACAGGTTTGAAATGACATGTAGATGGTGCGTGATTTTTCATTTTTTTAATCTGCTGATATCAGTTGTATAACAAGAAACTGAATTAAGTTTCAAAAATGTGTCACTAAATTGTTTGTCAATCCTAAAGTAAAGTAATTATTTCAAAATCAAATTTCACATTCTTGCACAAATACAGTTCTATAGTAAGGTTCTGCTCATAAAAATCTGGTTTGTTTACTTCTACTTCAGACACTTTATGGTGGCCTAAAACTAGTTTCAATGAAGTTTCAATGGTCAGTGACTGGAATTAGTTGGTTTGTTGGAAGAACATCTAAAGATGAAACTCAAATGAAGTATGACTGGTCTGGGTGTTGTAACAGTAAACATTAAAGAAGTTGCATTTGTGCATTTGCTAGATGCTTTCATCTAGAACATTCCCTAGGAATCAAACCCGTGACCTTGATGTTGCTGGCTCTCATTTTGTCTACTTGATACTTGACGGCTGTGATCGTTAAATGGTTATATTTACATGCTGATCACAGATCAGTATGTGCAATGATGCAATTAAATGAATCCAATACAATCGATAGGCTTTCCTCCCTTCAGTTTCTCTCCCGAGCATTCGCTATAGCAGTCCACGGTGCTTGTTTAATGCTTATAATATTAATTCAGTCCGATGCCGCATCAATCGTGTGAATGCTTAACGCTTTTCTTGTTTCCCAGCGGTGTGCCTGGCAAAGAAAGGCATGCCGGTCGCAATCGGTGAGTTGTGGGGTTTTTGTCATCCCGTTTTTCTTGATTACCATGACGACAAGATTGTGTTTCTGGCATACAGATTTGCCTCATTCATCTGTTTGCCTAGCATGCCGAGCCAAGACGTTGTCAACGTTAAAATAACTTCCCTTTGTCAAATGGTTAATCTGAAAAGCCTCATTTATGGCTCAAACAATATGTTTGTCATCAGGGGAGAGACTCATAAACTAATAAAAAAACTTTTCTCTGTGTGAGCAAGACGTGTTAAAACTGTCTCAGGATGAAATCACCGCCACATCAAACGCCCTCTTAAATTCAGATTTGATTGATGAAAACAACTTTGAGCGGCATGTGTGGAATTTGAAACAGAAGACATAGTCAAGGTTGTTTTGTAAGGTTGTGTTGTGCAGTTGTGTACTTTTTCACCTTTTGTCTCACTCTTCATTCTTCTTATAAAAGGTAAAAGTTTTTTACTATGTTCGACTAAGGATTATTTCAGGTGTTTATTTCAACATGTTGACAATTAACATTTAAGGACTCTCGTTATCATTTAATGTACTTGCATTTTACGTATTTACTTCTTTTTAATTCTGAAACTTTTTTATACTGTTACTTTGAATGGGGACTGAAGTTTTCAAGCTTCAAAAAGTGGTCCATATGACTTTTGTTTTAAATTCCCGATCATCTTATCTTCAGTCAATGGTTTGAATGACTATCAGCTTTGGATCAAAAAAGTTGAAATATAGCTCAAGTTGTAATAAACACTTTTGCTGCGAATGGTCATTTTGTATGTTTTTTCCTTGATTAGTCTCCATTCACTGTCATTTGGTGCAATTATGGTTTGAAAGTGTTTTGAGTTGAAAACTTTGTTCTCCATTCACTGTTGTTGGCATGTTACAATAAATATGTTCTCAACTTGTTATGGGTTAAGATGGCTGTGAAAAATGGGTACTTACGGGTGTAACATTGTATGTCCTGTATGTTGAATGTTTTCTTTGAGTTTTTGTGTTTTGTTTCTCTTTGTCACTTGTACGCTAACCATGAATAAATTCATAAGAACTATCATCTATGCTCAATTGTGATGTTTCTGTTTTGTTTGCATGTGTACATGTTCATTGTTCATCATTCGGTCTATAAAATACCTGAGTTCCGTTGATGTACAAAAACGTAATGTGTTGAAAGTTTCAAACCAGATTGTATTAGGATTATGTTCAATGAATCAGCAAATTTTCACCTGTACCACCATCATTTTTTTACGCATGTACAAATGCCGCTAAAGTCACAATGAGCTCAGTTTATGCTCAGCATGTTGCCGAGACTACCGAATATAGATAATGTGTTGTTGCATTTGTAGTATTAACAGAAGCTCTGGTAGCTTTTGATTTTTAAATCATACATTTTCACTTTGTCTGACCGCTTTGTTTTGTTTTTTGCTTTAGTGGACCAAAGTATGTTTGAGAACTCAAACGCTTCAGAACAGTCGAAGCAGAATTCTCGCTCCGTCACTCCAGCGGGCTTCACAGACACATCCGCCCTAGCAGCTTCAAAAACAGGGGGCAGCCAGCACCTAAAAAATGCCCTCAACTTGGGCAAAGCCATGGGGGCGAAGGTGAACGACCTGCTGCGCAGGAAAGATCCCAACAGCCTCGGAGACATCGGGGTGACGGAGGTCAATAAGAACGTGGAGGCAGTTTGGTCCAGTCTGACTGAAATTGGTCTCAGTTCAACAGGGAACAGGTGACTTCACACTCACTCAAACACAACCATAAACACATGTGTCCTAATCTGGTTACTCCACTTTCCTTTCAAATAAATATCTAAACAAATGTTTCTTTAGAGAATTTTTATTTGATCTCTCCAAATAAATTGTATGTATACACTTTTAATAGTTGTATTACAAAATATCCATCCGTCAAGGTGATCGGGTACATGTTCATAGATCTATCCAACATTCCCCATATGTCGTCAGTCATTGTGTAAGTTACCTCACACTAGCCAATCATATTTCACAGTTGGCGGTTCATATCATCTCCTCCAGCAGTGAATTTGAAAACGAGAAATGTCTTTGAACTCTTATTGTATGAGAAAGCCATGAGTTACTGTTCAGATTCGATTGACATCTCTTTGAGAGGGGAAAAAACCTTTCTGACAGCCATGCACAGCAACCGTCATCATTACCAGAAAGCTTTAAGCGAGTGTACACGTGTGTGTGTGTGTGTTACATCGGGCAAACTGTCAAAGGTTGGGTTTAACTGGCTGAAATCTTTCAAATTTTTTATTATGTGTTATGGATAATTATGTTATTCACAATTAGTGGTGCTTGCCACAGAATTAGCGTTAATGTTGCTCATACTTTGCTACATATTGAACTTCAGCATTGTACCCCTTCAGCCTTTGTTATAGACGATTTCATCGGACACACGTGCCTGTTAACTTCCGGTCTTTGTTTGGTTTTAACAATTTATATTAATATTTGATTGTATATTGATTGTAATGAATTCTAATAAAACTACTCAGCAGTTATTAATTCTTTGCTGAGGTTAAGTTTGGGCCACATAACGTTCATAATGTGTTTTTAGGTATGTAACGATTCACCCAGCTCACGATGTGATACGATTCACATATAAAAATATCTTTGATGTCAAATAATAAAACTAAATTGCAATTTTAAAGCAAATTGCAAATAAAATAGAAAATAAATAATACAAGTCTCTTTAATATAAACATTTTATTTTATGACAAATTAACGATTTCCAAGTTTGCAGTAAACACAGCGCCCCCCGCTGTTCAAAACATGTATCGCGATTTCCGACTTGAATCGTCACATTAATTGATTCTCAACCGGCTCGTGGTGAATCCCTATTTGTTTATGTTTGTTTATGTTGTTGCCACTGAAACTGTCTATACTAGGTAAAGCATGCACATTTATCAACCAATCAGCATCAATATATATATTTTTTCATTTCGAGGAGAGGTGTTATTAATATTTTGCCCAGTGTACAAAGCCACGTACTGTACACAGCCACTCAAAACCCTTAAGCATTGGCTGCTTTTGCACAGCAGCTGTGTTCTTCATATGGCTAATAACGTGAAAGAGATAAACAGACCTACCCGAGGTTTTCTTTATGGCTCTCATCACAATTCATATCTTCAGCAGACCAAGTGCAAATTCCACTACCATAAAATAATAAATGATGTGCATTTACAATAGCTCAGCTTTCTGTCATCTCTGGTAAGGCTGTTATCATTAGACAGATATGTGGCGTCTTGAGGGAATTTTGCAGTTATCATGCCGATCAAGTTTTTCATTACATTTTCAACATCAGCGCTCAATGAATGTGAGCATCTTGTGTTACTTGCGGAGCCAATAGCATCACTGTATTCATATGTCTAAAGGCCGACAATATGATGACAAGTTTTTTTTCATGTTTCAACACCGAAAATGTGGTAAATTGTTGTCCAAGTGATGTCATCTGCATTTGAATCCTATAATGATTTATAATTTGAACAGCTAGTTGTGCTGCTTACTTTCATCCTAAACCCCTGTATTTAAAAGTCCCCTAAAGGGACAGTTCACCCAAAAATGAAAATTCTGTCATCATTTACTCACCCTCTGTTATTTTTTGTGTCTTTTCTTCTGCAGGACACAAAAGAAGATATTTTGAAGAATGTTGATAACCGAACAGCGTGGCAGCCATTGACTTCTATTGTATGGACACAAAACCAATTCAAGTGAATGGCTGCCATCGCTGTTCGGTCAACAACATTATAATTTTTTTCTAAATATCTAAATATAACGCATGGCGTTAACTACGCCAAGGTCATGGGTACGATCCCTGCACATACTTAGAAACAAGTGTATAGTATAATGCAATGTAAGTCACTTTGGATAAAGCGTCTGCCAAATGCATAAATGTAAACGATGACATTATTTCATTTTGGGGTGAACTATCACTTTAAATGGATATTTCACCCAAAAATCTTAATTTTCTCAACCTTATGTCATTTCAAGCCTGTATGAACACAAAAGAAGATATTTTGAAGAATGTTGGTAACCAAACTACATTGTAACCCTATTGACAGAACCATTCTTTTGTGTTCCATAGAAGAAAGAGTCATATACAGGCTTTGAATGACATGAGGGTAAATAAATTACAGAATTTTAATTTTGGGAGAACTATACCTTTAAGAATGAAATGACTAGAACATCACAACAGAGGATGCTAGTCGTAGAAAACATTTATTTTAAAATTAAATAAAACGGTTTAAATCAATAAAATTAGTACAATTAATATTTTTAATTTATCAAATTTAATTACATTGTTTTATTTTTTTCTATCACACATAGTCTTGTTTTGTCTTTTGCTTTAATATAACACATTCATCTGAAACTATTTCTCACACATACAGTCACATCTCTCTGGATTCCTTCCCTCGACTCGATCCCCCACCTCCCAGCAAAAAGCGTCTGCCGCGTGCCCTAAAGACCACCCAGGACATGATGATATCTTCTGACCCTGTGGTAACCTCCCCAGACTCCTCCTTCAACTCTTCACCTGATAAGGCTTCTCTCATCTCCAAAGATAAAGCGCATCTTAAATCTGAACCGGGCCCTGATGAGTCCGACCTAGAGAAGCCCTCAGAACCCGACGACCGCATCGACAACCAGATGGAAAAGAATCCCAGTTTTGAGCTAAATAATGAGCTCGCGGCTGTGGTGATGAATGACTTAAGAGCGAAAACGGCTGAAGACGGAGATCAGTCGCAGCTGTTGCTGTCAGTTCCAGATCTCATTCATAAGGACAATCTGGACTCAAAACAGAAGCTTGCCGGCTCAGAAATAAGATTGGCTTCCACCCCGTGTCCGGGAAAAGGGGGTTGTCGCATCAGCGTCGGGGAGGAACTGATGGGGGAATGGTGCAGTGGATTACCGGACCCTCAGTTTGGAGAATGAGGAATCCCACCCTGATCTGCTCTCATTTGAATAACATGGATGGCATTTACTCTTTTTTACGTTCGTTCAGAAGACAACATCTGGAACACAAGGACATGGCCTGGCTGGGTTACGTATAGGTTGTTTGGTCCGATGGTCTCCAAACTATTGAACGCTCAAAAACTTTCTAAACAGATCACCTTAGGCTGGTTCAAGTTTCTTTATAGCATGTTGATTTTCAAGGCTTTTAAAATCATTTAATTGAACAGACAGGTTAAAGTGCCTTGAATCTGTCCAGAATAAACACACTTTTGTATATTTAAATAGTTTAACTTTATAGTGAACTACCACTGATTTTGTAGCTGTAATTATACAAATAATGAATCACTATTTTTTTAATCGTAGTATCATAATCAATTTAAAAGACTTTTAAAGTGTTCGTGGACCTGTAAAAAACAAGATATGTCGAATAACAGAAACCAAAGTCAATATTATACTGTAATACCTCCAAAGCTGCTGCATCTCTGCAGTTTTCTTTGCAGTTTCATACAGTCAGCGAGCAACATTTCATCTTTTATATTTTAATTGTTTTATTATTTTTTTAAATCATGACACTATAGCTTACCTTTTAGCTTACTTTTTGACTTAGTTCAGAATTCATAGTCACCGCCAATACGAGCACATGCACAACCGAATCGAAGCTTTATGCACCTAAGGCTAGCAGTCCGTACTGCTTCCTTATTGTTTTGACTGAGAAATTCCTCCTTTTAAGGGACACCGTGGCCTCTAGATAACAGTCGCGGCAGAAAACATAAGCAGCTTTCTTTGCAAGAAGCGCCATGGTGGTAATCGTCAAGGTGATGATGGCTGTGGGAATGGCAGTAATGAGTTTGGGCCGACGTGAAGGTATGCAGAAGGGTTCTGATATTCCCTGGAATGTCATAACACAACAGTAATCTCAATTCTCGCTCTCTTGTTTGTGTAGACAGCATGACTCCCGTGACATTCTCTTTATCCCAGACGAGAGAATTCCGGTCCACAGCAAACAATGAAGCTATTCACACTTTCATTATTTATAGATATATATCGCCATATTACATATATGTACATGTTGATCATAATGCTGCAAATCTTGCACGACTGCGATTAAATAGCCGTTATGCATTGTATGTCATATTACCAGGTAGGTTTGAAAGGTTATTGAAGGTATTGAGCAAGTTTATGTGAAAAAAAAAAGTGTGTATGATGTGTTGAATTGGCATCATAGCATTAACTAATATGCAGGCGCTTTATGAATGTCTTTTAGTTTGGTTACACTACTACTGTGATACAATTGTATTTTTATATGTAATATGCATAATGCATAATGATTTTACTTGTATACGAACACTAAAATGAAATTAATGTAGAGCGAAGTAGATATTTCTTGGACCACTGGATCACAGATATGAAGAGTATTTAATGTAATCTTCTATGATGCCTACTCTATGTGTACATGTGGTGGGAAGACGGATGTTGAAAAAATATTTATCCTGCATTGTTTTAGCCGTTTTTACTTTATTATTTTAGAAAGGTTGAGAAGATTCACAATGAGAATGAAGACGATTATTCTGTACGATGATTTATGCATTTCTCAATGTTCAGTGGTCCCGTCGTTTTTAGTTCATTTTCATCAAAGTATGAAGGAAAACGCATGTATATGAAGGTCTTATGAGATATCAAGTGATCAAGCTGGCTCTATTTAAGTGGTTGTTCGTGATGCACATTATGTCTGACACCGTTTGGGTCTTTGGTGCTTGCATTTTTAATAAATGGTTTTATGCAAAATTTGATTTCTTTTTCTTTTTGAAAGCAATTTGCTGAACGTAATTTACAGGGTCAGTGCCCTGCTTAAACACATAACAGCGAAGAGTCTTCGATGTAATTTCAGAAATTCTCATGGGATTGAGCCTGCAAGCTTTTGCGCTGACAGCACTTGTTTTTAATTATTAGGCTTCAGTCAACTCAGGGTCTCTTTCTGTATCAAACATATCAAAAACAAAATACTTTATAGTTTCTACTGTTCTTTGCCTAACCAAAATATATATTTTTTCATTTCAATGTATAGGATTATTGCATTACAGTACAATGCATGGATCAAAATCATCATCATAATAATGTGAAAGAACACGTTTTAAAGTAGTACCTTTTAATGTTAGTCTTTATGTTTTAAGCTGTCCATAACAGTTACACCTGGCCTTCAAAATAATAACCATACCAATGTATCCAAAATGTACTGCCTCTGTGCCTCTAAATGTAAACATGACATTTACAAGAAGCAGGCAACTAAAAATATGCTTAAATATTGAATTTGGAGCAGTGGGTGGGATGTTCCTATTTTCCCTTCCGTTGTCTATTGTAGGCACATCCTGTGTTTTACCAAATCTATTCCTAAAACAACCTTGTGCCCCATAGATCACTGCCGGCTAGACATCCTGTTTAGACTGACCGACGGAGGAGTCTTTCAAACGGAGGGGAAGATGGATCATAATGACAGGTTTAGGATTTAGGTCAAGAAAAGATTGAATCATTGCTAACAATAGACTAATGAAATAATTTTGTTGGAGGGAGTGGATTACCTGTCACCTTAACACATATTCGTACAGAATCTTAATACAATACAGGAGTTATGATGATGCCTTTGTGGAAGCTCACTGGCGTCTATTCATTTCTCCCATGTTTCACAAACGTTAATGTTGTTAAATTTGTTTGCCATTGTCACATTGATTTTTTTGAGACAATTTTAAGTTGAGGCGTACCCCCTTTTAGGCCCACAGAATGATCAGACACTTGTGTTCCCATTTTAATTCCCCATGGCCTGTTTCCCAAATGTCCAACAGCGTTTACAGGCTGCATGACTCTTTATGCAATAACAATGCTCAGCTAGATGTCCAGTGTCTAACCAAGAAACATCTACTGTGAAATAAGCAAAATAATCAAGTCAGCGGTAGGGTGCTACACCAGATGACAAGCTGTGCATTCACAAATCTGTCCTCTATTTACATTCCAGCTCCTGTTCATTTGCCTGCCAAGAGAAGACTTGCACCGCTGTTTGTGTAAAGAGGCAACTCTGCAGGCTCAATACTACAGAGTTGCATTTGTTATTGGGTTACTATGGAGACAGTAGGTCGCCGCAGTCTTTCTACAGCCATGCTAAATAAATATGAAGCGTTTTTGGAAAAGGAAAATTGCAACTTGCTTTAAAAGAGACGTGTGTTGTGCCATTAAATGAGAATAACATTACAGTCTCGATCATGGATCTTGTTTCCAAAATTGACAGGTAAGATAAACGTTCCTGCAATCTAGAGACAGCAAAGATGATAGCCATCCTCCCATCTGGGTGTGATCACAACAGTTATTGATGTTTGGGTCACACAGATTTCTATCAGCGATATTCCGTGACCTCCTAGCTCTGAGAGTGAACAATGTGACTGCATGAGTCAGCTTGAAGTGATTGAATTATCATTTATCTGGCTTATTGATAGTGACAGAATTTTGTGTGTGTGTGTTCATTTTAGATAATGGTAAATGTTCAGTAAAGAGCTTTTTCCACAGTAGGTTCCTGTTTTTATCTCATGGGGATTGTAGCATTCCTCTGGTTTTGTGTGAGAGTGAGAGTCAAAGGAATAAAGGGTATGTGGTCTATTTTTAGCCTAGTTTTTAATCACCAGCACAATGAAATGGCTGTCATCAGCAGGGCACCAGTCACCAAGGAGGGACGACAGCAAAGTAAACAGGCTGGCTTGGCTGTCTCTGGTAATAAGACAGACCTGTCCTCTCTGTACTCCGGCAGCTTATGATTCTATCACCAAATGTGTGGCTTTTATATTTTTGAGGTGGTGAAATAACACACAAACCTAGTGGGCTTGTGTATTTACCTTAAGGGGTTAAAAGTGCTACCTCCAAAAATAAACCATTTTTTTTGAAAACGTGAGCTTTTGTGCAAAATGTGTTGCTGGGGTGTTGTGGCCAATTGCTAGTACTGTAGGTGTCACACCGTGATATTAATCATCTTAGTCATGATATTGATGTTAATACTACACATGATAATATGAAAAATGCATGCCAGTATCTGGTTGGCACTCCAACATGGTAGGTGGTGGTTTTGCACCAATTTCAAGAGGAACTCCGCTGAAAATTTTAACTTGAAGGTAAGTAATTCATGGAAGAATTTTCATTTTTCGGCAGAGTTCCCCTTTAACATTTTAAACACGGGATAGTTCATCCAGAAATAAAAACTCTGCCTGCGGCCTAAATCGCATACTCTGACAGTACATACTGAAGTATCTATCGACTGTAAAATTAGTACGTTCTATATTGCATGAGTGGGAGTTGAATACATTTTGGACATACTGCATCCGCCATGTTTTATTGTCATGTGACCCGTATGCTCCATGACGTAATAAACAAAATCATGATTTAGTAACGAGAAATGTATTTAATTAAACAGACATCCGTCTTAGTTTTCTACTATTTTTTATTCACACTGCTTTTTAAATTTGACCGTTGCTCATCTCCCGTGGCTTAGTGGGATAGAGAACAGTGGCGTTTCTAGACTACTGTAACTGGGGGGGCCAGGCAGGGGCCACTTATGCTTTTAGGGGGCACACTAACATTTGTTGTCATGATTCTTTTTCATTAATTTTTCATTTGAAAACAAGTTCAGCTCAAAATTGCTCTGTTTTGGTGAAATATCATTCCAGATTTAGGGGGGCCCCCTCTGCCCCCCTAGAACCACCCCTGATAGAGAAGTGTCCATCCAATGCACACTCACAAATCTTCTGGGGATTTTTCGCCTGCTGTTTTTTGTATAATAAGTTTAGGACATACTATTCATGTCTGATACTTAATTTACTACTATATAGTATGGAAGTAGGTGATTTCGGACCCAGGGTCTGTCATAATTTTCTTCCACCCTCGTGCTGTTCAAAACCTGTATATTACTTTTTCTTCTGTGGAACACAATTTGTTTATTTTCTTCTATGTTCTGCGGTGGGAAGAAACGAATTTAGGTTTTAAACAACATGAGGGAAATTTCAATTTTGGGTGAACTATCCCTTTAAGAGCCACAATGGTTACAAACTTTCTTTGCTACCTTCGTTGTGATCCATTGGTCAATAAAACAATCGATAAATATCAAAGTCACAGATTCATTTGACTGAGAGCATTATTTGGTTGTTTAAATGATGTCAGTAGATATCACATTATTATCGGTAATTCTCTTGACCATAATAATCACATAGCCAGTGAAGTTTATATTGTCTTGGTCCTAATTCTGTTTAAATAAAGTTTTACTTGCTTTCCGTTTTTCTCTCACCCAGGGAAATAAGTACCGTAATATTGACAGTTGTCTTATCAAGCACCACACTGCCCTGCACATTTTGAAACGGCAGTATTGAAAAAACATGGCACCACAGATTTTTACATTTGGTGGCCTAATTCCTTCCAATACCACAAACCAAAAAAAAATGATGATGCATGTTTAGATAGCCTATTCCTTGTAGCATAGCGAGTTGGCGTAAGCGTGTTTGTTTGTGTGCGTTCCAGCGCAGAACTCAAGGGAACATGCTAATTGCGCAATAAGCTACGGGTGTCATCAGCATGCGTGTCATCTTCACAGGCTGAATGCACGCGTGTCACTTCAATATTCAGATAAGCAGTTGGGTATCCAGAAGGCAATAATCCATCCCCTGGATTCTGGTTTTGCTGTACATTCTCAACAAAAAGCCATACTTGGATATTTCCCAAAATTCGAGAGGGTAAGTCAGCAGTAGCATTCACAGGCGTCAAAACAGCGCTCACTTGAATGTGAAGCCCTTTTATTCTAGAGAAGTATTCACCCCTCATTAAAACAGCTCGTCTTTTGTAGTTTTCGTTGTGAAACAGCTTACCTCAATAAGTGCCCATTATAAGGTCTCTTTTATTAGCTTGTGGTAAATTGCTGGACCTTAAAACTGCCATATGCTTGTGAGACGACAGTGAATGACAGGAAACTGACGCACAGACAGAATGCATCGGTAAATAAATGTTTAGCCAACGATTAATTTAATCGTACATGATAGTATAGTAAATTGCAACATGTCACAAAAACAAAGGCATCACGTTTAAAAGGTTTCCACTGAGTCATGGCATTTTCTTTAGGGTCTTACACAACACATTTAATCAGTTATTTTATTATTTCTCTATTTTTCCAAACGATGCCATAAAAGAGTCAATGGGCTGTATTGTTTCATAAGGAACCTTTAACATCTCCACAACTTTTATGTACGCAAGGTTTTCTTTATAGTGGAAAGAGGTTTATAGACTATGAACAGGTAAGGCAAATGGTTATTTATGGTATTGCTGTGAAGAACCCTTTAAGAGCATTTGATAAAAGTTTTAGACCTTACAAACACTAGCAGAGGCAGATGCAGTGTGCATATCAGTATGAATGGTGGTGCTGCCATCTAGTGGTCGATATAAGTCTGCTCATTTTTCTGAACATTTCATTCATGACGATTTCATATGAATGAAGAATTGTGTTATCCCGTTAACATTAAAAGCGTTAGACACCAGAAAAATCAACTGAAGTTATTTAATATTAATATCACAATCTTCAAAAGTTAACTTTTATATAAACCCATTTAAATAAAAGAGACAACGTTGCAATACACACATTAACATTTTATTGTGAGAAACATGAACATCATCCTTATCATCCAGAGCTCTAAAGTCATGCCATGATCTTTAATGGACAAACATGTTTCCACTCAAATCTAACTAACACATGAAACACTCGCGCTAAGCTATTTTCAGGGGATTGTTTTTCTACTGTGTGAAACGTTCAAGTTTCAAATAGTATTTCCAGCCACATATGTGGACTTCAAGGCAGATCGATTTATCTTAAGTTTCAACCTTTCAACCAAACGTTTCAATGACTAAACCAATGCATTTTTGCCTCAGGCATGATAGGAAACGGAAAATGGTTTAGGCCATCAGGAAACACATGATTGTCTTGTAAAATAATGGTTGAAATACTGCAAACTAGCTACAAGAAATTGCTACACGTGATAAAAGACAACCCAGTACACGTACAATGTGAACAATTGCATTTAAAAAATACAACTTTTGAGACTTATAATGGAGACTGACAAATATTACTGCGTACATTTTTTTAGTTTATTTCCTGTGAGGCTAGTTTACCCCAACATATGAATCTGTATCTATTCATTCATGTGTCAAAATATACATTTTTATAACATTTTTGCAAAGCAATGTCAGTTTTCTGTATATTGTCAGTAACAAAATCACTGGCAAAGTCTCATTAACAGCAGAAAAAAAGGTTTTAAAGGAAAAAAACTAATAAATCATTCAAATGTAAAACATAGAAGTCACATGATTCCTTACTGCTTTCATATTATAAACCCAACATCCACTTGTCTTATACTGTAACTCATGTACCACAAATGTACTGTAAACACTACTTTTGCAAACACCTCAAAGTATAACCCATATATATTTCATCAATGCATGATTTATACCCTTATTGGCGCTAAAAGTTCACTCATCCTCATTAAATGTTTGCAATGTCACAAATATTTCTTGGCTTCTCCTTAGCAGGGCATATGCAGTCTATCACATGTGTGGTATGTGCGGTTTCCTTCAGTCTATCATGCAGTATTACAACCAATAAATCAGAAAAACGGTCGAAACACTTTTTTAGGTGTCTGGATCATCAGTGAGGGTTATAGAGAAAATGATCATAAATCTTCATAATAACCATGTGGGGAAAAGACATCTGGCTCAATTTTCTAGTTTCCTGCACAGAATTTAGACATCTTTGGGTAAGGATTGCTACTTTTCACTATTCAACCACCAAATTTATTACCCTGCAAGTCTCATTAATGCACAGAGAATTTAATTCCCAACTGTTTTACCTTGCTTTTACCTTGGCAGGCTTATTGCCCTCTATCCACACAGGCCAGCCAAAATGCTGCACTTTGTTTTTACTCTAGGAAGGATGTCTGGTATATCAATGCATTTCATCTACTGTTTCGGAAACAAATCTAGCCAAAACCGGCAGTTTGCTAAAGGCATTTCTGAGACATAAACATATATATGGCTTCCCTGCACTCTTGGGTAGTTCTGCAGGGTTGCTGGTGGGATAAAAGAGGCTCTGAAAAAGAATGAGTTTTTGGCGCTTTTCTCTCAGTCTAGCATCTACGGACTGTTTACAGCATACAAATTAAATCTATACATTACTGTTTAAAAGTTTACGATCATTCAACTAAAAAGCTTCTCGTGATCATAAAAACTTTTGATCTAAAGATTTTCAGTATTAGCTTTATAGACAAAAACATAACAAGGACAACTTATTAACTTTGAAAATAAAACAAATCTATCTTCATTTACACTACTCACCCTCAAGTTGTTCCAAATCTGTATACATTTCTTTCGTCTGATGAACATAGAGAAAGATATTTGGAAGAATTGGAAGAACTCTGGAAAGACATTTCTGAGACACCGTTGACTACCTTATTATCGTTTTATCTTTTTCAAAATGAGAAATTTGGAAGAATGTGCCCTACATTCTTCCAAATTTCTCACAAACAGTTCTGGGCACCTTTTGACTTTGACGTTTTAATTTTCCCAACTATGGTAGTCAATGATGTCCCAGAACTGTCAGTTGCTAACATTCTTTCAAATATCTTTCAATGCGTTGAACAGAACAAACTAATTTATACAGGTTTGGAACAACTTGGGGGGGGGGGTTAATGACAGAATTTAAATTTTTGGGTTGACTATCGCTTCAAATCTAAAAATGGAGTCAATAAGAACCCCAAATAGATGGGAACACCCTCAATTTAGTGTAAAAAGCATTCTGTGTCACAGTATCATTTTTAGAGTATTACTTAAAAAAAATTAAAATATAAGAATGAATGAATAAGCGACCCTAAACTTTTAAACCGTACTGTATTAAAACTTAAGGCAGTATGAAATGATCCCTGGCAGATCTCCCATCTCTTCTTCTATAGAACATTAAATTCTGAAGTCTACAAAGAAACTTTGTGCTTATTGTATCTGAAACCCCTTAAAGTGTTACAGGGGACATCAAGACTGTATTTGAGAATCTTTTGATCATTTTGCCTGAGGAAAATATCCCTTTCTGTCATTTTAAATGCTTGGCCTTGATACTGAAAATAGTGTCATTTTCATTTCATTTTGGACCGTATAAATTGTCAAACTAGAATTTCTTCCTAGAAACTGCACCTACAAAGAGACCTTTCTAGCTGATGAAATATATCAGAGCTTGTTTTCAATAATTACATATTATAGATGTTTTTGACACTTTTAAAGTATATTTATCAAAGTTTTAGACCTGTAAATGACAATCCCTAATATTTCCAGGTTTCTAAGACCGCGGGGAGACTGAATATTATTTATTTAAGTTGTAACTAATATACAAGAAGAAATTCTGTTACTATTATTAAACATGTTAAGAGTCAGGTATATTTGCTCACAGTAAGTCTTCAATCTGGCTCAATATGGAAGGCATAAAAGTACGAAAGACATGGAAATAGACTCATATTGTAAACTGCTATCTCAGCAACTTGGATTAGCAATAGTCCGAGACTACTTGTGTTTTTATTAGGCATAATCTTCAATCATTCATCTGAGCTCTAACAGGATCTCTCAGAGTTTGAAAAGTTTATCATCCCCATATAACAGCTGTCATTTGTAGCATCATGACTAAATGACTACATTTCATCAACGCATAGCATAAACACTTCTAATAAATAGATTTTCCAAACCAAAAGTCAAACGTCACACATTGTCAGCAATAGATTTATAGTCAGCATACCAAAAGATTTCTTGTGCATAAAGTCTGCATCAATCACACTTTTAAGTTCACAGTCAGAATTTGAGCAATGTAAATTTCCCAGAACTGGAATGGCACACTTGGAACATGCATATCACTTCATTTAAATTGTCCTTTCCTTACAGCAACATTCTCATAGACTTGTATAGGCCACGGTGTCATCAAATCAACATGAGTAAAAAATGTATTCTTTTTGCGCTCTTATAAGTCTGTTCTTTTCTCACATTGTACTATATTAGAGCTCACAGCCTTTAAAACTGAGAATACTAAATACTTCAAGACTGTAAGACATAACACAGAATGACTTTGCGATGAGGACAGAATCTCAAAATCTGGAAAAAAACTGGAAAACTGACAAACCACCAAGCAAAACTCATGTCAAAACGCAATGTTTAAGCTATTGAAGTCCACTGCAATTTCCTTACTAAGGACAATATAGTATATTTCATTCATTCAAGTCCTCTATACTTTAGAAAGCTCTTGTGCATAACTGTCAATCTGTCAGAAAGCTCTGTAGTAGTTTTAAGAATCCAAAATGTCATGCAATTAAATCACAGACACAAACACACCACAACCAGGAACGCTTACAACTATCATAACTGGCAAAGCCTTTCAATAATGTTGTGATTGCAAAAGCACTCAGTTATTACATAAACAATAAACTATTGCCCCAAATTCTGATACAACTGACTCTAACAAGTGTATTGTAGACAGATTTCTGTAATAATGTTAAATCAGCCAAAGGAATATATATATATATATATATAGTATTACTATTCCCACCCCAGCCATCACAAATGCGTTAAAGAAGTTATGCTTTTGTTGTGCACATCCTAGTACAATTGTGTTTTACTAAGAAAACTGTGTCCAACTAGGCTAAACTGAAATTGTACCTTTGGAATTCAAGGTAAAAAAAAAAATCTCACATTCTCACATTCAAAATTCTCACATTCTCACATTCAGAATGAGACACAAATTGTGGCTTTTGACATGGAGTCCCATTCCTGTCAACCCTGAATAAAGAAGAAAATTCACTTCAGAATTTCCAGCACGTTTACCCGCTCTGTCGTACGTTGTGCTCTATCTAAAGTTGGATTTCTATCTTTGGGGTAATGTGGTTCAACAGCTCTCGTGGTCAAGTCGAACGCAAAGCGTTAACCACGGCACAGTGCATGCAAGCCAGTGTATTTCACCAGTAGCTTAAATATATGTGCAGAATTACTGGAAATACATATCATGACTAAATATAATGACGGAAAAAGAAAACAAGCCGCGTGAACTACAAATTATGGAATAGTAGACATTCTACGAGTAAGTAAACCTAGTCTCTAAAGTGATCTGTGGTTTTAAAGGCAGTGTAAACCAAAGCAGTGTATCAATGCCACTGCTAAAACAGCAAAAAGAGTGAGCAAGCATAAACATAATTCTCACACACTACATAAAAGCATCGTATTAGTGTGTATAAGCCGGCACCTACACTTTGCTTTTTGTTAAACCCAAATGTGTGTGCCTATATTCACATATATGATCTTGAGTAAATCTTAAACATACGAATGTGATTGTGAGGTTATCCACACTGTGAAGAACGGAGCGCAGCTTCTCACTGCACAGTTTGGTATAAATAACCCCTCTTATAGGCACTCAGTGGGTAAAACGTAGCGACCACAAACTTTCCGTCGAACGTTCGGCCCGTCAGCAGTCTCTGGGCCTCTTTAGAGTCTCCAGCATTTCCATACTCCACAAACACCTGCCGACAGAGATAAGTGATGGATCGTGTAGGAAAAATCGGAACTATAAACCTCATCCTAAATTAGGGTCTTACCTGACCCTTGCCGGGATTCTCTTTAGGAATCAATAAAGACACGACGGTGCCGTACTTCTGGCATTCTTCTTTCATGTCCTCAACGATGTCTACAAAAGAAATTCAAAGTATAATTGTTATTTTGAGGACTGCTACACTTATGCACATTGAGAAAAAAAGCTCACCTTCATACTCCTCTTCGTTATACAGGTGGCTGTCATCTATTACGTTTAGTAGTCTTAGAACAGGTGTAGGCAAAAGAACCAGATCTTCGATATGAGGTGCTGAAACCCAAAGCACTTTCTATGACAAATGACTTTCATGATATGATGTTTAATCCAATTGGTTAAGCTGGTAACAGACGTGACTTGCAGCATCTTTCTTAAAGTTTTTTTTTATTTACTAACTCTTGTGATTTCGAACCCGTATGACTTTCTTTCTTCCAAGGAACACAAAAGAAGATATCTTGAAGAATGTTGGTAAGCGGATCCCATTCACTTGCATTGGTTTTGTGTCCATAGTAACAGTAGTGAATGGGGACCAGTGCTGTTCGGATTCTTCAAAATATCTTCTTTTGTTTTCTGCAGAAGAAAGTCAGCCATACGGATTTGAAATGACAAGAGAGTGAGTAAATGATGACAGAATTAAAACTATCACTTGAATTCCTTTTTAATATATACATTTTAATTCATAATCTTCTTTGGCTATTATATTGTGACCCCAGTATCATGGATATCATTACAACACCCCTTTAAAATGTACTGAGATGTTCAGTTATACAAACCAAAGGGAATGCTGAAGAAAGGGTTGACTAATGCCACGTCCGCTGTGCTTCTGAGTTTAGGGTCATTGTGAAGCATGCTAGGAACAAAAAGGCACATATTCCCTCACTTTAGCTGACATATGATTGACTGCTATGTTATCACATCAGATGTTTTGTTTCCTACCTTTTGATGAGATCCCTCAGATGATAGACAGGAATAGCAGGGTAAACCAATCCGTTGCTTGAAAAGATGTGGTCTACTATCGCAAAACTGTTATCCTGTAGAGACACAGCACAATGTCAGAGTTTCAGCAAGCAAATGAGGAAAGATCAAGAAAAATGCTATGAGGTTTGACTCGATTTAATTCAGGGAGTCACAATCCAATTCCAAAAGTATTCTTAACGCATCTTAATTTTCCATAGTAAAGGTGCCATTTCAATACATTTACAAGATCATCCTGGTTTACAATAGTCCTATTTTCTGTTTTACATGCTTAATCTTGATCTGACCTTCCATTCCTGAGACTTCGCAGTTTCTTTCAGTTTGGTTCCTGAGAACATCTCCAGAAGAATGATGCCCAGACTCCACAGGTCCACGGCAGTTGTGCAGCCGGAGTCTCCCCCTAGACCCGCCTGAGCCAATGAGTTCTGCAGCTCAGCTTCAGGGGCCCTGTAGCCATCTGTCTGGATGTACTTCACATCCTTTAAGGAACAGATAAGAACGCTCAAAGCAACGTGTGTGCGGAAGAGAAACCAAACACCAAAGTATGCCATAGTATCTTCACCTGGTGTCCCTCTTTGTAGCTTAGGCCAAAATCAATGAGCTTAAAACACTCGTCATCAGCGCTCCAGAGAACATTACGGGGCTTGAGATCGGCGTGCACGTAACCTTCTCTGTGCAGGAAGCTGAGGGCCTCCAAAACGTCACGGGCGCAGTGCTGAATCAACCACATGGAGTGCCCCTGGTTACTGGCCCTGACCAGTAGATCTGATACGTTCACATCCAAAAGCTCTAGTAACAGGCAACGAGTGGCCACACCAAATGGGTTGTGATTGGTGAACACACCATAGAGGGTCACTGCAGAGAGAATGGCAAGCGTGAGACATCAGTTATTATCATGAACAAACTGCACGTGGGGTGGGTTTCTATCACGGTTCATTGTTTATTCAACAGAGCATGTGTTTACCTATGTTTTTGTGTCCCTGTATGCTCTCCAGCACGGATCTTTCCTTAAGGAACCCGTAATCTCCACCCTGCGTTTCTGCCTGAAACTCCTTCACCGCAGCGGTGCTCGCCCGACCGGAGTTAACCCGGTACACCGAGGCCGATACGCCCTGACCCAGACGAGCCTGCACGTTCCAGATCTCTCCGTAAATCTCGAATAACACCGGGGTCGTCTTCTGATCCACAGCCCCCGGTGTCACCGCCATTGTCGACGTGCTGACATTTGGACTGGACATTTTTGCACCGGCGCCAGAACTACAAGCCATGGTATTACTGAGCATCTGAGTCTAATATCATCAGGTTAATAATAAGTAGCGTTTGTTCCATCTGGAGAACGACAGGACGGGATCCGATTTCGCAGCGTTGCCCTTTGCGAAAACTTGCTAAAGGACATTTGCATAGTACTCGTCTGCAAAACAAAGTTTACATTCACCTACCCGCTGCTGACAGACGTGGATTTAAGTGTCATATTTTAACGCCAGCGCAACATGTGCGACACGCCACGGAGAGTCGGATCTTATTGATCCGAAAACCCGAGGTGGCACCTTAGACATAAATCGGGTCCCAAAAACTTAGTTTGGGATCAAGTTGACAAATACTTGAAGCTGTTTTGGCGGCCATGATCCCGGAAATTACGTCACGATGATAAAAGTCATGTAGTCTTTTAGTATTTAAGAGCTTTTTGAGTATTTTTTAATCAAATGATATATTATGAGGTGATTCTTACGGGTTTTTATGGTCAATTACACATATATTAATTCATATATATCCAAGGTAAAAGGAGTAACTTAAGGGTTTTATTGTTTTTGTTTTTTTGGATTTATAACAATTATATATAATATATAACATTTCATTTTAGCTTTTTATTACAAAATCTACGTATCCAAAGAATTTAGCTGAAGAATTAAGTCTAATCAAAAGCTAGGTTTTAGAAACTACCGTCTTTGGTTTTATTTAAATGTTGAATCAAATTTGTTTATGTTCATTTTATTGTGAAAACTCTGCTCTTTTGAAAATGTTTGAGTATCTATTTGGATTCCATATTATTCGTGCGTGTCTGCCAAGCTTTCATTAAAAAAATAGTCCTGTATTTAATGTTTTTAAACCACCAATGGATTTATAAAATGTTTTAGTATAATATTTGTAGTATTCTCATAATTTAATGTTTTTAAACCACCAATGGATTTTTAAAATGTTTTAGTATAATATTTGTAGTATTCTCATAATTATTTCTGTATACTTATTTCTCATTTTACTTTTGTCGCGTCCTTGTCCCGCCCCTGACCTGCTCGCAATATGAAGGACTTCTCAACTGCCAATCGACGGACTCCTTAAAGTAGCCACGCCCCCTCTTCGGCCAATCCGTCCACAGGAGGTGAGACTTATCTGGATATGGGCGGTGAAAAAAACCGCGCATCTCGTTTGACTGGTTGGGGGTTTCGGTTTGTATTCTGCCACGTCATCTGACGGATATAGGAGGAGGCTCCCGGGTGAAGGCGGTGCTCTTTTAGAAGATGTTGCCGTGTCTCCAGTTAAAGTGAGAGGGAAATACTGAAGGACTAGAAGCAGCTCCGAAGGTAAGAATATAATAAAATGGTTTATTATGCCTTCATAAATCATTTGTAGGCTCCTATGTAGACAGCGAAATGGTGAGTATGAGGCTACAGGGCCTGTCCACACAATTTACGTCAATGACTGCTTTAATCTACAAAAATGTAAACAGATGTGATTAACCCTTTTTTATATATTACTGGCTTTTACGTTAAAAGTATTTTTTTTCTATATGAATGGATAGGATGCTCCTTGTTACCTTGCTGCCAGTATTAAGCTAACAGTTAAACCTTAGGCACAGAATAAATTGTAGATTTGTATTGTAAAACCCCAACTGGATTTTATGGGGCAGGTGTAATCCTAAACAAGAGATCGTCTCTTATCAAACTTTATTGAACAATATAGATTACCAGAAATGATCTTCTTCGCCTTCCTGCCAACCATAAATAAGATATTTAACGTTATCTCTTCATTGAGGTTTACATGACTTTAGCCTCTGCCCACCCATAGTCTATTTGTCTGAACACGTAGGCAGAGTAGTTATCTGTTTATGGGTGGGATAGTAAGGATGCACAAGCCAAGACTTTCAGATAAACAGTGTCACTTCCACTTTGTTCCATCACTGCTCTTCCAGATCTGACAGAGACCATGGACACCAAGAAACTCGCTGAGAGACTCGCTGAAGCTGGGCAGTCTCACATCATGCAGTTTTGGGACCAGCTGAGCCCGGAGGATCAAGCCGAGCTGAGTCTTGATGTGGAGAACATGAACTTAATTGAGATAAATAACTTTTTCCAAAATGCCATGAAGACCTCTGGTCAGATCTCCCAGGAGGAGGTGGATAACAGGATGGAGCCAGTTCCCCGAGAGGTTTTGGGCAGCGTAACACGTGATCACGAGTGTCTTAAAGAATGGGAAAAAGAAGGTGAGTTTCGATTATTCATCGCCATCATATTATCTTGATAAGAGTTACGAAAAAATGCAGCTTAAAATAACCAAAAGTGGTTTAGCAGGTCCTCCAGCCTCACCCTGCTTTGGCCAGTGAGACGTTCTGAATATAACGTGTTATGTTTCGTTTAATTGAACAGAAATGTGATTAAATGTGCATTAAAAAGCGAGAAACAAATTTTGCTAGGAAACCTTGCAAAACATGAGTGTTATAATACCGTCCCAACCCAACTGGACCTGTGAGAATGGGGCTTACATCATGAGTGAAAAACAACATTTCTCCAGGGTTAGTCTAAAGCCACTCTAATATTGAAAAAATAGACAGATACGGAATAGAAAAATTGGATATGGTTTTTATCCCAGTACTTTACTCATGGGGGATGACGCTCCAATGAGGAGTTAAAACATCTGGTTCTGGTAAGGTGTGACGCAAATTGCTTTCCTGTTTCATGTTGAGCTCATTCAGCATCACATCATCTTTAATCGCTTCATATTGCTATGACACCTGAAATACTTTTACTGTATATGTCGTGTTTGTGTGTGAGTTGTTCTGCGTGTGGGTGAGGTCAAAAGGAACATAACTGCAATTTATGTAAGATAAAGGGAGTCTTATAAAAGCAAAATATAATCACCCCTCTTATCTGTTAATAATTCAATAAAAACTGCTGCTTGAAAACCTAGACATTTAATATGCTTTTTGTCATCACAACTGGTTAAATAAAATGTTTACAGTCAATAATGTAGAATATTTCAATTGTGTTTCATAACAAATAATTTGACAAGAACTTATGTTTGCTGACACAATCACCTTTTTAGCGACTTAACCTTCCATTGTCACACAGGCCTGCGCTGTATCTCAGAGAACAAAGTGGCAGTTCTTCTGCTGGCTGGAGGTCAGGGGACACGGTTGGGCGTGCAATATCCTAAAGGCATGTACGACGTGAGCCTCCCATCCCACAAAACCCTCTTTCAGATCCAGGCCGAACGCATTCGTAGACTAGAACAGCTTGCTGAGAAGCAACACTCGAGGAAGTGCTCTATTCCATGGTAAGATGTTCATCAAACACACAATTGAAGCTGATTCAGTAACTGTGAAAGTACAGTTAAAGCAGTCTAAAGTAAATAAAAAGGAAAGGTCAGTCAAATATGGTCAATGATTGTTGAATGTAGTTACTTGGGTTACCAGACTTGTTTTGATGTTGAGGAAGTGTCTGTCTCGTACCATAATGCAGGTTTCCCACTTTAAATGTCTTGAGATAAATATTTGTCAGCATGAAATCAGGATGACATCATAACAGCATGTCAACCTCACAAAGTTAGTGGGTTAGAAAAGCTGCTATATTTGTATTTTTACATCTGATTTAATGGAACATTTTCCCACGAGGCCATAGAATGTACAAGCTGCAGAGATATTTCTTAGTATTATTCGTTTTTTGAAAGGAAGAGAAAGTCATTTTTATGCAATTCAGTTCACACAGACATTGTTTGTATCAGTTTGCCATATTATGTAAATTGGAACCAAATGGAATTGCAAAAATATTTCAGACTTCTAATAAATCTAATATTTTTCTAAAACTACTGATTTTGCAATGGCATGATTCATGTTTTCATTTCCTAGGTACATAATGACAAGTGGCAGAACAATGCGCATGACCAAAGAGTTCTTCTCACAACACAAATACTTTGGCCTGAAGGAAGAAAACGTGATATTCTTTCAACAAGGCATGCTTCCTGCTATGGACTTCAATGGAAAAATTATTCTAGAGGGCAAAGGCAAACTAGCAATGGCACCAGGTGAGTTTTAACCCATGTTTTGTCCTTCTTTTGCTTCCAGCATTTTGTTATATACAGTATATTTTAATATAGCAGATCTAATTCCTCTTTGATGAATGTTTTTTTTATTTTTATTTTTTATTTATTTTTATAGAAATATATATATATATTTACGATAAATTTATAGCAAATATTGTGCATCTCCCCTTACATTTGGAGTTGTGAATTTTGGAACGTAGTTATAACGTGTCGAATTAAACCCTCAATACCTGTTTTATTCCACCTCTGTATTTCAGATGGAAATGGTGGACTGTACAGAGCTTTGGGCACACAGAAAATTGTAGAAGACATGGAAAAGAGAGGAATATCCTACATCCATGTCTACTGCGTGGACAACATCCTTGTAAAAGTAGCCGACCCTGCTTTCATTGGCTTCTGTTCACTCAAAGGAGCAGACTGTGGTGCAAAGGTCAGTCTTTAACCCATCAACCCTACCCAAGTATTTCCTGTTCCACCATTACATACTACACGAGTCATTATGCAAATATGTTTCAACTCTGAGTATTCATAGTGAGCTTGTTTCTTCAAGCTTATGTACCATGACCGTGTACAATTTGTTTTTTTAACATTAATGTTATATTTATTTCTTTTTACATATATTGTAAGGTGGTGCTCATTTCACATTATGTAAGTGGAATCTACTTTGTTGGTCCACTAGATGGAGAAGTTGCCTCAGGCTAAAATACACTACAAGACTTTTGCTCAGATTTTACACAGATTTTCAGTCTGAACTTGTGTGTGCCAGTCTGGAGATTTGATCAGTCGGTGTGTTTCTTTCTGAAACTTTCCAAAAGTCCGCAACTCTACTATGTCAATTTTTAAAAAATCTGTGCCGATTTAGAAAGTTTTATTTCACTTAAAAGTGTATGACTGCATATACAGTATGACAGAGTGCTCCACAACTCTTACAACACAGTTAACTCTCCTAGTCTCTTTTAAAACAAACTACTGGATCTATTTAATAAAATAATCATGATATTTGCATTTCATATTTTTGGTCGCACATCCTATAGCAATAAAATATTACCAATACAATTATTAACAATTACTTTTACTGTAATAAAAGGGGAGCAACCATGTTTTTGACAGATTGATTACCTTTTGTATTATCACAGTTAAACTGCAAATATCATGTGTAAACTATTGTTATTACAGTGTGACCATGGTAAATTAGTGGGTACCATGGTTGTACTACAAATAAAGGCAAAAACCTATGGTTGCTATAGATAAACCATGCTTCATTTTCATAAGGGGTCTTGAGTAACATGTTGCTTGTGCTTTTGAAACCTATGTACTCGACAGCAAACACTTTTTACAAGGAACAGTGGTTACAAGGAAATTTAAATAGTCTGCAGTCAGGAGCTTAATTGCTTTTAAAGCTCTTATATAACAAGCCTGGTGATGCAGGATACCAATTAATTTAGCCATTATTCTTTAGCCATTATTAGCCTCGCAGCCCTTGACGTATTCGAGAAATTAATATGATACTCTGAAAAAATTTGCCAAGTATCCATACTGCTAGCTTCAACAAAATAGCCAACATTCGGGGTAGTGAGAGCCACAGCAATCCTGTTTTCTTTTCTAATTCCGAAGCATGTATTTAGTCTTATTTGTTGACTAGCACCTGATTCATAAAACTATTTTCACGTGATATAAACACTTAACAGCTGGGTTTGAATACCACGCTCTTATAAGCTGCTAGCAATTAAACAGTTCATGCGTGACAGGGGGAGGGAGCTAAGAAAAGCCGAACCCACCCACTCCTCATAATTTCTGAAGCATGCACTTTTAGTGGCTTTTCCCCCAATGCTATGCCTTCATCTACGAAGTTTGTAATTTGTTACTCAGATGAATGGAAAGGGTTTTCTGCCTTTGCCTCTGCTGTAATTTAGCACAGAAATTCAGACCTCAGGCAAACACGGCACGGGATGGAGTGTGTGGTCTTCTCCATTTAAACACACAGGGGCTTATTTTAAACTGGCCCAAAAGTGACATTTTAATGTTGGTAAATTTGCCTCAATTCACATTTTAATAAATGCATTTTGAAATCGTTTAAATTTTAATCTAAAATGATTTTGTATTCTGAAGAACTTATCTGTTGTTCTGATAAATGGTTGTCAGTTTAGATCTTTGCTGATACAAGCTTTATGACGTTTGATAAACGCCACAAACAAATGTAATAATTAACACAGGTTTACAAGTTTATTTAATGTGTTTCTTTCCCCCTTTGATTATCCAGTATTAAAATAAAAAGATATTCGCTTTTCTCAGTGGATGTGTGCACTTAAATCCACACCTTTATGTTAAAAAGAAACAAAAACTTTAAAATGATTGTTCAAAACTGTATTCTTGCCTTGTTTCGATACACAACAGTAACACCGTGTCTACTCTGGATGCGACAGGCACGACATGACACACAGCTTGTTCTAAATTGTTTCAAGTGTGGACACAATTTAAAATGATAATAGGTTCTAATGCGTTTTATTGTCTTTTGTCGCATCACACCGCGCCGCGTCCGGTGTAGACACGGTGTAAGTTTTAAGTATTGGTTTATATGTAGGGCTATCAGGTACAACTTTCCAGAATATCAACAATTCAGTGCATCAGTGTTTGTGTAGTTTTCTTAAATCTGCTTCTGATTGGCAGGTTGTAGAGAAGACAAATCCCACAGAGGCCATCGGCGTGGTCTCTAAAGTAGATGGGTGTTATCAAGTCGTGGAGTACAGCGAGATCACCTTGCCAACGGCAGAGAAGCGCAGCCCCGATGGACGGCTCGTGTTCAACACCGGCAACATAGCCAATCATTTCTTCACCCTTCCATTCCTTCAGGAGATTGTGAGGTGCTTTAACCTTTACATCAGTCTGTCTGCTGCTATTTATTTTCAGTTTAATTCAATCAGTATTTGCAGTCAGATTTTGGCTGAGTAAATAATTTTCAATTACTCAGAGCTGAGGTATTTGAGCTTATTTAGTTGCTAGGCGATCAACTTTAAAACACAAAGTATAGCTACGTCTATGAGCTGTTTCCAATAAGATTTGCCATCTTGTAAATAGTAGACAGGATGAAACTGACTTTAATGTGCGCTGAGAATATGAGGGAAAGTCAGGAGAGGAACATCTGCAGTTTTCGAGCGTCTGGTATTTTAAACACAGATGGGTTTGCCAGACGTGTTCTCTTATTGTCATTTTCATGAAATTTTAACCCAAAGAACATGCTTCACTTTTCGGGTCTGTCTCGGCCCGCACAGCCGTCCTCCCGTCTTCATCTCTCTATCTGTTTTCCAGGACTCACGAGCCGCAGTTGCAGCACCATGTGGCACAGAAGAAGATTCCCTATGTGAACCCGCAAGGACAGCTAATCAAACCTGACAAACCCAATGGGATTAAGATGGAAAAATTTGTCTTTGACATATTCCAGTTTGCCAAGTTAGTGCCGGGACTTTTCCATCCCTGTTTTAAGTATATGGGCCATTGGCGACAAGGTCTTCCTGATTCAACCGGGTTGAGTGAAGTGTTGAAAATTGGTTGAAATGAGAGGATCAAAGATTTTGTAGTATTGAATGTATGAAGCCTTGCAGCATAGTACAAACCTGATGCATTAACAGTGATGGAGCAGTTTTGTTCAGACTCTATATGAGAGAATTATACTGAAATTCCATCTCTGCCTTTTTTTAGTGGGACACATTTAGGAATCCTGTGCGGTCCTGTCAGGACAGTCATTACGTCAGTTTAAAGTTATTGAGTTTCACTCTTGCTCGAAGATTCACGAGCCTCCCAAATCTCTTAAATACTGTAAAAGACCTATACCAGACAACAAAGAATATAGCGGTTGCCGTCTTTTAATAGCTCTGAAGAAGTATAAATGGAATCTAGCAAACTGACCGGAAAATCTTGATAAAATCCAAATTTTCGTCATTTTTAAAGTATTATGAACGGTGACTAGTGTTAAAAAAAATAACAGTGTCTGTATGTTTCCTGTAAGTCACACAGACCCTACGGTTTGAAAGATTTTAAGTCAATTTCGTCTCCATGAGGAACACATCTTATAATTCAAACTAAATTATGCTTATTTGAAAATGTAAAAATGCAGAGTGGTTATGGGATATAATATACAGTTTTTACACTACATTAATTTTGTATACATTTGTAACATCAATCTATGGTGTGTTTCATGCGTTTCAGAACATTTGTGGTATATGAAGTTCTTAGAGAAGATGAGTTTTCTCCTTTAAAGAATGCAGACAGTCAGGATGGGAAGGACAACCCGACTACAGCTCGCCACGCCCTCATGTCCCTGCATCACCGCTGGATCTTAAACGCTGGAGGTCATTTTGTTGATGAGAACGGAACTCGTATACCTGCTATACCTAGGTAAGACACCCATCCACACATGACAATGCCATTCCAGAACTGTATGTTGGTATTCCTTTTATTGAACACAAAAAAAATATTTTCAAAGATTTGCCAGAGTTGCTGCTAATACAAGGGACTATTTATAGACACCCTTGCTGTCAATATCCAAGAAAGATCAAAGAATGCCAACAAGAAGAACCATTAAGTAGAATAACCAAGTAGCCTCGTCCACTATATTTAGTCTTTTTAAAATATGCAAAATATGCAATATTTTTTATTTGTGAAGAGCGTACCAAAGTTTAAGTTATTTTCAGAAATCGTGCCATGTTTATTTAACATGCCACGCAAACAGTGTTATGGCATCTGATGTGACTGTCTAAATCATTTTTAAATGGTGCCATTGAATAAAATTGTTGTCAAATAACTCAATAAAAGAACTGGAATATAGCACATAAATGGTACTTTAGTCTACTTTTGTGTTATGTTTTCACACCAATGCTTTTGGAGGACACACTTGATCTAAACTGTCCTATATATTTAAATATATATGATGTATATTTATTACATTATACAGTGTTCTCATCAGCATACAGGTTTGGAAAAGCAACATTTTCGATTTAAGTTACCTTTTTAAATCCCAGGAAGTCTTCACTCCTTCATTGTTGCATACATCTCCTTCCCACCTGTTGTGGTGTATATTCACCAAGCATCTACACTGCTTCACTGAGGTCAAGTTCACAAAGATCATTCTGAATCCATCCCCTTCACATTGTTTTCCTCACTTATACATTTCTAGACATGGACCAGCAGGGACAGTCACACCTGAAGTCAGCCCGAAGTAACTATTTTCACTGTCATATGTACATTTAGTGCATGGTGATGGGGCTTCGCTCTTATCGCAGCTGTTAGAACTCAGTGGGTGATGGTGTCAAATCCGAGACATGACCGTGGCAAAGGTTTGCACCTTTTAACAGGCTCTGACCCGGAAAGCAACTACTAACAGGCAGAATAACATGCATGCTGGGAAATGGGCATCGGGCATGCTGAGCAATCTGGAACGATTTTAACAAATGATGGGAATAAAACGCCGATAATCAAGTGTAATGATGATGGCAGAATGTTTTCGATGAATAATCAAATGCAAATTGTATACAATTTTTTAACAAATGCATCGTCTATGCTATGATGGATAGCATTATTTAATCTGGTGATTTTTATATAATGGAAAGGAATGTAAATGCCATATTCATTCATTATTCATAAATCATTTCATATCATTAATCTGGACAGCCATGAACGGTAGATGCATATCCCATTAACCCATTTTGATGCTCTGTCCATCACAGCCTCAAGGACGGAACAGACCTGCCAATCAAATGCGAAATCTCCCCTCTTGTATCTTACGGTGGTGAGGTAAGATTCAATTGTCATGTATATGGTTTATGTGCAACCATGTAAGATATGTTCAACATATCTGCAGTCCGGTGATGTTGCATTTGAACTGTTTTGGGGCGATATTAGAAGCTAATCGTTCCTTGTTTCTAAGGGGTTGGAGCATTTGGTGAAGGGACGTGCTTTCCAACCTACTCTGACGATCGATGAGAATGGCGTCCACGAGCTCGTGAAGAACGGGCTGTAAACCCGGAGCTCTCCGCTGCACTTAAAAACCAAAATGAAATCATCTTCATCTTACTTCCTGTCAGGGTGGAGGAAACTGTGAAATTCCTGTGCAATAAAAATGAAGGAAGGAGCCACACGGCCAGTCATAATCAAACGATTTTATGATCAAACTATTTATATATTTATCAGTGCACATTGTTTAGTTTTTTTATTTCTAGAACTAAGACATAAATGATACACAATGTGTGGGTGAATTAAAATACTTACAGTTGCATTAATGGATACTGCTACGATTTTAGGTACTACCTGCTTTATTTGATACATTCTATGAACACATATTTTAAAACTATAGTAGAATGATTTGTCTTCTCTATGCATCTGTCTGTCAGTGGCAGGTATGTTTTTCGTCCAGAAAGTGACATTGAATCAGACTCGGAAGCCCTTTTGGACGTTTGTGATCTTTGACTGTGATCCCCATATTCTCCTCTTCCTCTCTCATGCACTTGTTGTGTCTTTCTTGTAATCTTTAGCATCTTCTTTTGGATTAGTCATTCTCCTGAGCTCCATGTCATTATATTTGTGCACGTGCTTGTATAAAATAATTCATTTTGAGTCATTTTGTCAGTCACCTTTATTTATTGCCGTTTCAAATAACCATATATAGTTAAACCTTAGCATTAGTGTTTGGTCATTTCTTGATTTGCCCCATATTTGCACACAGTGGTTAAAAATGCACTTCATTTCTCATAGTTATTTGAGAAATTGGAATCATCCACATAACTGAAATGGTTTTTCTGTGTCACTTTTTTACTCCAGAGACAGACATGAATGATGGCTAGATTCAAGAATGTGGTTAGTATGAACAGACAAGCTTACAAAATCTGCTACAAGCTTAGAAAATACTACGCATAAGCATTTGTTTTTTCACAATTCTTGTTTTGAATAGCCTTAGAATCACACTTATCATTCATCTGTGTATTCCTATTTAGCATGCATCAGTAAAAAAATGAATGAACCTTGAAAGTGACCAGGACCAAGGCAAAATATCCATACAATTAAACGTATTAAGAATTTAGAGAAATATTTCTGTTTAATTGTAAAATGTCAAGAACAAAAGTTAAAAACTGAACTAGACTCGCAAGTGTTCAGAGACTGGATGCTTGGGGTTCAGAAGAGAAGATGATTTAGCAATATGTACTTCATAAACCCAAGTTACAGGTCTGTGCTAAATAAATTGTAATCATGTTGTAGGTTTTCAATTATACTTAAATTAAGTGCAGAATATTTATTTACTCAAATAAACTTTAAATAACACAGTTTTTATTTTTGTTGCTTATGTTTCCTCATTTAACAATAGTTCCATATCAGTTTTCCATGTATAAATCATCATTTAATATTCTGTTTCTGGCCAAAGCTAACGGTAAAAAATGGAAACATTTTTGGGACTGCTTTTCTCATTATCTGGCAGAAAGATTACCCTCTATATAGAGGTGGAGGAAGAATTTAAAGGGAAATGCAACCTAAATTCACAAGTCGCTCAAGAAATCACTTAAAGTTGTACATAACTTTTAAAACTAATATTGGGCTGGCTTTACTTTTAAATTGGCGTTTGGGGTTAAAAATGCCAATCTGACAATTCATAAGCAATTTAGCTATATCGATGTAAAACACACTTTTATATTAGTTTGAATATTTCCCAAAACCAGCCCTAACTTAAAAAAAGGGTTTAATAACAAAATAGTAGATTTAAACAAATGTACATAGGGAAAAATTCACTACTTCGATACATGTTTAAATGAGTAGCTCCTCCCACCACATGGCAGCGGAAAATCCCTCTGATCATAGACACAACATGTTCATCATCATAGACACAAAATAATAAACTGAATATTGTATTTTCTTACTGCTGCTCTAAATCACGATCTTTACAAAATTTTGTTAGGCTGTCAAAATGGGAAAAAGAAAGAGAAGGGATATTTAAGCAAATCTTCTCTGATTGGTCACGGGAGTCTGACTTGATTGAAACCTTCTGTATGGCACGAAGAATTCTGGGACTTTGGCAGCTTCCCAGGAATCCTCAGAATGTTCGTTTTTCGGTCTCTCTCTCTCTCTCTCTCTCTCTCTCTCTCTCTCTCTCTCTCTCTCTCTCTCTCTTTTGCCTTCATCCAGAGGTGTCTTACATCAGCTTTGTGCGCCTGAATCTGAGGAACCTCGGAGCGAAAGAAAGTGGCTTGTTTCTCCCCTCAATCATTTACGTTACTTGGAATTAGGAAAGTACGGGACAAATGGTTTAAAAAGGCAACCCAAACAGTAAGTTTGCATACTTTCTGCAAAAAAGTACTTTTCTTTAGATTATTTTTTTAAGTTAAAATGCCATTACCTATATCTGACTTACGACATATGTCTATGATTTCTAATGACGAATGAAAGAATGTGTTTAAAATGCTGAATGGTGTGCCGTAGTCTCTGTGTGAAAACTGTTTGCATGGCAGGCTAAAATAGCGGATAGCAGAGCAACGTGATACTTGATACAGTGATTGAACTGTCGCAAACGTTTGCGCATGTCGTCGCTTGTTAAATTTCTCTAAATAGTTCTGGATTTTGCTCACATATAGTGTGCTGTTACAGTATCTTACATTAGGGGAACTGACTCAATCCACTAAAATTATCTCTACAAAAAAGTTAAGCTCAGCAAAGCCATATATAATCTTATAAGAGCTTAAAAACTGTAATCTTCACTTAAACTATCATTTGTTTGCGGGTGCTACTTTCGTCATCTAATGCAATTGCAAAGTGCTATGACGTTTTTGAGTGTACCTTCACTTTCAATGTATGTATGGGGTCATTGTGTATGTGATCTTTGTTCACACATCACATGGTTCATGACCATGAACCATAACCAGCATTAGGCAGTCATGACCTCTTTAAGACCTCAGCTGCACAGCCAGTTTACATCTGTCTATATTCTTGTGTATTTAGTGCCCTTCCTTTACTTTCGTACATTGACATACCAACGCATCTTGAGGTACCAGCTTCAGTGTTTTAGGTGCCACTGATTTAGGTTTTAACAATTGACTGTTTAATATATCTTATTTAATATATTATTATTTAAGTTTGGAAGAATTTTCCAAGCGTTTATCTCTAAGGATTGCTTTTGTATAATTTAGCTTATTGCTTTCGGTTAAGTAAAGAGTGACATAAACTCTCGGAGATATTAATTAAACAGGGTATATCATTTAGTTCCCAAACAGCAGAAATCTAATTTCATTAAGCTGGGATGGATTCGTTCACTGTAAAAATCTGTTGTTTTTTGTTGGTTCAACTTAAAAAAATAAGTCAACTGGTTGCCTTAAATTTTTAGTTCATTCAATTTAAAAATACTAGTTAACCCAATGAATTTCTCATTGAGTTAACTCATATTTTTAAGTTTAAGTCTAAGGCAACCAGTTAACTTATTTTACACAGTTTTTTTACAGTGGACTTGCATTTACATGTTATGACCTGAAAGACAGTAAATTATAACAACATATATAAATTAATAATAATATAAATTAATAATATCTCAGAATTATGCATATTTACGTCTATCCCTAAAGTAGAGCTTCGAGCCTCTTCACCAACTTAAATTTAAATATATCTTATACCCAAGTCCTCTTCTCCCTGTTCAAACCAGCACAGATTTCCTAGAGGCACAAAGAAAACATTTGTACTAAATATTTTTACAATCTAGTTTAACATTGAATTGTTCCATTGGCGTTTAGAAGAAATTCGCTTGTATTAGACGTCTGAATATTAGCCCACAATTGTTGAGTAAGAAAGCAGTGACAACTTTTATTGAGTCTTGTATGATTCATGGAGCATGTCGTAAAGTCTCGCTTTTCTGAAAGGAAATGGAAAAATATGGTTAGATATTCTGCGTGAAAGCTCAGGAGACGTTCCGATGTGTTTCTTGCAGGTGCACAGATAAACCAGAAAACAACTGCGTTCCATGACCTTCTGGAACTGAACACAGTCCATATAGCTTTACTGTCAATAGCACTCTTGTATCAAAATCTCAATGTGACCTTCAGTTACAGGAATTCCAACAACTGACGGCTTATTTCATTTTAAAACACTTTAAAAGTACGGTAATAATTGTGTAGATCCCCAAAGCCCTATTGACTCATAAACACCTATCGATTCATTTTCTTCAGTTGGCTTTCCATATCTTATCCGTGTCTTATAAAATATCCTTTCGACTTAAACCCTTGTGGTCTTTGTTGCTTTCAATGGTAGTTTATTAAATAATAACTAGAGTGTTTTCAATATCAGCTCTCTTTTGTAAACCGTGGAATGTGCAGTCTTTGTTAAACGTTCCAAATTCTCTTTGGAAATTTCAGTTACCTGTGCTGAAAAAGTGAAAAACAATCCCTCAACCTCATGATTCTGTAACATGTGTCGTGCTGCCTCTCCGCTGCACTTGCATCTGTTTTTACCATCACCTGGATCTCATTTTGCTGGAACTGCTACTTGATTTGGATTTATGCATTCCCATGAAAGTATAATATCTTCAATGCTATGGCCATTGCTTTAGGGAGAACAGAAAGAGGTTTCAAATAAAAACACATGTTCTTTTCATGCCTAAATGTACAGGTGTGTGAATATCAGTCTGGCGAGTAAGAGCCATAAACTTTAGCACTACATAGTGGCTCATTTCCGATGCATTTTATTTGGCATACTATAACAGAGGGACCAGCTCTCATGGCTTGTGAATGTTTAGGGAAAGTTGGTGCCATCCAGGGACTTTTGGGAGCCTTGAGTGGTACGACTGAATCCAATCCGTGCAGGACAAAGCAAAGCATCCATGCTTTACTTCATGCTGGTGACGCATGATTTCCATTGGCATCGTTTTTTAAACGTGTGATTAAAGTTTAAACACTTGCAATGAGTGCGTAAGGGAGAATCTAACCAAACGTTCGTTTTCTTGAAAGGTGACAATCACAGCACCAATTGAAAACAGATTTTTCTCATGATGAGATGAGGAGATTTACAATCTACGCAACAGATATTCTAATATCCTCCAGTTTGTAGACAAAATTTTATATAAAGAAATGAATCCTGATTCATATTTCATGCAAATGTGCTAGTTTTTGAATGTTTGCTGCTACACCTCACTATAAGTCCTAGTATGTATATACATTCAAAGAGCACACTGTGTCCTCACTGCAAAATCACTATTTTTGACATTCATTTCCTCCTTCCTGATACGGGCCTCATGATGTTTATGAAGTAACCAGGCTCTATGCAAGGCCACATTTTTTTATGTGTAATTGATGCGTTTTGCCAGTTTGCACTGAAGAGCCAGTGTTGTGGATTGGAATCAATTTAAATCCCTATATGTTTACATGATGCGTCTCACAAGGGCCATGGCCTCAAGTGTTGCATTTAGAGGTAATTCAGATAATGTATTGCTTTTATACATATTCTTTGAACATTAAAGAAATTGATTTGATTTTCTCAGGATTTTTTCTCAGTAATAATATTGTAACTCCCTTTGATTTATGGTTAGGATGTGCTAATTGCTCTTTGGGATAATGTTAGATTCTTACCACAAATTTATTTTTATTAATAATTGTTGTATATTATTTTTTTATCGTTTTTTTATGTGTTTTTACACGGGTATACTCTTTGTATTGCTCAGTGGTTGCTCTTTCATAGCTCTGGAGATTCTATGGAGTTCTCTCAGTTGTGTTTCATTTAAGCATTAATTAAATAAGTATCCGGTATTTCCCCCCAAAAATTGTTAAATAAAAACTGTTGCTGTATGATAACAAGGGGCAACCCTTGGACGCACATCTGTATTTTTTCTTTCATTTTTAATGTTCATGAAACACTGTGTTTTAGCTGAACACCATTCCAAAGCAACTAGAAAGTTGTTGACACATTTGAGACACTAAAGTTGTGACATCAAGGTTCATTGATCAGCACTAGGACTAGATGTAACTTGCTGGGTTGTTTAAAATTTAATTTGGAAAAAAATAGCAGAATGGATTTCAATATGGTAAAACATATTTAGCAGTTCTTTGTATTAGCATTCCCAACACAATCTCACATCAATTTGTAACTATTTTATGATTTTTCTAATTCTAATGCGTACGATCTCATGCATTTTAGTACGGTTTGCTTTCATGCCAGTGACGTTAGGTTCAGGGGTGGGGTTAAGGGAGGGGCTTCAGTATTGCTTTTTTTCAAATAACCATACGTTTCTGTACAATTCACATTGTAAAATAGTTACGAATTCCTGTGAGCTCAGACTTGCATTCCATGGGAATGAAACCACTGACTTTGAGGAAAATAGTAGCGTGCTTTACCATCTGAGGAAAACTGATATTAATCTGAGAGCACCTGAAAACATCTTGAAAATATTTTTGAAAACAATATAAAGCCTAACTAATGCCTTGTTAATTTTTTAATTAACATGTTTCCAATTCGGTTGAATTGTGTTTTCTGTGCAGGCCTAGTCATTACTATTTTGCATTTAAGCCCAGGTTATTTTAGGCAGACTGTCCCTGAAAGATGCATCTGTGTGATGCCGAAATTAAACTGCCTTCCAGATCATGATTGACCTCAGGTTTAGGAATTAGGTTTGGGTTAGTGTTAAGTTTATTTTATAAGTCCAGTATGGCGATATTGTTGACACAACGAGCGACAGCATGTGGCGTTGTCATTAGAGATGCACCGATATATTGTTCAATAATAAGTATAATTCAGTAATAAGTAAGTAATAAGTATTCAATAAAAGCAATTTTTCACACTTTCGGCTATCGGCCGATAGTTTAAAACAGGTGATGATCAGGGCCGATATATCCTGTCAATCAAAAGAGGACAGGACACATGTATTGAATTTCTGCTCTGTATGCAGAACATTTTAAGAAACATTACCAGTTGTTCAGGATTAATAGTCATTATATACATTCAGAAAGAAATATTAATTGAATCGGCATAGGCAGATATCACTCGAAATAATCGGTTATCGTATCGGTGGAGACATTTTGTAGCATTGCATCTGTAGTCTATATATCTATGGTACAACCTACACCAGTTCCCAGGGTTATGTGAGATGGCAATAATCACTTTTTGAATACAATTAATATTTTAATAAAACTTATTAAAATGAACAAAAACAAATTAAATCCTGTAGCTCAGTGGTTAGAGTATGGCGCTAGCAACGCCAAGGTTATGGACTTGATCCCAGGGATTGCACATACTATCAATTGCATAGTATAATGTAATGTAGGTTGCTTTGAATAAAAATGTTTGCCAAATGCATAAAATGTAAATAAAACTGTGTAAAAATATAGCTATGCGTGCACCCTGAATGTGTGCAAAATGTGAATAAATGTTCCAGTTAAAATAGCCATTTAATAACATTACTGGTCAAGCTTATATGTTTGCGTCATACATTCGGCATTTACTGGATTTGTTATACATTCTCAGTCACATGCCAATTTATAAAGTGTGAAAGTTTTACTGAAATGTCTAAACGGCTCTTTATATATTTTTGTGATGCACAGAATGCTCTTCTTTTAGCAAATTTTGTTGTAAATAATATATTATTGGCTTTCTCGACTGTGAGAGTTCTCAGCACTTACTTGCATGAAAATGAAATAACGACGAGGACTTTGTGGTGAATGCTACTCAAGCCTTTTTCAATACAATCAAACATCTTAAGGTTATGCAAGTCTTCATGCACAAGCTTCTCAATTTTATTTAAAAATTCTAAATTAAAAAATTTCCTATTGAAATGTCCTGTATCCTGTTGATGTAAGAATGCTATTTTTCACAAAGTTAAATATGTCGTATGATTATAACTTTTAATTGATTAATATAAGCTATACTAACTTGGTATATTTATATGATTCATAGGCCAGAGAGTGGCTGTAACTGGTGATTCCAATTAAATAGGATTAAAGGAAATACGTACTTCTGAACTACCTCTAGATTGTCTTCTCAAGTTATTTGACTGGGTCGTGACAGCTTCATAATGCATTTTACCACTAGCATACACACACACTCACTTGCACCATTGGTTTTAGACACAAACCCTCTTATTACTTCCCCTGTTGTGCCTCGTCGCCCGTGTCCCCCTCAATCATTTTCATCTGTCTCTTTGCGAAATCCCTCAGTGTGAACGCCATGAAACGTGACATTGAGGAATGGCCTCAGAGGGCTGGTACCAATTTCAAACACCACAGGCCTTTTAATCATATAGTATGCTGTAAATGTGTGGAGCACATATGAAGGCCTCAGTGGCAGCACTCCAGTATTTCCATATGTTTTCTAAAGTCTCAATGTGACCTAGATAATGTACTCTGTTCACACTCTGTCTGGAATATGTTCTAGGATAAAAACAGAAAATCTAAACTACTACATGTTTTGTGCAGTATGAGAATATTTCAGTTGCCTTTGAAGCTAATAAACTTTCTCATAGCATAAACTTCATAGACCTGCCAGATTATGGAAATAATACTGTTCTTAACTGATGATCTCTAAAAAGATCTTGCTGAAATGGGCTGTTGATGAAGTGTTAAATAGTGCTTGGAGGTTAGGAATGTGACTTTGGGATACGCTGGCAAAATAATACACCAAAGAATCCTCTCCCCACTGCGCTCTAACCCCAGTATGCACTGCAGAGAGTATTTGAGAGTCCGTGTAACCCAGGTCATGAATGCTCATTCCCCTGTGGACTGTATCCTTTGCTTGGAAGTTCACACAGAGGTTTGCAGAGTCACACATCTTAACAAAACAGGACTGTCCCTGCCCGAAAAGACAAAGAACATTTAGAAGAACCACCAAAAAAAGCAACAACGGTGTACTTAAAGAGACAAAAAAAAACTTCCTTTCTTTTGTCTAGCCAAAATACAATGTTTTGAAGATGTTAGTTCTTGAAAATATATTTTTGCATTGATATATTCCTAACTGGTACAAGTTAGTTAGAAAATGACAGCAAAAATGGCAAAGAAAAGGGAAGCTGAGTTCAAATACATTTTAGGGCCACTCTGACTCTATACGTTATATGCATAAAATGTACTTACTGTGCATTATTTCCATAGTGAATGTTCAAAAGACGTGTTGTAATAAGTTTGTTTAATCTTTAACGGCCTTGAAAGATCTTAAAAGCACAAACTTAAATGAGACAGAAAGGGCTGAAATATGGCTGATCTCTACTGCTCATAACACACTTCTGCTCTAGTGCTGTGAGGAACGTTTTGTTTGGCTGATGATGAAAACTTTTCCTGGATTTTTAAAGCATCCAACAGAGATCCAACGTCACATTTGTTCCAGCATTAAAGTCTTTAATCTGAATATGTATAACTTGAATGAATATGTGTGTTGTTGTTTAAGTTAAAGGTGTCCTGAACTGGCCTTTTTTACTGTTGTCTCGGGTCTACTTATGACATTCGCATTCAAAAACATCAAAATCAATAATTAATAGGCTGTTTTCTACCCTGGTTTTGAGGCTGGCTCAAGAAACACTTGGTTTTTAAGGGCGGGCCGCATTGAAGACTTGGAAGTAAACGTCCACTGCTAGGATTGGATAACAGTTCCAAAAGACAGCAGTGTGCCCTGTGATATACATTTCTGTGTCTCATTGAGAACCAACTTGCATAGTTGGAGCCTTCTGTAAACATGGTTAGACATGTAGGTTACACATAATCAGGACATATAAAGCGATCTTTAAAAAAAGCTATAGTGACGCATCGTACATATATTTTTACTCGCATTAGATTCCGGTCGGATTCAAAATTGACAGCACAGCATTTCTTTTGCATTTCAGTCTCTCTACAAATCCAGCATCGACATGTTTACAAAGGAATCCACGGTGAAATGAAGCGCACAAAGGCTCAATGTTTCACCCACTTGAGCTGGACGTCTTTAAAAATAAACTTAAACCACGCATTCCTAATATCAGAATCCGAAGGAAGAGACTGTATTCTTCCACAACCAGGCGCTAACAATATATTGCATGTTTGTTACTTGGTCGCTCTAGATAAAATAACAGTGAAAGAGTCCTTGCTTTTGCACATATGACACGGGGATAGCCGGTCTTGAGAAAAGTGCTAAAGTGACAGGGTTGCCAGATCTTCACAGATATTTTTTTTATCAAACACAAAAATAAATCTTAAAATGCAAATTGTTTATATATTTTATAAGACCAAAAAATCTCAAAATCTGCAACTGACCATTTATTAAGACCTAAGTACCAAGGCTTTTTGATCTAAGACCAAACATAAAAGTGCTTATTAATAACGAACATGGCAACACTGCAAATGTATATCAGCGCAGCGGTAGTTTAGTTTAAACTGACCGACAAAACAAATCTTTAGCTGAAAAATATGTCGCTATGGTGACCAGTTTGTCAATCATCACAAATGTGGGAGTGTGTATATGGCTACAGTCATTCGCGAACCAGTGGGCGGGGCTAGAGAAGTAGTTGTTGATATTCTTCTGTGGAGGCAGTGTTCGATGATGTCATTGATAGGTACATTCCAGGACCCGGCGTTCGCTGGGCCTGGTGTCAATAAAAGTTTTATCATTTAATTTCAGTAACAAGGACATCTTCAGTTCTGACACTTACAGGATGTTCGTTTGAATACAATGAGCTTTTATATAACAAAAGCTCAGGTCAAAATTGATTTCTTAATTCATGACACCTTTTAAGTTAAGCAATTAACTGTTTAGTTTACTTAATAGTACCATTTCATTGAGTTTAAACTTGAATTCATAGTATACAGTATGGGAGTAATGTTCTGAACAATATTTTGTCATCTTTAGTGTAGTGTTGTCACCCTGTATGTACAGTAGAAATCCCTATGCTATGGGATCTCATGGACTGTTTCTTCACTATTCAAAGTCGATTTAATAAAATCGTAGTTTTGCAATAAAACAACTAATTTCAGATATATGCATATGCCTTTACATAAGTTCTACGAACAAGAGAAACAATTCACTTAAGGGAGCCTAAACTCTTGAACAGAAGTGTTTAAAATCGGTTCATTTTCTCCTGTCTTCCTGTTCGTGTTGCATAACCCCTCATGAATCATGTGGGTCATATGCAGTTAAAAACAAGTGAGTAATCCTGCACTTGTTTACAATCCTGCAGGAACCTCTAATTTTCCCTTTATAATTAAAACCATTTTAGTCAGCTGTGGAGGTTTTATGAGACTATTTAAGATCTATATTAGGATATGAATCATGGAAACAAGGATGTACTAGTAGTGAGTTCTGTCAAATGTATCATGACATATAAAGTACGTAATCACCCGAGTACCATATAGAGTGTATACAGTTAAGTTGATCAGATTTGGGTCGATAAAGGGCTCTACCATACACTGGTAGAATAATAAGCTCTCCTTACTTATCAAAAACATTTACTCAGTAACTTAACTCAGAGTTACTGAGCGCAGCTGTAATACGTCAGAGGAGAACTGGCCCTCCCGGCTGAGACTGGTTTCTCCCAAGTTTTTTTTCTCCATTTATTCATCATTCGAGTTTTGGTTCCTCGCCACTGGGCCGTGTCTGCTTGCTTACCGAGAGACTGCTGATATTAGATACGGTCAGGGTTCATAAACATGGCTTTATTAGAATGGTCTTACTCTTTCTATAACATGGCATGTACTGTATACTGTATTCTACCATTTTCTGTGTTTTTCTTTCTGTTTTGTTTTCTTCCTGTAAAGCTGCTTTTAACAATGCAACCTTGTAAAAAGCCCTTTATAAATAAAATTGAATCAAACTGAGATGGTACCCTTTTAAAAAGTACACTTTCTCGTAAAGAGTGCATATTAGTACCTCAGAGGTACATATTGGTGCCAAATGTGACAGCTTGGGTAAATCTTTTGACCATTTTTTTCTGTGTAGGATTCACCCCATGAACTAAATGACTAGATATACTGTAGAAGTAGGAATGCGGACGACAGCTGGCTAGAAGCTTTGCATCCTGGTTAGTAATTTTGTCTGACCTTAGGTTGTGTAATAACCGAGTATTCTAATTGTAAGGGAAGAGACATCTTGACTGGACTGGTAATTTTTTCTGGCACTTACACATTCTGAGGTAATGTCTGACCTACAGTCGCACTCTTCATTCACAGGTCACTTGTACAATATTTTCCATACGTGTTTATTTTTTTAAGACAAAGAAACTAACCAGTTTTGTGTTGACTAACCTTGAAATAAATCGTCTTCCTGAATGAGTGAAAACCAATGGAACCTAGTTTTGTTGTGCATAAATGTCTGTGTACAAAGGAGACCTTCATAAACAACTCTACTGATGGTCAGTTCTTGACGTAAAAGCATAATTCTTTCTTTGAAATGACTTTTTCGGCTCTAGCCACAATGCTTTGTGAGGTTTTCCCTACAGTTTGTTTGATGGAGTAAAGTCATTGCGTTAATGAATAAATGGAAACTCTATTATTCACTGCAGGCAATTATTGCATCTTTATTGACCGGGTTAAAACCATACCCTCATTAAACAAAATGTTTTCCCATAAAAATGTGTCATGAAAATAAATAAATGAAATAACGAGAACCAGCCATTTGAAAGCAGTTCCCATGTGACCCATATTATAAAATATGACATGAGTATAAGATTATTAGCTATGGTGTATGGGCATGTGGTGAAATGCTGTGAAATGTGGTGAAATCAAATCTCAGTTTGAAAATATCCTAAGAAGTAACAACACTGCCCTTGAGCCTGGGCTGAACTCTTGTTGGATTGCTCGGGTATACTGGAGATGAATTATGTGGGCTACTGTTGGAGCGACTCATAGATTTCCAAGAATTTCTATATTAGGTTTTCTATCCTCTTTAACTCTGTTCCTCATTCTCCAGGAGTGAACGTCCCATCTCCATTTGAGATGAAGCAGCTTTGGAAGATGCTCTTTCCGCTCCTTATCCTCCTGTACCTATTGGGAGCAGTCAGATCTCAAGTAAATCCAGGTAAATATGCTGTTCTTTTTGAATAATTGTTAAGCATAGTAAAGCACAACACTTGTTACCAGTTAACAGCAGATCCTTAAAGGGACAGTTCACCCAAAAAGAAAAAGTCTGTCGTCATTTATTTACCTTCATGTCCTGTATGTGACCGTGGAACAGAAAAGAAGATATTTCAAGAAATTTCTCAGTGAGTTCGTGTCCATACAATGGAAGTCAATGGGTGTCAATGTTGTTTGGTTACCAACATTCTTCAAAATATCTTCTTTTGTGTTCAGCAGATGAAAGAAAGTCACACAGGCTTTAAATGACAAGAGGGTGAGTAAATGATGACAGAATTTTCATTTTTAGGTGAACCATCACTTTAACTTGTAGTCTATAATAGTAGATTGATAGAACAGCCAGAGTAGTGGGGACATCGATGACAGAAATTAGCTTTGAGGTTAAACTCAAAACCATGTTTGAAAATATATGAGACAAGTCACCATGGAAATCGGTTGTTGTTGTGCTGCCACTAACAGCCAGTCTGTGGTAAAAGCCTCAGATTTTATTCTTCAAAAATGTTTGCAGGTCAGCATGCTGCAATTTGCATTGTTATTCTTGATGAAGTAAATCACTTATAGAGGTTTAGTAGTTCATCTCAAACTCGTAGACATCAGCATGAGAAGTTCTGAATAAGGTTTGGAAGAGACTCCATTCTTCCATTCTGGATCTCATGGTTCTTGCTTTTTTATCTGTGTCTTTCAACTCTTTTCACTAGCATGGGTGGTTTGCGGGGAGGAAAGTGTGATGTCAATGTGAGGTTCAATTATATTTTACAAGAAAACCAAAAGCCAGCTCATGGTGAGAAGCCATACTGTAGAGACTTAAGCAAAAATCTGGATGGCAGATAATACCACCATGGCCAGAGGCAATTTCATCTGGGATCCCCCAGGATGAAAACCACATTGTGTTCTTGTACTACATGGGTCTTTATAGGGATAGTTCATCCAGATATGAAAATTCTGTCATTATTTATATATCGCCATGTCAATCCAAAGCTGTATGACGTTTTATTATTCTGCAGAACACAAAAGAAGATATTTTGAAGAATGTTGGCAACCAAACAACATTAGGCCCCATTGACTTCCATTGTATGGACACAAAACCACTGAGATGATTTTGAAAATATCTTCAAAAGAAGAAAGAAAGAAAAACAGAAAGAAAGTTCCACAGAAAGAAAGTCACATTACAGGTTTTGACTAAACTGATGGTGAATAAATGAGTGATGACAAAATGTAATTTTTTTAGGTGAACTATCCCATTAAGCAAAAGTTTTGCTTGAAAAAATCTGGATTTGTAGTGTTGTTTGTAGCACGCCAATGCAATAAGTCAAGGAATGCATAATGTTCTTTACTGGTTTCTTTTATAGATGTATTGTGCTTTAATGTATATGAGAGCAGGATACCAGTCCATCCATATTATTTAATTGTCCCTTTGCTTGGTCAGACTACAAAGTAATGTTTGGCTTGTTAGAAAGTCAACACATAATATGAAAAATGCTTTGTTAAAAAAATTGGTTTGTGTGGTTTATGCTCAAGGAGTCAGAATTGTTTAAAAAGTCTTTAGATGGACTGCGGTATAGACAAAAATAACAGAATTATACTCAGCTGCGCCTTTGCTGCCTAAATGTTCTTGTTACTTACTAGAACTGTGAGTTGTGAAAATGACCTATAAAATTCTTGCCCACTTTAATTTCGGAGGCTAATTTTCTCATGAGCTGCATGTGGCTGCTGCACCGTACAGTTATTTACTAATAGATGATTGATGATAATATAGTGCCTTATCTTTCATCTTTAACAAACGTGCCAGAATCAACTCAATGTGCTTAATTTTTTTCTGAAAGAGGTTGCTATATAACAGTTTATAAAAAGGTGCCATTGGTCGAAGTGCTCACCCAGACCTGCCCGAAACGCCTTTTGTAACCACACCCGCACAAATCTACGTCAGTTCGTGGTATGATTTGACTAAGATCGGCCAAATGTATACGCGCGTAAGGTGGGCGTACCTGTCAGTACAATTGCTTTAGAACCTAATGTTGCAAACATTTAAGTGTAGTAGCTACATTCTGGCTTTGTGAAAACGTTTAACTTGGTATAAGCAAGCACTTATTGAGCAATTGCTTCCTTATGACAAATCGCTTTATTGTTTTCTAATTTCTTTGTCAGTCATTTCGGATAAAAGCATCTGCTAAACGCCTACATGTAAATGTAGTCAACAAAAGAAGATATTTTGAAGAATGTTGGTTACCAAACAATATTGGGCCCCATTGACTTACATTGTATGACCCTGAGACGATTTTGAAAACAAAACGATGCGAATGTTAATCATTGTAAACTGTTACCATTTTTATATAATTTAAAATGGTTACCAATATTATCGTTATACAAAGGGTACCACCCCAGAGAAAGCTTTTGCACCTTTTTTTCTGTGAATAAACTTTTCTGTGTCTGCTCAAATCGACACTACTACAAAGAGTTCCTTTAACAATACATTATGGTGTCCCAAGTAAAGAAACTGAATATTATTGCTTCCCATCACAAGTTGTTTTACAGGCTAGTGGTTAATAAAGAAAGAACAGCATGCAAAAGGAGTGATGAAATGTAATGGGACAGAATCCATCAGTCAGACCTCATTGAACTGCATGTGAGATCGCTGAGGATCTGACCTTGCTTTGAGTTTATTATTGAATGTAGCAGGAGAGCAGGCGTGATTGTTTACAATGGATTCAACAATCAGACTGGAGTCTGTGGCTTGTACATACCAGACATTTTGACAACAGGAAAGTAAATTGAATCGGCTATTATTTCTTTTTTCTTTCGTTTTTGCTCCAGAGTGTTTTTTCTTTTGTAGTTATTTGTTTCTTCAGTTCTTAACTCATGTCGTTCTCGCATGACCTCAACACAGAACTGCATGTATAAATATATAAAGTTAATGTTTCAGATGCTCAAAAGCTTTTCTCCAAAGGTGATGAATTTCCGATTCTTTCCGGAGAGAGAGATTGCCACACTCTTTAACCCCTGTAAATATCAGTTCTCCTCCTTTATATTTCCGCTGGAAAGAATACTTTTTTTCCAACTTCTGGAAAAGTGTGCTGCAGGACTTAGTGAGATTCCCACTGCCAACTTTCCTCTGTTTAAAATTCCCAAAGACTGTAGTTATACCATCCTACTCTCTCCTTTTTTCCACTTTGAGTAATAGACTCCTGCTTTTTTCTCATGTAAAAAAGAAAGGAACTGTAAGTGCCACTCCTAGGGGTTTACACATAATTACATGTGTGTGCATGTTTGTGTACATGTGTGTAAAGTTTTGGAGCCTGCACTTAGAAAGCAAACACTGAGAAACAAACGTGCCATTCACAAGGTATTGCAGATGGAAAAAATGCATTGGCGAGGGGGGAATAAGCATCACTTTGACCAATGAATTACTGCAGGAGCCTAAAGTGGCCAATAAGAAAAGGGAGAGAGGAAGAACCGTTAACCACCATCCCTCTTTAAACAGCGTTTAGTGTTTTTCCACCTTTCTGAAGTGAGGTATATTTATAGGCTCAGTAACTGAACGTTTACACTATCTGATACTGAAGTTGTAACAGTCCATGCATGAAGGGAAGGGAAGGAGAAAAACGTTAAGAGCTGTCAGTATGGTGAAAACCTTTGGTTAAAAAAATCATTTTTAATATTTAATTTAATTAAATTTAAGATGGTTTACATTTGCATAGAATTGCCTGTTATTTTTTGTTAGCTGGTGAATTTAGCATATCTAATAGTCCTCACTACTACAAACAGATGTGCATAAAACAGTACGAATCTTTTTCTATACGTTTAACAAGGCAACTTACACTTGACTAAACCATATATTTTAATAGTATGTGTGGTCCTGAGGATTGAACCCACAAGCTTGGAATTTTCGTTGAGCTACAGGAACACCTTATAGGAATGACATAAATCTCCGGCTGCTATTTGAGACCGTATGTCAACACACAGTTGGCTCTGTGTCTGCAGTTTCACTGTCCTGGGCCTTTGCAAGACTTCTGATTCCTTCATGTGGCATTCTTGTGTCAATTGTGTAACACTGCTTTGCCTGCATTCACAAAGCTCTGACAACTCTCCACTAAATTACGATAACACACGCGCATACGCTTCAAATGTTTGAGACCACACTGGAAAATTGTGCTTTCTAAATCTGGAAATAAACAGAACATATTATGCTTTTGCAAAGTTATGACAAAATATATATTTATATTTAAGACTTTTTACTATTTTGTGTCACTGTCAAACTGTGACATTCAGCAAGTTAAAGGGATAGTTCAACCAAAAATAAGAATAATGTCATAATTTACTCACCTTTGAGTTGTTCCCAATCTGTATACATTTCTTTGTTCTGATTCACACAAAGCAGGATATTTGGAAGAATGTTTTTAACCTAACAGTTCTTGGACCCTATAGACTACCACAGTAGAAAAAATACTTTATAATTTATTTTCTTCTGTCGGACACAAAATAACATATTTTGAAGAATGTAGGAAAGCAAATGGTTGGGGGCACTTTTGTAATAGTTCCTCAATGGGTTCCAAGAACTGGTTACTGACATTCTTCCAAATATCTTTGTGCTTAGCAGAACAAAGAAATTTATACAAGTTTGGAACAATCTGAAGGTAAATGATGACAGAATATTTTTTTACACGGATAGTTTGGTATATTGACAAATTCCAACACACTTATGACAAAGCATAACTATTTTGTAATTCATCAAATTCATATAAATTTGATTTTAATACAATGTACTCACACTCAATTGACGGTTAGCTTTGGGGTGTGTTTAGGGGTGGAGCTTTATTGTTTACGTTTTAAATATAAATAGTGTGTTTTCACAAATATGTAGTCACCAGCTAAAATAAATTGAAAATATGTGTCTTTGAGTATAACTTTATATGTTTTAAAGAACCAGAGAGAGAGAGAGGAAGAGAGAGAGAGCAAGATGGGGGAGGAGGGTGTCTTTATGTTACATCTGGAAGAGCTTTTTGTTGGGCGATTCGGCTCGATTTGGATTATATCAGCTCATCATTGCCAAAACCAAGCCTCTGAGGTTTCCCCCATCTTGACTTTTAAGCAAACATTTGGAGGAAAGACAGAAAAAAATGAAAAGGGAGACAAAAAGTCCTTCACCACTATCCTTGCTATTGCTGGCAGGTTCACAAAGGCTATTTTGTTGAAATGGAGGGGCCACTTGGAATAGGAGTGTCCTTCTAAACTCACATGTCCGGACCTTCACACTGACACTCAAAGAGAGAGATATTTAGAGAGATCAAGAGAGTTTATTTAAATTCCATGTCATACGATGACAGTATTAAATGATGTTTAAATCAAAATATAAAGGAATGTTTCTTAGACAAATACAGTTCAATCAAAAGGATAGACTGTACCATTCAGCTGGTGGTCAAAACACATGTTTTCTTCTGTTTGGACAAGCGCTCTTCAAGACAAACACTATCTTCTTATTGCTTTCTCAAAGAGCAATTCTGATTGTTAAGTAAATTGAAGCATGTATAACTAGTCATGTTTGTGTGGTATTTTTTGTGTGGTGTTTGTGTGGTATAAGTTTCTGAAGTTTATTTTATTTACATTATTTTATTGCTTCTCTGTTGCTCAACCAGTCCTGACCTACAATATTTACTATTATAAACATATTTACAAGACGTAAATAACTGCGATCAGGAAGAAACATAACAACCATTAGGACAAAACACAATCATCAGAACATTTAGAACTGAATCAGAATGTTAAACATCTTTTAACACTTTTATGCTTGAAAAAATAACGCAAAAACTGAAACAGGAAGTGCTTCTGTTAATGTCTTAAGGCTAATTCACACTTATTCAACAAACACATTTTGGACCATGTTCTATATTTTAATAATAATAGTAAATATAATAGTTAATATTTTGAATCATTTAAAAATAAAGATACCTCTTTATTAAATATAATAGTAAATATTTAAAATGTTTATATAACATACATTAAATATAATTTTAAATATAATTAAGTTAATACAACACTAAATAAATCAATATAATAGTAAACATTTTAAAATGTTATTAAATGTAATAGTAAATATAAGTAAGTAAATACAACACTAAATAAATTAATATAATAGTAAATATTTAAAATATTAAGCAAAAGATTTAGAAACAAACAAAAAAACTCTCTTATTTCTTGCAACCTAGATATGTTTGTAATAGTCTTGAGTATGTAAATGTTTTATATTCTTCTTTGTGCATTCTTGCACCTGCATTGAATATCTGCATAACTGTTTTGATTCACTAAAGTTTGTGTCGTTTAACTTATGCACGTATGCGAGGATTGCCAACAAAACACAGACATATGACTTTGTTTTCAGCTTTCCTGTAGCTCAGTGGTTGAAGCATAGCGCTAGCAATGCCAAGGTCATGGGTTCGATCCCAGGGATTGCAGATACCCAGACATTTTTTTGTAGTATAATGCAATGTAAATCACTCTGGATTAAAACGTCTGCCAAATGTACAAATGTAGTTTCACTTACCGCGCGTGTTGTTCAATCCATTAGCACTCGGACCGCTCCATCTATCAGTTTCATACGATATGCAAATCCAGCGTTATATCCACGTTTATATAACATCCATCACTGAAATGCGGTGAACAAACAAACACACCTCAACTTCTCTCACTATCGCAAAAGTAACGAACTGCAGGCCCACAGCGCAGCCAATCTTGATGGTAAGCCGGTCTTCCTATCGATCGTGGGATGACGCACTATTTCTTTTCCCTTGCCGTGGGCGTGCTTTTCCAGGAGAATTGCCCAATAAGGGAATAAGAAAAGTTGTTACGTAATGGTTTTTCATGTTGGAAAAACTGTTCCGAAACATATACGAGCCTTAGGGGATTGTATCGAGCACAGAAATACTACGTAATACGTCCAACTCGTTTTTTGACAAGTTGACCATGTTAAGCATGAGAAGCCAGCACGTTTAACATTGTGAAGAAGTCAGAATGCATGAAACAGCGTTAAATCCCCCCTTTAACTATCCTATCCAAATAATAAGAAAAAAAAACTGAGAACTTTCAGAAAAAGAGTTTTGGATTAATAATGTTACCTGTTGCTATAGCTAAAATACTATCTATCATTTCTAAACACTGTTTGGTTATTTATTTATTTCCAGGTGTGTGTCGCTCTCCATTAGGAATGTCCGGAGGACAGATCTTAGATGAAGACATCTCAGCTACTAGTCAGTGGTCCGACTCCACTGCTGCAAAATATGGCAGGTATGAGCGCACACTTCTAAACACACACAGACATGAGCACACACAGAACATTTTTTCATGAGCAGCATTGCAGGTTATGTTAGTGGGAGCAAACCACATCTGAGCAAATGTGGGTGGCCTCTTCCCAGCCTCACTAGAATAATGTAATTATGGTTCCCCCATAAAATGATACCGTCTTTCCCCTCAGTCTAATGCATCCCATCAAATATCTCATTCACACAACATTAACAGCTTTAGACTAATTTATGACGGAGCACTGAGGCCAAAGACCCATCCTCGCTGTAAATGAATTCCATGTGTTTTTATTTTCCTCTATTTGCATGTCTGAATTTACTTTGTGTCGTTCCTGTTAGATTGGACTGTGAGGAGGGCGATGGTGCCTGGTGTCCTGAGACACCGGCAGGTGAACCAGAGAATCTGAAAGAGTTCCTGCAGATAGACCTTCGTTCTCTGCACTTCATCACTCTGGTGGGTACGCAGGGGCGTCACGCCGGAGGCATGGGGAACGAGTTTGCCCAGATGTACAAGATCAAATACAGCCGTGATGGTAGCCGCTGGATCTCATGGCGCAACCGGCAGGGCAAAGAGGTTTGTACCGCTAATGGCCACTCTTGTGTTTCAACCCATGACAGCCCAGCAACATGTCACTATGCAGGTATAGCCACATAAAATGTACTTGGCTTGAAAACAAATGATGATCTATATAAACAACTTTTTTAAAGTTCAAATACTTTTAAAATGAGACGTAAAGAGGATAGTTCACCCAAAATTCTTAACTCTCCCATCATTTATTTACCCTCATGTCATTCAAAACCTTTAAATCAGTGGTTCTCAAACTTTTTTGGCTTAAGTACCCCTTTTTATGATTTTTTCAAGCCAAGAACCCCTTGACCAGACAACAACATTTTACCTTAAAATTCAGTGAAATGAGAGTCAAACAGTTACTATATCTAAATTGATTAATTTATGCATCTTTGTGTAGTCCTAATTTCATATAAAAATAATATTATCATAATTTATTGATTTTCATTATTTAATCCTAAATGTCAGTTTCTCTCGCTTTAAATGACGCTTTCTTTGTTTTTTTAGAAATGGTGTTTAAACAATAGAAGTCAATGGGGGGCAATGTTATCAGGCTAACAATGATCTTCAAAATATCGTCTGTGTTCAGCAGAATAAAGAAAGTCAAACATGTTTCAAAGCTGAGTAAATTATAAAAGAATTTACATTTTTGGGTAACTGTGCCCAAAAACAGTGGTTAGGAATGTATTACACATTATGTCTCAGTTAAACCTCTGGTGTGTCCTCTTACAATCATTGAAAAAACATTGTTTGTGCCTTAAGTTGGTATAATTAGAAAATCGAATCTATTCTTTATACCATTAATCAAATGGTATTAACTTACAACTCCATTTTGATCTGGAGATCACACACTGTAAAATATCCAGTTAAAAATATATTTTTTCTGGCAGCTGGGGCACCAGACATATTTCATTAAATAAAAGATGTTCTTGTAAAATAACATGGTTTCTCTGTTTTTCTCGTAAATTACGGTTTTTGACAGTATTTAAAAAATACACTGTAAAAAAATCCTGCAAAAAAGAAATAAATTTTCCGGCAGCTGGGGCGCCAGAAATATACCATAAAAATGATGTTTTTCCCGTAACATGTTTTTCCGGTAAATTGGCAGTCTTCTAATGTAATTTGGCAGTTTTTGATCGTATTTCAAAAACATTTTGTAACAATACATTTACAGTGCAACAGAAAACTACATTTGTAGTTACATTTGTATGTGATCTAGATACAGTATGTCAATAGTATTGGATGTTCTGTTTCGAAGGTGATTGAGGGGAACAGGAATGCCTATGACATTGTTCTGAAGGACTTAGAGCCACCCATCATCGCACGTTTTGTCCGCTTCATGCCTGTCATCGATCACTCCATGAACGTTTGCATGCGTGTGGAACTGTACGGCTGCGAGTGGCTGGGTAAGTCCAAATCAATCACTGAATTTATTCATTTAAATCACCTGACTATATTAAATAGTTGATTGAATAAAGTTATATAATATTAAGTGTTAAATGTAACGCTGGGATTACAGTAATAACTTCCATAAAATATTTATGAATATGATGAATTAGACCATATTTCATCAGTAAATTCGAATTATTTATTTTCGTTAACATCTACCTAGTTTCAAACTCTGAATTATAATATTTAAAGGTTTATTATGTATAGGCTTATTATGTACTGCAATTTAACAACAACATTTTAGTGAGAGCCACCATAGCAATGATGTACAACTCTTAAACTCTCAATGTCAATCTTTACATGACAAATCGCAGTTTGTGATTCTCAGTTTGAGTTAATATGACAGCTGCTCTGGATCTCAAATGGCAATTATAACAAAAGTGTAAAAAATTTTAGACATGCGAGATATCTGGGTTATATTTTGTTCGTAGTTTGTAACTTAAGTTATTCTGCGTAATGTCATTCTGTTGCTCTTTCTAGATGGCTTGGTTTCATATAATGCTCCGCTCGGCCAGCAGATGACTTTCAATGGACAGAATGTTTTCCTCAATGACTCTGTGTATGATGGAGCCATGAGTTACAGGTTAGTAACTCCAGGAGCGGCGACGTAACAAACCAATTATTGTGTTTTCTGTAAATGTGTTGCTATAATCCTTCAGAATAGTTGAATCATTATTTCTTACTTAAGAATATCAGTATATATCTATTTCCACTGGATAAATAGCAACTGGCACTGGGAAAATCTGATCCTAGATCAGTAATGTAAGACAAACATACAGATTGGAGCTGCCTTGTTATTGCCTGATTGCTATGGTGACGGCAGCGCTCCAGGATGGGAAAGGGTCACAGTGGTAGAAGTTGACTCATTGCTTCCTGAACAGTACCTTCCATGACACAGTGCAAAGCGTGTTTACCTTTGTGTGTGTGTGGTGTGTGTGTGTGTGTGTGTGTGAGAGAGAGAGAGAAAAAGTACACAAAGTAAAACCTCACACATGTATAGTCAATAAACTACCACAATAGAAACAAGTGTCATTGCTGGGGAAAAACAAGATAATGTTTTATTAATATAATTCTGCCATCTAGTGGTGTTTTTATATAAGCAGCTCTGATATGCCAAACCATTATAAACTTAAAGGGATAGTTCACTCAAAAATGAAAATTATTTCAGCATTTGTTCACCCTCATGTCATTCCAAACCTGTATGACTTTCTTTCTTCTGCAGAACAAAAAAGATGATATTTTGAAGAACGTCTCTAACCAAACAACATTGGCCTTCATTGACTTCCATTGTATGGACACAAACCCACACTGAGACATGTCTTAAAATATTCTACTTTGTGTTCCACAAGTCATATACAGACATAGGGATAAATAAATGATGGCCTAATTTTTATTTTGTATTATCCCTTTAATAAACTTTTGGGTTTAGAAGTCATTATGCATTACCATTAACCTTAACTTCTTTGTTATATTTCTTTGCATTTAGTATAATACAAAATATTATTTTCTTATGTAATAAAAACTGCAGCAGAAACAGAAATGAGCATGCTTTATTTTTTCTCTTGCAGTATGACAGAAGGTCTTGGACAGCTGACAGATGGCATGTCTGGCCTAGATGATTTTACACACAGTCATGTGTACAACGTATGGCCTGGATATGACTACGTCGGCTGGACCAATGAGAGTTTCCCCAATGGTTTTGTTGAGATCATCTTTGAATTTGACCGTATCCGCAATTTCACCACCATGAAGGTATGTAGATTTTGTGGCTGTCATGTCCTACATTTCTAGTTGCCCCTTCATTTATGTATATTTTATATATGCTTCTAGAGAATGAAATAATATAAAGTATGTTTTAAAAGGTACAGTCCATAATTTCTAAAACAATGTTTAAGAATAAGTTATTTCATCATAGAGAAATTAGGGAGTGTTGCCATTTCCTAGTTGTATAGTTTCAAAACTAAAATCAAACTTATCAATGCATTCATTTTGATCATAACATATTATTTTTCTGTCCTGTGTAATCCCGAACAGGTACACTGCAACAACATGTTCTCACGAAGGGTGAAGAACTTTCAAAAGGGGGTGTGTTATTTTCGCTCCGAGTCGGACTGGGAGGCCACGCCCGTATCTTTCAGCCCTGTGATGGATGAAGTCAACCCTAGTGCCCGCTTTGTCACCGTGTCTCTCTACAATCACATGGCCAGTGCTATTAAGTGCCAGTACTACTTTTCTGACATCTGGATGATGTTCAGTGAAATCACCTTCCAGTCAGGTCAGAGCAATTTTTGAGAATTATCCTTTACATCCAACCGTGGTTTATGTCCAGCTATACCAAATCTTATGAAGTAATTTGATATGAAGTTTAGCATATTAATAATATCCAAACCACTGGATTGTGAATAAATTGCTCAGTAAAATTTGTCAGACGGATCAAGTTCAAGCGTGGTCATTCTCACTGTTTGAACGTCCTGTGGTTTTAGATACAGCAATGTACAACACAACCTTGGCTCCACCTATAACTGGCCCACCCAGACAACCAGGTCAGATTTCCCGCCGTCCCTGATTCACTCCTTTCTTGCATTTAAATACGAGGTCCTCTCATCTCTCCTGGAGTGTCATGTCATCAATAGCTACCTTTCTCTCTATCCCCTTCTTAGGGGATAACCCCACCCACAAAGTAGATGACAGCAACACCCGGATCCTTATTGGCTGCTTGGTGGCCATCATCTTCATCTTAGTGGCCATTATTGTTATTATTCTATGGAGACAAGTGTGGCAAAAGATGCTTGAGAAGGTGAGAGAGAATGGACTTTTTGTAAACCACACATCTCCTGAATCCAGTAAATATTTGGAAATGCATTAAATAATGTGAACTGACAATGAACAATATATTTATTGCAGTATACAATTGAGTATATTTACATTGTATAATTACAGAATGAATCATTGTTAATGTTAGATAAAGGACTACACTCAAAAAAATATTTGTTGAATTTACTAAAAAAAGCTGGTTCCACGCAACAATTTTAAGTAATTTGAACAAATAACACTAGTTGTATGAACAAAATAAATTTAAGTAATGTTGACAAAACCCTTTTTGAGGTAATCCAAACCATTCCGATTGTACCAGTAATTGTAAGTTAATTAAACTCAATATTTATCCTTCTCAATGGTACTTTTTGTTGTCATACATAAATTATATACAGACTTACTGCATGTAAGTCAAAACACAATAAGCAAATCAGATGAGAGGCATCTCAGTACTGGCATTAGCACAGTTAATCCTCATTGAATGATGCAAAAGACATCACAGGCGCGCTTATGCCTAAGCATATGTACCACTCTTCAAAACAATGGCAGCCCTAAAATAAAAAAATACAACAAACTTTTTTAAACCTCAAAGATAAATGAACATTAAGCACAAACAAGTCTTTTTTCTTTACTGAAAAACACTTAAAATAACACTAAATTTAGAAATGTACTGCCTAAATGCAGTCTTACGCAAAGCATGCTGGGAACTGAAAATCCCCCTCAACCAGTCATGTTGAATTAACTTGTTTATATTAAGTAAACTCAACAATAGGTCCAATATTATAGGGTTTTGCGTTCTACTCAACAATGTTAAGTTGACCAGTCAAACACAAGCTGACAGATCTAAATGTTTAGTATAAATAACATAGTTAACTTACGTTAATTCGGTTACTTGCATTCTTTATGTACTGTGAACAAGGATGGGTTAAGTAAAACTAACAGTTCATCAAAAAATGAAAATTCTGTCATCATTTACTTACCCTCAAGTTGTTTCGAGCCTGTAGAAATGTTGTTGTTTTGCTGAACACATAAACATGATTTGGAAGAATGCTTTTAACTTAACAGTTCTGGGGCACTATTCCCTACCATGGTAGGAAAAAATCTAATATGGGAGTCAATGGTGACCCAGAATTGTTTTGTTTGCCAACATCCTGTAAAATATCTCATTTTGTGTTATCCATAACAAATAAATGCATAAAGGTTTAAAACAACGTGAGTGTGAGTAAATGTTGACAGAATTCTTAGAACTCTTTTGGATGAACTATCCCTTTAAAACAAATACAGTTCATTTTTTGTTCATGTTAGTTGTACATTGTTATGTTAACAGATACACAACGTTTTATAAAATTCGTGTAATTTATGTTAACTAATGTTAATGATCGGAACCTTATTGTAACATGCAGTATTTTTTACCATATTTTGTGTACTATAATAATGCATTTTCACAATATTATTATTCTCAGCTTTGTTTCATCACTTCAAATATGTTCTGCAGAATTCCAATGATTTTCCCTCAAGATCGCCGTGGAAAATTCTATTAAAAAGTCCCTAGGTTTTGTCTGGACTTGAAATAAGAAACTCCACATGATGTCATTGTCTCTGAATGTTCCCATATGAACTTTCCACTCTATGCATGTCCTTTACAAAGAAAGAGAGAGAGTGAAGAAAAAAAAGCAATGAAGAATAATCCTAACTGTATATTAATATATTTCACATTGGCCTTCTTAACTAAACATCCTTCATTTCAGGTGTCTCGAAGGATGCTGGACGACGAACTAACTGCTAGTCTGTCAATACAGAGCGAGACCTTCACATATAACAACAACAACAACACTTCTTCAGTTTCCAGTGAGCAGGAATCTAACTCCACCTATGAGCGCATCTTCCCTCTGGGACCCGACTACCAGGAGCCGTCACGTCTGGTCCGCAAACTGCCCGAGTTCTCCCAAACATCAGAGGATGCTGGTGAGTCCAAGGCATTGTATGAATTTAACCGAATACTTGCTAAGAACCAAATTATTATTTTAACGTAAACCGACAGTCAGGCTTTACTGACCAATCTGCATCAATTTGTTTATTTTTTCTGCAGCATCGACCAGTACAGCTTCCAAGACTCCTCAGGCCAGTACACAAGAGGGCGTCCCGCATTACGCTGAGGCCGACATTGTCAACCTGCAGGGGGTAACGGGGGGAAACACGTATGCTGTTCCGGCACTTACCATGGATCTACTGTCAGGGAAGGACGTTGCTGTGGAAGAGTTTCCAAGGAAACTGCTCACCTTTAAGGAAAAGCTGGGAGAGGGGCAGTTTGGAGAGGTCTGTTCTATATTTGTTCTGGAGAATACTTTTTAGATTGCCTCGCTTTAATAAGATTTAATAGGACTCACCCTCATGTCAGTCCAAACCTGTGAGACTTACTTTCTTTTGCAGAACACAAAAGATGATGTTTTGAACAATCGTGATGACCATAATTGGCTCCCATTGACTTTCATTATACACTTAACCACTGAGACATTTCTCAAAATATCTTTTGTGTTCCACAGAAAAATAAAAGTCATGCAGATTTGAGGCATTTGTATTCAATGGGTGAACTAACCCTTTAACTATCCATTTATGACAAATGTCCTGGATGATTCTTTGTAATTGATTTATGTAACAGTGATTTTAAAGCTAATGTATGAAGAATATTAAAAAAACTGAATGTCTGTTTTTGTTTGTTGTCAGGTGCATTTATGTGAAGCAGAAGGAATGCAAGATTTTATGGATGAGGACTTCTCCTTTGACGTCACTGAAAACCAAACAGTGCTTGTTGCAGTTAAGATGCTTCGAGCAGACGCAAATAAAAATGCCAGGTTTGATAAACCAAATGTCACAGTTATTGTTCTTTTAAAGGCCTTTAAATACATATAAAATAACACCCATTCTTACCTTGATGATCCACAGTTGTACAGTTCAGTAATATATATTCAGTAATATAAATGTAGCCCCAGTTAAAAGTTATTATCACTTTTTCCCCCTTACAGGAATGATTTCTTGAAGGAGATAAAGATCATGTCTCGGTTGAAAGACCCCAACATTATCCGGCTCCTGGCGGTGTGTATGAGCTCTGACCCTCTGTGTATGATCACTGAGTACATGGAGAACGGAGATCTCAATCAGTTCCTGTCCCGCCATGAGGCCGAGGGTATGATCGCTCTACTCAGCAATGCTCCCACAGTCAGGTAGATATTCTAACAAAGCATCTACCAACAACATTGAAGAAATGGGTTCAAGTTAGTGAGTAACACTGTAAAAAATCCTGTAAAAAAAATAATTTTCTGGCAGCTGGGGCGCCAGAAATGTTTTTTTCTTGTAAATTTGCGCCAGAAACTATTTTTCTTAAAAAAAAATTACTTTCTGTAACTTTACATTTTGACCGTATTTTTAAAATACATAAAAAAAATCTGTTAAGACAGAAAAATTCCTTAAAATTACAGTTTTTTGACATTATACAAGGAAAAAAATGAAATATGGAGATACAGCAGCTACATGTTACATTTTGTTTTCATGTACAATGACGTAACATAAACTAACTGTATTTGTAATAACTAATATTAACAAAGACTAATAAATGCTATAAAAATATGTTGCTCATTGTTAGTTCATGTTAGCTAAAAACGAATGTTAATAATAAATAAATGAGATCTCATTGCAAAGTGCTAACAATTAAAGTTGAATAATATTTATTCTTAAATATTACATAACTATATACATTATAATATATTGTATTATTATGGTATAATTGTATAATTATAATGTATATTATGTAAATATTCTGTGGTAAGTACTTATGTAATTAAGACTTAATTAAAGAGTAAATAAAATATAAAATGGTAATTTCGTATAAAGGTTACATGAAATACTCCTATTACCTTCTTATTATAGGTTAAATTATATAAAATTGCAGTCAGCAAGCTAAACAGGATTTTCAAGATGAAGATGATGACACAATGTTTTTTTAACTGTCTTTCTCAGCTATAGTAACATACACCACATGGCTACACATATCGCTTCAGGCATGAAGTATCTCTCCTCGCTAAACTTTGTGCATCGGGATTTGGCCACTCGCAACTGCCTAGTGGGAAAGAATTACACGATCAAGATCGCAGACTTTGGCATGAGTAGGAACCTGTATAGCGGAGACTACTACCGCATCCAGGGCAGAGCTGTACTGCCCATCCGCTGGATGTCCTGGGAGAGCATTCTTCTGGTGAGACTCATATCCCTAACCTAGAAATACAATGAATCATACCGTGATTCATTCAAACGATTCCTGAAAGTACATCATTATAGATGCACAGTCAGATATTACATTGCAGTTTTTTATTTTAATGTGGGAAGAACAATCAAACACAGTATGTCTACATACATTGACACATTATGAATTCTGTCTACCGCAGGGGAAATTCACTACATCCAGTGACGTATGGGCTTTTGGCGTGACCCTGTGGGAGATGCTCACCTTCTGCAAAGAGCAGCCGTACTCACAGCTATCAGACGAGCAGGTCATTGAAAACACAGGGGAGTTCTTTCGGGATCAGAGGAGACAGGTACAGGAATGCTTTTTTTGATCTTATCATGCCTCAAAAGCTTTAGTTTGGTATTTAACTGTTGTGAGTATATTCTTATGGTCAGATATACCTACCCCAGCCACCAATGTGTCCTGACCCCATCTACAAGCTCATGTTGAGCTGCTGGAACAGGAACACCAAAGAGCGTCCATGCTTCCAGGAGATTCATCGCACCCTACTGGAGTGCAAACCATAGTATCCACTTATTTGCCAACCGCTTGGCACTTCCAAAGACTTTCAGTGCCCAAAGGACTCCAATTGACCAGGCACTTACAGTATATCTTCCTATCATATTGTCAGAAACATCAGGATCATTAATTGTTCTGTTGCAGTTTCAATAAATGATTGAATTATGCAGGGTTATTTTTTACATTGCCCCCCGAGTGGCTTTGGCTGAAATGCAATGAACGGGCAGCACTAGGCCCAAAAATGTAGCAATGAATTTTGGCACCTTTAATTCAGAAGAATTTGATTTTTATACACTGTGTATTTTCGCCAAGTACGCTTCTTTTAAATTATCTTAAATAGAAAAAGGCTCAAGTAAAAAGGATAAAACGAACAGACATTGGCAATGGTGTGCCTTATGTAAGTATTTCCATGTTGTTTTCCGTATTTCAAGGCAGAAGACAGCTTGAATGTAAATAAAAATGTTTTTAATTGACATTCAGATTTACCTTTGGTTTTGTTGTGATGTCTCAAAATTTGCATATGATCATCTCATTTTTGAAAAATCTAAACATACTTTGTTTTTACCTTTTTCCTATGTAGTAAGCGGAAAAAAACTTTCAACCAAGTGGGTTCACAATCACAGAAGTACATTCATCGGTTTTTTACAGAATAGCAAAACCAGTTTATAAAACCAATTAAATTTTAATTGATCAAAACTCAATTTTTGAGTGACATTGTAAAATGTAAAATATTGGCATTTTGCAACTACCTATATATTGTGTTAATATTTAAATGTATTGCATTGTGTTCTTTTCCTCTTTTTATTCTAAAGAATTCTTTTTGGTGAAAATAGTGTTTATTTAAAACTTGTAATATTGAAATCTGTGTTTTCTTTTCTCTTTTATCGTCTTGGCTTAAAACCCTAAACCTTGACTTAAATTTCAGCATTCTCATTTTTATTTGAAAAATCTATGAATTTACAGAAATGACTTTCTTATGATATTTGCATGAACTTGGATGAAATCCAATGTAATCCAATGTAGTAATATTACTTTGTCGTTTTGTTTTATATGTCATTTGTAGTAGAATTATTAAAGGAGACCAAAGGGAGCAATACTAATTATCACCAGTTTAATTTTGAGTAGGCTATGCATTGAAAATATGAAAGATGAAAATAAGCTTATTTTAAAGCTGTTTAAAAGCAGTCTTATTTTTATATCAGAGTATAGTCACATAGGGTGGCGTTGATGAGTGAAGTGTTGTTGGATAAATACTGGATCAGATGCACTGTGATGGTTTACAGTATGTTGTGATATGTTTTACATGTGCGAAGTGCTGCAAATGGGAAACACGGAAATCTCATTTGCAATTGAGTAACTTGTATACTTGTAAATCTTTTTGTATGGTGATTGTATAGGCTGTAATATTGACCAATTGTGCACCTTTTGTTGTCAGTTGAGATATCTGCCAATCCTTAAGAAGTGATGCAGTTGTGGGTATAAAAATCTCTGGCAATAGTCTATGTATAGCTGAATTTTAACATTCTTGACATGGCTTATTAAGTTGCATTATAACTATGCTTTGTTTCTTTATATGCACTTTTAATGGGTTTAATTGTTTTATCAGCTGGTTTTCTGGCACCTGGGGCGCATTTTGAAGTTTACTTTCTTCAACATTACATTGTATTACCCACAAGGTACATAAACTCATTTTCTCTAAATTGACAATGGTCTACCACAATGCTGAGAAAAAGAACTGGACCTCTTTTTGTTCATAGCAAAATATTCACCTTTAACTCCTTTGTCATTGGATTCTCTCTTTGTACGCTCAGAACTTTTTTCTTTTTATATCAAACTTGACGTTTACTAGTATTGTACATTTTAGGGAACTGTACATATAATACATTTAATAAATTGATCAACCTTGAAAATTGTTATCTAAACATTTTCGAATTAATAAAGCACTTATCTGATTATGACAGAAACCGTATTAAAGCATATAAACGGCTGCCAAATGAAAGCGTGTGTATTTGTGTGTATGTATGAATGATTCATTAGATAAGAAAGATTAAGAAGTGTTAACTGAATTGGACAATTGTGTAGAATGTTGTTATGGACGTATCAAAGTTATGCTTGTTAGATACATTTGATGTATTTGTTGATTACTTATAAAACGGAAATTTCTTCATTTAAAACCATTCGGTCAACATCGACTGGGTTATGGCTAAAAGGGATACAGCCACTGGACATGCGCACTTAATTTTTGTCTCGCTGACAACAGTTAGTTACTATTTTGTTATTATTGTAAGGTCAGGTTAAGGGTTGTGTAGGTGTAGGTGTCGGCGTTGATTTATGTAATTTATTGTAATTTTATAGCGAGATTTTGCATCACCTCCGGGCGTCGCTGTGTCCCTCCCTACTAGCCACAACTATCGATTGCACATACTGTTCGACGATTGGTTAAGCTCGTCTGACTGTAGCTTAAGCTTGATTGGACTGAGCAGATGTCACGTCACAGAATGGTAGCCGGTGATTGGTCGTTATAAGTATGACCACCAATCACACCATGGCGGCGGTGCAAACTCCATCCGTACACAGACTCATGTGAAAAACCGCGTTAGAAACGGTTGCAGAAGTACATTATCAACCGTTAATTTGAATACGAATGTAAAGACAGCATGAAGAAAGTAGTGTTGGTAACCGGTGCAAACAGGTAACGTTAACGAAACCGTGTGTGTCTTGATGTTTTCGGTAGTTTTACATACCTTCTTAGAGTATACGAACATGTTTAATATAAGCATGCTGTTTTCGTGCGAAAACTTTGCAGTGGTTTTGAAATCAACGATTGTCACAAACATTTTTGTGAATAACATAAAGGCTTGAAAAGAAACGAATGTTTTTAATATTTAGTTTTTTTTTATAGTTTTTTCTTAAAAAAATCATAATTTAGTATCTTTAGTTATAATTAGTATAATTATATTTATCTGTGGTAATACAAACGGTAACATCTCGCTAACCTACGTCATCTATCTGTTAAAAGGACCTTCACTGTAGGCTATATAATAATCATGTATGTATGTATACATGTGTGTTTGTTCATGTGTTCAGTGGTATAGGTCTTGCCCTGTGTGAGCGTCTGTTAAATGAGGATGTGCATCTGCAGCTCTGTCTGGCCTGCAGGAACATGCAGAGAGCTGAAGCCGCCCGTCAGGCTCTTCTTGTGTCTCATCCTCGAGCTCACGTTTCTCTGCTACACTTGGACGTGGGTAACATGCACTCAGTAATCCGGGCTGCTGAGGAGTTCAAGACAAAGTAAGAGATCTTTTCCGTTTCCTTCTTGTTTTGGGTGCGCTTACAGGGTTAGTTTTGTCCTCATTTATTTTTCCAAAGTGACTAAAACACCATAAAGTTGATTTTAAGATACTCCTTACAATACTATATTTTGAGTCTTCTGGGGCCGTACAATAGCTTAGCATAAAATGTAAGTTTAAAGCCTTTCAATTGGTACTTGGTGCTGAGCCAAATGGATGGAGCTTGACCTCCAGCTGGCACCTACCCCTTGCTGGACTTAGTGGGCGGGGCTTGACCTACTCCAGCTCCACCTCTGTGGACCTAGTGATGTCATCATGCAAACATGTTAATATTGTTTTTTTGTATAATGTTCAGTCTAATAAAGTGTGCATTACAAGAACCGTTGATACCAAACACAGCCGAAACGTACATACAAAGTTATCAAAGATCAATAGTCAGTCAACATCCTATAGGCTGATTACAAGTTTGTAAACATTCGGGATGCGCGCGCATCTTGGTTGCAGAAAAACCCGGAAGAGATGGCCTTTATAACAACTAGAGAATTACACGGATACGGTATACAAAATAGTTAGACTTAGAAAGATTATAGAAAACCTTACCTGAAATAAAATAAATAAACTGATGATTTCGATGATTTTCGTCAGTCCAGCCTGTTCGTTTAATGACTTGTTAAGCTTAAAATGGCATATTCAACGACGATAATTTCTGCCATACCTATTCTGACATTCAACAACACAAAAACACGTTTTTGAAGGAATCGTCTACTCCGTTTCACTCATTGCTGCTTTTTTTCCACCGTTTTTCTCACGTAACCGTGACGTCGACTCCAAATTGGTCTATAGAGTGACAAGTGCAGCACATTTGAAGAACCCAGGCTGACTTTATTTAACTTCACTTCAACTGTTTATTTGAACAGATACAACAGATTGGATTATCTGTACCTCAACGCAGGAATCATGCCTAACCCCAGAGTAGACTTCAACGCCTTTTATAAAGGCCTGTTCTCCAGGTACATTTAATGCATGTCTTTCTACAGTATATAGCTGTGCAATGTATGAAAGAACGCTATAATATAAAACATTGTATATTTCTACCATACAGAAATGTGGTTCGTATGTTTGCAACGGGGGAGGGTATTCTGACCCAGGAAGATAAGGTCACACCCAATGGTTTGCAAGAGGTGTTTGCCACTAATCTTTTTGGTCATTTTCTTCTGGTAAGTTGCCAAACGATATCAAAGCTAGTTTGTTTTTCACAACACGTCAATTATTAACACATCTAAACTTCTTACAATTGTTTCTGTGACAGCATAATATTGTTGTTGTAGGAGCCAGCATCTGTTTCTAGATTTACCATGAAACGCACTGTCAAATGAATCACCAGTGTCATCATTTTGCTTTGTATTTTATCCTCATATAGATGTCACATTTCATTGTTGTCAACAGCTTGTTTCCTGGCAGCCGCCCTAATCAATAATTCATCTGAACGTCTCTGGTACTCAAGTTATTTCTGAGTCCTTGCAACCCTGTGCTACCTTGTTAGCTAATATAAGAGCTTGTTCATTGGTATGCAGTAAGACATCTGGTCAATAGGGTTGAAAGCTGCCTTTACACATGTTTCTTCATACAGTGGAGCTATTTTGGTTCAGGTAGCTCTGACATTAAAGTTGAAGTAGATGTGAAACTCTGTGTCATCGAAGGCCAGATAAAAAGTATTGATTTTCTGCTGGGACGGCACAGACTGAGGATGCGTTTGAGAGCTTGTGTTTCTCATCGTCAAATAACACCTCTAATTTAGTTTAATATGTCAGTAATTTACTCTTGTGCTTTTCGAATTATTGTCACAACAACGAATTAAGTATACAAATTAATTGCATACAAATATACAGTAAATTATCAAAGTAAACCTGTAAAATATGACAAATGGCTTATTCTGCATATACCATTAATTAATATTAAATTAATTAAGATATAATTATTCATTATGCATAATTTATTATACCTTTATATAAAAATGGCTATACGCTACCTTTCAAATATTTAGAAAAACAAACTATTATTAAAATATTTTTTCATCCACATTTTATAATAAAAATAATTTAATCAAAACTAACACAAATGGAACTATTGGATGAATAATGTGACTACAAGGTTCCAAAATCTAAACTTTGCTTATACTTTCCATCTTAAAAGAATCCACCCTTTGCTTTAGACTTTTTACTGTTGACATTTTATCAGCCAGCTTTCCATTTTATCTTGCCATGTCATGCTTTTTAAACAGTATTTGAAGGAATTACTATATATTATGGGATCATATTGTTTTGATCATCAAATTTCAAAGTATTTTTGAATAAAATGTTAGTTTTCTTATGAAATAAATGAACGTGTGCGCACAATTATATAGCATTGTAAAAGGTATTTTCAAACCTTTTAAGGTCCAGTGTGTAATTTTTTTGGAGGATCTATTGACATAAATGCAATATAATATACATAACTATGTCTTCAAAGGTGTATAAAGACCTTACATAATGAAGCGTTATGTTTTTATTACCTTAGAGCTATTTCTATCAACGTACATGTAAAGAGCGAGACACTGCAGAGAGTAGAGATTTCATGTGCAGGTTGTTTATTAAAAGCCAATCTGCAAACAATCCAAAGACAGCAGGCAAATCATAGTCAGGGGCAGGCAGGTAAATACAAAAACCATGAGACAGTCCAACCAAGCGACAAAACAAGAGGGTAATCCAAAAGAGAAATCCAATAATCCAACATGCGAGACATGTTTTAGTGCACTTATGCTTTTTGTTGTCCTAATGTTGACCCAATTGCTTCCATTGTTTATCCAACTTGTAAGTCGCTTTGGATACGGAGCGTGATATGTAAAAACATTATCTCCTTCGGCAAATAAGCCAAAACGTGACAACATTATTGTCCTGTGTCAGCCACCGTTGTGCTTCCAAAGGGAGCGGTGGACTAAGCCGTTGGTTGCAATTCGCAACCTCACCGCTAGATGCTGCTAAAAACTTCACATTGCTCCTTTCAGTATATAATTTTTGATAGATTTTTGAGATTATGAGAAACATTTCTGTCAAGTGTTCCAACATTTTTTAACAGTAGTGTGTAACTATGTAGTTATATGGAACTATATATTTACATTTATGCATTTGGCAGACGCTTTTATCCAAAGTGACTTACATTGCATGATACTATACATTGGTATTTTGAGTATGTGCAATCCCTGGGATCGAACCCATGATCTTGGCATTGCACCCATGACCTTGGCATTGATAGCTCAAAGCTCTAACCCCTAAGCTATAGGAAAGCTGTATGGAACTATTGTAAATATATCATCTATAGACTTAACATTAATACCACAGCTGTCTTCACTGAACTAAACTCAGTTTTTGCAGTTCTATTTGGTGCTTCTAGTGGAGCAGAAGTAAACAGGACTTTCTCTGTTTTATTTCCATCTGACAGGTGAGGGAGCTGGAACCCTTATTGTGCCAGACAGACCACAACTCTCTAGTGATCTGGACATCGTCCAGTAATGCTCAACGCACAGCCTTTAGTCTAGATGACATTCAGCATCAGAAAGGCCGTGAACCCTACAGCTCCTCGAAATACGCATCCGACCTGCTAAGTCTAACACTAAACCGTCGCTACAACAGCCAAGTGAGTAAGACATCAGTGCTTAAGAGCATCCCTCACAGTTTGTTTAGAATAAATGTTACAATTCATTGTTACAATAAGTGAATATTGAAAAGGACTTGCCTTGCGAGTTTTTTTTAAATATGTGTGATTATAATGCATTATTTAATAAACACTACTAAATAAACAGTAGTAATCCCTTTACAGGGTGTGTACTCATCAGTGATATGCCCTGGATTGGTGATGACTAACCTCACTTACGGTATTCTACCCTCATTCTTCTGGACCCTCATCATGCCAATAATGTGGCTGGTATGTTACCAGTTTGGTGTTGTTTTTGAGTATCAACTACATGGTGTAGGCTAGAATTAATGTCTGCTAACCGTTTGTGTGTCCTGTTTTATCAGATAAGGATATTCACCAATACGTTTACCCTCACGCCTTATAACGGAGCAGAAGCATTGGTATGTACCAGGACCCCCAAAATGTTCATAGCATCACTGCAAAGAACCCTTACTGACAATCAAAAATATTTCGTATTACTTGGAATAAATCTTGTAAAACATGTTCAACACATTATAATTGTATATAAATGTAAAAGTGTTGCATGCCGGTTGCAGAAATGATTCGGCTTTTTTCACTGTTGTCTGAGCGTCATAGCTCTCCTCTAGTGTCAGTTTTCATCCATTATTTTTTTATTACACAGTTTTGGCTGTTCATGCAGAAACCTGAGTCACTGGACCCGATGGCTAAATACCACAGTTTGACCTCTGGGCTTGGAAACAGTTACACTCATCCACGCAAGGTCAGAACTGACAATCGCCTGTAGCGTTGCCTCTCTTCTCTATTTATTTGAGCCTTTTTGTTACAGAATTATACTTGAGGAAAAACAGAGATTTATATCGTAAAATATACGATACGACTTTGTGTGTTCAACTTTAAATCTAACTTTCTTTATGGCATTTATTAGCCATGGTACTTAACATAATTTCACTGTCAAATCTATTTTGTTATATATATTTGTTTCCAGATGGATATTGATGAAAACATGTCAGAGGCCCTCTATGTCAAGTTACAAGAACTTGAAAATACAGTGCGGAAGAAACTAAAAGAGGAGCATCTCGATATCAAAGAAGAAAGCTGAGGCACACTGATGACTAATGGAACCATAAATCTGACCTTTCTGTTGTTATACCTTAAAGGTCTTGTTCCAAGTGCTTTAATAGGAAAAAACGCTTAACAGGCCTTATTTACAGGGGTTGGACAAAACAATATGAACAAGGGGTGTTATGTGGGTTCATATTAATTGTGTAGGCTACTGTTGAAAAAATGTTGCGGTCATCTTCTGTTACTTTATGTCGTCTAGGTTGCTTGCCAAAGCAAGGCTTTAAATGTGTTGTTCCAGAACAAGTGTTCAGACAGGTAATTACAAGAAATGGGTGACTTGTCAGATTTCCAAAGGGGGCAAATTATGCAAGGCAATTTAGCAGGAACATTTGAGCAACGTCCCACATTGAAATTAATGTGAATGGTGTTTACATTATTTTGTCCAGCCCCTATATATATATATACTGGATATACTGTGGATATAGAAAAGAATCGCCCCCTTCAAAGTAATCACATTTTGTTGCTTTGCAGCTTGAAATGAAGATGGACACAGTTTTTGTTTTATCCAGCTGTATTTACTCAGTGGAACTTATAGCATCCAAGAGAAAGACATAACGCCAACATATTATAAGAAAAACAGAATCACTGAGTTGGAAAAATGATCACCCCCCCTACAAATGACTTGCAAACTCAATCAGGTGTAGCTCATCATCTTACTTAATGGCACACGAAGCCATTTAACTTTCAACTGTAGTCATTTTGATAAGCTCAGCGTGAAAATAGCTTTTCCTAGAGCATTTCAGTCCTTTATAGTGCCTGAAGCAAACAATCAACTATGGGTGGCAAGGCACTGTCCAAAGACCTCTGGGATAAAGTTGCGAACAGACACAAGTCAGGAGATGGATACAAAAATATTATTTTTGCCTAGAAGCACAGTGAAGTCTATTATCAAGAAGTGGAAGGGTTTGGTACAACACAGACCCTCCCTGGACCAGGACGTCACTCCAAACTGGATGGAAGAGACAGGAGGAAACTGGTCAGAGAGGAGTTGTCTATGGGAAGAAAGGTCATCTTCCAACATGAAAACGTCCCAAAGCACACAGCAAAACTGACCACACAGTGGTTAAAGGAGAAACGAGTGAATATCCTTGCATGGCCTAGTCAAAGCCCAGACTGGAACCGCATTGAAAATCTGTCGAATTACTTGAAGACCGTAGACCACAAAAGGTCACCATTAAATTGAACTGAACTTGAGCAGTTTTGCAAGGAAGAGAGGACAAATATTGTAAAGTCTGGATGTGCAAGGTTAGTAGAGACATATCGCAACAGAATAAAGGCTGTAATTAAAGCAAAAGGTGGTTCAACAAAATACTGATATACAAAATAACAAAATATGGTGATCCTTTTTTCCAACTCCGTTATTCTTTTTTCTGACATGGAGGTATATGTCTTTCTCTTGGATGCTATAAGTTCCACTGAGTAAATACAGCTGGATAAAACAAAAACTCCATCTTCATTTCAAGCTGCAAAGCAACAAAATGTGATTATTTTGAGGGGGGGTGATTCTTTTCTATATCCACTGTATATAGGGTAAAAATGATGAAATCACTATAAATCAATATAAAGCTGGTATAGGTGACCTTATGCTTTGTCTTCATGTTTCAGTGAATGATATTGGCTGTGGAATATTGTGCTGTCATCTTTCTCCATTCACTTAGCAGGATGTTTGAAATTGTTTGTTTTGACATTTTAATTCTGTATAAATTGTATTTATATAGCACTTTTCACACTTTTCATTGTTGCAAAGCAGCTTTACATACATTCAAATTTAAAAAATAAAAAGTAGATGAGTAAATAAAATAAAGATAGTAATATGCTATTAGAATACATGGTATTATTTCTGTCGATTTTTCAGTTTTTTACAATATTTTTAATACACTGTGCTGTTTTAAAACATTTTTGAGACTAAAGTTGTTAAGTTTGTTTAGAGTTGCTCCTCATTCTGTCATTCGGTTGATATTCACTCCAAAACAAACCATTTTTATCGAGTGCATAGAATATTACATAAACTGCAGCTGTAACAACTTTTCATTTAACTAACAGCATTACATTTAAAGACTATCCTCAGAGGAGAATCTTTGAGGCAATGTAAAGGAGGCGTGGCAGGTACTGATGATGCTTCCCCTGTAAATGAAGAAACATTCATACATGAACCAACTTGATATTTTAATATTTTAGGAATAATTCGTCTATAGTTAAGCTATTTTTGATCGTGAAGACATAAAAGAATGGCCTAACAATGCTATTACTAATATAATGGTAATTACTGTATTAGAAATATGAGCCACACTAAGTCATAAGAATTAATTCAGATAGGTGTTCCGGCTTGTTTTAAATGACAAATTATCCCTTTGTTATCCCGGATAATAAAACAACTTACCTCTGCCTTAAGTACTCTTGGTCTACGAAGTTTGTTGATATTGTTACATAAGCTGTTGTCATAAAACATGAATTAATCCACAATATATGACGAAGCGATGTAACACCTCTCAGTCAGTTGATCCTGATATTCAGAGACGGCTACATTTGGCGCATAGATCACGTTAGTTGTGTTCATATCTCCAGAATCTGCAAATATTTCTCGCAGAGGGACTTGTGAAAAGCTGTTATTGTCGCACTCTGTTCCTTCTGCGATGCCACTGAGTTTTGGGTTGCAGAATGCCCAGACCATGCCGTACACAAAAAACGCTGACATCACCAACAACATAAGCACATAAGACTCGATCAACGCCTCCGTAACCACATTCGGCATCTCTGACGCGTTTCACAAGCGTCTGTGCGAGTAAACATGCAGCGATTTCAGCAACCCGCGATTTGATGGCTGAATGTCCTCAGATAATCCCAGGCGTCTACTTCAGCCCTCAAGCTGACCTGTGCGCTGGGGCAAGGTTTGCTTCTGCTGAAATTCAATATATGCAGAAATGCTGAATAAATGCAAAACCGAACTGGTGTCTTCGTTTTGTCTGTGTCTGTACATAGGCTACTATATGAGGAGATCCCCCCTCGATGCAAAACGCGAGTACCCAGAAAAGCGCCTTTCTAGATGTAATGAATTATTATTATATGATATTTTGTTTATATTATGAATTTATTATTTTACTCCACTGTAACAATAGCAAATTAAATGAGAGTTATAATAAACACACATGTAGGCTATCTATCTGGAATTGACATGTGAGGCCAAAACTTTTCAATGTTCTTACACACGGTGACATGTCGACATAAAGATGTTTAACTAAAGCACTAAAGCAAATTGTACTAAAATGTACAGATGAGATTTGTAAACTAGTTATGAAATGCAGTGAGATTGCGTCAGACTGCTGACTGTATGACTGTTGAAGGGTAAGTGCAAAAGACGATGACTGTTGTAAGCAGTGGGGGCTATGGATGGGCGAAGGGGGCTAAAGCCTTGAATGTTTTCAGTAAAGCTAAATGTTTTTTTACCATGCCCTGCAAAAATCACTTACGTGCTGTTAACATTTCGCGTCTTTAATTCGTTATTTTACACGGCAAGTGCGCTAGACAGAGACGTGGTCGCTCTTTCTTTTTACAGGTGCCGCAGTAAGTTGAAAATGTATTTCAACATTTCAAGTTGGACTGGATCTGGATCTGGCTGACTGACTGTCGCAGGATAACTGCAGTTCTGACTGGACGCCTGTGGCAGACTTTGCTTGCTGTTCTTGTGCTGTCTGATCCTACATTAACGAAAATATTTGAACTCTAACCTACATATCTAACACTACAAGTTAAGACACAAAACCTTTGTCTATTTATCTACAAAAATAGATGATAACTGTAGCGAGGGGGCGTGGTAGAGAGAGCTGGGAGACGAGCGGTGAGTAAGTGGGACGAGTGCAAATGACGAACACCTGCAGAGCCCTGAGCGGGACTGATTTGTTAATTCCGATCCCGCCCGCTCCCAGTGAATTTATGACCAATCCCGCCCGCTCCCGCAACGTGTGTGTTTCACTCCCGCCCCACCCGCAATTTGTGCGCTCGCTCCCGCCCGCACCCGCGAACAATTTAGCTTAAATCATTTAAACATTGAGGTATGCTAATGTTCATAACAACAGACACAGAACATTTGCGCTTAATTAAACGCTAATTTTATGGTCGATAAATATGTTTATGTGAGGGTTAAGCACCACGCCCCACAAATAACTTAAAAAATGACGACATGTGACAAATGACATTTTTTATCAGACCAATAAAACTTTTCGCTTGAAGGCTATATGAACAACACCGGAACTATTAGCCTTCAGCTGTGCCTATAACAGCACACACAGTATTCAAACGTAGCAATGTGCAACTGACAAATAACAAAGAAAAGAGGTATATCTTGCTTAACACATGGATGGAGAAGTGCTTTATCTTTGAAGCAGAGCTTACTATGACCATGTATTATCGAGCAGGTATGTCGCCTCAACCCAGAGGTGCCAGATTTGTGTCCGTTGTATATCAACACTTTTGCACATTTATTGCAATTCACGAATTCTAATTCTTTATCACTTTTGTCAGTAGCAACAGAGAAATTTGTCCAAATGTCAGACTTGCCTTGCTTCTGTTTTGTGCAGTAAATCCCCGCTTTATTCTTCCTCTCTACTTTCTGTTTTACTTCTCCATCCTTGCTGGCGGGCAGCTATAATTCGCCGGACCCGCACTATTTGTTTTACCCGCCCAGTCCTGCCTGGCCTGCTCCCGTGAGAATTGTGTTGGGTCCCGTGGGACCTGCGGATCCCAATCCCAATGCAGTCCTCTAACCTGCGTCTCGTTTAAGTAAGGGTGTGGAAAGACCGCTGTCATGCAGACTTCAGAGGCTATGCCATTTGCGGATGTCACACTGCGGACCTCCCAGCTGTCTCTCTCTCCTCCCCTGAGGATTCCCCTCTCTCTCCCCTCTGCTCGACCTGTCCCTTTCCCTAGGTCCCATCCTCCACGAGTCCCAGTCAGGGGACAAGCAGGGTACGCAACGGATTACGCGGTGGGACCAAGAGCTCCACCCAGGGAGGCTTGGCCAACCATGCTGGGAAACAGCACCCCCGTGGCTTCGGCGCTCTCTCCATCTCCTGCACTTGCTCCAATTCCTGCCACCAGGGCGGCGGGGAGGTCTGGGTCGTTCTGCTGGCGTTAGGGGGACTCGGACCATTTCATGGATAGGTGCCCGGTGATGGAGGTGGTAGGCTGCGCCCCGTAGGCTGCCCCTGGTCAGGCTCGTTGGTATCATATACCTGTGAGTATAAAGGGGGTACATACCCCGCTTTGGTGGATTCAGGTTGTAACCAAACCTCAATCCATCAAAGCATGGTTCGGCCCGGGGCATTGGATACAAGCCGCCTGGTTCAGGTGCGTTGTGTGCACCGGGATGTGGTGAAGTATCCTTTAATCACCGCCATTATACAATTCAGGGGAGAAAAGCATAGAGTAGAGGTGGCGGTTAATCCTCACCTACGACAGCTAGGGGACCAATTGGCCTGCTTTTACGGAATTATTGGGATATTTATGTGCGGCTGTCGCTTGGGAAAAGAAGGAGCAGGGAGAGGGGGCACTCGTGCAGGTGGGAGAAGCTAAACCAGGACCACTGGGGTCTGAACCAGGGGAACAGAGTGAAATCTAGAGACTTTCCCCTGGAACAGAAATGCTGTTCCAGGCGGCTCATTGTAATCTCATGGCGGGACATTTAGGGCAAATGATAACACTTAATCATATAATGACCCGATTCTTTTGGCTGGGCATTCACGAGAACGTGCGCAGGTGATGCGTCTCTCGTTGCGAATGTCAGCTGGTAAACCCACCGGCCTTCCCAAAAGCACCATTGCACCCTCTTCCATTAGTGCAGGTCCCCTTTGAACGAATTGGTATGGACCTCATCGGGCCATTAGAACTAACAGCGAGAGGACATCGGTTTGCATTAGTCCTAGTGGACTGTGCAACCCGATATCCTGAAGCAGTGCCGCTTCGGAGCATTTCTGCCAAGAGTGTTGCCGACACACTGTTTTACATAATCTCCCGCATGGGGATCCCCAGGGAGATCCACACGGACCAAGGCATGGCGTTCATGTCACGTACGGTGCGCAAACTTTATGAGTTGTTGGGCATTAATCAATCCTCACCAGTGTCTTTCACCCACAAACAGATGATCTGGTGGAACAGTTTAATCGCACATTAAATCATTAACCATGATTTGTAAATTAGTTCACAAGGATTGCATAAATTGGGATAAATGGTGGTAACCCCTCTTGTTCACTATGCGGGAGATCCCGAAAGCCTCCAAGGGTTTTCCCCCTTCGAGCTTCTCTACGGACGCCAGCCGATCTCTCGCTCTGGCTCCAGTGGGATCACCTCTCGCCCGTCCCAGCTCGCTGACGTGGCCAGGTTGCAGGCAGATTTTGCCGATGTGTTCTCGCCTCTACCCGGTCGAACGAACCTCATCCAGCACCATATCGAGACGGAGCCAGGCGTAGTAGTATGCAGCAGGCCATATAATTTATCTGAACACAAGAAAAAAGTAGTTCAGACGGAATAAGAGGCGATGCTCGTAATGGGGGTTATGGAGGAATCCACCAGTGTCTGGGCGTGCATGATAGTTTTGGTCCCCAAATTGGACGACTCGGCCCGGTTTTATGTGGATTATCGCAAGGTGAACGCAGTGTCGAAATTTGACGCCTATCCAATGCCGCAGGTCGATGAATCGCACGGCTCGCTTTTACTCGACATTAGATTTAACAAAAGGATATTGGCAGATCCCCTTATCACAGGTATCTAAAGAAAAAAAAAGCCTTCACACTTCACACTAACACTTCCGTTTGGCTTGTTCGGGGCACCGGCCACCTTCCAGCGACTCATGGACCGTGTCCTCTTGCCCCATACTGCATAATTTGACTGGCAGAGGCATATCATGCATTCGAGAGCAGTCCTGGGGACGCTGAGGACGCTGTCACAACCCGAAGAAGTGTGAGGTTGAGCATGTGGAGGTCAGGTATCTGGGCTTCCACTTGGGTCACGGACAGGTGCTTCCCCAAATTAATGGATCCCATCCTATCCCAGGAGGTGGGGGAGAGGAGTGGCCGGTGCTGTACATTAGTCGAAAGCTCTCTAAGATAGAGACTCGGAACCATAGAGAAGGAGTGTTTGGCCATCAGGTGGGCCGTCCTCACCATTAGATAAAACCTCCTGGGCCAGGAATTCACCCTCTGTTCGGACCACGCTTCTCTGCAGTGGCTCCACATGAAGGATACCAACTTTACAGCCTTTTAAGTTCCAGGTGGTCCACAGGCCGGAGGAACAGATGGCTGTGGCCGACTTTCTCTCCCGAAATGGGGCGGCAGACCGGATGGCTCCCTGGCCTGTGTCGGGCGGTGGGGGTATGTGGCAAGGGGGGCATGGTTCAGCAAGGTCTGCAGCGGGAGAGAGAGCTGGGAGACGAGCGGTGAGTAAGCGGGTCAAGTGCAAATGACCAACACCTGCGTCTCGTTTCAGTAAGGGCGTGGAGAGACCGCATTTAAGGACCGCAAAGACAGATTGAGAGAAAGACGGACTGCTCAGTGGCCCTGTGGACTCTGGAAGAACCGATCTTGGAAGAAGCAACTATCGAAGGACTGTGCTGAATATTTTAAATTTAAAGGGGTGCTAAGTGAACACCCGTATCTGTTAAGTTTTTGTATGCGTTTGATCATAATAAAGCCAGTAGCAGTCCAGCCAACCTCGTCCTCTTCCTTCCTACCTATTGAACTTGTTACAATAGCATATATGTAACAATGTATATTACACAAGTATATTATCACGCAGCGCCTGAAATTAGTCCCAAGCTAGGTAACTTGTATATGTGGACTGAAGTTAGCCTATTTCCAACCTGCGTGATAACACTGCAAGGACCAACATGCCACAGACCTGATGTAGTTGAACATTCAGATTCACAGAGTAACATTCACATAAAGGAATAGACTGAAGTATGATGGATAAGGATAATAATCTTTTGCATTTGGTTTCCAGCAGAGTTGTAGTGAAGGTATCAACATATTAGCTACTGTCCTATAATTCTTTGTTATTCTTCATTAATAAGGTCACCCTGTGGAAAGGCATATTTAATTTGTGCAGAACAAGGTATTTGTTGTTTTACCAAGTAAGTTATTTAGTCATATAAGAATATTTTAATTATATTCATGAAAATAGTCTTGTAAAATGTATTCTCAATAATTTGGGGAAAAAAATCAATTTCAAGACATTTTGCCACTAAGACCTGTTGGATCATTCACAAACTCCAGAATAAATATCTTAAACCCCAGAATCAATTTCTGAAAGCATTCTACAATGATTGTGACATGCTATGAAATTGAAACCTTTAAGTAGTTTGTGAGTTTAGGTATATTAACTTTAACTTTCTAAAAGTCCAGAGGGCCCATTCATTTATTGAATATTTTTACGTTTGTGCATTTGTCAGACGCTTTTATCCAAAGCGAATTACATTGTATCATAAATCTTTTCGTTTCTGACTATGTCCAATCCCCTGGGATTGAACCCATGACCTTGGCATTGCTAGTGCCATGCTCTAACCCATGAGCCACAGGAAATATTTTAAATAATCTATGGTTTTCAATTAAGAAAACCTAAAGAAGACAACAATGAAGAGACAAATTACATTCAACGTTTTGTTGTATAATTCTGTTTGTCAGACATTCCTGAGAAGTTCCTGTAAAGTTGTAAAGGTGCAAATAAGACATGTATGTTTGACCTGTTACTAAATGTTAAATGTTCTCAGTTCTGCAGGTGTTGCACGCCAGCAAGTAAACTTTATTTACTCTACTTTAGGATTTACTCTACCCTACTTTGCCTATTTTTAGCTGTTATTGTAGACTTATAAACCCTCTCTCCCTGCTTCCCAATCTATAATTAACTTTTGACATGACACATTCAGAGACACAGACTTGTTGTTACACTGCTGAATGAATGGTTGCTTGCTTTGTTGGCCTGTACACCAGAGTTATTTTAAGTTGTTTAGAGAGTACGTTCTTAGGTGCCTCGGTATGTATATGTACCATAACAGACAATATCAAATGTTTTAAGTGGGTCCCACGTTTTTGGAGGCATGTGTTTTGCTGTGATGTTGTGTGACTACATTTCCCATAAGGCTTTGCGGTCCGAGTCCCGGATGTCTATCGCGCCGGAAGAGAAGCGCGAGTCTTTCCCAGCCATCTTGTGGCAACCAGCAGCGAAGTGCTCGCTCAAGCCCCGTAGAATCGGAGGAGAATCCTGCTGAAAGGGCGCCATCATGCCCGGACATATGCAAGAAGGTTTCGGCTGTGTCGTAACCAATCGGTTCGACCAGCTATTAGATGATGAAGAGGATCCGTTTGAGGTGTTAAAGCTCGCAGAAATCAAGAAGAAGGACGCGACCGCTCCTGGTGCCGCCAAGACCGCCGCGCAGGCTGCAAAGCAGGCCAAAAAGGAGTCACAGAAAGAAAGAAGAAACCCAGTGCCCGACAAAAAAGAAGAGACGCAAGCACCCGTCCCTATCAAGAAAGAAGGTAAACCGTGCTTGCACCAGACTCGTTATTTGTCCACACTTCATCATAGCGATCAGTCTGCAAAAGGGACTGCTAACGTTAACCCATGAGGTCACGCACATCACTATTGTTAGCGAGCTCCTGGACAACTCGGGTCTCTTTTAGAAAAATGCCTTTATTATCACTATACGTCGTATGCACGCTACGCACGTAGCAGAACCTGTTGGTGCATAATTGTTGTGTAGATTTGTGAGGTGAAGGCCCAAGGCTTTGCTATCCGCACCATGGGCTTGTTTAATATCGATAAATGCTCCGTGTGGTTTAGAAACAAGCATTTAGTACTAAATACTGTGTACTGAGTCTGACAGACGGTAAATGCAAAGTCTCCGGGACTTTTAATAGCAAGGCTGGTGAGGACACTGAAAGCACGCTGCTTAGAGCTCGTGCAGTAACGTCACAGCGCCCACCTCGTGTTTGGAGAAACACAGGGCTTGTCCGTTTCAGACATGTCACACCTGATCTCGGCGTGCGACATATTTAGTTTTTTTTTATGTTATTGGTATTTACTAACTAAACAAACCCACCGTTCACTTTATTACGCACTTTCATACTTAAAAGTAAAATGTAGCAATCGCGTAAGCTAATGTTAAAAGGGCTGTCAAAAATGGCAGAACGTTTTCGGGGCTCCGTGCTCCTGTTGTAGTGATCGGGATGAGAGTAAGCACTGAGCAGCGGGTGATCGAACAGGTGCGCGCGCGGGCAGGCGGGACATCAAGCGCGCGATCAGCTGTTGGGGTGGGAGTCTATTTCTGTAAGTGGCGGGTGGGATCTGTCACTCACATGAGGACCAAACCCTTGTTATTGACTCTCCCATCGTGCAAACTTGAAATATACTTAACTCACAGTGTTTGATTGATGTTGGGCCAAATAAACGAGACTCTTTATTCTTATTTACATGTTTCACCATTTAGGCCACTTTGGTGTTGCCCATAATTAGGGTTAATTATTTTTTAACTCGAGTTATTTGTGCTCGATTGGCAACATTAATGAAAACTAATTTAAAATGAATCAGACACCTGTTGCGCCTGTCTTGTGGTTTAGTCATTATTTGTAATTGTAACATGAATTAGCCACATTTTTATTGTGTGTTTTTGTTTTGAAGGCATAAGGAAAATGGGCCGCCGGCCGGAGCAGCAGGGTCAGCCAGGGTCCCAGCAGCAGGGGGGTCAGGGGGAGGCTCGTCCCCCAGCAGACAGGCGGCCTGACAGAAGGCCACCACGTGAACGACGCTTTGACAAACCCGCTGATGATAAACCTGCTGAGGGTGGAGAATTCTCGGTGGAGAAGTGAGTCAATGGACCTTGTTTTTTGTAGTAATACAACGTTGATGGTTGTTATCAAGTTTGCTTTCGAAATTTATGATGCACTAGACGTCTGATCTTTCGTTTTAATTTAATTTGACTTGTTTTAATAGATCAAAATGGGGTCTCCTCTTTATAGATACTTTACAGGAATATTTCAGAGGAAAAACAAGTATTCCACATGTTTTACTCAATCTCAAGGCATCCTGACTGAATATGACTTTCTTCTTGAAGAATTATGCAGTCAGAGTTATAATACCACGTATCATTTTCTTCTAAGCGGTAGAATGGGGGGCAATTTTTGAAGCTCCAAAAAGTGCAACCATCGGTCAAAGAACTGTTCGACACGGCTCCATGGTCTTACCAAAGGTCTTCTGAAGCGAATTGTTGCGTTTGTGTAAGAGAAATATCCACATTGATAGCGCTATTCGACTGCGTGTGAACTAGAGGCTTGTTTTTCCGGCAAATGACAGTGACGAATGCTCCCGTACAGAGGAGACGGTATACTATTGGAACAAAATGAAAAATGCCGTATTCGTCACCGGAACTTACGACACGCCTGTGTCATTTGCCGAAAAAACAAGTCTCACGTTCTCACGCAGCTGAGGGATGATGGAATTTAGGCATTAACGTTAATAGCGCTCTCAATATGGATATTTCTCTAAAACAAAAGCATCGATTCACTTCAGAAGACCTGTGTTAAGACCACGGAGCCTTGTCGAGCTGTACTTTGATCGATGGATGCACTCTTTGGAGCTTCAAAAATTGCCCCCCATTCGTTCCTATTCTACCGCTTGGAAGAAAAATGATGCGTGGTATTGTAGCTCCGACTGCATTATTCTTCAAGAAGAAAGTCATATTCAGTCAGGATGCCTTGAGGGTGAGATAAAACATGGGGAAAGTTTTTTTTAATCTTTTAATAATTGGTAATTTTGTAATTGCTGTGTGTTTTGAATCAAGATCATAATACATCTCAATTACTAAATGAAATGCAAATTGTCCTACATCAGGGCCGTTGGTGACAGGCCGTTCCGGGGCCGTGGCGGTCCCAGAGGAGGGCGTGGAGGCCGGGGCAGAGGCGTCGGCGTCGGCAGGGATGGCTTTGACTCGCGTGGCAAACGTGAATTTGACAGACACAGCGGCAGTGACCGATCGTAAGTGATTTGAATCCACTCGTAATGATGTAATGGAGCTTGGCTGTGACATCTCAAAGCTAAGTGTTAGTTTTTGTTTCAGCAGCATGAAACCGGAAGAGAAACGTGGAGGCAGCGGATCGCATAACTGGGGCACAGTAAAGGATGAGATGAGGTCAGTGGAATAACCGACACATCTAGCATGATTGTCATTTAGAGTTTCAAGAAACGGATGAATTTGATTCACAAACCTATTCAGATGTGTCCAGTGTTCAAACCTGTTGTCTCATGTCTCAAATTTGGATGCATTTTTTCTTTTTGTAGTGAGCTTGACCAATCAAATGTCACCGAGGACACCCCTGAGGGAGAGGAGCACCCACCTGCTGACTCTGAGAACAAGTGTGTACACTCACACCTTTTAATTAGAACGACACTGCTGAGTCATTGCTCACCATTTGCTTCCTGTTCAATTAAAATATGCTGCCACCTATTATTAAAAATAGCCATGGGTTGATTTAGGAACATTTGCACATGCAGGTATAGAATAGACAAATTTCTTCTTCTGACTTCACGAATTGAAAGCCGTGTAGTAGCTCTAACTCAAATCATGTTTTTATGGGTTTCTCCCAGGGAAAACGAGGCTGAGGAGGTTAAAGAGGAAGGTCCTAAGGAGATGACTCTAGATGAATGGAAAGCCCAGCAGGACAAAGATCGAGCCAAGGTGGAATTCAACATCCGCAAGGCCAATGAAGGAACCGACTGGAATAAAGGATATGTTCTGCATAAATCCAAGGCTGATGATGAAGATGATGTATGTAAATCTTAACAATCTAAGAATTTTCATCAAACCATATTAATACAATGCTTCATACAATAATTACTGCATGTTGCTGGTTGTTAACTGATGCTTTATTAAACAGAGTTTATGATAAATTCTATATTTGTCAAACTATTTCCCCCTTTTGAGAACCACTTAAGTGCATAAAACAAATGTTTAAATGGTTTGTAGGACCTTGGTGTTTCCACTCATGTTTGTGGAAAAGACAGTATTGTTACGATAATATTATTCTGTGTATGACTTCCTGCAGGTGTCTGCTGATGACATGTCTGGGGATCACCACTTCCGCAGGCCCGCTAATGACATCACATCTCAACTGGAGATTAACTTCGGTGACCTTGGCCGCCCAGGGCGTGGCCGCGGAGGTCCACGAGGTGGAAGGGGAGGTCGTGGGGCCGGTGCCGGTCCCACTAGACCACCTCGTGAACGCAGGCCAGACAAGGTACTGTTTCTTTACAGTAATTTCATATTAAAGTAGGTAATTATGTTTATTTGTACATTGAAGTGCAAGTTTGCTCTTTGAGAATTTAATACATCTTTGAAAATGTCACTTGTCTTTTGAATGGGCAAAAGAGAGGGTCAATTTCATTTAATTTAGGAATTTAGCAGACATTTCAATGATGATTGTTAAATGAAGTGCTCTAGCTGGATGTAAGCACTTTCTAAGCGACTTGTTTGATGTTTATTATACAACGTGTAGTTTTGTTTTTTAATTTTTGACATGATATTTTGTGGCGAGGCAAAGTGCCTGGTGCAGAGTGATCAACCATGAATTGAACTTTGGCTTTTCTTATTGCCAAAAATGTAGAGACTTGTTCACTGACAATGCCCCAACTACAATTCAGAGCTGCTGTCGTGTAGTGTACGGTAATCGCTGTAATGACTTAAAATGGCCTGTTTTTCTGTATCTGCTTTTAGGCAAGCGGAGCATCTGTCCCTAATGTGGATGATCCAGAGGCTTTTCCAGCCCTGGCTTAAACTGCCCCGGTGGTGCTTTGCTCACCCAGGAGGGTCACTCCTCCTCGGGTCCTTGTCTACGAGGCTTGCATGTTAACGGATCCTTCAGCAGATGAAATGATGGAAGACTGTCATCCATGCCATTCACCCTTGAGGACTGAATTTTACCCGTTTTAGAAAAAAAGGAAACGTTTTAAAAAATAATAAAAAAAATGAAAAGAAAGGACTACTTGCTATTCTGAAGCAATTATTGGTTGAGGTTTTGTATTTAGAAACAAGGTAGCAGGGATGTTTTCATACAGTGTTTCTTTTATTGTTTTGCTTTTTTCCCAGAAGTTATGCATCGTTCATGGATACTTTTTTTGTACTGCTGCTTGAAAATATGCATTTCCAAAAGTAGGTGTGAAAAGCTCACCGGGATCCTACGGTGGTGTCCCTTAGCTTGCTTGATTTTGCCTTAAAACAAGGCATCCCTTTTTAAGAAAAAATTACAAGTTTTGTCATGGTTACACATCACAAATGGAAATAGACTGCCGTTTTATTCAATAGAATTAAAGACCTCTGTCCTTAAAAGTGGCTTTAGAATAACATTAAATCTGAAATATTTTTGATTGAGTGAACAATTTCAGATTTTTACCTTAATGCCAAGATTTGATTCAGATGATTCAGTTGCACTCGCCATAAGAAGTGTCTTATTGAATGACCACTGTAACGTTTAACACACAGCTTTTAAGGCCATTGACTCTGGTAACTCAGGATAGTATCATACTCATTAAATCAGCATTTAAGCAAGCAAGTTTACACACCCTATTCTTGTTTACTGATATGTGAGCCAGGTTAGAAATAAATTATGTTAAAGACATTTTCTTTCTGCCCCATTGCTTATTACAGTAGTGCTACTGCATATTTGATCTGAAAGAAACATCTTGTTCAGTGTGGAACAACTGAGTGCTATGATAATGTGTGAATTCCAACCCTGCTATTAGACCTCTGTCAATAATTAAAAGATTGTCGATTCATACCAAGTTTTTGTGTGGACTTTTAACTTTGGAGATTTTTTTTATGATTTGTTTGTCACTTTAGAACATAACTTAGTATACCATTAGATCAAAGACAAAAAGAAGCCCCTGAGTCTTTTTAACAGAATAGTGTCTGATATCATATAGAATTGGCTAAAGTCCCATCAGTGATAAAGTTGAGAAATAACAGGTCACTTTCGGATTGTTATTGCTCTTGCTAGGTCACGCGTCTTACTGTTCATACTTTGGGTTGGGGATTTTGGGAACGTAAAGACACAGATAATGCATTGAGTGCTTGGGCCTCTTGAAGTGAGTTGGGACTGACAAGTTCCTTCGTTGCGCACAAATGGAGGAACTGCCGTTTTCAGGAAACCCCATATACACTAATGCTTTATACATAATTGGGAAATGTACTGGTAATTTTCTGCCAGGACATTAACCTTCAAATTTATCCTAGGTAAAAAAGTGCACTTTAAAGTACACATTAAGCACACTTCGATAATGTACTTTAAGTGCTCTGTTGTCACAATAATTTTGTACTTGAAGGGATCGTTCACACAAAAACAGGATCATCATTTACTCATTCTCTTGTCATTTCAAACCTGTATGACTTTTTTCTGCAGAACACGAAAGGTGATTTTTACTGCTATAAAAATCAATACAGAATTGCTTCATAAAATTGCTTCAATGCCCTATGTTAGGGATTTTTTCAGTGAACTATTATTTTCACAATTTACGTTTACAAGTGTGAATTTTCACAATTCCTTAACAGTAAATAGAGACGGAACATTTTGTACTCTTTATAACACACAAAAACAGGTGAATCCATTAAAAAGGAGAGAAACAACTATATTATATATGTTTTTTTATAGGACAGGAGTTTCACTGTAAATCCAGTTTTAACTATGAACATAAATGATACCACAAATTGTGTGCCTTTTTAGTAAAGGTATCAAGTTTTTTTTTAATTTTGGTATAGTAAACCACACAGGGTCCAGGAAAAAAAGTTTATTTTGACTTGAGAGTGGCATGCGTATACTGTAAAGGTTAGGACGGTATACCATAGTTTACATTGTTCTTAATTAAAAGAAAACAGTTTGGTGTATGTTTGTATTGGGTCAAAAATCTTGTGAGTAGATATGAGTACTGGCTCTGTCAGAATATTGATGTGATTGCGCAATTGTGCTCGAGAAACCTTATTGTGAAAGTGGTAGTGTTGTAGCGGAATGAATGGTTGTCTGTACAATTTCCTGAAAACTTACATCAGATAACTACATCAGAATTATCCTCCATTTATTTACATGAACTATTCATCAAGTTTTGATCAGAGATTGATACTCTCTTTTTTCACACAATGAATCAGCATAAATAGTTGTGGGAGGGCCATGTGTCCTTAAAGCATGTTTAACTCCAAACCTGCTTTTGTTACAAACTGCTATTTGTGTAGAGAGCTTCAATTTGCAGGCCCTCAAAATCTCTATAAGATCTGCAGTCAACTCCCAACCCTCATGCCCAGTCTGGGCCTGTCTTATTGGACAAAATGTGTTGTGACTGCTCCAGCCAGACACCACAAATTGTCTTTTGTTTACTTTTCAGCACCCGTGCAGGATGTTACATAAACACAGTCTGGTCATATTTTAATGCCCTCGCAGGCTCACGTGCCATCCAGAAATTCACCGCAGTTTATTTTCACTACGTCAAGCGTCAGCCTTTTACCAGATAAAACCAACGGTTCTAGGAAAGGGCTGCTGCATGGTAAGAATCCAAATTCATCCAATAACCTGTCCTCCTCATCTTCCTCTTCTTCCTCCCCTCCGCTTATGGCTCCATGATTCCAGATGTAATCCTCGGTAATGTCTGTGCTCCTGGTAATCTGGGTTCCGTCAGAGGAACTGGACTCTTGAGAGAAGCTCTTGATGTAGGTGCAGGAAATAGGAACCTCTTCTACCTCCACGATATCTGGTTCCTCACTCATGCTGGAGTCAAACTGATGGTGGTGGAACTGCATTTCAAGTAACATGGAGTCAGTGGAGGGGTTACAGGTGTGGAACAATATAATATAGTATATTATGAAAAATGTTTCTAATTTTAAGGTCAACAGTACTATCTAAATGTTTACTGATATCGCCGTTCCATACTGTACTTGTTCAATTGTTCCTATCTGAAAATCTTTTCTAATGTCATTCCAAACCCTCATTCCTTAGGTAAAACACATTTTTAAACCATATAGTCATATAGTGACTCAGGGCTGTCAGGATTTAAAAATAAAATAAAAGTGGTCCACCCGACTCATACACTACATTACAAGTCTCTGAAGGCAAATTAGAAATAGAATAACATTTTATGTGCTTTTCATTGAACATCGAATATTTTTAATTGTGCCACATTATGATTGGTCACATACGTTCGGTGAAAACACGAGGGTGATCTTTTTCTTGTGAACAAATACAAAGTATTTTTATGACGCCTACACATGCTGTCTAACAAGCTCTTTATTTCTTGTAATACAGCATTTGTGCACATACCTGCTCAATGGAAGACTCCCTGGCACATTTGCTGTTTGCTGGATCTGGAATAACAGTAGGCAGCAGGCACTGACAACAGCTTAAGAATCTATGGAAAACATTTAAACATACATGGGAGTTTCACAGAAAATAATGCTTGCGTTTTGATCCAAAACATTCTGCTGTTCCCGACCTTTTCTGGACGGAGGAGAACTGGCAGACGCACAGAAACATTAGGGAGAAGAGAAGAACGGCTCCCCCGATTAAGATCACTAGGGATATTAGTTTTTCAGCTGAAAGATGAGAACATGAGCTCTTATCAAACTGGGCCAAAGAAACATATTCAAGTTTAAATGAAACAAAACAGGCGGCAATTAGGAATAGTCAAGTAATGTTGTGGATCTGTAATATACTGACAAACAAACAAACAAACACATACAGTCTGTTGGTGTGCAGACGGGAAGGTAAATTCCTCTGGGTCCCTCCCCAGCGTCCGTCCATGCAGTAACCCACAGTTTATAACACTGTCCTGGTGACAAATCCGTTGATGGTATAGTGTTTCTTTGTATACTCCACAACTACAATTAAACACAAACACCACAACAAAGAGCTCATAATAAAGTCATGTTGTTTATAATTCTGGTTTAGCCAAAATATATGGAATCATTTCATATCGAAATATCAGGACTTGTGGCTTTAAAGTTCAGGTTCACACTAGTACTTGTTTAATATAATATAATGTGTTACTTACTGTAATGTTTAATCTCTTTTGAATCGTCCTCCAGGTAGATACTGTATTTTCTCAAACAGCCTCTAATCTTGCTTTGAGGGATTTTGGACAATTTCACCTGCAAGCTTTCACTCTCTTTTAAATTTGGTTGGAGCCCGGGACCCTGTTCTGGAACTGTGAAGAGAAACATCGTTATTGTTATTATTGTATAATGCAATATCCAGAGATCAGGGCATGCATCTTTATATCATACACATAGGCCTCCAACCTGACTGCCATGTGGAAATTCCTTCAATGGACGCCATTAATGGGCCCGATGAGCGCAGGGCAGTAACTGCACACTGATAGCATTTTTCAGGTTGAAGATCTGTACAGACACCATGTGCAACAAAGAGACGCCCATTATTTGTTGAGGAACTAACAACAACTGTGTAAATCATTCTTCACATAGATCAATGTGCAAATTTTGGTTTATTATTAATAGCACATATTACATTAAACTTGCCTGTAATGTTAGCCATGGTATCCACCACTCTGATCCACTGAAGCTTTTCTTTAGCTCCAACTGGATACCAGTGCACTACATACTCAGTTATATTGCCTGTAGTAGCAAGCATCGGCCAGGAAGAGGGCAATACTTTTATTTGAGAGAATACGTGACACAATATGTAGAACTAAACCTGCAAAAACAAAGCAACAGAATTATTTATTTTGCTTGATTTATCATATGCATTGAGTCATGTTTCACATTAAAGTGATGGTTCACTCAATAAGGAAAATTCTGGCATCATTTACTTCTTTCTTTCTTCCACAGAACACAAAAGAAGATATTTTGAAGAATGTTGTTAACCGGCACCCATTCACTTGCATTGGTTTTCTGTCCATTCAATAGAAGTGAATGGGGGCCAGTGCTATTCGGCTACCAACGTTCTTCAAAATATTTTCTTTTGTGTTCTGCGGAACAAAGAAAGTCACACAAGTTTGAAATGACAAGAGGGAGTAAATGACGACAGAATTTTCTTTATGTTTGGGTGAACCATCCCTTTAACTCTGAGTAAAGCTTTACTTGTGTGACTCAATGTTCAAAATGGTTTTTTATTGCATTGCTGGACAAAATGGCTGAGTACCAAGGAAGTGTGTACTCATCTATGCTTACCTGGAGAGCGTAACTCAATAAATTTAGCAGGTGATTGACCCTTCGAGTTAATGGCAGACACTGAGACTGAACAGGGATGGCAACAGATGATACGACTGGTAATGTTGGAGGCCACAGTGGTTGAGTTCATCTTCTTCTCCGTCTGGACACTTATATTATATCTTTGAATCTTTCCTTTGGCTTCTGATTTGTTCAGTTTCTAAAACAAAGTATAAATCAATAATTTACTTTCTATCAAAATACACTGATTCTTCATTTGTGCCGACAAAATGATCTTTGTGTTCATCTTTTCATATCACATCCATCATTGTCAACTTTATCAACCACCATTTTTGGGATTCAACAAAATATAATCAATAAAATGGTGAAAATTCGATAGATGGAGCTAAATGTTTAATAACCTTTATGCAGTCCGAATTCTGTGTTGTAATAGGAGTTATATTTGCAAAAATAAATATTTCACATGACAGCACACAATAATATTGCATCTGGTAGTGTCAACAAATGTATCTTTTGATGACGCTATCAAATGTAACGAAGAAAAATGTGTAAAAACCTGAATGCACAACAAACAAACTGTCACTGTGTCAATAACATGACAATAGCAACACCTTTTAACGAACAAGTTCTCAAATCCATCATTTCCTCTAAGCCCCTGCTCAATTTTTTGTAAACTGAAACTTGAACGGCGGCTATCTTTTGGTTTCAGGCTAACACTGGGAAGATGCAATACACACTTTGCAAGCCATTGGTTTGACCTTTAAAAGTGAGAAATGTTTGGGTGATGGTGTCCATAGATCTGTCCACAGAATATGTGCCCTTGATCTAAACAATGCAGATAAATGCTAATATTGTCATTATGAAAAAAAATATTTTAGTTGTTGAAGTGTTATTGGTTACTTGCCTTCCAAAATATTCGGAAACACGTTTCAGATCTTGGCTCCTGGATGTACCAGACATCAAGTGCCTTGTCAGGAGCTAAATACGGATTTATAACGCAAAAACAAACCAATAGAAACATTTATTTAACCATCACTTAACACACATATCAATTGAGCATAACCTCTTAATTTCTACTGAGCTGTTTTTAAAGTTATCTGTTGTTTTTGTAAAGTTACTTTTTAAAGCAAAAAGACATTTGAATTACCACTTCGTGAGCATTGCAAACTTCTGGTTATATGCTACACATTCTTATTTATAAACGCTTTAATCTTTCAACCTTTCATAAACACCTGTATCGTGCGGACAAAAAGCGTTCCAATCCTACGTCACTAGAGTCATCTTATCTAACACCATCTTAGTTCTAAAGCACTCTTACCAGAACACAACATTCATTTGACTCCCCTTACAACTTCTGCCTGTTTTTAAAGTACACACGCTAACTGCCTTTCAAATCCCACACTGCCTATTTTAACAAAACTTTACAAAATAGTTGTTTGAGTAATATAATGTCATTACTTACCTTCCTCTTTGGTTTCTGCTTCTTTTGCCCGACTCAAGTCGCTCCATAGGCCCACTGTTTGATTTCTTTTTCTTCTGATCTGGAACTCGTATGTGGTATATGGGCGCAGTGATGATATGTTCAAACTTCTCCCAGTGTAAGTCTGTAAAGAAAAACAGCACAATTGGATGTGTTGTTAACTCACCATTTGTTAATGACTTTCATTTATTGCTCTGGCATACATACTCTATAGAGATAGGACCCTCTCAATGTGGAGAATATGTCTACTTCATCGTAATTGCTTTGTAAAGCATTGCATACAATGATTGTGCACAAATATCTGCACCGACAGAGGCACCAGGTTAGCAAAAATACTTTTTCTTCAAGCAAATCTTTAAAGGTCCAGTGTATGACATTTAGCGGCATTGCAACCAATGGCTCTCTCCCCCCTCCCTTTCGTAGCACTACGGCAGCTGAAACAGCACTAAGATTTCGTCACGTTTTCGCTTCTTTGTCCAAGGAGAGAACGTATTTACGAAACGAGCTCTGTTGAGCAGTCCATTTAGGGCTACTGTAGAAACAACATGACGAATTCCATGCAAGGGGACCCGCAGGTATGTAGATGTAAAAACATAACGCTTCATTATGTTAGGTCTTTATACACCTCTGCATTTCTACCAAAAGATCCTCCAAAAAATTACACATTGGACCTTAATTCTCCACCGATCCATTGGGCAAATCAACTGATAACCCATCCCCAAACTCATTTCATTGGTTGGATCTTGCCAAAATTGATCTAAACCTTTCTTCGCTTTGAATGAAAACAAATGGAAATCTTAGGCAACATGTAAACACTTCTGTTTGCTATACTATAACAATGAGATTGTGATAATCTTTCTGAAACAAATTCATTCACACAGAATAATGAAAAGATACATTGTGGGAAGAAGAGCACCAAGTCAGTGGTTCAGTTTCTTGATGATAAGGGCAAAGAAAAACCCCTTTCTTGACATTTCATGTTCCAGGTTTGAGTCATCATGGAGGGCTTGCGGTCTGGCAACCCAACTAATCTATGAGGTTTTGTGGGTTTTGCCTATGTCATCATGAACGATCTGCAACTCCGCGTTATGCTTTACCAACTTTACCAAAACAGATGACTGATAGATCCGGAGATAAAATTAAGTGGAAAGACTATGATTTTGTAACTGAAAATGGTCTGATCAGTATCATACTTTGAACATCCAAGTTTTATTACGCATGACATTTTGCTGTAGCTTATGGCGATGCAAAAGTTATGGGTTCAATTTTTAGGGAAAACTCATACTAATAAAATGTGTGCTTTAAGTCGATTTGGATATAAGTTAATGATACAAAATTCTTGGTTATATTCAACCTAGTGTTGCGTCAAAAAGCGTCGAATCCAAGCGTTGGGTTGTATAATAACCCATGCTGAGTTTCATCCCAAAAGTCCTGGGTTGGTTTAACCCATTGTTGGGTCGAATATAAACATTTTCTGGGTTAATTTATCCCAGTGGTTGGGTTTGTCCATTTTTGACCCAGTGTTGGGTGTAACACAATAATAAATAACATTTTAGAATCAGACATTGTACCTGGAGGCTCTGCCAGATCTGATGTTTCACTCTGTATTTGACTTCAACCAAGTTCATGCTGTGATTGTCTATGCGTAGTTGGCACCGTCTGGAGAAACATTTGACATGACTGATATTAGGCCTTGAGGGTTTTACTGTAAATAAACAAAAAAGTAATTAGTGACACAAAATAGGTCAGTCAAATTTTTTTTAGTGCTGTTTGTGGTAACAATAACCTCAGTAGGTTTGTGTAAACCCAACCGATTCTGTAAAGTTGACCTATTTTTTTATGAAATCCCCTAACCCAGAGCAGGTGTAAAACAACAAAACAAGCAATAACAGATATGTTATTTTGAGTTTTTGTATATATGAGTACATTTTATTTGCACTTTGATTTAAACATTTCTGTGTTAACCCACTGCGTAGCCCACCGCACGAAACATTTACATGAGAACATAACCGTGGAAATTTCACACTTTACCAAGGAAAACCATAAAAGCACGCAATCCGGAGACATTTTAACCCTCTGCACAGTGCACAAAAAAAAGAGTTTGGCTTTGATTTCAAGTCGAACAGCATTTTTGCTTTGTATGAACAGAAATTTGCTTTCGCTGTAACTGTTGCATTTAGATAGGACGTAATGCAAACTCTACCGTTTTAAAGGTTTCAAACTGCCATTTTAAAGGTTAAAGAATACGGATTACAAATCAAAAGAAAAGCTATCATAAATTATTTTTTAACTAATTTAAATATTAAAATATTATATATAAAATATATAAAGTGAGTTAATGAATTAGCTTACATGAACTAACAACAATATTTCAACAGCATTTATTAATCTTAGTTTATGATCATTTTGAAGCATTTACATTTTAATATCAAAAGTTGTAACATAACCATGAACCACCATGAATAATTGTACTGATATTAACTAACATGAACAAGAATTAATACATTCCGAAAAACTATTGCTCATTGTTAGTTCATGTTATTTAAAGGGATACTTAACCCAAAACTAAAAATTCTGTCATATTTACTCACCCTCAGATTGTTCCAAACCTGTATAAGTTTGTAATAGCTTAGTTCTGCTGAACACACAGGAAGATAACTGGAAGATTGTCAAATCTCACCCCCCATTGACTCCCATAGTATTTATTTTCCCTACTATGGCAGTATATGGTGGGAGAGATCTGACATTCTTTCAAATTTCTTTCTGTGTGTTCAGCAAAACAAAGAAATGTATACAGGTTTGTATAAAACATTTATTTTACATGAACAATCTAAGGGTGATTAAATGATGACAGAATTTACTGTTGCACTTTATTTTACAGTACGTGTACCTACTGTATAGTGTATTTACTCACCTAAGAAAGAACTGGGTAGTATAAGTTAACTACATGGTAAATGTATAGGTTCAAGGGTAGGTTCAGGGATAGGACCTAGTTATTACCCAGTTATTATATTTACTGTAATAAGTACACAGCATGTACAAGGGAAACAGGACTGTAAAATAAAGTGCGACCCAATTTTCATTTTTGGGTGAAGTACAGTATCCCTTTAATGAATTTCTTAACGTTAAAAAATTCAACCTTAATGTAAAGTGTCAATTCTGTCAATACATTTTTTACCTATGTTGCTGAGGATGAAGTTGTGTGGACCTGATACATTTGATCCCAAGCCATTTGAGACATTGAGCCTCAAAGTGAGTTGTGACATTGAACCAATGATGGGGAATGTGGCAAAACAAAATCTTGAAGAGTTCATCATACTCCTGTAGAGATGGGGCTGGCCACCCAGTACCCTGATAAAAACAAATTGACATAGTTTAGCATCCAAAATTTAATGTAAAAGAAATATTAAAGACTCTTGTTTGTCTTGTGATTTGCAAACTCGATGCTAACTCGATGGTTATTTGACGACTCTTTTGAACTTACCATAACTGACATGTGGTCGGGACCTTGGTATCCCTTCCTATTTTCCAAGTGCATGTGACATTGCCAGATTCAGTTTTTCGAATGCAGGTCAGGTTTTGTGGAATGTCTGGTGGATCTGAAAAAGACATTCACATGACTGTGTCACACATGGAATTTGCATAAATACATACAAACATTTATTCATTTGGCAGACGCTTTTATCCAAACGGACTTACAAGTTGGAGAGTATATAAATGAATAACTCTGAATGTTATGCAGGCAGCTATTGTAAATTTCAGCTTTTCATTACATTTGTCCACTGGTCCGAATAACTTCATAACAGCTGTCATGGTTTTAGTTTCAGATGACATGAAACTAGGTTTTGTTTACCTCTCAGATCATATTTTGGCACGGAGGTTATGCATAAAAACTCAGCTGGCTTCATTCTATGCATGTAAAAGCCTTGTTTTAAAATATAAAGTTTCCACACAGCTTTACCAATTAAATGCTGCGACCTTTTCAATCATTTCAGTAAGAAGTTTCCCTAACACTTTAAAATATATTTTTATGATTTCCTGCAAACAACTTTCACTGCTAAATCCAGCATTGCCATGAAGAGTAAAAATAAAGAAATATTACAGAAAGTTAGAAAGACTGTGCTTACATCCAGGAGCGATGTCAATTCCACATGGTTCTGGGTCTTTGTTACATTTGCAGGTGAAGATGCTCAACTTTGTTAAATTCTTAACATTCACAGACACCACATTTAAATCTGGTGACTCTTCGCATTTAATTTGTTCACCGTCTCGAAAAACGATTTTTTGGCATTCCTTGTTAAAGAAACAGGAGACTGTTAAATCGGAACCTACAAGGACTTCTTTGCCTATGTTTGAGCGGGCAGTGCACACTGGATCTGCAAGAATACAGAATACATACATAAAAACAGTACAGAAGCATCAAAATAAATGTCATGATAGACTCAAATGAATGTATCGAGGCAAAGAGGTGCTGTGCACTCCATTAGAAATAGACTTGTTGTTTGGTTACCAACAGTGTTCAAATATATCCTTAGTATTCGGCAGAAGAATGAGATTCATACACATTTATACAATTCACTCAAGTTTGGAATGACATAAGGGAATATGATGAAATGAATTATTTTATTTTTAAGACATTTTTTATATTAAGATAGCTTAGATAGTACAATGCTCAGAGTCCACTGACACAACCGGTGCAGACAAGATTTTTATATTTAGTTGAACTACTTTATTATAGGAAAAGTAAAGTAACCAAGAAGTAACTTTTTTGATAGATATGTATTACCACAGTTTGAATGCAGTCATCATGGTTCAATAATGGATACTACAGTGTGACCATGGTAAGTTTATGGTAAGCTATATGTACTACAAACATAACCAATAAAAAAAACTATGGTTGCTAGTTAAATCTTTTTCGTAAGGGATATTTCACAACAGTGTCAACAACAACAAAATTCTGATACTGTGGTTAAACTATAAAATGACGTAAATGCAACGTAAATAAATAGCTCAAGTCAATGCACATGCCATTCACTTTCTCAGCTTGTGCTGGTTTCAATAACGCAATACACATTCGTAAGTGTAAATAAGAATAAAATCTTACTTCCATGTGCACCTGCAGCCAGGCTTAAGAGAAAAACGACGAGCGTCCTCCAGGCACATTCAGGAGACATTGGGCTCAAGCTGCAAATCAGGCAAACTCAGAAAGTTCATCACCCCTCGTGCTCTGCGGGCAATATGCGGATTTATAGTGGATTGGTAACACGTCCTCCATACTTTATTTCCATCTTGAGAAAGTCAACTCGCATGATAAATAAGGAAGATCGGTGATACTATATTCAAGACCGCAAACGCTCATTTAAATCAACGAAACACACGTTCAGCTCCGCTCACTATCGTAACGGCACCGATGTAGTTTGACGCGTCGCTGTATATCTAAAGGCTTTTAAAGTAGTAGCCTACTAAGCGCTTAAAGCCAGAATGTTATCATACTGGGGTACGTTGCACTTACCCCTGCCCATGGGACAGTAATGTTGAGCTTGCTCATTTGCGCTGATGGTGTGTTTTAAGGCGGCGGTGTAACGCTTCAAGCGCATCTCCTCCCTCTCCTCAACTGAGAAGTGAGAGGGCAAGACTAGTTACTTGCGTAACGTGAAATGAGTAAACAGTCTGTAAGCCTGCACTTTGTATACAGTTACATGTCATGTATGCACAAATGTCATCTTTTGTTTGGACCTTAAAGAAAGTCCGTTTAAACAGCCAAACGGCACATTAAATAGGCGAGGAGTAACTTTTCCGGTGTTTAAGATTAAAAACAAAAAACAACTTCATTCCTCAGTGGGCAACTGCATACTTATGAAACCTTAGCTATTAAACATAGATGAATTTTACGTACAAAACAATATGATCTAATAGCAATACATTCCTACTAGTCATTCATTTGTATTTCTTTTATTGTATTGGTGTGGAACAAGATTCCACCTCAAGGAAAAGCAATGAAGGCCTAGGCCTAACTAATAGATACCACTTACTCATCTCTTTAGCCTTCTGGGAGATAAAGTTTTACCAATATCTGCCAGTTACGACAAAACAGTAAGTCAAGGCAACTTATGAATAGAATTGAAAGGAAACGTACGTATATCATTGGGCTCTCTGGGATACAAAACAATAAGTCAATTTCCAAAAAGTCATTTGCAACAGCGCAGGGGTTTCATTTTCTACATGTAAAGGTCGAAGTTTTTTTTACCAAGTTGTGGTGATGTGGTACTTCTCTCAGCCTATACAAGTATTTCTTCCTGTTTTACACATATTACAAATGCAATATAAACCTTAACATAAACTCACACAACTTGCACGTATTTTAACAAATGTTGTCTTATTTAGATTGAGAAAAAAGCCAAAAACGTTTGTAAGGTATACGGGTACTTATACCTACTTTTACATACCCAACCTTCTCCCCATACGTCACACATTATCTCATCATGTGTCATCAATACCACAATGCTAAAGTGGAAATTTGCCATGATATCATTTATGCAGAGATCTTGACATATGCTGTGAACGAGCTCTCGAGATGTTGAGCTGTATTCTTAAGGGCGACATAAGACATTTCTCAGGAAGTTTTAAAAACAGCTTTGTGGTGTAGTGATCTCTGCAGGGCATTATGGTGTGTCTAACTGTTTACAGAAATAAACCTCTTGGGACCCACTGGCTAATTGCACATGGCAAAAATAACATTTACAAGGTTTGAACTGACTCAGATTGTGATAATGATAATAAACAGAAACGCTTCTCCCATGTTAAAATGCATGCAATGGATTTAATTTCAGTTAAAATTGTCAGTGATTCCAAGAGAAAAGTGAGCAAAGATGAATAAAAGCACCATATTTTTTTTAAACTAAAGCCATAAATGAAGGTGTCTCCGCTCAATGAACTTTATAACAGCTGCACTTCATGGCACAAACATTTTATTCTGATATTTCCTCTAAAAGCTGTTTAGTAAGGAGACATGTTGTCCCTTGTGACGGCTCAAGCAGCCTGTGCAAAAATCTGAACTCTTCCTGTATAAAACTATTTTTAAAAAGCAGATAAGTCACCAAATATATAAAAGTTATGATACAAGCACCGTCAGTGTCATGGTTATTGTAGACAAGTGTCCTGGCTGTTTATTAAAAGACATGTATCCGTCAAAACACATGCACTCTAAGTATTTTAGTAAGAAGATTTACACAGCGCTTACAAAAAGAAGTTTATTCAAGTGAGCTATTAGTATCTTTTAGAACAAAAACAAGAAATTATACTTCCGGTCTATATTTATGTACTTCGAAGAAATATACTTAAAATGACAATTGGGATTCTTGATCTATACTGACGGAAAAATCGAAGTATATTTGGCCAATACTTGTCCTCAATCTTTTAATGAAGTACACTAAGTAAACTTGACTTGAAGTGTACTTTAATCAAATAAAAATATTGAACTAGTAAAGTACAGTATACATAAATGTTCACTTGTAGTATAGTTGCAATACAAACAAAAACATAAGTAGCTGTGCACTCAAAGTTACACATAAAATATACTTAAAAGCCTACTTTTAAAAACTAAAAGTGGGTCAATTTAGTTCCAAGTAGTATTGAAATAGCACACGTAAAGTATATTAATCCATTGATATAATACCTACTACAAAAATATTATATTTTATAATAGTATATAATATAATTTTTTACCAAAAAAATATTCCTATTACTTTTTGTAAGGAAGCGCATGAATCGCTTATGGAGATTTACAGATCTGAAGTACAGTAAGTCTTCAATGCCTAGATATGTTCATTGCTGTGAAAAGTAATGCTTAAGGTAATAGTCCTTGTAGGTGCAACTTAGTTTGTATGTGATCTTAAAAAAGTCTTTATATTATTGTAAACATGGTTAGTTTAAATTGCTCATCAATTACAAGTGATAGTTCACCTAAAAATGAAAATTCTGTCAACATTTACTCTCCCTCATGTCATTTTAAACCTGTATGACTTTCTTTCTTCTGCAGAACACCAAAGAAGATATTTTGAAGAAAGGTGGTAATCGAACAGCACTGGCCCCCATTCTATGGTATGGACACAAAACCAATGCAAGTGAATGGGGGCCAGTTAACAACATTTCTCAAAATATCTTCTTTTGTGTTCTGCGTAGGAAGGAAAGTCATACAGGTTGGAAATGACAAGGGGGTGAGTAAATAATGACAGCATTTACATTTTTGGGTAAACTAACATACTAACTAACTGACATCTCCTATATGCCGTATCATTTAACATTATTACTAGCATTGGTTCAGCGTTCCAAGATTGCTTCTATTTCGTATAACAGCACTAGAACAGTTCACAGTTTGAATCACTCCGCATGTCCGTTTGCTGCATTCCAACATCACTAGTGTCACCAAAGTAACTATTGACTTTTCAAAGAGACTTGCCCCATCGTCCCTTGACAAGCAGAAAGTTCGGCATCATTGCTATGTCGTCTTGATCGATGCTCGGACAAATGCACCCTTCAGTTTTAGATAAAGATGTCAGTGACGGGCCACTTCATTACAAAAGAGCTCCTAATCCTCTTCTTGCAAAAAACTAAAACAACCCCCTTGTGGGGAGTATGGACTAGAATTAAGGAGACAGCTCTTTAGGTCATTAGGAAGTACGGTTTGGTTTATGAATGAACTCTGCTCTACAGTTCGTGTGTCCACATTCCTCTTATCCTCTTTTATTCCACCATCGTTTTCGTTTGATGGAGGGGTTGATAGGAAGCTTTCAAGAACGCTTAAGGATCCAAGACTTCCGTCCATAGGTAAGATGCTATTAAGGCATCCAGGTATCACAGGAATGCTGCTTGTATCCCAACTAAAGTCATAACGCAGATGTAATGGAGACATCAGCGAATGGAATTGATCCTCCTCCTCTTTTACCTCTTCTTCTGTAGTCTCATAGACTCCTTCTGTCCTCTGTGGCTTATAGGGACATTCGATACAATTCTGCCTCTCCACGGGTATTTCTGGGACAACCTCGTGAAGTACAGTTGGATAAGAGTCTTGCCGCTCCCAGGATTGAGTAAGTTCTTCAATAGGAGTTAAGGGAGGATCACTGTCCTCAGGAAGAGGTCCCCATGGATGGTAGCTCTCATCCTAACACCAAACAAAATAGCATTAGGGAATTTGGTTACCTCAAATACGCATATGGAAATTACATTATGATATATCATATCATTATATTTTATGATATTATTATTCACAAATGTTAATACAATGTGGAGAGCGAACAGCTGTATTGAAGGGATAGTCCACTCGAAAATAACAATTCTGTCATCATTTATTCACCCTTATATTGTTCAAATACTGTATGAGAGTAATTTTCTGTGGAACTCAAAAGAAAATATTTTGAGCAATGTCTTAGTGGTTTTGTGTCCATACAATGGACATAAATGGTGCCCAGTGTTGCTTGGCTACCAACATTCTTCAAAATATCTTCTTTTGTGTTCTGCAGAAGATAGTTAGTCTCACAGGTTTGGAATTAAATGAGGGTGAGTAAATGAAAATGTTTCCTTTTTGAACTATATCTTTAAATATAAGCAACACTTACAGGCTGCCATATTCCTGTAAACTACCCAAACATACAGGTGTGGCTCCTGCTCAATGGAGTTTGACACAGATGCACTTCTGACACACAAATTTTATGAGTTCTAGTCAACCACACTGACATTTCCCCTAAAAATCATTACGTGAGCAGACAGGTTGTCCCTTGTGACCGCTTAAGCAGTCTGTGTAAATCTGAGTTCCTCACGTGTAAAACTACATTGTACAAAAGCAAATAAATCACAAATGTGAACCTGCCTGTGAAAACCAAGATAAAGTAATTTCATCTACATAAAATCACCGCACTGTAAAGCATAATGTAAAGTACAATGTAAATATATCAAGTTGATTTCTTTCATTTTTAACTGAATAAGGCAATGTCAAAAATTGAAATCATAGTGAAATTAAAAGTTGAATTCACACTTTAACTCTTTAGGTATAAACATTATTACCTTTAGTAGTTTTATGGCGTTGCTATTATCAAATTTAGGTAAATTCTCAAAAAGCCATGTGACTCCCATGGACGTGCACATCTTCATCATTCTGTAAAAAGATTTTTTAACAAACAAGATACACAGTTAGACAAACATAACGTCTTCACCTTATCACTACAGTAAATGTCTTTATCATCTGTGGCTGTGACTGTAACATTATGAAGTACACTACTGCAGACATTAACCACATTATGAAACGGTGTGCAGAGAAACAGTAGTGCACACAATGAGTAAAATCATAACCCCCTCACTCAGCACATCACCTTTGCCGCACACAGTTTAGATACATCAGGTTGGCTAGGATCACTATAGGAAGAGCAGCCACCAAGCAAAATCCAGCTACCATTCTATCTGCAATGTTCAGAAAGACAAGAGTTGGTATAATACTTGTAGTAACTTACACTAATAATACGCTCTAAAACTGTAAAATCTGTCATAATCTAAAGTTAATTACAATACATCTTAACTCAACCTTATGTTGTCCCTTTTATGTGTTAAAAATACTTTCCGGACAGGGATTAGCCTAATCCAGGACTAGGCCTAGGACTAGATGCGACGCGACAAAAGAACAAATCACAACCTGTAATCATTTTATATTTTGTCCACACTGGATGCGAACGAGCCGCGTTTAAGTCATTTTAAAAACATACTTTGCAAAAATAAAACTACTATGTGCATCTTAAAACAAAACAATCACACTGATATATTTTAAGATGTGTCAGTGCCAGTTGTTTCTGATCAAGACACCTATTACATCGTGTCTACACCTGATGCGGGGCCACACGACATGACACAACAAGAGACAATAGACCCATTATAATTTTACATTTTGTCCACACTATATGCAGCGCGACGCGACATGACAAACCCATTAAAGGGTTTAGAAACTCTGTCATCATTTAATCAACCTCAAGTTGTTCTAAACCTGAAGACATAAGATATTCGGAAGAATGTTAGCAACTGAGATTTCTGGGGCATCATTGACTACCATAGTAGTAAAAAATAATTTTATATTTTTTTGTTCTATTTAAGAAAAAATAAGATATTTTGAGGAATTCTGGGGCACCTTTGACTACAATTAAAATGTTCTACTATGATGCCCCAGAAATGTCAGTGTCTAACATTCTTCATATCTTTCTTTGTGTTCAACCAAACAAAGAAATTTAAACAAGTTTTGAACAACTAGACAGAGTAATTCATGACAGAATTGTCTGTGGTGAACTACCACTTTAAGAACAAGGCATTTGTCATGTCGTTAAAATTGTGTTAATGTGATAAAATTCCACAACACAAAAATGTGTTGTTATTTAACACGTTCTTTTAAAGAGTGTAGTGTCGATACTTGTAGAAACACAAACATTATGCACAACCCATTCACCACCTGCATTGACTTTGGTGTTTTTACATTGGTGTTGTTTTACTCTCTCATCAGGTACCTGTTGTGTAGTCTGACACAGTCTTCCCAGATGTCAAACTCCTGTCAGAATAGCAGGTGGCGGCTTTCCCTTTGGGTCCTTCACCCGCAGAGTTCCATGCCGAGACCAGTACGTCGAAACTTTCTTGCGGATCCAGCATCTTCCAATTTAGAGATCTTGGAAGTGTGTAGGGTAGAGTTGCTGCAGTAAGAATACACAACATAATGACACAACCATACAGAGATGAAAACATTTGCGTATTCTGGTGCAATATGGTGCTCACGACATTAACGACCCCAAAATCACGGTCTGCAAATGCATATATGTTAATTTCTTAATTATATAAATATTAAAGGGGTCATAAGGCACGAATACGTGTTTTTCTGTGTCTTTGGTGTATTATAAGTTGCCCATGCTTGTATAGACACGTACAATTGCAAAAATGAAAGTGTCGGAACAAAACATGCATTCTATCTAAAATCGAATGCTCACCCAGACCTGCCTGAAACGCCTCGTGTAACCACACCCCCACAAATCTACGTCAGATGGTGGTATGATTTGACTAAGACCGCCCAAATGTATACGCAAGTAAGGTGGGTGTACCTGTCAGTACAATTGCTTGGGAACCTGATGTTCCAAATATGGTAAGAGGCGTTACATTTCCGTCACAAGCTTGCAGTATTCGACCAATCACTATGCTCTGGTTAACTGGCCAATCATAGCACACTTCGCTTTTCAGAGCGATGAGCTTTGTAAAAAATCTGCTCGTTCAGAGAGGCGGGGCAAAGAGGAGATACAAACATGCACGGTGTGTGGAAAATACAGCGTTTTTGAACCTTAAATCGTATATACACATTGCATTACCTCTAAAACAAACTATACTATTTGTTTAAGCCGTTTCATATGACCCCTTTCAGATTCGCTTCCCTAACACTGCTAAGTCTGAGTCTGCTTGAGATGGTTGACAGTTACCGATTAACAGTCTCTTTTTGAATCATACTTTCATATCTGAATAATGCTAGTCAAGACAGGCAGTTTAAATGGCTTCAAGGTTCAGGGTCTGGAGATGAACCTGTGAGTCTGAATATAAGCCCTGGGTGTATTTGACCTAAAGTCAAACTAATGTTAAACACTAAACTGTTTAACGGCTCAGTAAGGTGGGAATATCTAACACCTTTTGAAAACTGATGTTCTTTTGTCGCCTGTTCTGCATTTCTCGACAACGTTTTTACACCACAAGATGTAAACAGACTTTTTCTGACAACTTTCTGACCAAGTTCTGTTGTCTGTTTAAAAGTTTGGTTAAACTAGCTTTACACTGGAAAAGGTACAAACATTTTGCACATAGCCACATGTCTTCCGCTGCTGCCTCTACTTCCTGTCATGCCTCAAGCCACATGTTAAGAATAGCTGCTTAGTCTCAGTCGAGTGTGCCTTATCTGTAGCTCTAAGAAGGTACTAAAATAACATTGAAAGAACTTTATTTCATTGCAGTAATGACCACCTCTAGACAGTTTTCATACAAATCATTCAGACAATAGCTTTTATGTGTAGAATGCGCAACTACTGTGCCCAGGCAGGACTACGCAGGGCATACGAACACCCACTCATTTATAAACCGCAGTATACTTTCTAATATTTCGCTTCACCACAAGTATTTTATAAATTTAGAAATTGAAAGTTACACTCGTCTGCCTAAGAATGTAGGGCCCATCAATAACTGTTTTCAGTTTTACTTCAAGGTGACATGAGGGCCGGTCCCAGTGATATCTTTTTTCCACTCCCCTTACATTTTGTTTTGCAGTAGTAAAATAATATCTCAACACTACTATACAACGATGTCAACCAAACTATAAATAAAAATGAAGTCAAAAGTTTTTCATGGGAACTATTTGTCAGCTCTGTAGCATGTCAAAGCAAAACTTACCCACATACTTACTTTGACCTAAAGCAATTGCAACTTTAGATTATTAAGGCATTTTAAATCATGCGCTAATGCAATATCATAGTGGTCACAATGTTAGATGTGTCCATAACTATAACTATAATCCCAATTTAACCAGCTAATTTACATAAAAAGTAAATGTTTTACAGTGCAGGCAAAAAAAACACGCTCTTCATCATTCTCAGACAAGTAATGTGCGTGTTGAGGAGTGGGGTTACTGGAAGAGGATGTGGACGTTTTCAGTAAATGGTGGAAAACCCTGTCGTCAAACTGTGGGGTGTGACAGTGACGAGTCTCAAACCATAGACAGGTAGATTTTTTCCATTTGCTAAAAGTATAAAGGTGCACTGGATCACTTGTGGGTCAGTTGTGGGTCAGTTTGAAGACACCAGTTGCTAAACTAACACAAATAAAAAACTAACTAAAACATTTTTACAGCATTGTGATAACGCTGGCACAAAACTGCACACTACACTGATAACAACACCAATGTCATTAATCATTAATAAAAGTATAAGTGCAATTGGATAAAAATGTAATGCATAAATGTAAATGTAGTGCATCACACTCCTCCCCCAGTGTCATAAACAGACACATATAGACACAAACCCCAAAGCTCAACAAAAACAAGTGTATTACTCACTGTTTTGAATGAGCGTCTTGTCAGTGTGTCTCCAAAAGTAAATGGTATAGTTTGTGATAAATCCCCTCCGTTTCTCTTGCTCTAATTCTTCCCATTGGATGAGAACGTGCTTCTCCTCTACAGGAGTTATTGACACATCTGGACCAGTCAATGGCTCTGACAAAATAAAAATAAAAAAACAGCAGGATTATGATAAACAGAGTCATCTATATAATGCTGAACAATTTAAAACCAAATTCTCTATAGTCTACAAATTCTCAATCGTTGCCCTCATGTGGAAATGTGTTTTCTCATAACTCTACTTATCTACACAAGTATTTGTGATAAGTTTGACAACTAACAGCTCTGACAACTCTATCACTGCCCTCTTGTGGGAATGTGCTCGCTTCACAAAATATTTATAAGTGATACATTTCCCAAGTACAGTTTGCCTGATATAAAACATAAATTCGACCTTTTAAAAAAAGATTTATGAGTCTTGGGATTTTTTACATTGATCTCTAATATCGCCATCTAGGTTTGAAACATAAAATGATGCCTTTTTGATTCGGCTAAATCCAACCTGAGAACTCAACTGTTAAATAATGATTATAAGCTTACTGTTGTGAAACATACGGCAATGAGACTGTTTTCAACGCTGGTTGTTTATGTACTTTTGTTCAATATATAAAAATAATTTTAAAGAAATATTAAAACCCTGTTACAGTTTGCAGCTCTAAAAATTGTTCTAAGTTAGGAGGGTTAGTTCTGAAACTGAAACATACAAAACTGAATAATTTTATTTTACTTTTGACTTAAAACTAGTAAAGATCTATATACTGCATTTATTAATTATATACCATATATGCTATTGTGGCATATACACAATATATGCTATTGTGGCAATTCCCTTGTGTGACAACTAGCCCCACAAACCTCATGAACTTACTCTCTTCTTTTGAATAAACTTGACCAAAAGCAGGATCTGAAACTCCGCTGGCTTCTTCAATATATAAAGAAATGTTATACAAGACACCAGCTTGCATACCTGGAAGTACAGTTTAATAATAGTTTAAGGATTTTAAAATGAAATCATCATTTAACCCGCTTTATTTCATCTTTATTTTTTCTTTGATCTGTACATCTAGAAATGGGTTTGAAAAAAGTTTTACCTTCAAGGAATGTATAACTGCTGTCTTTTGCTAATCTCTTCCATTGTAAATGCACTGGACTCTTATGCCACTGGACTACAAAACCCATAATTCTTTCCACACCCTCGCTGTAATGAGACACGTCCCAATCTAGAAGCACACTGCCCCCTGGTGCTGGAGCTAAATATGTTATTTTAGGGGCTGGTTTACCTGTAAAGAACATAAAACGGAAAAATATCATATATATAAACTGCAATGTGGAGCAACAGATCAACCGTTTTGTCTTCAAAGCCACCCCATTGTCCACAACAATATTTGAAGGCCCTCCCATTTATAATGTCTAGCTTGGCATACTAAAAAAGTGGGACTCTAATGTTCTGAATTGTTTATATTTGTGTAGTTTTATCTTATATTAATGCTTGCTTTGTTTTGTTTCGATCCTTTTAAGTTATCTGAAGTCCCCCTTGGAAGTTTGTTGAAATGGAGTCCCAGCCACCCGTTTGAGAAACAGTGATGCATATATCTTTTAGATCATTAAAATAAGTAAATAATTAATAGATAATTAAAGTTTTACCTGTATATGTCAAGCTGACAGCTGCTGTGGGGGAGGAGCCAGCAGATGAAATAGCATTGACGGTAATCTCTGCCACTTTAAGGGGAAGCTGAAGTGTGTGACGAGTGACATCAGATGAGCAGTTCATTTCATGGACTTTGTCCATTTCTTCATAAGATAATTTGTACTGTAACACATTTCCTGTGTAATCTTCTGATTTATATGGCTAGAAGACACAGTAAAAGTGAATAGTCAACGCAAATGAGATCATGCATATCATACATTTATAAGGTTTCAAATGTAACCCTTATTAAACTAATTTAAAAGCCAATTCACTGTATCTACAAAGACATTTGTGTGATTCTGCTCATCTGCCAGTATGTTTCACTATAGTTCTATTTCGTGGTGTGTAAAATAATTATAGTGCTCATTACTTTTTACATAGGCAGTGATATTATGTAGACATACGATAAACAATAGACACACGAATGGTATGTCTTTTGATTTATTTATGTACGTTTTAATGCATTTTGTTAAAAAACTATATATACATTCTAGAAAGTTTTATAAGTGAATTACCTTCCACAACACTGTAACATCCTGAAGACCATGGGCATCCTTCTTATTGATTATTCTCCACACATCCAGTTTGTGAGAGGGTGCTAGGGAACAGAATTCAATTTACAAAATAACTGTTAACACTACTTAAACATATTTGTCTGTAAAAAATACATAATTGAACCAACCATTCAAATTCAAGTCTAATGTGTTGTGTTCTACTTGATTTAATTTTAATTTAGGAAATTCGATTAGGTGTCATTTTGATTTACCTATTCCAGGGCTGTTTATGTTGAAGGGGTGACTCCACATGCTGCAGTTTGTTGAATTGACACACACTCTCAGCTCCAGCACATATGACATAAATGGTTCTAAGCTTTCCTGCATTAGTATGAGTCCATCTTGAAGCTCTGTCACTTTTCCCAGAACCTGATTTGTTCAAACAGCAAAACTTATTGTGATGGTGCCTTGATTTTTAATAAAAACTTTTCGTCTTTTATTGCTTTTTTAATGTAGCAATGCAAAAACAAACAAGATTATTACCCAGTCCTGATTATTCTGCACGCTTCTGAACCTTAAGCTTGGTTTCAGCGAATCATCAGAGCTCTCCCACCGTATTGTAGGAGAAAAAGAGCCATTGTTGAACTCAACCTTCGTTATCACTGGAGTGCTTGGAATCACTAAACAAAAACAATATGTTCAATATCATTAAATTCAGACCGAAGGCAAATAACAAGATGATAAAATCAAAATCAAAATCAAAATGAGAATGAGAATATTTGTATCTCAAAGTGCCAAGGTGCTTCAGAAATGAGTAACTGCATGATTTGATCTCTTACCACAGTTCAAAACTGAGAAGGTGAAAGTGGAGTTAGCCTCTCCTAATTCATTGTGCCCCTTTACATGCACTTCATATGTTAAGGTTTCATTAAACACAGATCTTGGAACAGAGACATGGCCATTCTTCATTTCATACTGAAGGGATTGAGATGTCCATTCACTTTGCATTTGAAAAAGACATGGCAAATCAGAGAAGGAAAAAAACTTTAGAACACGGTTTGCATGCACAGACTGAGATTATTCATAAAGGCATGATTGGTAAATTACAGAATTTTGACTTTCTGGTACAATCTGGTATGATAAAATATGCAACAAGAACACCTTTCAGCTGAAATTCATCATTTTACAAACTTTTTTAACAATTCACAATTTTTTTTCAAACTTACTGCTCAAATGTTACTGTGTAGTTGGTAGATAAATGTGTCTCAGTTGTGACTGCCATGGAGCAGTTCACATAGGCTGAATGTCTGTGCGTGACGCAGTTGAACTTTGTTGGCTTTGGTGGCGGATCTAAAACAGAACATTCCTTAATATCAGTTTCAGCAATTGCACAATATTCATGATCAAAAATAAGTTTGTTGTCATTTATTTCAATCAAAGAAGTAAAATTGTTAACTTAACCTAAAAATACTAAAGCAATTATTAATAACAATGTTATATTATTACAATCAATAGCACATTGTAATATAAAATACATTCAATATACTATGACACTATAAAATGCACAGATTTAAATATAAATGTCATGAAACTTAAAATATTTACTGTATGTTAACTATTGATCTGTTAATCATAAACAATCATAAAGCAATGTGTTTTAGTTGATTTACTTAAGTTAATTGTATTAATAAGCTTCATAAATATGCATGAATATATGAACCTACAGCCAGCTGTGAGATCTTGACCGCAAACAATGTGCCAGCTTTTATTCTGCTTCACCCTGCAGAGGACCCAGGATCTGGGCTGATTGACGACTATCTCAGTTTGTACAAAAGAGCAATTCGTTTTTTCGAAAATGGTCTTTCCATTGAAGGCTATGGCAAAGTGTCTGCCACACCTTTCAGTGTCCGACTGGCATCGTACTGTCAAGTTTGTGCCCAGACGAATGATGTTTGATTTTACTATCACCGTTCCAGCACAAATGATTCCGTAGCATCCTAAGTAGCGAGTTAAACCAAACAAGAAAGATAATAAATAAGAATAAATAAATATGGTGGTGGAAACTTGAAATACATGCAATTACTGATAAATCACAATAACTTGGAACACTGCAGTTTACTCACCACATAGCTTGCAGTTGAAAAGAAAAAGGAACACCAGTTGCCAAACTCCAACGATAAAAACCCATTTCATGCTTTTGTCGTCCTGAGTCTCTATGATTATTGAATAATATGTCAGGTATTTGTTTCGATATTTCATGTCTTGTTGTATTCTTTTATTTTTTCTTACTGCCTTAAATTCTCACATACACATGCAAGTGTGTAGGCACCAGAACAAAAAGTGGGTTACCTTTTATACCCGCTTTCCGCAACCCCTTTTTTAAGATGTCACATAATGGTGTCACATAGTTTTCCAGCACATGTCAGACTGTAAAAAAACAACCCAGATGTGATGAAGCTTACCAGAAAATGATAAGCATGTTTGTGACCTATGCAAAAACAGTTGCTGTAGTGAGCACTAACTTTGCATGCGCAACATTTATGTCGACCTGGTTTAATCAAAGATACCTCGCTCTTTGAAGGGGCTATGACCTAGATCTGTGGTATTCATGAAACTCTGAGAATCGTCTGTAACATTTAGGCATCCCACTTTTTAAACCACCTTTTTACTCAGCACTATAAGCATAACCTAAATTATTCAAACCTAAAACGGAAATGTATAAACCTGTAAATAAATATATTTGACCTAGAAGAATACACAGAATTTGATTTTATATTTTCTAGGTATGTTGTAAAAAAACATGCAAACCTTGACTATGCCACATGTGCAAGCTTAATTTGGACTCTTTTGCTGAACTCCTTCATGGTCTGAAGAATAACTCGGTGGATCGAAGTGTCACCAAGATGGGAAGACAAAAATGTTATTGCCTCGATTCATCCTCATCGGCTTGCTCGACAAGACTGCCAGGTTCAGAAGTGACATATGTTATGACCTTTCAAAAACCTGTGGAGGATAAGATACACATTAATTCAGCAACTCAATTTAAAGATCATTGATATGTGATGCTGTCTTTGAAAGCTCTTCAAATGGTTTTCATAAAAAAATCTGTTAACATCAATAAAATCGTAGTTAGCCATGCTGTCCTCACACCTTCCCGTTCACATGCTCAGCCCGTGTGAACACATCGAGTCTTCCTGCTTGCCCTACTTTTTAATTTCCATCTTCAAAGTGCTATGGGGAAACCCCGTGGTAATAATAAACTTGAGATTCAGAGTAATACATGTACTAAGACTTACTAAGTAATATGTTTATAATAAAAAAATTATAAATTAAGAAAAGATATATCCTTTTATTGAATGTAAAGGTATAGAAACTGAAAAAAATGCAGAAAACAATGAGGTTAGTGCCACAGTTACAAATACAGTGGTGAAACTGACACATATAAACCACAGGAAAAGACAGACCTCAAGTCTTAAATAATTAAAGAAAGACAGAGACAGTTGTTTATCTTTTATTTTATTTGAGTATTTTACAGTGATATTTTTACTATAACAATTAGTCTTCCCAACATTTTTCTTTCTGTTCAAATAACTTAATAACAGTATTTTGCATGTTAATCCAAAGATATCTTAATAACTTTGTAACTACAGAGTGTCACAGGAATGCCATTTTATAATCATATTGCGCCCCAGAAATGTTTTCTAAAGATCTAACATTTTCTTTTACAAATCTTTAATAACTGAAATGTGACTTTTAATATAAAATACGTTATTTTTGTAGAAACAAAGGGGTACACATATCCGTTTTAGGGTATTTCTAATGTAGTGCAAACTTTTTATTTTACTCACAGACGTTTAGTTGCAACTTTTGGAAGTAATTACTCATATCCTTGATTTATCTGTTATCTTTTAAATGAAGACATATAAAGACCACCGCGAAAACATTTCCAAACCTTACAAAATGACGACAAATTGACGCACATTCATAAACACATGGATTACAAGGGCAATACAATTAAAATGTTTTCAAAAAATGTAACCATATCTCTCTGTGCTCATTTTGTAACACAACTTGATTACAGCCTGTGGTATTTTGACCTCAATTTTCATTTAGAAAAAACAGCAAGCACCTGCATAACTCAACTGCAAGGTTATCATAAAAATAGGATTGAGCTGCAGACATTTACATTGGTGTTTTGTCAGGGAACCTAAAATGTGGTATCATCAACTAACTGCATTAAAAAACTGAAAACAACACCGAGCAACTAAATCAACTAGTAAAGTAGTGTTATGACTTGACGTTTTGGCCACTAGCTCTCAACTTACTGAATGAAAAACAATTTGCACTGTGTAGCCTACTTGGTATCATTTTATCTGTTTATCCCAACATGACCTGACCCACCAGAATAATAATCCCAGGTCAATTTTGCACGCGCTTGCTTCTACTAATAAAAATGCGTGGCATATAGTGCACAAGTGCACGATTTGGCATGCGCCTTTTCTTCTTTGTCTAACAATGTGCACTGTTGCTATAGTAACGCACTGACGCTTTCTGAAGCGCAGTTTGTCAGTCGAGTCAAATGCAGCGGAGTGCCACCTGATAATTTGTTGCTGGTTACATTATAAAGGAATTGAAGCAAAAAACGAAGGGCCACGACAAAAAAAAGTATTTGAAGAGCAGACAGACACGGTCAAAAGTCCGGTTTGCAGCAGTACAGTAAAGAGAAGACGACTCAGCGTGTTAACATTGCAAGCAAGCAGGTAATTGTCTAGACAAAAGAGTGTTTAGAAAACACCCTACAGTGAGCAAACGCAATTTTAGTCTATTGTTGTCTTATATGAGTAGCCTATATGAATAGAAAGATTGAATAATTATAGCCCTACACATTTTCACGAGATCTATAAGTTAAACTTAACAGCAATGGTTGAGTGATAGATGTGACTTGGACTTTTTTGATCCAATACACCTCTCTAAAGCCAAAACTAAATATGCATTTGAAAATGTAGAGAAACGTCTGAACATTATTAGTACTACATTGCTTATGCCACATCCTTAATTAAAAAAGCAACTGTCTATCTAAACCATGTTGACATTTTACATTTCGTAGCCTAAAAAAACACAAAGAGTGTTGCTCCTGTTGTCAGCATGAAAGATATCAGCAAAGTCAGCATTCGGCCTTTCACAAGCGCCAAGGATCTGGCCGAGAGGACGAGACCAGCGAATGGTGAGTCATCCACTATCAGATCTTCTGCTAGTTAAAAATCTGCAGGTTATTTAATCAAATGTGACTTATTATTTTATAATTGGCATTATAAAATGGATATATATTACATACACGGTACAGAGGTGTCTTTGTGTGCCACACATTTTTTTCCAACTAAGTTTTGCTGCTTTAAAATAAAATGTATTAAAATGTAAGCTTTATTAAATCTTATTGTATACTGTCAACACGTTTTACTAAATGTTCACGCTTTCACTATTAGTTTATACTTTTGTTTACAGTGAAAAAGGAGAAATCAGGTTTCATGACGTTGACTTTAAAGAAGCCACGATTTCTTCGACCTTACGAACCCACCCAACATAGGATGAAGTGGTCGAAAGAGGTGTTGTATTATGCAGACAGACCTCATTATATAACCTCTCTGTCTTATTTGGATGATTTTCAAAAACAGACCATCAATCTTATTCTTTGGAGGAATGTAGTTCCTTAACTCTAATTGATGAAAACATGTTTTAGCTGTAAATCTCTACCACACCATGGTTTAACCACTAAAGACTCTTTATTTGAAGACTATTTATTTTGAGTGTTTTAAATTCTTAACTTGAGTCGACAAGAAAAAAAAGGAAAACATGGGGGCGGTGTATCAGTGTCGTTAATGGTTACCATCACAAAATGTAAAAAAGGAAGTGATTGAATCACAGATAGTGACCTCTGAAAAGGTCAGCATTAATACTTGAAAGTTTACTGACTGGAAATTTGTTTAGGTGGAAAAGATGCCTTCTTTAGATATCATAAACAAAGTCAGCAGTTCAGCCTTGAGTACCAAAAAAACTCAACGGTACTCAAGCTCATCAAACAACAATAAAAACATGATCCTCGGTGCATTTAAAGGTGAGTCTGTTTCTTGTAATGTGAGAACATCAAACAATGACATTCTTTGTTGTGGTATTTAAGTCATTTCTAATCTGTATTCAATCGCATGTGCTCTGCTCAAATAACCTAAACCTAAATGACTGTCGCACTGTTTTATGTTTAATGCGTCATTAGACGGTGATAAGCCCTTTATATTACCCGGCTCAACTGGAGAAGTCATCTCTCAGCAGTTTCATCGGGGAATAATGCTCAGAATTTGTACTAGTGAGCCTTACAACAGGTGGGTCTATTAAAATAAAGATGTTTAATTTGGTCGCATCTTACCTCATCAACCTCCTCTTTATCTCAAAATAGCAAGGATATTTTTATTTATTGTGGGTGTTCCATTTATTTTGACATGTCTTTGACTTTTTTTCAGAACCAAAAACAGTCCTCCTGAAAAGAACAGTAACAAGAACTTTGTTCTTGAGCATGTCCCACTTTGCTTTGATGATGAGCTGGAGAGACGGAATGTGAAAGTTCTCACAGCTAGACCTCCCACAGTTTACACTCTGCCGGTAAACACATTGTATTTACTTACGCATATGTGCATGAACCTGTAAACAACAGAACTCAGTGGTCAAATTTGTCCTCATGATTTCACAGATAGTCAGTGAGACATACCCTGTGATATACAACACAGATCAGTACCAGCACGAGCCCTTCAAAAGCCCAGGATTCCACTTTCTGGAAACACCAAAGCCCCTGCTCCAGAATTGTTGTGACCTGAACAGTAAATCCCATTCTGCCGTCATAAGAAACCCAGATTCCATGAAAGATCCATGCAGCCAGAGAATAAGTGAGCGACGTCTAGCAATTCTCTGTCCACAGAACAGCCCTCATGTTGGGAATAAAACAATGAGGGCTCGTAGTGTACATGTGCTCTTGGCGGATGGAAATGTGACAAAATACCCCAACAACAGTCCGCTTTTCGTCCGTCGCCATGATGTTACCTCACCAGGAGCCTTTTCCAACGCCACCAAAAGTCCACCAGTTCCTTTTCTCATGCCAAGACAGAGAAGTAGGCAGGTTCATGTTGGTCCGGTTGTCAATGGCATTAATCCCATTCCCAACCAAGATGCCAAGAGAAGCCCATCAGACAATCTCAAAATGACTGCAGGGAAGTTAACCCGCTGCAGTCATGTGACACCACCACAATCCCAGAAAAGTGTAGCCAAACAGAATGGAACTGATTTCCTATTAATCTCCAAAGCATTACAAAGCCAACTAAAAAGCGATCAAAAGCACGACTTTGATACCAAGCAACACTTTCATGAGGAATTTTGGTCCAGGGAAATAGAAAACATATCTCATAACTATGAGATGTCGCAAGTTACAGACGATAAGCATTTTGGGTTGAATGACGAGAGCCTGTCCAGACCCAATAGCTCTGCAAAACACACATTAGATCAGGCTCCAGAAATAAGCACACTGGATATGTTGCTCTCTGTGGATGATAGCAACACATGTTCAGAAACCATGGGCTCGGTTAATGACAGTGAAACCCCAAAATCTAACCTCGACGTACAGTGGTCACATGCAATAAACATTCCAACAGCTGAAAGTTGCAAATAAAAATGTGAAAAGTTTCAAGTTATTTTATTTTTGTTTTGTTTTGAATGTCAAGTGATTTATATTATCAATAAAATTATCTTGCTGATCAGTTTAAAAGGATGCTTGCTCAATGCTCATAGAAGACACCATTTAACATTTACTATAGCTTTGAGCAAGGCTCAATAAAATTGTTCTGACTGTTCGATTTTTTTAATTGCTTTACAATAATTCAAGATTATTCAAAATCTTTACATTTAAAATGACGATTATTTATTTAATTAAATTGTCTTGTTTTAATTTCAACCTAAAAATAGAAATTGAGAGCTACTGCTTTTTGCACAGGCCTGTTTACTCTGTGGATCCCAACATTTATAAACCAGCCCCCCAATATGTGTTTTTCTTTGTTTTATTTTATTTGAATGGTTGTTTTTTCTAATTTTATTGTTTTTTTTTTCTTATTTTAATCATTTTAAGTCATCTTGAGGCTACCTATTGGATCCAGCAGTACGGAGCAAACGTGTAGCCACAGGGCGGCGAAAGAGAGCTCCACTCTTTCACATGATGCAAATGAGAATGTCGTCACAGTATACGTAGGTTGGTAAACATGGCGGAAGTTCAGAGGCGTCAACGTGGGGAGGAAGAAAGGCGCTGGGGCTCCGAGTGAAGCAATGTGAGGAGGGGATGAAGAGGAGGGGATGGCGGACCAGAGTCTAACGGCACTCGTAAAGCTTTTGGCCGCAGCCTTTTACGGAATCAGCTCTTTTCTCATAGTGGTCGTGAATAAAAGCGTCCTGACCAATTACAGGTAAGAGCACGGAAGTTGATCTTTTTAGGCTTATCATAACTGTCTGTAGATGACAATATTTGGAATAGTTGCCAAGTAAGTTTGCGGCATGATGAGTCTGGCTGGGATGGGCTGGGATGGGCTGGGATTTTAGGGGGCTTGTGTGGCACTGTGAAAACATGCAGCGGGGGACTGAACAAAAAAGTTACGTGGAATAACGTGTAATATTGTGATACCGTGGTGTGCTTTGAAAGTTTCCTTTGAAGTAACGTTACCATGTAAATACCTTGACACATGAGTACTAGTACTATGGTATTGCCATGTGATACCATTATTTACACCTTTTAAAGGGTAACTTAGAGACTCAACCTTTAAAGCATTATTTTCAATTCGCCACTTTTTATGTTTATTTATTTTAAATTAAGAATATTAAAATAAATGTTGTTAGTTTGGTCTGTCAGTCAATGGTGTCATAATAATAATAAAATCTCATGATCAATAGTTCACAGACACACATGTGTAATGTTCAATAAATTATTTATATTGAACGTATTTGGATGTAAAAATACACTAACTATTAACATTTTGTTTTCAAACAGGTTCCCCTCATCAATATGTGTTGGCATTGGTCAGGTGAGTGTTTGAAAAACATTTCCGACTTGAATGTTTTTTGAGAAAAGTTTTCCTCTCTTAACTGCACAAAGGACCATAGAGACATATTTGACATTCCTGTGCAGATGCTGGCAACAGTGGTTGTGTTACGGGTGGGAAAGGCCCTCCGGGTGATCACCTTCCCTGAGTTTGATAGGAGCATACCCAGGAAGGTAAGAAGTTATGGCTCAATACATTTTGTAACTTTTTAGATCTTTGTAAACTACAAATGGATAACACGTTTCTGTTTGTTTCTGTTTTGTTTAAAGTTCCTTTGACACACACCTTTCTATGTTAAGTTTAAAAGTCACTTTTTATTGCCACAGGACGACAATGGTGTAAATGCAATCCATTTTGGGGGCGTTGATTTTTGCCTTGACACACTGATGTTGGTTGCCTAATAACTGCTTCATTGTATTTGCAGACATTTCCTCTACCTCTTCTTTATGTAGGAAATCAAATAACGGGACTCTTTGGAACAAAAAGGCTTAAGTATGATTCACTACCTGTTACATTAAGATCTTTAATGTATATGTCTGCCTTAGTTTTATACTAAATTAACGTCTCTATACATTTCATTTATAAAAAGGTGAATTTAATGTTGTTCATTGATATCTAATAGCTTATTTTTCTCTTCCATTAGCCTGCCAATGTTTACAGTATTGAGGAGGTTTTCTATTTTATTTACTATGCTTGCAGAGGGGATTTTGTTGAAGTAAGTAAAATTAAAAAAAATGATTACCATGGTGTTGTTCCAGATGTCGCACACCCAAGTAATATATGGTATAATAATCACTGTTATTTCTTATTTTTACAGGAAGACATTCTCTCGACCAGTTCAGCTCACAGTATTTACTATGATAATTGGGGCCTTTGTCGCAGCAAGGTAAATGTTCAAAGACAGGCACATTGTACAAGTTTAACCAATAGTGCTTAACCTTATCTTAGATATTATAGAATAAACATGCCTATCTTATACTTTCAGTATTATCAGTTTGAAAGACTTGTTTGTAAAGGAACGTTCCCTGTTATGCTTACCCTACAGTGAAATGTTGCTTTTTTAACACGCTGTGTTTGCCAAGTCCGTGATTCAATAGCAGCTTAACATGCATCATAAAAGTTGTACAAGGAAGCCTTAAGAAGAAGAATGTTATGATGCATGCACATTTTTAATACCATGTGTGTTTGATCAGTGCTGTTTTGTTCCTCCTACAGTGCTGATTTGGCCTTTGACCTGCAAGGGTACGTGTTCATCTTAATGAACGATGTCTTAACTGCTGCCAATGGGGCGTTTGTGAAACAGAAACTTGACTCCAAGGTAAGGAAAGCCAGAGATTCCTCAAACAGACCTTGAGGGCTTTCTTAACATGCAGATGCAGACTGTAGTCATTAGCTTGAAGAAAGTGCTTTCTCGTGCTTCCTCCAGTTGATGCGCTGCTAACTTTTTGTAACCGTTAGTAATGCTGAAATTTGCTAGATGTTTTTTATGGTTGACAAGTTTTTATATTATAAAGGTGCTGTCACAGGCTGTGTTCCTATCTAGCAGACTGTTCATTAGTGGTTACCAGCTGGTTTTGCATTGGATTTACCACAACAACAAAAATGTATCATATTAAACTTACAACTACTTGGAGTATAAAATATTACATTGAAAAGTATAGGCCCAGTAATCTGCAAAACCGATACAGCAACCTAAAATTAATAAGAAAATCGAAAAATGTGTTAACTGAATGTCACTTGATGGTTTGGTGCCTAACCAAATATAATATTTGGAGTTTCATTAGACTTATGATAGATACAAAATATTAAAAAAGGAGTATTATTTAGCATTGACCCTAATACATAATTTGATTTTCGTCTTCAATTATTATTTTTAAGTGTTAAACATTAAAAGCACTGAAGAGGAAGACAAACTGGTACATGCTCTTTAAGCTCACGCTCAATCTCTGAAGCAAGACCTTTGGTTCCCCACACCTGTTGGCATGCCAGCTGGTTTACTTTTAGCAAGAGAGAAGTTTTTGTACAGAGAGGAGAGTGTTTATTTCAGTTTTAAACCTGATTTGTGTCTCGCCTTGTTTTTTTCTGCCCTATAGGAGCTGGGCAAGTATGGCCTGCTCTATTACAATGCTTTATTTATGATTCTTCCAACTCTACTTTTGGCACATGTCACTGGGGACATGGATAAGGTAAGGGTATTTTTATGCAAAACAAAGTGCTTACCAGTCTGCTGTGTGTTATTATTAAGCATACTCCAAGGCGTTACTGTCAAATCTGTCGTAAATGTACTAAATGAAAAGCCGGCGTGCTTTAAAATCTAATATGATATTTTAGAACGAGAACAGGTAGTAATGCGCAGTTATAAATGAGATGTTTCTACACACCAGACCTGTAATTACCCTGGGACATGAGTCAGTCCTATGAGGTCTGTCTTTCAGCAAGACCTTATACCCATAGATGATCTGGCAAAGACAAACACCATCTGTTCAGCTGCAGTGAGCCCGCATTGCCAAAGATCACACACACTCACCATTAGCCAATTGGAATGACTGTGCACGGTTGTCATGAATTCTCTTGAAATCATAGTTGTCTGAGATAAATTTCAGCGTGTCTGTTCCTGCCTAAATGTTTCTTTCTGAAGGAATTAAGAGAAGGAATTCTTAGAGATTAAAAAATATGCTCCTCATCCTGGTCTTTCTGTAAAAGCAACATGAGCACAAGGCTGGGTTGTTTGGAGGGTTAGGATGACAGGGCCCTGCTCCATGAATGCCTCATTTTATTTAGCTCGGTATGTTCACAACGAGGCCTCGGTTTATTTGGCAGGCGCTGCTCCGGGAAGCAGTGAGGACAGGAGCCAGTGTGTCTCTCACACAAAGCCGCCATTATACTAGACAGTAACTAGCAGAGTGAACGTAGTGACTTATGAAGTTATGGTTTAAGGAAGTTTGATTTAATCAAACTCTGGTGTGATTGCTATGTTGCTTGTGCGCACCGAGACTGTTAAAAATGTTGGGCCTCGGTCTGCCTCCAAATGAATTCTCATGCGGGTTGACTGAAATATAAATGGAACACAGACCAAAGATAACTAACTTAACCAAAAACAGGACTTGATAAGATGCTAAAAAAAAGAACATAGAAACACTGTTTATTAGATTTTCGTACAAGGAAAGAATTCCTGATGGATTGCTTTTAACATTTTATGAGCTCTTTGGATGTTTTTTAATTATTTATTCAATGCTATACAACCTTTTAGACTACTTTTTGCTACATGACATTTTGAAAATGTTTGTTAACTGTTTATTTTATGGTTAAAGGTCATTTCTTTACAGTTGTTTGGTATATGATATTGTTTTTTGTTATTATTATTGGGTGATACATAGGGATGTAACGATTCACCGTGAGCCCGTTGAAAATCGATTATAACGTGACGATTCCATTCACTCGAGATGTTTAAACGAATCGCGATACATGTTTTGAAGAGCAGGGGCCGCTGTGTTTACTGCAAACTTGGAAAACGTGGATATCAAGTCTCAGTTTGTTTATATTAAAGATAATTTTGATTTGGAATTTGTTATAAAATTGCAATTTAGTTCTGTTATTTGACATAAAATATATTTTATTTGAGAAAAAAATGTGCAGCATTTGAGAAATAATAAAAGGGCACTAGTTCATTTCTAATTTGTCTCAACTTATTTTGTGGAAAAAAATAAAAAATCTGATGTGAGATCAGTATCACATCACATAGCATCATGAGCTGAGTGAAGCGTTACATCACTAGCGATACATTCGTTCCCGCATTTCGCCTGACTGCTTACTTTCTTTGTTCTCTTTAGGCTTTTGATTATGAAGGTTGGTCCGACAAACTATTTATAGGTCAATTTATCGTTTCTTGTATAATGGGGTGAGTAATTGGAAATAAACAACAAGCTTACATGTTTCTATTGTTTTTTCATTGTTTGCTGTTGTGATACACATTGTGCAAATAATGGCTGTACGTTTCTAATTTTAACTCACGTTTTCACATTTGCAGGTTTGTTTTAATGTACTCCACTGTCCTTTGCACCCAGTATAATTCTGCACTCACTACTACCATCGTGGGCTGCCTAAAAGTATGATTCTTTTTGTTTGTTTCTCAGACATGCACAGCTTGCCCCGCGTTTTATTGTATTCATGTGATTTCTCTGTCTCTGCAGAATATATTAGTGACATACATTGGAATGGTGTTCGGGGGGGATTACATTTTCTCATGGGCAAACTTCATTGGTCTGAACATCAGGTATGAAGTAAGCTTTTCCCTAAAGGCATGCAGTTAAAAGCTAATGATCTGAATGCCTCTGCTTGTTTCCTCAGTATTGCTGGCAGTCTGGTGTACTCGTACATTACCTTCACAGAGGAGCAGACCACCAAACAGAGCGAGAACGCTAACAAACTGGAGGTCAAAGGGAAAGTGGCTGTATGACCGGTGCTCGGACACTTTCATTACGCACAGACCTGCGTCGTTGAGTTTTAAGGAGTAGCCAGTGAACTTAAGTCTGACAGGTCTTTTTATGACATGAAGATGTTGACTGTGCAGAACATCTTGTTTAAGGAAACATACAGCAGGAACAGACTGGAATTGGTTGTTTTCACTCCTATGAAGGAATTGTGCTGTCTGTGTTTGAACATTTGTGGTACTAGTTTATGTCCTAAAACAAACTGCTTTTCTAAGATTTGGATTGCTTTTGAACTTGACACAAATTGGGAATAATGACAGTCGTCAGTATTGAAACAGCTGTTGTATTACCTATTGAAGAGCGCTTTTAGTTATTACAGCTACTATTTATTTTTGAGTTTTTTAGATTTTAGTACATTTTTATGTTTTTTAGTTTAAAAAGGGAAAGGTATTTGTTATGATGTTTAAAGGGTTTTGCGACAGTTCTGGTACCCTGTTACAACATAACTTGAACTTTTAAGTGTTTTCTTCACAAGTTTCAGGAATGTTCATTTACTGCCTGAATGATAAATAAGAAAGCGAGTGAAAGTACAGTATGTGCGCACAACTAAAGTCATCATGTGATACATTTCTTTTTCAAAACATGCTTTAAAGCTTTTCTTAGTGTCCACAGTGTTACGAAATTGGACATTATACCTGAAACTAAACTGCTAATTTTGTTTACGAGAGGTTTGCAGTTCTGATGGAATCATGGTTTGTGTATTGTAAAAAAACAAACAGTTATCGCACTTTAACAGTTAAAAGGTTTTATCAGTTTTGTCGCATTTGACATTTGTTAGTAATTATAATGCAAAGTACAAGAACATTTTAGTATTTCAATCTATCTTTGTCAAATGTGGCTGTATTTGGAATAAATCTGAAAAAGAATGTACGGGATATTTAAGTCTGATGTTTGTATTTTTTGACCAGTTCAAAAAGCCAGTCTGCATAATGACATCACAGGTTTACTCAGTTTTTTTGCATGTTATACATCTGGAAAAGTATGTATTCTGAGATTATTAAGTGATCACGTATATTCACATTCATTAATGGCAAATTTGGAACATATACTGTAGCTTAGAAATTCTCATTTTATTGAAAGGCTTCGTGGCACTGATGCTATTCAAAGACCTACTGTTATTGCAAACGCATGTAATGTGATGTTTTGTATGTCTTGACTTTTGATTTCAGTTCAGTTTAGTTTAGTAAAAACACATTTTGTTATTCATGTCAATAAAAAAGCTCAGTGATGAGAAACAAGTGTTTTTAACTTATACCTCAACTCCATATATGTATAGATTTTCTGATACATTTGTCAACCACAATAAACAAACGGTCATCTTTTTTCAAATAGCTTTCGCTTTCGTGTGTTATTTTTAGAAACTTTAATTAGGAAAACAAATATTTTTCAATTCGTTGCTGGGTTATAGGTTACTAAATGTAAATAACTCATCACATTTTGAATGTATATTTTTTTTAATTCAAAATATGATCGTTGCTCATGTTTACAAATGTTTTCTAAACACTAGTCGGATTTAAAGTGTATCAAAATCTGCTCGTGAAGAGGTCGTGACAGGACTTTTATTATGTAGTACTCTTATAGTACAGAATAAACACTTATCGCCAGCTTCACAGAATCCACAGCAACTATGGCGGAGGTAAGAGAAACATTACAAATTATAGCAAATTAGGAATTCAGACGGTCAAACCAATATTGTAATAAATTGACCTTTCGGTATTAATTTTAAATGTTTCCACGGTGACGTGTTTTTCAACATTCATCCTTGAATAATTAGTAAACAGGTTAGCGCGCCCAATTTGAATGTTTAGCAGCTAGCAGCTAACTTGTTGCCTGAGCGCCAAACTCACTTCCACTTTATTTATCATTCATTTTATAAAGAAACATTTACATCACGAATTATTAACCACACTCCCGTGTTATTTCAAATTGTTAAATATTGGTTTGCATCATTGCCTTTGACTGTATATATCATTAATAATCAGGTCATAACATTGGCTGCATAATACCTTATTCATTGATATTGTTCTTTGAGTTTGAAATATTCAGGTTTAGTGTTAATACTAGTTTTATTTTTTCAGCCCTCCTTAAGTTGTCCTGGCACAGAAGGTAAAGATTTCAGTTATTTTATATTTATTATTATTATTATGAGTTTTATATAATATATGTTATTTCCTGCAGTTGTTAAATTGATGTAGGTCGGTTGCCTATTGTTACGTTACCTGAAACTCTAGGCTAATCGTCCCCCGTTCATATTACACTACTATTTACTTTCTTATATTTTTAACGCAATATATTAAATATAAATGTCCAATGGAAGGTTATCTGACATGTAGGGTTTGCCTCTTTGCCCATTAAGAAAGAACATTGTGTATTTTGTCTTATTTTGTGGAACTGACTGTGTTAAGGAGGAGATGGTGCGGTGGTCCAGGATGAGGACAAGGATTTTGATCCTTCAGCAGATATGCTTGTCCATGACTTCGATGATGAGCAGACACTAGAGGAAGAGGAAAAGCTGGAGGGAGAGACCAACTTCAATGCTGAAATTGGTGACCTCACTCGAGTACGGTCCACCGGCTTCTTATTTTATAATAAATAACATGTAACACAGTCTGTAACAAGTCACTAAATTCACAAACCAGATGCTTCATTAACTTTACCTTTGGTTTCGTAGGAGGGTGAGATGCCCATCCATGAGCTTCTCAAGTTGTATGGCTACAGTACTGGAGGGTCTCCTGAGGAAGAGGATGGAGATGTTCAAGAAGAGGATTCCTCAGAGAATACATGCAGCAGCAACAGTAAACTCAAAGTAAAGATCTATCCGAAAAACAAAGTCACTTTCATCTCGTCACATGTTTTAAACAATTGCATTAAAATGGCAACTCCTCTCTGTGGATGTCAGGAGGAAAAGCAGGACCTTACTGATCACAATGAAGACAGTCAATCATCCAGTGATGAAACCCCATCCTGCAGCGTTTCTCACAGTACAGCTCAACTTATCAGCTCTCGGCCGTCAAACTATTTAGAAGGTATTCATAAAAATATTTTTATTAGAACGTTTATTGAAGTTTTTAAGAATGTGGGGTGGACTATTTAGGTGGATGTTTATTAAAATATAACACAATAATATATACATGACGTAGAATAAAATATATTTGATCAGCATAATACTTCCTAAGTTTAAATTTGTATTGTTTAAAACCAATGTTATTTGTTTACATTTTTAACTTCCTTTTTGTGTTGATTCATTGTAACATGAAGTACACTTCGCATCTTATAGAACTGGCAGATGGTCATGTAGTTTCTGAGCTCAGGTCGGTTTGAAGGCCACATAAAGTCTCAACTTGTTTACTTTTATTACAGGAAATGTTGAGGAAGAATCTGAAGATGAAGATTATATTCCATCTGAAGACTGGAAGAAGGTAAAATTCAGGGCGTTGGAAGCATAGACTCAATGTTTTTTTTAGACATGCAGACGTTTCCATTTTTATTTTGTTGTCATTCACAGGAGATCATGGTTGGTTCACTGTATCAAGCAGAAACGCCTGTGGGCCTTTGCAAATATAAGGACAACGAAAAAGGTGCCAGAACAGAATCTTATGCATATTTAGCTTTTTCTTGTAGCTGTTTGTGAAGTATGTTAATGTCAATTTTCTTTCTTTGTGTCTTACGTATAAAGTATATGAAAATGAAGATCAGCTTTTGTGGAATCCCGAGTTACTTCCAGAGGAGAAGGTTGAGAAGTTTTTAGCCGAGGCTTCTAATCGCACCGGAGAAGAGACGGGTGTCCATGCCATTCCTGAAGGATCACACATCAAAGACAATGAACAGGCAGGTCACCACTTAAAGGCGTGTTTCTTTACATCGCACTGCTGACCTTTTAACAAAATATTGTCATTTCTTCAAATTTCAGGCGCTGTATGAATTGGTAAAGTGCAATTTTAATGCCGAAGAAGCTTTAAGAAGATTGAAATATAATGTGAAGGCTGCCAAAGGTGAGTTTTCTTGTATACAAATGTGACTTGTGTGTGTGATACGACAAAAGCTAAAAACAGCATGTTCTCATATCCCTTGACGTCTAGTATTGTTTTTCAGAAAGTTATATTTGGGAGTCAAACTCCCAGCTCAGAAGTCTGATATTGGAGCTCAGCATGCCAGTCAAGATACTGAATGTGTCACCTTAACTAAAATCTCTCCTTCTCAGAGGAGATGTCAGTTTGGACGGAAGAGGAGTGTCGAGGTTTTGAGCAAGGACTCAAAGCGTATGGGAAAGACTTTAGCTCGATACAAGCCAATAAGGTAGTGTACAGTACTTGTTGTAAAACATGCATAAGTGAAGTTGACTTGACGGTGTGCGGATTTCAGCTTTTGAATAACTAGCTAAAGATTAACAGATGTAGAGTGATTACTTGATCAGCTCTGCTGTCATTATTATTATTGAATTCACTTAGGTAATTGTTACTTAATGAAACTTTTTCAGGTGAGAACTAGATCTGTAGGGGAATGTGTGGCCTTTTATTACATGTGGAAGAAATCTGAGCGTTATGATTTCTTTGCACAGCAAACCAAGCTTGGGAAAAGAAAATACTGCCTTCGACCAGGAGTCTCGTAAGTCTTCCAATACCATGTGGCACATTAAAGGTCACCATTCAGAACCCTTTAATTAAACTTTGTGTATGGAAAATCAGACGCAGTCTAAGGTCACGTTCTGCTTCTTGTTTGTTCGGCATTACAGGGATTATATGGAGCGCCTTTTGGATGAGAGGGAGAGCTCTGAGTCCAGTGGATCTGCTTCTCCTCCTCCCTCCACATCCAACAATAGCAAACACACGTCAGAGACGGACAGCGGCACAAACACTCAGAACGGTCAGCCACATAGATTTTTACACACGCACATCTTTTTTCTAGTGCCAGATGAATCCTTATTACACAATTACACACGAGAATGCATTGCATTAATTTGACAACAGTTAAATAGTGTCACGCTGATGTAAAGTTGCATTAAAATGACTGCAGTGCCTCCTAGTGGCTCATTGATAGGTAGGTGCACAAGTATGCTTTCAAAATTGGCTAGTTAGTGAGTTGTCTATGTCTATGAACATAGAATAGACAGATAACCTGCCAGATAACACTAGCAGAATGTAAAATGTTGGTCCTGGGAATGTAAAACCCTATGAAAGTTAAAGTATCTGTTGCATTCACAGGCATAGCGAGACAATGCACAGAAGAGCTCCCTGCCTGTGTCAAAGACGAAACATCCCAAATGAACGGCTCAACCACATGTCCAGATATTTCTACAGCAAACACACCCCCTCATCCTCCTGACCCTGATAACAACAGTCCAAGTGCAGAGGTCATGGACATCACAGTGAAACGGCAAGAGGAGGAAGGAACCTCAGAAAGACCTCTGAAAAGACCTAGGACTGACACAGACCCCAACAGTGAGGGGGCTGTTGCCCACAGTGAAGCAGAAACCGTTTGACTCGCCGGCAAACAGCCAGAGAAAGGGCTGAAATGTCAAACTGCAGACATCAAACCTTTGACTCCAGATGAGGGTTTGATCCAGGGAAGAATACCCCAGTTTAGCATGAAGGAGCTGAGGTGTGTGAATATCAGGGATGCAAATGAAGTACATGTTAACTTCTCATATTACTGCCACCCAGGTCAGTTCATATCCCACTCATGCTTATGGAAGACTGAGAGAGTCATATCAGACCGTCACTTCACCACTGTCAACTCTGTAGCATTATTTATTAATGTAGGTTAAGATGATTAATGTTATTTTTGTCGCTTTTATCATGATGTGTGCACAAGAGGGTTCTAGCTAGCGGCACACTGTGGGAAAAAGTTTTTGTTTTACATGACATTAAATATACTGTAAATATTCCAAATCTGAAATTACTATCATAAAAATACGCAATTTCTGTATTTGGTACATTTTTTTAAGAATTTTAGGCCCCTTATTATTCTAAAAAATGTTAAAGCATTCCATTCTTTTCATATTTGAATTGCCTGTTTGACCAAAGTTGAATGGTTGTTAATGAAAGTCCTTTTAAAACTTGCTGAAAACCTTTTTCAGATCTCCTCTTTATATGAAATATCGTCATATTTTTGTATTTGATAGCTATTTATTTTTTTAATCAGTTAGGTGACGCATGAGGCCAGGATACACAGTGTATTTGTGTAGAATGGAGCAGTACAGTTAAATTAAAAGACAAAGCAGAACTAAATGGTGCTATTTATTGTTTTTTTCTCACTTTGAGGATGTCATATTATTCTAAGATAGCGGTTTTAAGTAGGACCTTAATCAAGGAAGATGGAATGTACAGAATAGTAACCTAAGTTTTTGTCCACCGTGTAAGCCTTGGCTCAGGAAAATGTTAAAACTTTTCAATAAGTTCAAATGTAGTGTTATGAAATTGTAGAAAATGTCAGCTTTAATTCATTAAACCCAGACTATCTACCAGTATCATGTTGTTGTTTGTGACTCTTTATAGATACCTTTTTTTTATACTCTACAGCAACAAAGCTTGGAGATGTGTTTTGAGCTTCTGTGGTTGGACAGCAGGTGTCAGTGTTGCTCTATACAAGGTGAAATAACACAACTAACATTGCCTCTTGTTTAAAAGATGTGTGAAGATCATTACAGTGAACAGAAGAATGTAACTTGTGCCTTCTCAAGAAAGCAATAGCATTGACTTAAAGAGAAAAGTAATTCATTGTGTGTAATTCATTCATTCAAGACGTGTGCCATAAAGTTTTCAGATTCGTGAGGAATTATGTTAAACTAATTTTTTCTGTCTAAATGCTTCTTGTTTTCAAAAGAGGTCTGACTATACTCAGCACAAAGCTCCCTACTATTTCGATGAAAAAAGGTTTTAGAGCGGCTTGCTTAACCATAATATATTATTGCTCTCTGAAATGGTTTCCTCACACTGTGAACTTGCACTGTAAAAAGAACAGATTTTTTTGCAGTCTTTTTCTGTAATTAATGGTTTTTGACCATTTCATTTTTTTGGAAATAATTGTAAAAAAACTACTGAAATTGTTTTTTTTACTGTGTATCTCTACAAAAGAGATGTTCCCAAAATAAAAGTTCTGTCATTTATAACGTATATGATTATTCGGTGTAACATAAAAAATATTTTGAGAAATGTCTCTGTGGTTTGATGTCCATATGATGGACATTAATGGGGGCCGATGTTTCCAACAATTTTCAATATATCTTTCATGTTCTGAAGAAGAAAGTCATAGAGGTTTCACAAGAGTGTTTTCATTTGTAGGGGAAGTATTCCTTTAAAAGTTGTTCCAGACCTGTATAAATTTCTGTTCTGATGAACAAAGATAATTGTAAAAATGTTAGCAACCAACATTTCTGGGACATGATTGACTAGTAATTGACAGTGATTCATGAAAGAATTTTCGTTTTGGGTGGAGTATCGCTTTAAGGATGAGAGGCCTCTGTCCATCAGAACGGAGAAGCAGAACATAAGTGCGCTGTAAGAACAGACTGCTGCCGAGATGTTCCTAGAATACTAAACGCAGAGTTTACTGTTCGCCTTCACAAAAGCAATGCAGCCTTGCCCTGCTGCCGTGTCTATTAGAGACTCTGGGGAACACTTGTTGGAGATCCCTCAGCTGCTGGCTCTATTCACACTGGATGGATGTAATTTGTGAGAAAGAAAAAGACGTGTCTAAAATGTGTTATACGATGCACAGATTAACAAAAATAGGGATATGTAAAAAACATGTAAAAAGTTTTTATTACAAACCACAAATTGATTCAAATCCCAAATGCTGCTCCTCATTTCCCAGTTCTAATCAGTATTAGCGGCAAATGTTCTGTGCCCTTTCTCCAGATTTTTGTTTATTTGGACCAGCGCACTCCCAATGCGAGAACAAATTTTAGCAGTAATTAAGTCTTAATAGCTTTTAGCAAATGCCCTGTCCCCCCTTCGCCCAGACAGATGACACGGGCACACCCAGCTCCCTTTGCCACAGTTGGACTGGCTGCATAATAATTGGATGTTCACGCAGTAGGAGGGAGTGCTAAATGTCACCCGGCATGCTAAAATACAGCTAGAAAAAGGAGGAAATAACTGTACTTGTGAAATTCTCCTATTCATGTCTTGGGGGGACAGCAGCAATTATGGATTGGGAAATAAAATCGTTCTTCGACTGGAAGGATAAGATAAATATTCTGTTTGAGGATTCACATTATTTCTTGGAACAAAAGCCACCAAATGGAAGGATGAACAGGATTGGCGTCGTCGACGGGTTGCACGAATGTCAATCCCACTTATCAGACGTTGTAAAGTTGACTTGCATTTATGGAACTTTACCGTGATGTTCACACGACCCCTACATATACCAACAAGGTTAATGCGCTCATCCAGCAAAACCAGACAAGCTTTCAAATTTAGTTGTGGTCTTAAAAAACATGTCATAGTGAGGCCACAAGGACGCATGTCAAACAAAGAGCAACAATGGTGATGCGTCCTGCTCTCGATGCCATGGCAACATCGTAAAAATCCCATCCATCGAATCTGCAGCAGCCACTGGGAGTTTCCCCATTATATTTAGGTCTCCCCGGAGGCTAATACTCACCGCAGATATTAGCAAAATCACAGTGTGACACAGCGGGGGGAGTTCCTCTTTACATTACCAGACAGAGACCCCGTCTCCTCTGAGGATCCAGACGTAACAGCCATGGCAACATACGTGAGCAGGGATCTGGGTAGGGTAAATTTATTCAGGGAACAAAAGATCTCATTTTATCAATAAAGAGAAGTGAGAGCTGGACACGGGGTGTGTTAAATCAGCCAATTAAAATGCAAAAGAATAAGACAAAGAGAAAAGAAAAGGATTTTAACAATTTAATATATCAATATATAGATATTTATCAACAGCTCGAATTTCATAGAAACGTGAGTGAGACCATTTTGGCATACAGTACAGATATTTCATGTAAGTACATTGTTGCTAACGTTAAACCCCTCCCTTTTCCCAAAGACTCCCACCCGCGGACACAAATAAAACATAACATTATTGGAAAATGTACATAAACACAAACAAGGCACCAATAAATTAAACTGTAACCCTCTCTTTCAACACAGAGCGGAATCTATTAAATAGAATTACAATTTAATTTATCTATTAAATAAATGTACAAATAGAAATTAAACAGCCTATCTCTGCGATGTTTTAAGGTTAAAAAGCAAACATTACATTTAAATAGGAAAAACGAAAAGTAGGATCAAAAATGAAAATAACACTTTGGCAGATTATTCATTTTAGTTACTATCAAGTAGTAAAGAAATCCAGTGCTCTCGAGGACAAATAAATCCATGGTCTACACTCTTTCATCCAGGAGACTAATATACACATCTTTTTTTTACAAGAACTGTTTAAAACTTTATCAAAAGTTTCGCTGTATGAAAACATATTTACAAATCGTGATTCCGACTCGTTGAACTGCGACTGTCACCCTATCTTATGTAACCATTTACACAGTGCAGAAGGCTTCTGGAAAAGTTTGTGCAACAAACAGCGTACAAAACTTCAAAAATGACCACACGGTTTCCTCACATGACACGACTCCTTCCCCTCTCCTAAAATGTAAACCTACATATCGTACAAAATAACCCCAAACAGTTCAAGTAATAAACACCATGTCGACATGATCTCAGAGGGGAAATCAAACTCAGAGGTCATCTTTTCCACAGCTTACAGACACGGAATGTTGGCAGGGATGTGGAGGACCAGACTCGTCCGTAAGATCCAGTGTTTCAGGAGAGGTCCCAGCTCATTTCTCCAGTGTGTCGTCTGTTTTGACAGAAAGTTAGCCCTTTCGAAAGCGATGTCCTACTTGTTGGGCTGACAGGAATGGGGTAGACGGTGATGAGGAGGGGTTACGGACATGACGGATGTTAGTCACAGTGGATGGGGTGGTGGAGCAGCGTGGCGGGTCCCTGCAGTGCTATAGGAAGGCGGGACTCGCCGTTACATATGCATAGAGAAGGATTAATGGACGACGGTCACAAAGCTCTGGTTATTATCTACAGAGAGGCAGAGAATCTGTTTGCGAAAGGTCTAAAAGCCTGTTCTAGAACCTTCTGTGACCACACCGATGTCAGGACCCCAACATTATAATTCATAACACGCTAAGATAAGTGTTAGTAGAAACCTTGATGGCTAGAGAGCTCAATGGGACAACGTTTGAAAGATCTTGAGCTAACTCTAGAGCAGCACCAATGACGCTGGGGGTCAGAAAAAATAACCGGTGTGCGTACCGCCTCAAGAGAAAGCTTAAGCGAGAGCAATCCAAGAATCATTTATGATACCACACCGGTGAAGCGATGCTTACCCTGTATTGCTAGTCTGAGATTCATTCGAATCAAAAACTAAAGTGTTTCACATTTTCACAATTGTACTGAAATGTAAACAGTCTGACATGGGAAACGATGATAAGAACTCATGAAAATGAATTACAACAATGGGGACAATAGCAGGCCTATCTGTTAACATTCTTTTAGCTCTCAGCAGTCTAAAAGCCCACCGTGTTCAGAAAATGAACTTCAAATACCCCATAGAGGAATGTTTTATAAGTGGTGCACATGAAACGCAGCATCATAGCGGAAAGGAGTAAAGGTGGCAGAGCTAGAGAGAAGCTCTAAGCGCAAGACCACCCACATGATGGGTGGAAACAAAGATGAACGGTCAGGTGAACGTGTGTACCGGTCGGTGAGCTTTAATGGTCATACAGGGCCATTCACAAATACTAGTTCTTCAATCTAACAACCTATTCCGGTAAAGCTCCACGCAAAGAGCCACATGCCAAGCTTTAATGTCTGCCAGAACTTATTAAAGTGATAGTTCACCCAAAAATGAACATTCGGTCATCGTTTACCTCTTGTCATTTTAAACCTGTATGACTTTCTTCTGCAGAACACAAAAGAAGATATTTAAAAAAATATTGGTAACCAGACAACGGCGGTACCCATTTACTTCTATCGTAGGCTATAGACACAAAACCAATGTAAGTCAATGGGTTCCTCCGTTCGGTTACAAGATTATTCAAAATATGTTCTTTTATGTTCTGCAGAAGAAATAAACGCATACAGGTTTGAAATGACAAGAGGGTGAGTGAAAGATGACTTAATTTTCGTTTTTGGGTGAGCTATCCCTTTAAAAACCATAAGGCCGCGTGTCCACCAAAATGTTTTTTTCCTGTTTTCTTCCTTTCAAGTGTAAGTATTTTTTTTGTATTTTTGCTCAGCAAGCTTTGAAAAATCTTATACTTTACTCAGCTGTCCAATCACAGTGCAGTAGGGGCGGGACAAATACAACGACCGATTATACTTCCAACATGTAGAAAGGTTGAAAACAATGCAGAAGTTAATATTTCATTCCATTTTTGTATGACGATATGCGATGAAATCCCTGGATTACTACAATATTAATATTTGTTGATTAAACTAATCATCTGTGAAATCAGATACTTCCACCACATTACTACAGAAAATATTCTGTATCATAGCAACCAAAGTGCCTTATATTAAAAAAACTGTCAAGCGCCCACAGCCGATATTTCAGCGCCTGCAATTTCCAGCTGTGTTTAAGGGATTGTTCAACCCAAAATTGACTACCATAGTAGGAAAAATTACTTTCTTTTTTCTTTTGTCTGTTGAACACAAAAGAAGATATTTTGTAGAATGTTGGATAGCAAACAGTTCTGGGGCACTTTTGACTACCGTTGTAATGTTTCCTATTATGGTTGTCAATAGGGTCCAAGAGCTGTTTGGTTACAAGCATTTATCCAAATGTCTTTCTCTGTGTTCAACCAAACAAAGAAATGTATAGAGTGTGAGTAATTCATGACAGAATTTTCATTTTTGGGTCAATTGTCCCTTTAAAGCACAGCCTTAAAACCAGACCAGACTTACAGTGATCATCATGTAGATCAAAACCTGTTCCAGCTGTCCAACCAGCTAGTGTCGGTGATACCGAAATAACTGAGCAGTCATTTGTCATCTTGTGGAGAATGTACAGGAAGCGTATATATATTCAGGCACTCATCATTTCCTGTGACTCTGTCACACAGACGACTGTTCAGAGCAATGCTTTGAACTATGACTATAATCTATCACACCATTAAGCCATTTATTTGTCAGAGTGCTAAATGCTCGAGTTTTACCCGAAGGACGACGAGCACGGGGAGGAAAGGACTCAGTTTTGTTTGTGTTAGAGTAGCGTGTGTTTTGTGTATAATTCTAGATGTGAACAAACAGCTTTTTAACTGTAAACAACCCCCAACTACCGCATCTATTAGTGTGTTTGTGAAATAAACAACACAGATTGTAATACTAAAGACTATATGTAAACCGATGTCCTGAGTTCAATTTGTGGGGATGAAAATGCGCCTGGACAGAAAGATTTAAAGAGTACCCCAACTACAAAGAGATATATGGCTTAGTACATCAAAACTGTCACTGACTATACAAATGTAAAAATAAGAAACTTTGAAAAAATAACTCATCTCGGAGACATCAGACGTTAAAAGGTTGCCTTACCCTTCTCTTAAAGTCCCCCTGTGGTGAAAATCAAGTTTTTAATGTTGTTTATATGTCTATGTGGTGTTTTAATATGCTTTAAGATAAATCATCAGCCAATTCGTCATTTTAAACCATTGTGGTGTATTTTCTCCATAAAACTGTAGTTTGAAAATGCCTCTGTTTACGACATCATAACCCTGTAACCAATCACGTTAACAGATTTTGACCCATAGATAAGCAAGGATTGGGCAAAGACTCAAGTTACATTCAAGTCGTTTCAAGGCATGAAGAAATTATCATCAGTTGAAAAAACTTTAACATATGCTAGTTTTCTGCTTAGCGAGTTTTAAGTGATAAAATTAACAAATGCATTTGGACCTTAATGCAACAGCGAAGCATGTAATTATTAGTAGAATGAGAAAACAGAAAATAAACAATATAAATACACAGGGACACTAGGTGGCGGTATGTCCTCTTGGCACCAGCCTGCCAGCTATATTAGAAGAGCGGCTAGCTGTTTCACGTTAACATGCATCAAACTTCGGTCTACTATAACAATATCAATAATCTAAGGCATTATCATCCATCATTGTCGCATACTTTACACATTATGATTATACTGAGAAACACACTAACAAGGTGCTTGCTGTTAGGCTATATTCACAGATATCTCCTGTATTAGAGCACACCACGTGAACTGTCAGGCAGTTTATAAACAGCCCCTACCCGCCTCACTGAGAGCCATATTTAATCTCAACATAATGCACTTTAAATTAGCTAAATATAGTTTGAATGTTAAATTCACATGAGTGCAACCCTTTAACGTCATTAATAAAGAAAATGGCGGCCTCCTTAGGTTAAAATGAGTATTACATTTTGTGTGTTTTTTAAATTACCGAAAACATTTTATGTTTCTTATTTTAGTCGAAGGCAGTTATAACATATTAAGGCATACCAGTCTTATAGTCAGGGATTTATTTTAAAATTGGTCCAATTTGTGAGCTTAAAAAATTGAGAAACATGGAAGACCCAGAGCTGGTGAAATAAATATAGCAAAACATATTCATATAATTCATATACATATGTATTGGAATGTGAACACTTTCATATCCAGGCAGTAGATTCGGATCTGTATGAAGGTGTAACTACAGCGAGTATGGAAGACTCAATATAAAAGAACAGTAGTCTTTGCACTGGAAGTATACTGAAAGACAATATTTACAAAAATTCAGAGCTCTGCTTTGTGGTGTATTGTTTTCTGTGTGAATGCGTAACCTCAAATTATGTAGCGAAATATATATGCATAGTGGATTTTTTTGTAAAGTGTGTGCATGAAATCCTCTCCAGCCCCTTTTCATCCTATTTCATTATTTTGCTATGCATCTCCTAGTCTGACAAAGTGAATTACCCATAAGTCCCTCCTGCGCTCCTGGTAGTCATTCCTATACAGAAACAAACTGTTATGGTCACAGCCCGACTCACACCAGCAATAAAAGTCTTTCTAATGAAAGGAACTACGGCACGAGGCGCTGAGGGTTAGCAACTACAAGTGATGAACTAGGTTAGTCATCCATGAAAAGCACTACTTACTATTGCTACGACAGCGCAGGAATGGATAGAAGTCGTTTTAATTTCAGAACTAGTGACTATTGCCCAAGTTAGATCAATTGAGGCCTTAAGGGACTTCAGAAGACAAACCCAGTTTGTATCGCTCAGCTGTGCACAACGATTGCTGTCCTTTTGGCTCTCTGTGACTGTATTTGTGTGGTCTCCTCAGGAGACCAAGGGGCATCGATGGAAGTAGAAGCTGAGATCTAAAACATGAGGGATTCTGGGACGGAGAAGCTGAGAGAGCGAGAATCGCCCTCAGGGGAATCCGTCATCGTCCGGACCGAGCGCCACGCGCTGCAGAGAGCAGATAAAAACAGTTACACACGGCGAGAAAGAAAAGTGAAATAATGTATGAATTATGGCAGAACAGATGAATATAGAAAACAAAAGCGAGAAAGAAAAACCGTGGAGGAAAAATACCACTACTGAATTACTGGTCTGGTCAAGTTTGCAGCCTCGTTTTTGCTATGAGGGACTGAGAAATAGCCCCTATGTAGACCCCCGCTCACACACACAAGCACTTTGAAGGATGTGATGTGTGTGCCGCTGGAGAGACTCCGGTTATGCCACTGGGGCGGCTCACCCCACTTCTGCTGCACTGCTGATGTCTCTATCTCTGCTTGTGCCTGACATGCCGACTATAGCGCAGAAACCTCAGCTTCAGTCACGAGCTGCCAAAATCCAACATCTGCCCAACTGCTCTCAACACGTTCATATTTGCTATTTTACGCCTAAGGTTGCTAAATCGCATAAATCACAACCACCCAAATAAATTAATGCAAAAACAAAGACGTCTATAAATATATGAAACGATTGTCCAGACATTTAAGGTGCTCATCGCTCAACCCTAAACTGAATTATTGAAAATACTTGTGCGATAACAGGAGAGCGCAATGCTTTTCAAAGCATTTAAAGCTTTACACACAACACAAAAGACTATGGAAGCGCGGACAACAAATCCATCCTTACACTTATTAAACATGTGAATGAAAACATGAATTATGAGCCGAAATATAATGTATAAAAGGAGTGAGTGAATGACAGAAGGGACAGTGTAAGGCCAATCTCTCTCCTAGTCGTACGTAGAGCCATCTCTGATGAGCATAGTCTCAGCCCCGCTCTCTTTTCATCACTATCCAATCAACCGTCTCCCCTAGTTCACTTTGCACTGGAAAGCATAGGTGTCGTAGTGTACCAATGAGCTGCCTGGTCGGGGATACCGCCCCCCAGTGGCAGTGCTAGGTACGGCTGTCTGGCACTGCCACTCACAGCAGGGTAGACGTGGCCGATCTGCTCGCTGCGGCCGATGTGGATCTCGTCGTCGTCGTCCTCCGTGGTCTTGCGGTACACGGGGTTGTCGAAGTTCATGCTCTTGGTGTTCCGTCTCCTCCAGTTGCGCCACACCAGGTATCCTCCGGTACACACCAGGCCGATGACCACTGTGGCAAGGATAGGAACTGCATGCGTTTAACACACAGTCGACACACACGGCGGGCGTTAACACAGCCAGGGGACACAAAGCGGCGCTTAATGACACACACACACAAATAGAAGCACCCGCACACAAACCTAAAGGTGTGTCATGGAAGACCTGGGACAAACTTTTCTTTCAAGATGCCACACATTTAAAATGAATTATTATTATAGGGAAATCCTAAGACAATATTGCGGTATTACGGCTATGTTCAGAATGGCATACTACAATGCTATACAGAGGAAATTTGTGTTGCTCTTTCATAGCTCAGGAGATTTGATGGAGTTCTCAGTTGCGTTTAATTTGAGAACCAGAGGCTCAGATGTTTCTCCAAAAATTGCTTAACTAAAAAGAATAGAAACAGTAGAAACAAATGAAGACATTGGTAAATACATTAACGGGGGGATTTAACTCTGTTTCATGCATTCTGACTTCTTTACAATGTTAAACGTGCTGGCTTCTCATGCTTAACATGGTCAACTTGTTGAAAACGAGTTGGACGTATTACGTAGCATTTCTGTTCTGTTCGTTTAGGTTTCTGAAAGTGTTTTTCGAACATGAAAAACTATTGCGGAACAACATTTCTTAGTCCCTTATTGGTTATTTCTCCAAGAAAAGCACGCCCACGGCAAGGGGAAAGAAATAGCGCACCCACGCGTCAACCGACTAGCCTGCAGCTCATTACTTTTGCGATAGTGAGAGAAGTTGAGGTGTGTTTGTTTGTTCACGGCATTTCAATGATGGATGTTATACGGATGGAATTTGCAGATCGTTTGATACTGATAGATGGCACGGTCCCAGCACTAAAAGATGCCGGATATGAACCGCGTGTGGTAAGTCAAACTAAGTCATATATCTGTGTTTTGTTGGCAATCGGCGCATACGTGCATAATGTAAACAACACAAACTTATAGTGAACCAATAGTTATGCAGGGATATTGTATTGCAATGATTTATTGTGTGCTTGTAATTTAGTTCCTCCCCAGCACACCCACAGGAGGTTGTATTTTTCCGGAAATAATCATAGAGCTGTATCTCTCTTTTATAAATGTGATCAAACTAAATACTCTTTGAAGATACGAAGTATGCAAGACTACCCTATAGGTACTCAAAATTAATATGAGATTGGCAGAAACTGCAGCTTCAACCGGACCTTTAAGGATTGTCTAGGTAAAATAATCTGGATTTGGGGAACTGTTTTCATGACTTTTTTGTCAATATGATTATATATTTGTATTGTAGTTTGTGTGACATTCTTGAGATTTGATCTGAGACTCAGAAATATGTGAGATTTCTGGGTTTTGAAAAACCCGAGATGCAGATGAATTACGCCCCGTTCAGACTGCCAGTGACACCCAGTGATAAAGCGAGGCGATTTCCTTCATTTCAATGGAAGTCTAGTGACATCAAGGAATGAGCTAAAGTGACCGTTGACGACAGGAAGTGGGCGTGTCTAGCGACTCGACAAAGTTGAGATTTGCTCAACTTTATGCAAATGATGAGCGACTTTCGGGTGCGACCAAAACCAAAGCTCGGAACGCAACTTCCGGTTCACGGGACTTTTTGTGTGCAGCCTTCTGTCACATTTGAAGCGACTGACAAAAAAAAATGTAATTTTAAATGACAATTGGACCAATAATTATTAAATAAAAATGTATATAATAAAGTGTAATTATGCCATTCAGAACATAGCCATAATTCCTTACATAATTCAAGAGACGTAAGAAGTTTATGAACACAGAAAGCATATTTGAACTAGGTCTGCCAAAAACACACACACACAGTGGCTTAGTGGACTATGTGGAGTATTTCTCACTCTGCTTCCGAAGCAGGAGTCTAAAGGGACCAGAAGAAATTGAACTGTGTGTATGCGTATACACGCCTACATGTCAACGGGTGGAGAAATATCATTACTTTTCAGACTGAATTGATAACCATGCTACAGAGTCTGGCAAACCCCTTCCCTAATTTAAAAGATCAGCCGAGGCTGCCCCGGTCCCTTGAAAGGTCTCCTTAATTGCTCTTTTGTCGGAGGGGCGCCGGAGACCTTCTCATGACGGGAGTTCAATCATTACTCGACTTAAACACACTTGGAATGCCTTCTTTTTTTCTAATTATATTTATTTGATCCCAACTTCTATTAAAAACAATGCATTTAGACATTTTATGTTAGATAAAAGAGGTGTGGTCAATGTGGGGCTATAACCACACCAGACTTGATATTAACAGGGTAGATATCTCATTTAGTATTTTTTGTTGAAATGTGAGCAAACGCGAGATCCACTAAGCCACTCCCCAACAATCACCGAAATGCATCAAGTCCTTTTGACAGAGACTTTTATGAAAACTCAATATGTTATGCTTCTTAGATTACAGTATACACACGTTTAATTTGATTATATTCATTTTTAAGTGATCAGACAGTCAAAAGGATGATGTAAAAACTTCATTCAAGAGAATGATCACAAAATCAAAATGTAGGATTGACACTTCTCTGTAAAAGATCATAATTAACCATTTATAAAGCTTTAAATGTGTACACTAGTTGTACAAGGTTTTGCCATTCACAATTGTGAAATAAAGTTTTTATATATAATTGAACATCATTATTCGTAAAGCACCTTTAAATGGAGCAAGTAAACACAAGTAACACAACTTGACGAAAAGTATCGTAGTTGATCACTGAAGTTTGAAAGTATGTAGAGATTTGCTCTTGTGGTGTACTGTTTGAGCTTAAGAATCACCTTACAGATGTTTTATTAAACTACTCGCATACTTTAGCAGAAATGTGTAGAGCATGACATGCTGAAGTTGAATTTAACCCTGAATATTTCCTTGCAATGAGGAGTTTATAAATGGCTATTTAAGATCGTCTTAAGTGTCTCTAAAGCAGGTAGTGCACAAAAAGCTGAAGGGCATAAGCTGTTGATCTACTCGCTTAAAAAGACTGAATTTAAAATGCATTAAAGAATACGTAACAAAACCGTAAATACTCACCAATAGGAATGACTATACCCAGAACTGCAACAGTTATATTGCTACCGAGGAAAAAGTGATCATTTCCACTTCCAGCTGTGGTAGATGTTGAGGTAGAGAGAGAGAGAGAGAGAGAGAGAGAGATGGGGTGGGAGAAAGAAAGATACCTTATTAACTTCGGATATAATCACAAGCTTTTCATCTGCAGCTCTGTGAATTATAAATCAGATTTGGGTAGTAAAGCACCCATTTGTCTTGAAATCTTGTCCAAGCCATATATAGCTGCTTATACATCGCTCTGCTCATTTGCCTTCACTCTTCCAAGTAAGGTTTTTACTGAGTGGTTGTTTCCACCAAATAAATCCCACCTCAATCTCCCAGTTAGCACGAGGCCCTCCATTAGCTACAGCATAATTAGTGTCTGATAATGGAGTCTGAGCCGGGAGATTAAGAGGACTGGCTGGTACATCATCGGCATACAGATACACACAAAACACCCCGAGGGGTAAGAAAATGGGCTTCTGTATGAAACAAAAGAAACCAGTCTCAACAATGTAGATGATCGACATGGAAGAATTTTAAATAAGGGGGATATTCCTACAGTGAGGATGTTTTGGCAAAGTTGCCAGCGTGTGTGCGAGACAACCGTTGCATCTAGGTTTCTATGGCAACGATTCCTTTTAAGCATCTTTTTTGTGTAGTGTGGATTTCTGTTTAAGTGGATCTGTTAAATGTCCATTAAAAGTGCATTCTGCACCAATATAACTATTGTATTCTTTCACCGAAATTTGAATTTGATGTTGCTCGGTCAGTATATGGCTATTGTGTTAACATGGATTCTGAACAAACCCCTGATTTTTTGTTTTTTTAAGAGAAGAGACCCATCACTTGATAAAATCAAGAGTGTGTCCTGATAGAAATTGATAGAAGCTTTGGCTCCTCTAATTTCAAAGATTGTTTTGGAATCCAGATGTCTGTCAAACACGCAGCACTTTCTGGTCATTTTCAACTCAGTTTGAATGAAGCAGCTTTTCATTTGGATTGCCAAAAAACCAGCAAGTGTTGCTGCTAAGTGATTGTAAACAGTAATAGCGCCAAAAGCGAGACGGATATAAAACCATGTTTTAGTTCTGGAACGTGAGGTTTAGTAATATAAAATAATTAAGAAGTATCCACAAAGCAAGTTGAAAAGACTGCACTCTAAAATGTAAATAAAGACTTTCTCTTCATGCCAAAACCTAAAAAATAAATCCATTCATCATTCAGCTAAATGTCTGTGAAAAGAGAGCTGTGTATCCAACTCATCCAGCCTCATTAATGTAGGAATTCTCTCAATTTATCACATTCCTTCTGACGGAAAACTTTCACTCAACAGTCACTTCACCTGCAATGTAATACAAACTCTGTGCATAATAGTGCATAATAGCACATGCTGTACTGTAATCCATTTGTTTACAACACTAAATCAACAGATGGTCTGTTTAATGATGATCTTTTATAAAAGACGTCAAACTGTACAGAGAAGCCAAAAAAGGTTGATGACACACTTCATGTGTTATCATAGAGCAGCAATTTACGAGTTTTACCTAATGAAGTTTCAGCACCTCTGCCATGTAATATCCTGTCCATAATAAAATATTCAAGAACTCTTTTATATGATTAGAGTCCAGGATGGACCCTTCTGCACTTTAATCAGGAGAGATGAAAAAACTAACATGATCCATTAGTATTTGTACATAGTGTTTTTCCTTTTATATGCTTATATAAACACTGAAACATATTAAAGGGGTCATATGACACGGCTTAAACGAATATTATCGTTTGTTTTAGATGTAATACAAGGTGTATATACGATTTAAGGTTAAAAACGCTGTATTTTCCACAAAACAGTACATGTTTGTATCTTCTTTGCCCCGACTCTCTAAACAAGCAGATTTTTAACAAAGTTCATCGCTCTGAAAAGCGAGGCGTGCTGTGATTGGCAGGTTAACCAGTGTGTAGTGATTGGTAGAATACTGCAAGCTTGTGACGGAAATGTAACGCCTCTTACCATATTTGGAACATCAGGTTCCCAAGCAATTGTACTGACAGGTACGTCCACCTCACTTGCGTATACATTTGGGCGGTCTTAGTCAAATCATACCACCATCTGATGTAGATTTGTGGGGGTGTGGTTACACGAGGCGTTTCAGGCAGGTCTGGGTGAGCATTCGCTTTTAGATAGAATGCATGTTTTGTTCCGACACTTTCATTTTTGCAATTTTACATGTCTAATACATGCATGGGCAACGTATAACGCACCAAAGACAAAAAAAACACGTATTCGCGCCACATGACCCCTTTAACATAGTTGTATGGAGAGCATCAAAAAAGTAGCCTTTTACAAATTTAATATTTGATGTGTTTACAAATGTTTTGAGATTCACAGACAATAAATGGATGATTTTATTATATTAATGGTACTAATGGTTTTGTATTTATTATAAAATAGATTAAGAGATGCAGCAATATATCGGTCAATAATGGTATCTACGATAAAAGCAACTTTTCACACTATCAGCCAATAGTTTAATAACAGCCAATGATCAGGGCCAATATATCCTGTCAATCCAAAGAGAATAGAAAAATGCTTTGAATTTGTGCTCTGTATAAAAGAAAATGTTAAGAAACATCACCAGTTTGATGTTCATTATTAATAGTCATTATATGAATTAACATTCAGAAATTTTAGAAAGATTAATTTCATCCTCAGAATTGGTATCGGCAGATATCACTCTGAATAATCGGCTATTGGTATAGGTGGAGAAAGTTTGTATGTGCATCTCTAGTAATGACATATTTATACCATCCCAAAAACAATTTACCAAACATTTAACATTTGCTTTCATTATGCTCTGGTTCGTTAATAAAAGTGAAGTAAAACTTGCGTTTAGGATGCTCACCATTTGTTAATACGGTTACGTTTCAGTGTCTACCCAAAAAACACTTTACATGTGAATACGAATGAGATCACCCTAAAAAAACACACCAAACAGCTCTTCCAACCCGATCGATAACAACCTCTGATAGTCTTTCTTTGAGATTTCATGGACATAGATGTTATTATTAATGTCACTAATGCCTTTACCCTGCTGCGACCAGGTGGCCGTGTACCTGAGCGTGTCCACGTATCACAGCGACTGCGGGGGGTTTAAGGGAGGTTATTAGAGAAAGTAGGCTAAGGGCACTGTTCATCAGTCAAGGCTGGCTGGTCCTCTCTCCTCGTTGGCTGCTCTAATTCAGCGCAGAGAACCACGCTGGGACCATGGGCTACTACCTCTGCCTCATCTATCACTCTCAAGTGGCCCAGTGATGCTCAGCAAGCAAATTCTACTGCACATTAACTTTTAAAGCTCTGAGGACTACTGTACGAGTACAGTACAAAAGTACAGAGCGAGTTTAGAGTCTCTTATACAACAGTTAGTTCTGGTCTTCTTATTGGCTAAATGGCGTCTTAAGAGTGCTTATATGTAGCCTTACAGCACTAGTTTCACATTGTATTATGTAACAATGTAAATAATAACACGCTCATACTCACCACGGTGAGAGAGGTTGCCATTGGCCCCTTGTATACTATTGCCGTCAGCGACGGTTGTAGATGTCTGTCTGAAGTTTGCTGTTGTCTGGTTTGCTGTTGGCTGTTTCCATGATGCTGTAGTGCTGGGATGAGTGGTCGCTGTGGTGGATCTGGAGTCTGTGTTTGTAAAATGAAGTGGGCTGGAGTTTTTGGTAGTTCTTGGGCTGGGAACAGAAGTGCTTGTGGTTGTCATTGTAGTTGTGGATGCAGTTGGTGTAGTTTGTAAGGTTGTACTGGTGGTTGAGGTGGTTGTTGAAGGTCTAGTTGTTGTGGTGGTGGAAGGTTCTGGTGTTGTAGAGGTTGTCGTACTGGCAGCTGTAATTGTCTTGGGTTTGACTGCAAGTCAAATATCATGGGTTTTTAAACCGTAAGGCGGATTCCTAAAACTTCCATATTAAAGGTGTAGTTCACCCAAAAACAAAGATTCTGTCATCATTTACTCGCCATCTTGACACGTAAAACCTGCAAAACTCAAAAGAAGATATTTGAAAGAATGTTGGTAACCAAAAGCCCTTGGTCCCCATCGGCTTCTATTGTATGGGCACAAAACCAATGCAAGTCAATGGGGATCAATGGTTTTCATTTACCAACATACGCTAAATTATCTTCTTTTGTGTTCTGCAGAAGAAAGAAAGTCATACAGATTTGAAATGAAAAGAGGGTGAGTAAATGGCAAAATAATTTTCATTTTTGGGTAAACTATCCCTTGCAATGTGTTGCAATGTTTCTATGAAGGCAAATGTCTCTTTTGGTTTAACTGGTATGTCATTTAGAAAGAACCCCTTCCTTTCTCATACAGTTGTACATAAACATGTAAAAAATATGAGTGGTTTGTTTTATTGTTTCTGATTGTATTTAACTTCAGTAACCTCTGTAGTCTGACTGACAGCATTCAAGCCCAAACTCCTACTCACAATTATTAATTATAAGACGATTCTTTTTTAGAACAAAAGCAATGTGTTCAAAACCACACAAGTGTCACATGTGCCAGCACAGCTGTGATCTTGTGCAGTATGAATAAGCCTGACCAGCGACAGTCTTCTTTGTTACCTGTCACACATCGACGCATGTCCGGCCCCAGTTCCATGTTGTCCGGGCAGGCACAGGTGTACTTGGGTGAGTGGTCTGTGATTTGAGGGGCTCTGAGGCACAGATATTCACATCCTCCGTTGGGCAAACTGCCAATGTTACAGGTGTCTGGAGCTGCAAGGAAACATGTTTAAATTAGTAAGGTACAGCTGGAATGATTTTATATTGGTCACTGGAGCATAGACTGTACAGTCATTCAGTATGAATGACTACTATGATTATTAGCAGAATAATCACAATCATTTAAGTACATACTGTTATTACAGTGTAATAGTTTTGTGTTAGGCTTTTAAACAGGGGTCACAGAGATGGACAACTGATTTTCTAGGAACAGTAAAACATTGTCATCAGCATTGTAGTGAACTTACAGTGTGTGATGAATTTTGTTTAGTTAAAAAGCAAAAAATATGAAAAATTTGACTAAAACGTGTATTATTCTACTTCAGTGGTTCTCAAATGGGGTACTGCAGGGGGTACGTGAGAGAAATTGACATTTAGGATTAAATAATGAAAATCAATAAATTATGATAATAGTATTTTTATATGGAATTAGGACTACACAAAGATGCATAAAAATGAATTAATACATTTAGATATAATAACTGTTTGACTCTCATTTCACTGAATTTTAAGGTAAAATTTGTTGTCTGTTCAAGGGGTACTTGGCTTGAAAAAAATAGTAAAAAGGGGTACTTAAGCCAAAAAAACACTGTTCTACTTCATGTAATAGTGTCTCATTTTAGGCTATTCCTTTAGTAATAGTACCTACAGTAATACGGAAATTAAAGAAATTCTGTATAGTAATAGTTCCTGGAGTAATATAAAAAAAAAAGAAATTCTGTATATTTTTCTCACCGTCAATTCATTCCTAACCTTTATGACTTGCTTTCATCCATGTAACAAAATGTAAATTATCATAGCCACTTTTCCCTTCTAACGTAAGGACCGAAATGGCTAAATAGCCCTTAAAAGTGGTTCATATTACTTTCCTTGCCTTTTGAAGCCAGACGATGGCTTTGTGTGAGAAAAATATTCATCTGAAGGTAACCCACCTTAAAAAAAAACCCTTTTGTGCTCCACGGAAGAAAGAAGGTAATATGAGTTCGGGTGAGCACATTACAGAATTTTCATTTTTGGGAGAATTTTCAATTCAAGAAACATTCTTCAGTCATGAAATCGTGTTTCTGAGGCCTGCACAGCTGATTAATATTAATACACTCCCTGCGGCTGGATTTCATTCTCATCATTTCTTGTTAAGCGCAAGTGTGTTTTCCTGCTTCCGTTTGCATTTTCAGAGCAACACGTTTAATTCTTTGATTCAGATTTAAATAGCGCTTCTTATTTATTAATGCAAACTGGCTGTAAATTGGTTTGGCTGGCACGCTGCACATGGTCTGTTTGTAATGAAAGGATGAAAACAAAGGTTGGAAAACTGCACACACACACACACACACACACACACACGCACTTCTGTCCTCATTTTCTCAGCCTGTCTCTACAACAGCTATTTAATGATGAGCCACCATTTCTTGGTGGAAAAACAGACTCGGCATAGATTTGCCTCTAATCATTATAACAATGGTAAAATATGACACTGACAGGATGAAAATGATATAGTTCATGCTCTGTTTCTTTGAGCTGCTGAGAGGCATTAATAGAAAAAGCTCATGATATGAGGTTTTAAGGCATTACAACACTTATCGCTGGAGCGCTAAATGACTAAATGACATCAGAAGCCCAGCTATTTCTCTATTAACAGATGCTGAATCATAAGTAGTGACAAATAAATAATAACCGAACAGTTATCGGTTAATAAAAAAGCTTGACTGTTTGATACCAGCTCAACTAAAACATGACATTAATGAAAATGTAGAGAAGTGGTAACAGTGGTGTTATTTTAAAGGATTTGAAGATCTGTGCTAGATAACTTGCAGACTAACAAGTAAAGCGTCTGGTTTGAAGACATTTATGAAATGCCTCTAAAATAAGTGTATTCTGGCATGATGTCTGACCTGTGGGTTGCCTGAGCTCGTGGAATACCACCACATCAAGTGGGTTGTTTAGATGTTGAGCCAGCGTAGCCACATCAAGTCCGGTCAGCCGGTTAACGCTGTAGATAGCTTCATCCTCCAAGTCTGTCCAGTATACCCGGTCCTGTGAGAACAAACAGGATGTAAGATCTGTACAGACATGAGATATGCCATTTAAAAAAAAAAATTACGGACTTCCTCAAACAACCGTAACACTCTTTCTGACCCAAACTAAAACAAAGCAATTTTAAAATCAGTCATTGATTTAATAGTAAGAGACCTCTACATGAATGATTAATTTAATTATTAGGCATCTTAACATGTTCTTTGTCAAATAAAATTGGCGTTTATGCATTTGAGCAGACAGTTTTATCCAAAGTAACTTATAGTGCATTCAAGCTGTCCAGTGTTTCAGTACGTGCTTTGTTTTCCCTGGGAACTGAACCCACAGTTTTTCACTGTTAATGTAATGCTCAATTAGTTGAGATACAACGAAATGTTTATTAGGATTAGTAAAATGTTAATGTAATGTTTTAATGTAGATGGAGCTTTCATCTCATTTGAATGTAAATTATTGTACACAAAACAGTGCAAAATTAAACTACACGATTGTGTGGCATATTCTTTAATAAATTCCTGCATGCTCCTTTAAAGGTCCAGTGTATGAAATTTTGCAGCATTTAGTGGTGAGGTTGCGAATTGCAACTTAATGGCGCACTCCACCGCTCACCCCTCCCATTCGAAGCACTACGGTGGCTGACACAGAACTAAGATGTTGTCACATTTTCGCTTCTTTGCAGAAGGATATTACATTTTTACAAAATGTGCTCTGTAGAGCAGGTTGTCCGTTAAGGGCTACTGTAGAATCAACATGGTGAATTCCACATAAGGGGAGCTGCAGTGTATGTAGATAGAAAAAGCTCATTCTAAGGTAATAAAAACGTAACACTTCATTATGTAAGGTCTTTATACACCTCTGAAGACATAGTTATGTTTATTATATACAATTTCTGTCAATAGATAGTCATTCATTTTCCGCATGTGCCTTTAAACTGTTGTGGGGAAAAACTGTTGTTATGAAACAATGGTAAATACAGGTGTATGAGATGCAAAAAAAAAAAGAAAAAAAAACATAAGAAAAGGCGTTATTTGAAAGGACACATAGTACAGTATACAAAGTACTGTACAAGGGTGTAACTTTGGTTTGAGAAGTGGGGGGGGACACAAAATGGGGGAATTTTTTGGGGATTTGAATCCCATCACAAATTCAAAATAACTATGTTTTGCTTTTTTTATTTATTTATTGATTAAACCATGAAACCAAAACCATATATACATGTCTAGTTGACAAATATACCGTAGATGTGTCATATGGTGTGACATAGAAAAAATTAAGAAAACAAACTGTTAATGATATATGATTTTATATTATTCATATTAAATATAAATAGCATAAGAGACATTTTTTAAGATATTTTTTTCTCAATTTTAGCTGTCACACCATACGACACATTTACGGTATACATTTCAACAGATCCATAAAAGAATAAGAATCTTCGCAGAGAAATACAAAGAAATAAAAACCTCCAGTGTGTGTATTCGTTTAGATCTTAAAGGTTTTTCATCAGACTAATTAAAGCCTGCCGAACAATCTCTCTTTTGTATCTACCTCCTACATGAAAGCACAGGCTCGGCTTTCTGACAATGCCGCTTTCAACATTCAGCTCGCTTTTCCGTCGCTCTGCCTCCTCTGATCACTCCTTATCAGCCGCTACAGATATATTGCAAATGTGCATGGAGAGATGGGCTGTTACCATGACAACCCGAGATTCATCTCCTTTTGAAACGGACGCGGAAATGGATGAGGAAGGTCGTGGGGGTTTGGTCTTAGGCTAACAAAAGAAAAAGATTCGGAAAGAACAGGAGGAATAGGACACAGAGGAAGGATAGAAAGAACTGAGCATTCCCGTATGAGGCTCTTTCGCTCAGAACATTAGGGGATGTTTACAGACCTATGCGTTTCGGAAAGGTCAGGCTGCTGGGTCCCTGTGGAGCTTTTGGGTACGAATACTCGCTTCAATTTCGGCTGCGTTGTAGCCCTCAGCCAAGCACCTGCTATGAGGCAGCAATATCTGATCTAGATAGCTGATCTATAACAGGCAGCAAGATTCACGTCTGAAATTTGTAGTCCTTTAGTGAAGGTGGCATCTTTATTAAAACGTTTAATCTTAGTCCTCACTTCGTTCAAGACTGCGGAAACGTCCCTTTTGGATTGGATTTGTCTCTGATATTTCGCATGCTGCCCACTAACCAATTAAATGGCGTGAAGGATAGGTTATGCAGGAACGGAGGCGTCAGACTGTTTTATGAGAAAGGGCCACGTAAAGGTCACTCATAGGTTCAGATATGAGTAACGGACAAAAAAATCCTGAGAAAACATCATCTAGTCAATTTAATTTCAATCAGCTCCCACAAGGAAATGTGTGCTTGATTAAAAACACAGACACTTGACTATACATGTCAATGAGGTATGAGGAATGAGAAATTAGACAATAATGCACCAAAATAATGAAAGAACTCCCCCACCAAATGCTAAAACGCATACCTGTGTTACTTTCTTCATTAAAATACACTTTCATGTTCCTCGGCACATTCGCAACACACACATGAGAGTAAAATACAAGCTTCAATAGACAAGTGGACAACTTTAGCAGTCGCTGTGAACCACCTTCAGGGCTACTGTCTCTATGTGACTTTTCAGTTCTCATGGCAATGGTAGAGAATGAAGAAAACACATTGTTTCCTTTTTCTAGGGCTTGGCCTCTGGTTGCCCCCAAACCGAGCTGTCTCATCAACTGGCCTGATGGAAGGCAATAGGTGATCTTCAGTCTGGACCAGGTTCTGCCTTCAGGTGACTTAGGAACTGCCAAATATAAAGGCTTTTTAATTTGGTTTGTGTTTTGGCTCCTGTAAGCCACCCTTAGCCATTTTGCACCTGGGCAGAGCTACTATCTCACAGTGAGCCTGCTGGTTTCCACTACACCCATGTTGACATTCATGCTGGAGCTTAGTTCATCAAAAAGCTGTCATCGTTTATTTACCCTTATGTCGTTCAGAGAAAGCCAAAAGAAGATATTTTAACTGAGATTCGTCTCAGTGGTTTTGTGCATACAATGGAAGTCAATGGGGTTCAATGCTGTTTGGCTACCGACATTCTTCAAAATATCTTCTTTTGTGTTCTGCAGAAGAAAGAAAGTCATACAGGTTTTTTTATGGTACTTGCCTCAAACAGTGTCAGAGCAAAGGGATGGCCTAGATGATCCTTGGATGACAGTAAAACTCTGCGATTGTCTCCATTCAGGTCCACACTGGAGATAAGATGAAGTTTGGAGTCTACCCAGTAGAGTCGTCTACTAGACAGGTCTATAAAACAAGAGAATGTTTAATGATATATACGTGGTGTTTCATAAAACATACAGTGCTTCAAAAATATAAAGTGCTTTAATTATATAATCAATGTAATATGAGTGTGAATCTATACGGTACAAATGAAAGCTCGATCTATGTAAAATAACACAATGACAAAAGTCTCATAGATTTGTAAGGTCAATACTTCTTTTCCCATTAAAAAAACAATTTATTTCTGCCCAGATATAGCAATACTCAATTCTACTCAAGTGTCAATAACTTGTTTCTGTCCATCTACCATAACGGCTTTTTCGAGTGGTTTTCATTCTAAGCGAGTCATAGAAATGATGAAAATATTGACAGCGTTGCTTGAGCAATTCCATTTAGTTTTTCTTAAACTGACAGGTGATTGATGAAGAACAATGAGAGTGAATGATTCAAAGCCCTGTTGGCCACAGGAGACTGCTTTTCATTATTACCACTGATGTTTTTTATCTTTCTCGCTTCTATTGCTTTTCTCACTCTCTTCTTGTATTTCAGTTCATGTCTACTCCCTTGTAATGTTGATCAGTTCAAGTAACTTGGCAAGCGCAACCTTCTCATGTCTTTCATTTCAGTGTGATGTACTTTGTTTATCCATGGAGTTGTTTCTCTTTTATCGGTTGTCTTTTCAGATATTCTCTGTGTCTGTTTTTCTGCTTTGACTACATTTGAAGCTTTGAATACATTTGTTGTGAGTAAAGTAACTGAATTTCAAAACAAAACCGATGTTTCAAATAGCGTTTTACCGAGGGCGATGCCATTGGGCCACTCGATCCTCTCCGAGACCAGAACCTGCCGATCCACCCCGTTCATTCCGGCTTTTTCGATCTTAGCTTCTGTTCCCCAATCTGACCAGTACATGAACCTGTGGGAACAAAACAACATGTTTTATGATCAGAGTTACAATAGGCCTTACCGTACATATTTTGTCAGCAAATTTTTGACATTTTGAGTAAAACTTGTTTATGATAATGTATTTCTAAACAAACCGGCTCATGTTCAGGAGTTCTAGGCTTCCATGTTAAGTAAAGACCCAAGATGATTAAAAAAATGATAGCTAGTGTTTTTGCCCTGCAGTGGTAAAAATATAAGGTAAAAAACCAACCAGGTAAACCCTGAGATTGGCTAATACAATAGGTATTTGATGAGTATAAGTATTTAAGATTTTTATGTATGGTCATGCTTGCGTTTTAAGAAAAAAGAAACACTTTTTTTCCTATTTACAAATGTACACGCAATTACAGAACGACCCAGGTGGTGATGTCACTGTTTTTAAATCACAAATCTATGACAGTACCCTGTGGAAGACAGCTTCACCCATCACAAATATGTGAAGTATGGTCAAAGCGGTTAATAAACACAGCAGGGGCACCCAAACCGTAACGTCTTGTGAATAAAATGTGTATCAATTTTGTGGAAATCTTCAGAGTTCTGTGAGTGCAGATTCTAGTCAGGGTACAGACCTAAGGGCCTTAACTTTGACTCGCATCTCATGTCAAAAAATCAGGAGAAATAAGGTAAATGTATGCTTGTTAAATACTCTAAGAATTAAGTGGACATTTTACCCATAGGCAACAATTAGCTAGTATGCAGACCAGCTTGAGACTCATTTGCATGTTTTTCATGCTCTTCTACTTCTCTAATCTGGTAAAAAGAGCCCTGAGGGGTTAGACTCATCACATCTGACGGCAGTCAAAGACAAACTGATAGTTATGAAGAGAAGGAACCGTTGGCAGGGCTTGAGAACCTTGGTGTGTCGACATAGATCATGACTTATACTTCATATTCACATCACATTTACATTTTGGGAAAAATGTCATACAGTCACCATATTAATACTCTATATTGCCTCAGGGAAACAAAGCCATTTTCTTGACATTGCAAGCACATCATCCATATACCATGGCAATAAAATAGCTCATGAGAAATAACTGATTCTGAATAAAAAAAAATATTGGCGAGACTGTAACCTTGCAGTGTTTTTTTAAATCATTTACATCTAGTCATTTAGCAGACGCTTTTATCCAAAGCGACTTACAAGATGGGTAAACAATGGAAGCAATTGGGTCAATATTAGGACAACAAAAAGCGTAAGTGCAATAAAACATGTCTCACAAAGCCTACTACAGTGTTCAGAGCTATAGAAAGTTATTATATTTTTTTTCTGGCATGGTGCACAATCTGTATCACACACATCTTTGCTCTAAACAATTGCTCTTGAAAAAGCTTTCCACCTACCAAAATATGATTACAATTTGCAAAGTTTATATAAAAATGTAAGTTAAGTAAATTCTTTGTATATTAGAAAAGATCTTCATACCTGTATTAAGTGACTGCAACCATTTTATTTCAGGTATCATAAGTAAGCATTCAATTTTTTTAAGCCAATTCTTGTTTTTGACATCAGTGAAGTTGATGATTATGTCCTTTTTGTTGTCACACAGTGTTTATTTGCAGGTAACATACCGACAAAAGTATTACAAATACAAAAAACTACTACATTTTGTTTAACCCTACTTCCATAATGTGAGCAACAGAATGAAGGCGAATGGCTCATTGATTTGAATCCTATAAATCTTACCCTCGTCTTGGGTCAAGAGCGATGGCACGTGGTTCCCCGAGCTCTGTGTCAATCAGCACCTTTCTCTTTTTGCCGTCGCTGGTGGCGACAGAAATGGTCTTGTGTCCAGAGTCGGTCCAGTAGATGTTCTTATGGATCCAGTCAACTGCTAAACCCTCTGGGGAATGTAGCGCAGAATCCACGAGTGTGATCTGTTCGGATGAATCACTGGCTTTGTTGATGAATGCGCTATAGACCAAAAACACACACATGAACGCTGTCAATTCATGTTTATAGATTTTAAGCAGATGGTGCATATATATTAATAAACAATCACAAGATATTAGATGCACACTTGACAAACCCAGGTGTTGTTTATATACATACGGTAGGCAGCGATGCTTATTAAAGAACAATCATAGGACGTCGTGGCTGTGATTTTGATCTGATTTCTAATAACCAAATGCTACAGTAACAATAAAAGCGGGTATGAATGCTCTATGAATGTATTGTGCATATAAGAGACTCTAATAAAGTGGCATTCATGGAAAAGCTCAATATCATTTAAATGTGATCTGTGATTGGTGGTGATAATGTTTCAAAGAAAACAACATTTGCAATCCATTTTACTGGGTTGACAAGTTTATAGCTAAACGACCTTCGGATGACCATGACCTTAAAGTCTAAATTGCTATTTGACTTTAGGATGCCCTTTTATAATGTTTCCACACCCTGGTGACATCCGCAAAAAAATGTTGAAAACAAAACTCCTAAACAAAAATAAGTTATCTCAGAACTGGAAAATGATATTTTGTTTAAATATTAAGACAAATATTATTTGTAACTCATAAATGAGGAAAAATAAGATCAGGAATGTGTATAGCATTAAGGAAGCCAGCTGAACTATCTGAAGTGAGTCATAAGGACTGCGGCAGAATCTGCCGGCAAACATTTCTCTTGTGACTTGTTGGGTTGACTGGGAGCATGACTATAAATAGGAACAGGTTGATTCACCCATGTGACAAAATTAGAGAAAAAAGTTTGTAAGAAAGAGCTGGGGAAGGTTTCTGCACTTAAAAATAAAAAAGTGTTGAATCCAATGTGATGTTAATCACTGAATTAAAGACATTAAAAGTATAGACGGTTTCATCTCAACAACATAAACAAACATTACTGCGCATGCACACTTTTGTGACCCCAACTTGACTTCCGGTACACATTCACGAACAACAGAGTGCCTGTCGATTATTTCTGATAACAATCCAAAGAAACCGAGAAGAACCGTTCCTTGGCTAAACTTGTCTCTCCAATATTTTATAGACTGCGATACCAAGCTCAACCGCTAGATGTCAATGTACCATACGGTTTGTTTAAATGCGACCGAGCTACAGGACCCATTTAACAAATTGTTTATTTCATAAAATGAACATACAACAAAATTCAACAAATCGTTCATTTAATAGAATTATTATACAGTAAATAATAATACAAATGAATATGAACATACATTAAATTAAATATTAATAGTTATATTGTTAGTCACTAGCCAAACACGAACCGGAAGTTAACTGGGGGTCATGCGCGTGTCCGATGACACGTTCTATAGAGAGTATGGTGTAGCTAAATATCTGGTTTGTATAAATGTGATGAGAAATGTTAGCATTTATATTTAAGTCAATAACTTCAAAAACCTTGACTTAATTGTAGACTTTAGTATCCTGGCAAGTCTGAGCAGTTTTGTGATATTGTTGAGATCTCACGTGCACCTCTTGGTGGGCAATTATACCAAATCAGACGAATGAGACCCCACAGGGTGGGTCTACCTGTTGCTACTTACAAAAAAAAACATTATCACAGAATAGATTTAATTTTTTTGCACCTCATATTACGCCTGGGTGGGTCATGATTCAATATCCATTAAAACCCAAACCACAGGATGACGTGTGCTCATACCAGGACCAAACAATGATGTATTTGTTAAACAAGAGCAACAGATTGTCTCTATAATGGTTTGGATTGCGACATCTTCTATACAGCAGAAACATTCCATCACATTAATGCATCATGATTCTAATGGGAATTAATCAAAGCAACACAAACAACATTAATCTATCAAACTTTATGCAAAAACATTCAAGGCCTGGCTTCAAACTATAAAGAGTCAATCACGCTGGCGAACCAAGACTCGCTCCGTAAACAACTTCCTACCGACAGAAACGGTCAAATCAATAATCGCACAACCCTCCAAACAGACAGATCAAAGCTGCTTTAAGTGATCTTCAGTACAGATTTTTTAAATGTGCTAAAATCATTCAGCCCTTTGAATCAATAGACCTCATTGGAGGTTTCAGCTGCATGACATCTACACTGTTTCCCCCGTCTTTTTCTATCACACAAACCACCAATTGCCATCACTCTTCTCCAGGGACTGCGCACATGCATTAACCCCCTGCAGACGCTTGAAAGCATCTCTTCTGAGGAGTTTATAATGTGATAATGAACTGTCATACACCATCTTGACACGAGCCATCCTGAGGGGTGAAAAATGGGAAGCGTTATTGTAGGGGGTAAATTATGGAAAGCATATGGTGTGGCTGAGATGATTTAGAGATCTGATGTGACTCAGAGAGAGCCAGAGACTCGAGCCTCACAGGAAAGTTGTACTCTTGAGAAATAAAGGACAAACATTGGTCAAGTTTTCAGCTGCTGTTTTAGCACGGGGAGGCTGTGTGACAGGCCGGCGTTTGACTGATAAGGACTGTTAAATGGTTATTAGCGGTCGTGCAAGATTGTAAGACATTTTTGAGTGTCCTTCCGTAAGGACATCAATTTTCTCATTTTCCTGAGAAAGTGTTTTGTCTGTCAGAGTAAGACGGGTGAGACATTCTGCAGTACACCATTATCAAACACTTTGGTACACACACAAAGTGTTTTTGCCACTGTGAAGCACCAAAATGTTATTCATGAGCTTTTCTTCTTTAGATTAAAGGTGACGCTGAACTAAATTTCACCATCAGAATATCTTTAAATGCACCATGATATTCATTATCAAAATAATATTTTGTGTCAGTGTGCCAATTCAGTATCATGACCTGAAAGTTTGCTGGATGTGTTTTATATTCAGAGTTAGACTTCTTATAATAACAAAACGTAAGATGAGAGGGGACCTGAATTGTTATAACTATTAGACAGGCTTCTTCGCTTTCTTCATCTTTTCTCCTTGGCTTTTAAAACCGGATGTTGACATTTTGATTTGTTTAAGTGTATGTGATGTATCTATATCCCGTGTTTGTATAAGTTTTATTTATTTATTTTTCTGTACAGCACTTTGGTCCACTTCGGTGGTTGTAAAGTGCTTTATAAATAAAGTTTGCTTGCTAATAAAGAGGAGATGACATCCATCAATACTGAACGACTCGTACTGAACGAATGTACTGCATTTCAATGTGTTAAGGAAGTCACAGAGGGTGAACTTTTACTTTAAAGTGATAGTTTACCCAAACATTTAAATTCTGTCATAATTTTCTTACCCTCTTGTCATTTCAAACTTGTATGACTTTCTTCGTTCCGCAGAACAACAACCAAAGAAGATGTTTTGAAGAATGTTGGTAACTGGCACCCATTCACTTGCATTGTTTTTGTGTTGTGGTTTGTGAATGGGTGCAGACGCTGTTCGGTTACCAACTTTCTTCAAAATATCTTCTTTTGTGTTCTGCAGAAGAACGTCATCCAAGGGTGAGAATTTTTGGGTGGACTGTCCCTTTAAGTGACTTCATTTCATTCATACTGTGTAGACTCTTTGTGATTAAGATTGTTGACAGCAGCAAGAGTTTAAAATATCTCTGTAAAACCACATTAAACATAATATGCTTGAAATTGAAAATTGCATTAAATATTTATAGAATGTTTTTTTTTTATTAAGGCTATTTCTCATCACCCCCTGAAATGTTTTTAAAGTACATTTCTTCTTTTAAGGGATTAGGCATATTCATTGGACAACAAGACAAACATTATGACTGAAGTTTTGATTCTGTTGGACTGAAAGCCCTTATCTCGTGACAACATACTATTGCTACATACAAATTTCAGATAGTACTTAGGACGTATAGTATGCAAAGTGGGATACAGGGTTGTTCTGATTATTGACTAACCAGAGGATAGAAGGTAGAAATGGCAAAGAGAATCTTTATTTTCTGTCAAATTTTTGCCTCGCTTTTCAACACACAAGTCACACAAGACCCAGAGGAAACCCAGAGTATGTCTATATGGGAATGTGCAAACAAACAACTTGATTCTAGTCGCTGTGAGAAAATCTCCAGCAAGTCTACAGCAGCTGTTCTCATGCATTTAAATATCAGCTTGCTGAGAGGGGGCGGAGAGAACTTGTCAAATGAAATCTTCAGCACTGCACTGTCTCCGCCCACTCCTATGATTAACAATGGTTATAAATTACCATCTTTAAGTAATGATTAAACAGCTGTTGAGCTGCATAATGTCAGACTGTACCTGAAGATCTTGCGATGAAAGAGATCACACCAGTACATCTTATTGGTGTTAACGTCAACATCCAAGGCCACGGCGTTCTTTAGGGTCGGCACTACCTGCGTGTAGTCCTTCTTCACCAGGTCAATGCGGCGGATCTCGTGGCGGTTAGTAAACATGAGGTACGGGCTCTTACCTATGAGGAAAATGGAAAAAGTTTTGATTAGTGACTGAGTGCTCAGTTCTTTAACTTTGGGCTAGTCATAACAAATGAGTCAGAAGAGCCGATCATCAAATGATATTTGGCCATTTTGAGAGATTTGTTAAATGAAAATTCTGGCTCCATTGACTCACCCTCAAGTACTGTATACATTTCTTTGTTCTGATGAACACAAAGAAAGATATTTGGAAGAATGCTTGTAACCAAACAGTTCTTGGCCATCATTGACTACCATTGTAGAAAAATATTGCTTTATAAATGTTTTTGTTCTATATAACACAAAATAATATATATATTATTTTAAGAATGTAGAAAGCAAACCTTTCTGGGGCACTTTTGACTACCATTGTAATTGGTCTTACTATGGTAGTCAATGGTGGCCAAGAACTGTTGGCTTACAAGCATTCATTTTTATTTTTGAGTGAACTGTCCTTTTAACATCAGAAGACGTTTTACAAGAGGAAAGGAAAAATACCAGACAAGACCTCTTTAATATGTCAATTGTGTAAAACAGTAACACCGCGTCTATACCGGACGCGACGCGACACTACAAAATACATTAGAAACGCATTAGAACCCATTATATAAATTTTTTTTGTCCAAACTGGATGCGGCGTGGCAAGATGCAACATGACAACCTGCTTGTTCTTAATGGGTTTGTCGCGTCAAAAGATTTTAAAAAGACCTCAAACATTTCTCAAAGAATACTTAAAAACATTTCAAACTCTTACTGTTTGCATCTAAAGAATTCCAGATAAAACAAGAAAAGAAAAGGCTTTATACTGTATCTAAGAACTTCACAACTTCCCCCAATTTTTTTTCTTTTCCAGCTATTGAAAATATCATATGCTTAACTGCTAGACAAAATGTAACACAATTGCAAATGGTCAGTTTGTGTTCAATACGTTATCAGTGCCTAGACGTGCAAATGCTCATTAACAGTGCAATGGTTCATAGTTTATTGCAAATGAAGCAAAACTATTCCAGCACTTTAAAGATTACAGTAAAACCAGCAATCTATTTGGATGGGTAAACACATTAGTGCATTCAGTCTTATACTCACATTATGTATAATTAGACAGACGAATACATGAAGAGCAATTAATCAACCACATTCATTTCTGTGTGCATGACAGAATAAAAAATGACCACATTTCTTCCTTGTTTTTTTATTTGCAGGTAACATATTACATTTGCATACATATATATAGGTGTGTATGCAAATGTAATCTCACTCATGAACGCTTGTGTGTGATTCAGGTTTCTCTGGTATTGACGCGTGGCTGCAAAAAGTGTTTCCAGGAAATTGCCGACATGAGTGTGTACGTGTGCGTACGCTTCCAGGCAGCTTAGTCACTGTGTTTCGGTGCTCAGTCATGCACAGACTATCACTGACCCCATTACTTTATCCTCTATATAGCAGCAAGGGCACTTTGCCTGAGTCACTCGGTTCCCCTCTGCCTCTCACGTATCTCATTGATATGGGTGTAATTCTTTTCCGACCTGTCTCACATTCACATAAAATGGCCAAGTTCCTGTGAAAAATTCAGTTCCCTAAAACTCTCAATCGTCCCCTTCGCATGCCCTCTATTATTCTTTCGTTGAGCTTTTCATCTCTAATAAGCTCCTGTCGTCCAGATGTTACTTTGTCTGTATTACCCAATGCTAAATTGTTGTCTGTCTCCTCATAAATCATTTGTGGATTGTAGGTCCAAGTCAGTTTAGATGGTTGATCAGCTGGTGGGTGACCTGATATACTGTTCAAGTTGAAACTTAAATTTATACTATAACAGATCAAAACACCATATAGATTACAGATTCATCAATATGTCATTGAAGAGGAATCTGTCAGCTGAGCCCTCCCGGAAAAAAAGTTTTCATTACAGGACTCTCACCATCCACAGACGGAGCGAAAGTGAAAAACAGAAGTGAGAGAGATTGAAGTGTGTGAGCGTAATGAGCAGCAGGTGCTGTGTGGTCAGATGTTGCTGTGAGTGTGCAGTAAAAGCTCTGAGATTTGGCAGTGTTGAAGAGAAGCTGAGCGAAGCTGATAGATGGATCTGTGTCTCTGTTATTCTCCTCCTGCCTTCTTCCATCATCATTCATCTCTTACTCTTTTACGCTCGATCGAGCCAAAACCGAATGATGTTTTCTCTGAGGCTCTGAGAGGTGCTTGTGAGCAGGGCAGGTGGATGGAAAGCCCATCCAGATTGTGCTGAAAGGAGAACATTTCCTTCACCTACACAGAAAGCCCTTATGAAGCACTGTGTTGTCAGCAAATATTTTCATTTTCGACACAAGTCAGGATTCAATTATATTACTCATCTGTCCGTGGTTATCAATTTTGGAAGGAGAGGAAGACAAAACGAGCTGAATGAGAGTATGGAGGGGAGAAAATGTCATTTTCTGGCTTGAGCGAAGTTGCATCTCATCTAAATAACGTAACATACAGTGCAGACCATCTTTGGTTTCATGCAATTTGTTTTCAGAAAGGAACAAATCAGCACTTTTTGCATTACCCTATGTGCATTACCTCAGGTGATTCTAAAAAAAAACGAATTGCTTTTTGTATTTTTGTGTTGTTTTATATTAAAAGTATGACAAAAATCTTAAATCAAGATACATTTACTTGAGAAGCAAATGATCCAAGTTCACCTATTGAAAAAAAAAAATATATAGCATATAAAATATAGAATATAAAAAAAGTAAGTAAAAGATTAAAGAACAAGCAAATATTTCTGCCAATGGGGTAAGAAAAATAAATATGAATTAAGTACTAAACAAAAAGGTAAAACTTAATACATTTTTATTTTTCTTGTCTTTTCACTATAAACATTTTTGTGAATGTAATACACTGCAAAAAATGCATTTCTTACCAAGCATCGTTGTCCTGTTTTCCAGAACAAATAAAAAAATGCTTAAATCAAGATATTAACTTATTATGAAATAAGCCAGAATTATGTAAAAAATAATATATTATAATACAATATAATATAATATAAATGTATAAAATAAAATAAAATCAATGCCAATGGGGTACGAAAAAACTTCATAACTACTTCAAGATTATTTTTCTAATCCTGATGGCAGATCTTTTTTGCTTGTTTTAGACAAACGTACTTAATTCTTATATTTTCTTTCATAAAACCAGACTACATATCTTAGGTCAGTTTTCTTGTCAAGTAAATGTATCGTAATTTAAGAATTTTACAAATTTGTACAAGAAAACAAGACAAAAATGCCAAGTAAGAAATTCATTTTTTGAAGAGTACACTTGAAAGCAAGAACTGAAAGCATAGAGACAAAGGCATATAAAACCAAACGTATAGCGAAAGAAAATGAAAATTCAAACAGTCTTGAAGTGAGAAATATGAAAATATTGATAGTTTCCAACCAGGTTTCAATCAAACCCTTTATTTTTACCGTTTCCTCTACTATCCGTCACCTAAATGCCACAACAGCCGGAACGGAATAAATGTGACACTTCCTTCCCGAAAACAACACGCGTAACATTTCCTCCACAAGCTGTTCCACATAACAGACAGGCATCGCCTTATTGGCTGACACCCAGCGTGCGGAGCGGAGACAGCGTGAAACAGTTTCATCAGTTTCTATCCACGGAGTTACAGACAGGAAGTGATGCGAGGGGAAAAACAGGTGGGAGCAAAGGCACAAAGACGATCAAATGACGGGTACGCGTGTGAGATCTTGACTGACGAGTAACAATAGAAAGAGGAAGAGACAGACATCCCTGTGAAAGTCATTTCCCATAAGCCCCTCTGTCATGTCACTCTCCTGAGTTTTCATTAAGGCTGAATTACATGGCTCAGATTCGCTTACAGCTGTCTCAGCTACATACAGTACATCAGGCCAGAGTGACCTCATGCTCTAATGAGAGTATGTGACAGGCCTATCTCAGAGCTGGAAGCGTATGACACCCATCCTGCTATATACGGAGTTCTCAAAACGTTTGACCATTGATTTAAATATAATTTCAGCTGAACAAAAAAAAAAGTGAGACCACCTGTTGCCTTGGACAATGTATAAATGTAATGACAATAAACTCAGTATATCATACATTTAATCTATAGTGTCTTTTATTTGCATTATTTGTCACCTTAAATCTAAACAAAACATTTATAGGTAGCAGAACATAAAATCCAGATCTTGTATGCCACCTCAGGGAGGCTTATCATCCAGTCAATATCTCATATAAAAAAAAATCTCTATTGTTGCGTTTGGCAGCTGTTTAAAGAATACAAACCAGAACGTGAGTGAAATTGCTCTGCATGCCGGGCTGGTTTGCTAACAGGGTGACCGTACGTTCTCTGTCCTCTATATTCATATCACGACTCATTATATCTCGTATTGGCACCCAAAGGTCATATTTGCAGTTACCATTGTGTCTGAAAAATGGTTTTCATGCCCAGAAAACTAAAGTCTGGGCAAACCGCACACAAAAACACCTCCCCAACCTTATCTGTAATGTGCCTCGGCCTGATATGCTTATGAAAGGGGCTCGGGAAAAAAGACGAGTTATTTATTTTGCATTTGAAAGATATACCCGTGGCAAATGCGTCAAGCTATTAAAACGATTTAATAGGTTTTCCGAGCATACCAAAAGGGGTGGAAATATGAAGAAAAATCATGAAGTGTTGTTTAAAACATTTCGCTTCAGAAAATAATTTATAGTAGTGCGGCTGAAAAATGCAAACCATTGAAATTCATACTTGTAATTTTAGTCAACAAAACTGCATATCAGAGTTCAGACACCTTTCAAAAAACTGTGACTAGAAGAGAGCAAAACATTACTAATACATATTTTTATTCTTCAACATTAAGATAGAAATGTAAGATGTGCACAGAGCTACAGCATCAGAGAAACGCACAGTTTATGCGCTCTCACATGAAACTCTTTTAATGCATTTAATAAGTGTATTGCTTTCTATTCAAGTTCTATACTTAAACATTGTAGACCAATACTGATGTAAGTGTACTAAATGCAATAACAGCAGAAAGCAACGGTAAGAAATCACTTCACTGTTCTAAATGCACTGTTTGGCCCCAGGGAAAGGTTTTTGTTGGCCAGCTTTACACCTTGCACTTAATGACAGCGGTTCCTCCAGCTGTCGCGCAGCCTATCGGGAGCACTTGAAACGTACTGAAGTTTTACGGAGGCTGGTCAGGCAAATGAAGGGCAATAAAGTCTTGCAAAAAGATGAGCTTCATTAGGTTCACAAAACCCCTTACGATTCCAATTCAAATCCCTGCGTGCCACACCAAGCTCATCCTTTTTATAAAGCAAACAAACGTTACCGCCCTTAATCCTTCGCTTGACAGATTCACAGCATATGCCATAATAATTCTGTCCACCAATGAGTGATGGGAAGAGTTTTTGCAATGGCAACTCAGAAGGTTTTATTTATTTTTGATTCACAGACTTTGTGGTGTTTTTTCCCAACGGCAGCCTACTAAAAAGAGCTAAGTTGATGATGTACAATGTAAGTTTGCAATGTAAGAACAACAGCTCCTTTGTTTTTCTGAAGTAATAGATGTGAGCAAAATAAGCCTCAATGCAAGAGCAACAGTTTCACGCTTATTTTTGTCTCACATGAAAAATGTGAGCGAATCAAATCAATTTTGATTCATTTCACCTTAGCGGAAAACTCGCCTTAAAGGTCTCATGAACTGGCCTTGTTTATTGTAAAATACTGTTGTATGAGGTCTGCTTATGACGTTCGTGTGGTTTTTACATTAAAAAACATCAAAATCAGTAAGTAATAGGTTATTTTCTACCCAGGGTTTGAGGCCAGCTCTACAAACGCTCGGTTTTAGTGGGTGTGCCGCATTGAAGACTTTGTAAGTAAACGCCCACCGGATGATGGATAGCAGTTTGTGTAGTTGGAGCCTTCTGTGAATTTGGTTAGAGACGTAACATTAGATTACACAATAGTGAAGCATAGTACAAAAATGTTTTACTCGCATAAGATTGCTGCGCCCTTCCTATCGGATCCAATATTGACGGCACAGCACTGCTTTTTAATTTAGTCTCTGTCGACCTGTGCCTTGTTCATGAAGGAATCCTCGGAGAAATGAAACAAACAAACCCTCCATGTTTTTCCCACATGAGCTGGAACGTCTTTAAAAGTAAAAAGTAAACTTTAATCACGCATTACTATTATCGGAATCCGAAGGAAGGTTATGCAGCGAATGTGTTCTTCCACAACCAGGGATGGCACAATATTTAGCTATCTTTAACGGCATGTTTGTTTATTGCTTGCTCGCTCTATCTGGTTACGCGGCACTTGTGTTACTTCAGTTCTGTCATGCACGAACCCGTGGGCGGGGCTAGAGAAGTAGTCGTTGATATTTTTCTTTGGAGGCGGTGTTCAACCTATCAATGTCGTCATAGATAGGTGCATTCGAGAACCTGGCATTCGCTGAGCCTGGTGTCAGTAACAGATGTAATCTCAGTAACAAGGGCGTTTTCAGTTCTGACACTTTCACGATGTTCTCGTGAATACGATTCCTTCTCATATAAGAAAAGCTCGGGTTAAAATTGTGATTGTAATTCATGCCTCCTTTAAACAAATGATCGATGCTTTTTCCCTTTTACAGCTAAAAACACGTAGAATTATTACTATGCAATACAAAACCGCATATCAATGTAAAACAAGTTTATGACTTCTACAATGACCGCCGCCATCAGTCGGTGTGACTAAAATATTCCCCTTCTGAAGGAACCAATGTTGGTAAGCAATCCTGGATAGTAAGGAATGTCTTACCCACTGCTTTGCAAGTCTTGGTACCCGGGTCCATCTCATAGCCCTCGTAACATTCACATTTGTAGTCGCCTTTGAGGTTGATGCATATTTGACTGCAGGCATCAGGATTTTCACATTCGTCTATGTCTGCAGACAGCCATCATAAAAGCATTAGCGACAAGGCAGAGATACACAGAGACCTTTTGTAGACAATATAAATGATTCTTGCAAACACCATCAGGGAGTTCTCAATATTAATTTCAAGATGTTGACGCAGTAAACAAATCATAGAATGGTAGGTACAGCGGTAGACTCCTTGGAGAATGTGTTCAACATGTGGTCCCATAGCAATAAGATACTAATATCTGAAATACTATTTAAGATGCCATGAATTTGTTTAACCTGCAATTTTTCTTTGTTGTGTTTTTTATTCGAAACATTTGGTTGAGAAATACTGTATGAAAATACTAAAGTAGTGTTTCTTTTTTGTACACTAGCATAAAGACGGCCTTAAAGCCAACACGCATGACTAAAAGTCCCACATCTCGATATCATAAAGAATTTCATTGTACTAAAAGGCCTACAACTTCTGAAGAACACTTTTACCTCCACAGGTCTTCTTGTCCAGTAGCTTGTATCCCGAGGGGCATTCACACTCATAGCCGATCTTCCGGTCCTTACATATGTGAGAGCAGCCGCCATTGTTATTGGCACATTCATTCAGACCTACGACAGAAAAAGGGAAAGCCGGTGTCAAGGGTCAGCGTGCTGCACGGTAATTGGATGGTAAGTGCCCATGGCAACCTGACAGCAGTTGACAGGGGAGCCGTTTCTTTTTCATTGTCTCAGTGGAGTATCAGGTTTGTGCCAAGAGTTTATGAGAATGTGATGAAGCGGATGCAATCTTTCTGATAGATATACTTTTACACAGACATCTCACATTTATTGCATCTCTACAAAAAAAACGATTTCTCCCATCCTCCTCTTCTTTTGTGCTACGGGTGTGCAGTATAACTGTATATCACAGTAATTCATTTCTTATTTAATTTCATACTCGTACATCGTATTGACTTCTGAAACTGTGTAAAACAGTATTTCAGTACCTCTGATTGCTTACAGCTTTAACGGAAGGGCAATTTAAAGCTTAGACGTCTAGGAACTTTAATTGAATGCATTAAAGTGTAAGTTTGTGTGGGGACGACATTGAGTCTTTGCATAGATGCACAACACGAGACACTGAAAAGCTTGCCTGACACAACAAAAACAGACACAAAGAGGAAAGGAGAAAAGGAGAAAAGGTGATGCTAATGCCGAGGAACAGCTGACAGAGACAGACAGAGACACCACAAAAATAGGGAAAACAATGCAGAATAAAAGAGGACAACTTGCTGGAAGAGAAATAGAACTGACAAGCGAGCAAGGTTATATGCTATTGACTTGAAAACTAATTAATTTCTATTACGGTAAAAACGGGATACAGAATTGCAAGCTGAATTTTGCACAACCCTATAAATGAGTCACAAAAAACACTACATACATCCACACAGACCCTTTGAGACGCCTCATTTTCTCTCCAGGTCATATTAACATATACATAAAGGAAGTTCAAGTGATGATAGAAGACTAATCCTTGGCATCAGTCCTAGTGATTTAGCATGCGTAGCTGTGGTGGCCCATTTGGAGGCGGTCCAGTGTGCACTGGGCTCAGCGGTGGCCGCTGTGCATCAGGTGCCCGCTCTAATCTTATGTGCTGAGTGAAGGAATGAACACCAAGAGGCGCTGTGGGATTATGTCTTTAAATATTGATACAAATGTAAACATAACCGGAGAAGAAAAATCTGATAGGTCCTGTACGCTGAGCACGTTCTGTTATGTGAAGACTCAAACTTTGATCGTAATAAGCGCTCTGAGAGTCGCCCTTGATCAAGCCCTTAAAAACCCTACGCAGACTATAAGCTTAAGTGCCTAGATACCAATACACGTGTGTCCATATGTGAACGTGACTGCAAGAAACTCATTGTGATGACAGTGCCGTTGAAAGCAGAATAGAATGTAATGACTGCATTTGTGTAAAGATGCTCACCGCAGTCCTTCATGGGCTCGTCGGACCAGTCCTTGCAATCCTTGATATTGTCACACACCTTACTGCTTGCAATACACTCGCCGCTTTTACACAGGAACTTCAGTGGACCTTCGCATTTTGTGGCTGCGAGGGACACAATGAAGAAGCTTTCATGAATTATGACCATTCAATACCACATAAAGAGAACTCGCATACTGCTAAAATATACAGCTTGACTGTATTTTAAGTCGCTATGAATAAAAAGAATCTGCCAGATTCACAAATGTAAATTATGTAGACTGCATAAATGAGCAAATATGACACAAAACGCAGAACATCTAGTGTGGCATAACAACATCTTGTTTGGATCTAGCTTTCCTGTAGCAGTTTCAGTGGTAAGAGCAATGCGTTAACAACGCAATATTGTGGGTTCGATCCCGGGGGATTGCACATACCCAAGTATAAATGTATACGATAATGCAATGTAAGTCGCTTTGGATAAAAGCGTCTGCCAAAATGCATAAATGTAGTGTTTCATCTCTCCCTATTTCACTTTAAATGCTGTCGGCAGAGATGAAGAGGTTCATCCAAAGAGAGATGAAGGGGCGAAAAAGTGTGACGTTACTTTTGTTGATGCATCCAGCCTCATCACTGAAATCTGGACAGTCGTGCACTCTGTTGCACTGTTTAGTGCCGTGAATGCAGGAGCCGTCGCCGCACTGGAATTCATCTGGACGGCAGGTCAGCAAAGCTGGATGAGACAGATACACACGTGTTAGTAATGTCAAGGTCATAAGTTCAAATACAGTGAACACGCAAACTGCTAAAAGTGTAGACCTCAAAAAATAACTTTCCTAAGCTGTGTTTTTTAGTGAAAATATCTTAACATCCTTAAAGGTCTACAGTGGGATTTATAGCGGATATCTATGGAGATACTTTTCAGCAGAGAGACGCTGGAGAAAAAGATCGTCTAAAAATCTTCCCCGAGGAGGTGATTAGGATCAGTATGTGAGTAACATTGTTTTTTCTGTTTGTTAGAACCAAGATATGTTGTTGTTGAAATATTAGCTCTGAAACGGGGCAGTTTTGAGCGTCATTGTTTATCTGGAACCAGTGTGCTGCTTGTATATACTCAGTTCGTCTTCACTTATTTTATTAATTTGCATTATTATTTGCGTAGTCTAAGCTATGATAAAGCCAAGCATTTCATGCTTGCAATGCACAGCACGTTTAAGGGCAGAGCTATCTAACAGTAAATAGCAACGCTGTTAAAGGCGTTTGATCTGACAGCAAGATAGCAGTTAGGAGTAAGTTTTCCCCCCTTTGTAAAGTCAGGGACAGCCGGACTCCGTACCGCAGGGAATAGGGAGAGGAAACGCGCTTTGTTGTGCTGTTTGTCCGTTTAGGGCTACTGTACAAAACATGGCGGCGCAACATGGCGAATTCAATGTATGTAGGCCCGCTCTGTATGTAGATATAAATAGCTTATTCTAAGGTAATATAAACATAACGGTTCACTACGTAAGGTCTTTATACACCTCTGAAGACATAGTTTTGTATATTATATTGCAATTCTGTCAATAGATCCTCCTAAAAATGTATGGTTTATTTAATAAATAAAATAAATTAGAAGAGTCTTATGGTTGTGGACAGGGCTTGACGTTAACAACTACCAAAATGGGTAGAATATGGCAGCAGAGTATAACTCTTACTTGCCACCTTGGTGTTTGGCGACTTTTGGTAGCATTTTCCAAAAGCTGAAGTTATATTTTAGGGGCGTTTTGCCTTTATTTGATAGGACAGTGGAGAAAAGACAGGAAAGCTTTGGTTAGAGACAGGGGAGTGGGACCGGCAAAAGACGCTTGAGACGGGGATCGTGCTCCAAGTGCACTTGCACTATATGTCGGCACACTAACCACAGGGCTATTTGAGCGTGAATGACGCGCATTAACATTTAAATAACAAACCTGAGTAAACAACCGATGTCCGGTTATCCGCAACGCGGTCGCGAACAGAGGGAGGTGCCCCGCTAAAGGTTTTTGCATATGGGCCCGGACCTGACTTGCTACGCCACTGTATTCGAACACATATGTGGAGTTCTCTGGGCTAAGCCCCGGATATCCACTCACCTTAGAACCGCACCTGGTTAATGGTACAGTAAATGCATACTAAAAGCTTTGGTTTTTAAATGACACGGTTATTTCTCTATTAGTTATTAGATTCCAAGGTTATCAGACTTTATGTATAACCTTTATTACTTACAGTATTTTCAAGTTTTTCTTAGAAAAAGTCTTTAAAACACTTAAAGCGATCAGTCACTTACTCTAGGGCAAAACACTGCAAAAGTGCTGCTCGGCAACGAGAGGATTTTAATTATTCACATTCATCTTTTTAAATCCCTTTAATCTTTCATACGGTGTACTTTAGAGCAGCCGCAGAGGGAGAACATCCATTGCGATCAATTTCAGCACAGCAAGTTGTCTCAACCCACCTCTCTCTCTCGCCTATGTTTGTTAAGTAATACAAACTTAAGGAGATATACAAGAACAAACGGGAACACACACACACACAAACAATTTAAGCCCTTTTCACACAGAGATCCTGGAAAATACACGGAAATGTCCCGGGATCGTTAGATTTTGTTCATTCGCACTGCCTGTGATTTTCTGGAATCTGTGCGTGCGTTCACACACATCCCGTGAAGATCCCGTAAAGACAGGTGACGTAATATACTCAGTACAATAAAAAAATGCACATAATATTACATTGTAATATTATTTGCATTTTTCTTTTGTCGTGTAAATAGGGTTGATCACGGTGAAAAATATATCCTTGCAGTGTTTTTAGGTGGCTAAATAGTGCAATTTGTTATTTTACTGCCTCCCTTTATTTATTGCCAAATAGGCCTAAATTATCTCTCTTTTTTGGTTATTATTCTGTAGTAGGGCTGCTCGATTAGGACAAAAATCATAATCACAATTACTTTGGCCAATATTGAGATCACGATCGTTTAACACGATTACTCACAGACTTTAGAAACAACATAGAAAAAATAATAAAACTTGTCCTTTAAATTAAATTAAACTGAAAAAATGAATGTAAAAAATAGCACAGCTGACTGTTGTAAAGGAAAGGGTGCACTGTGGATTTATTCCACAAGAAAAGAGAGTATTCTTGCCAAATGGAATGCAGCACAATAATCGTTTTACCCGGATTATTTTGTTTTTGAAATTGTTGTATATTGACAATTGCGATTCATTTTCGATTAATTGCACAAGCCTATTCTGTAGCATATATTGTTGCCTTTTGCAAATGACAAAGACGTCAATTTTAAAACAAACTTTTGTATACATTTTTTTTATCGGTAAATGAAGAACAACGAAGAGGAATGAGGCACAAAGAACGGTAGGCTAAGAAAATATAAGCTAAATATAAAATGTCATATGAAAACAAATGAACGCAAATTGTTCTGGCCTGTTTGGTGCAAATTTACACAGCCTTAATGAAAAAATATGACAGAATGCTGCAAAGTAAATATTAGCCAGTATTTTTGCAACGTAGCCTAACCGCAATACAGAAGGCACGGTATAATAATGTTCAGTAATATGATGTACAAAAATGTGAGTTTAAAAACAATTGTATTGTTTTTTTTAAACAAAGTTTGAGAGAAGTTTTTTTAGCATTTAGATTTTGTAACCATTTCGGAATAACCTGAAGGGGGCCTGAAGCATATTGCACATAATGCTATAAAAACCATAAATAAACACTTTGGTCGGTATATGATCATCATGTTTATATTATTTACAATGTTTTTGTTGAGAAAAACAAGCACATAAATGTTCGGGTGAAAGTTTCGATTTACTAACGAACATAAATTACTCGCTTAACTATATTTGTTTTCATAGTCAAATTATTTAAGATTTATTATAGATGGGTGTCATCACTACATGGCTTTTACGGCATTGTTTCTGCCTTTTGTTCACACGGGCCCTTTCCGGGACTGATGTTACTAAGTCCCCTTTCCGGAATCACTTTTCGGATCAATCCGCGATGCGTTTTTGTGTCACACAGAAGGCACTCTTGCAATTTTAAGGCAATTTTCTGGGATCAGTGGTCTGTGCGAATGGGGTTTTAGTATCATAGATGAGGTGGACAAACACCAAGAAACACTTAAGCACACACTGACTCCCACGGGCATGCAAACAGCAATGACTACAACACACAGTATAAAACAGATAGATCTGATTGGAGATCAGTCATACTACACCACTTTTAATATCAGTTGAACTTTATATTAAAGGAATTATCTAAAGTTTCACCTTACAGTTTTGCTATTTAACTATATTTCTAGCAAATCATGATCTGGGAATATAAATCAAAATTAAATAATTTTCAAAATTACATTTCTATTAGATTTTTTCTAAAGTGCTATTCCTGGCTATTTAAAAAGCAGTATTGTGTTCGACACCAATGCAATTTTACCAAAATTATGGGTGAAGATAAGTCACTAACGCAAGGCCAAATGATTCATTGCTCTTGATGAAATTAATTAATATTCTTGAGTTAAATAAATTTGTTCAAGCTGAACCAAAACAAATGTTGGGTGGGATCTCACAATCCTGAAGACCCCACAGACCCCCCCCACACACACACTCAAGTCTACCCTGTCAAACCCCAAAACACACATGTTGCCTAGCAACCATTAAGACACTGGGGCACAAGCTGGTTACTAGAACACCCATGGAAAAAGCATCTTTATCTCCACAGACACAAACATGCTGGAACAAACTGTACACATCTGTGCACGTGCCTTGCATTAACAATCCACATGAAAACAAACACGTCTTAGCAGAAGGTTTAGTGTGTTGAGGATTAATGTGCTCAAACAAACACATGCTCATTTCCTTAAACCCCGTGGAAGCACAAATCTTTGAAATCTTTCATTTCCTTGCATTCACAATATATTTTTTATATATTTTGAAACCGATGGCAATCTCATTAATTCTAGTCATTCTTAAATGCTATTACATAAAAGCATTCTTTCCATTTTGTAATACATCGTTTTGCCTTTAGGCCTTTAGTTGCAATAGTTTATTTATTTAGTTTCATTTGGCGCATGAAATTAGAGTTATTCAAAGTGCCCTTTCTAAAACCGCGGCAAATTAAGAGGATTTAGAGTTCTTTGTGCTGTATCACTTTAAGCTAAATTAATACGCTGACCTTTTATAACATTATGCATAACACCTGCAAAACTGAATACATTTATTTTGAGAGAACTAGAAGAAACATACAGTACAATAATGGACAGTTTTCAAATGTAACAGGAATTCAGGGGCAACTTAACATTTCTTTTATCACGCTCAAGTTGAAAAGATGAACATTTAAGAGTAATGTAAATAGGTGTTTTTACACATAATTTTAAAACAATTATGAAAGAATAAAATGTACACGTCCAGTATTTTCCTCTTCGGTCTGAAGATCTATTTATTTTATTAAACTCCCCTATTCGTTTCTCTATTGATGCAAAAGCCTGCCCAGTGAAAGAGTTCCAGTGGCATCACAGTATGTGCGTGCAAAATTCGACTTTATTCATTTTACATTAATTAATGTAATAAGGTTGTATTTGTTAACATTACTAAATGAATTAACTAACGCTGCACCCTTCTCATAAATACTTTAGGTAACACCCTTGAGATTGAAAACAGAGATCAAATTCATTCTTGTATACTTACGACAGTTAGCCTCATCCGACTTGTCCTTGCAGTCTGCATCTCCGTCGCATTTCCAGTTGAGGTGAATGCATTCTCCGCTCCTGCATTTGAACTCTCTCTACACTGGGGCTTCTGTGGTCGCTTGGCTGCAGATTCGTCTGATTTGTCTTTGCAGTCGGGGTCGCCGTCGCAGCTCCACAGCGTTGGGATGCACTCAGAGTCGTTGCATCGAAACTCGTGTGGGCCGCAGGTACTGGAGGTGGCCGCAGTGCACATCTCCTCATCACTGCCATCACCGCAATCGTCGTCCCCGTCGCAGACGAATGTGGGAGCCACGCACATACCGTTGTGACACTGGAACTCTTTCGCAGGGCAGGCCTTCGCATCTGGAGAGAGGAATTTATTCAAATAAATTCTTATAGTAACATTAAAATTGCACAAGAAAATGTGTCATTGCCGCATGAAGCATTAAATCTAATTTATTTAAGCCAGGGGTCTCAAACAAATACTAGCAAACCTAAAGTTATAATGCTAAAGTTGTAGCTGATTGTCCTCCCTTTTAAAATGTGTTGAGCAAAATAAAAATGTAATGCATATGACTATACAGTAATGCATTTATTATGAGATACTCCCTCACAATATTCAGATTAGTGGATGACTAATATTTAGAAGATTTGTTTCAGGGCTCCATCCACAAATTATTACATCTGTTCTGCCAAATCCTTCCTTGGTATTTACAATCTTGTCTTAAATGGCTTTAAAGGAATAGTAAATGGAAATCAGTCATCATTTCAAACCTGTATGACTTTCTTTCTTCTGCAGAAAATAAAAGAAGATACTTTGAAGAACGATGGTAACCGAACATTTTTGTCACCCATTGACTTGCATTGGTTTTGTGACTATGCCACTATGCCATAGAAGTAAATAGGTGCCACCATTGTTCGGTCATCAACATTCTTCAGAATATCTTCTTTAGTGTTCTGCGGAAGAAAGAAAGTCATTAAGGTTTGAAATGACGAGACAGGGAGTAAATTATGACAGAATTTTAATTAATGGGTGAACTATCCCTTTAAAGAGTAAGTAATATTAGATCATGAAAATTACATTTCATGCAGTGCGTTATGTTGCCGTGTTTGAAAGTAAGTTGTCTACCAAGTTGTAAGTCCGAAGGTGAATAAATAACAAAGCTATTGGCTTTTAAAAAAAGTTGACTCTGAATCACGCAAACAAGACGTGAACTAGTCCGAGTCTCTAACCGCCGCGTATCTACGTCACAAGACAGAGTCCCCACCTACATTTTGCTGGGACTGCCGCGAAAACTTCACTCTCCTCCCCCAAAACACTGTTGCTCGTTCGTGCGTGTGCTGCTAGAACCTGTGTTCTACGTTGTGAAACTAAGTCTGTCTTACTTAAACTACCAAAGGAAGACCTTCTGAGGAAACAATGGTTACAATACATTTTTCAAATGACACCAAAGGAGTGCGCGCGTCATTTCACCGAAGATTGCTTCAATAATCTTGGCGCGTTCACTGCAGGATATGTTAAACGACTATCCTTGAAAGAGGGGGCAATACCAACGTTTATTTGGACCTGTTAGCTCCACCGAATCACAACCTGTAAGTGTGACTATTTATTTTTGTCTGAACTTCAAGAAATATTTGTGTACCTTATGTCTGTGTTTAGCTAATGCATATAACGCTAACGTTAACATGTACCGTTATTTCTGGGGTATTACATTTTGTTTATCTATGAACCCTGGTAATTTAAGTGTTCAATCTATTATCGCCTATCTATTATCTACTATCGTCTTCGGATGTTTTTTCATCAGACTCGGGCTCAAACTGGTAAGGTCAAATCCCTGCCATCTCATCTATACACTGTATATAATATACCACCTGTAAACCGTAATCCACCAATGATTGACGCTGTAACAAGTTCAAGGAATGCGAAGAAGGAGGCGGTCATCGGTGAACGTTTAACAACTTTTAATAAAAAATAAACAAACCACAAAACGGAAGTAAAATACCGGCAGCTCCCGCACGGTCGACTGCTGGCCACACAAACATAACATAACATAACATAACAGCTTCTGATCTCCTCCGAAGAGATTCGATACCCGTGCTACGCACAGCTGACACTCATTATCATCACTCGCGTCTTCTCTCACGGCTCTCGTCCCGCCTTGCTCATTACAAACTCGTTTGACCAATCACAGCAGACTAAACCATTTGACCAATCACATGACACTAGGCTACGGGATAGGAGGGGATTAGACGGATGAATCGCGGAACGAATTATTTGAGAGTCAGTCATGAAGTACGGTAAGAATAATTCCTATTGTAACGACATAATAGTGTTTTTACACCTATGTACATAAACTTGTTGTTGGACACTCCATAAACCTAAGTAGGACCTTATAAATCATATGTTACCTCTGCAAGAGGCAACGGGTTGCAAAACGGATGGAGACCTAGGCTTCCTGCTACTGGATTTGAAAGTCTTATACGTAAATGTTTTCATACTTATTAGTTCTCAGACTGTGCTCAGGTTGTTTATTGGGGCACTTACCTTACTGGTTCCCAATTTATAACCGTAAGGTAGACTAGAGATAATGTAATGTTGCCGGAGCATCCGTTAACTCCTCCCCTTCAACTGTCAGTCTGCTCACAGTTCCATTTTTCTCATTCGAAATTCCGTTTTACTCGGAAATCCATCAGAATACAGAAGTAAACACGATCGCAACTTCCAGTTTAGGGGTACTTTAAGAGGCTAAAAATGTTGTTTTCTGCTAAACACTGCCATATCACCAAACCAATGAGGTAACATTACAGCAAACTGACTGAATAAAAGCAATCATTGAAGGTTTATGGCAAATTTAGAATGAGCTCTGGGCTATTCTGTGCTAATCCAGCCTCAATGATTTAGCCGTGCTGCGGGTGACCGGAGGGTCAAGCTCAGGCCCACATTGGCGGCAAACACTAAACGGGCTTAACAGTACTGTAGTAACCGCCTGTCCGCTTTTTAATGGGGTCACCAACCCTCCCGAAATAACCACCCCGAACAGCTACACCGCAATTGAGTGTTACCTAGAATTGTAAAAGGATTGCAATGGCTTACGTGTCCACAATCGAGTGCGAACAAGTTTTGAGTGGATTATAAATTATCGGTTTGCGACTTTGTGTCAATACGCAAACTGGGCCCCATAAAACATTTTAACAATCAAAAAGGTGGCATTATCAAAACTGTATTGCCGGATTTGAAATCAATGCTACTTGTGCCGTTCACAGAAAAGGTCACTCTTGTTGCTCAGTGCACTTTGGATGATTTGTATTTCTGCCACCCACGCTCAGTGCTTTTGACATCAGTTACAATAATGGCCCATGAGATGTGTTGCTAATTGTATTTTTTCCAAAGCTGATTAGCCAACAAACGTCTAATTGGCTAATATAAACAAATTGATAAGGGCCATTAGGAAAGCAACCTACTGTCTGCCACCTAAAGCTCCGCCAATGGCCAAGGAGAAAGAGTGGAACAGCATTATCAGACTGGAAACAGGCTTGTTATCTTCAATCAAGCTTAAGTGTTGATAATTCATCATCTAATGCAGTGGTTCTCAAACATTTTTGGCTTAAGTACCCCTTTTTATGATTTTTTCAAGCCAAGTACCCCTTGACCAGACAACAACATTTTACCTTAAAATTCAGTGAAATGAGAGTCAAACAGTTATTATATCTAAATTTATTAATTTATTTTTTATGCATCTTTGTGTAGTCGTAATTTCATATAAAAATACTATTATCATAATTTATTGATTTTCATCATTTAATCCTAAATGTCAGTTTCTCTCACGTACCCCCTGCAGTACCCCCATTTTGAGAACCACTGATCTAATGCATGTATATGTCATTATTTATACACACACAAGGTTACGTCCAACATGAAATGTTGCATGTTTTTAATAGATGAGGCAAAATATTTAATCTTGCTGGTGTGTACACTTCCACAGGAAGGTAGGTTATGTTTGCTTTAAGCAGGGGGATATTGGATTGGCTGACCCTGCTCTCCTCTTGAGGGACAGAAGGAGCAACGCTGGAAATGAAAAGGGTCTTACCCTGTGATGTAGGGCCTAAAACAACATGCTCTCAAAGTTCAACCGAACACAACTAGGTAGAAACTAAATAATATTTGCCAGTTCACTGAGACAGTCCAGTCACATTTCAACTGGAATCAAATTCAGAAGACTTTCAGAATAGATGCACTGACATCAAATCATTTCATTTACTAAATCTACCAAACTCTAAACTACAGCAAGCATCACTGCTAGTATTGCTCATACTTGATTTTTAAACCCACATATTACACTCTCCTATTTTGTCTCCTAACTCAGAACATAAATGACACCTCAAATAACACCTCAAATAACACGGCTTGTTAAGATGAAGTGTGGAATCAAGGCCGCTAGATTTTCACTTTTCAGATAAATGAGTATTAAAAAAGGAAAAATCCATGTTTTGAAGGAGAAACCCGAGTTATATATAGGGATGAGAATACCATAAAAACTGTGAAGAGAGAGTGGATTTTGGGACAGATAGCAACCACCCAGAACACCCAAGCAACTACCTTAAAATGCCATATCACCCAACCAAAATATATCACTGACCACACAACATAATTCTAATAATTCCCATTTAAAATGTAACAATAGTAACAGCCATAACACTATATTATACATTTTGTACGGAAAAGGACCCCATACTCTTCAAAATATTGTAAATATCTACTTTAAGCATATACAGTATATATCTGGTCATCACAACAGATGGTCAAAGACAACCAGCATGGCTCATCAATGGGCTTTGGCTTGGACTATTTGTTCTGGACCACATAAAAATCTCTAAGGACATTTTAAATTTAAAAGGAGCAAAATTACCGAATGAGACCAAATTACTGTGGATACACATGCATGTCTGAGATAGTGTCTTTGTCATTCAATGTCTGCTGATATATCTCTGCTGTGTGGACTTTGATATGATCTCCTATAGATGTCAGGGACAATACTGAATGATTTTTAAAAGAGGTGTAAGGAAAAGCTCAATGCAGGTCAACTCAATCCAACTGACCAACATCAACTACTCACTTCCTAATCCAACAACAGACGGATAGTAGATAAGCCTTTACATTAGAAAGATCAACACGACCTTGAAGAATACAAGCAAACAACAGAAAGCAGAAAAATCTATAGCGGAACTGAATGTAAAATGAGGTACATTTACAACGCACTACTACAATAAAACCACGCACATACATTTAAAAAGTTGGCTTACATATCATACTATACATTTCAGTATACTTCCCTTACCCCTTCCACCCTGTCCCCATCTGCCACTGTTGTCACTGTTTGTCATCATTTACTGACCCTCTTGTCACTGTTGGACTTTCTTTCTTCTGCAGAACACAAAAAATATATATTTTGAAGAATGTTGGTAACTGAACAATGGTGGTACCCATTCACTTCTATTGTACAGACACAAAACTAATGCATGTCAATGGGTACCGATGTTATTTGGTTACCAACATTCTTCAAAATATCTTCTTTTGTGTTCTGCAGAGAATAGAGGTTTGAAATGACAAGACGGCAACTAAATGACGACAGAATGTTTGGGGGGGTAAACTATACCTTTAAAAGCACCAAAGACTCACAATGATAACAGATTAGCTTAAGAATGACTGACAGCACATTGGTCCACCCACATCAAAAAAGTATACACTTCTCTCTATCCATTGTAAAGTACACTTTCTCACCATTCGTACACACAAAATATTACACACCATTTCTATGATCATCTATAAGAACAAACCACCTGAGGCAACTTCTGCATTGAGGCTCATGCTACATTCAGAAAATGCCCTGTGGCACAGTCAGCTCAGAGTTAATGGTGCGTTCAAAACTCTGCTCCATCAGCTGTAATATTACAGTACCTCACATTAGACAGAATTCTCTCCTCCAGGGAGAGAGATACTGTTACCCCTATACACTCAGCAGAGAGAGGAAGGATTGCCATAAACACTGAGGCAACTAAACACTGTGACGCTTTGGGGATGTCCCCTTCTCTCAAAACTCTTCCCCTGTGCTGACAACAGTGCCTGAGGGTACAACATTGGGACAAGAAGAAATGGCAAAAACGATATTGTACCTCCAACAGGATTTTTGTTTTTCTGAGCAAAAATAAATATCATACATTGTCCTCTGATTTACAGAAGATGCCCACTAAAATGTCATTCTTGTAACATTTTTGTCAGGCATATTTACAACAAAAATCAATTAAAATCAATTTTAATTCAACATATTAAAAGACTAATTACTTTAACCCCAAATGCTAATTAGTTTTTTTTTAACATTTGCCACTACCCTAGGTTTTGCCCATTTGTCTATTAGAATGTTTTACTCATTTAAAGCACAATAAAATGTTACATGCTCCTTTATTCTTTTATATATTTTAATATGTACAAGTCAGAATAAGCATGTTGTTTGAATTTGTAAATAAATATTGTGTTACACTGAATGACAATGTAACATTATTTCAACCAAATTTTGACATTTGATTCTCCAAAAACTTAAAACCATAAAGTAGACATTTTACTTGCATTTAATGTGCTTTTGTAAATTTATTTTAATGGGGACATCTTAACGTCTTTGACCAGTTTACATATTTAGGAAATATTTACATGTATTTATTTATATTTACCAACAATTGAAATTACATATACACGTTTATTATTTTTCATATTGAATTTTTTTCTTAAATATATGCTTGTATGTGTATGTGTTCATAAATAAAAAATGAATTTTGCACAGTACACAGACATACAATGTATATTATGCAAACATAAACTTTTATTCTGGATGCGATTTGACAGCCCTAAAAACAAGTTAATGTGAAGCTATGACAGACAGACAGGAATTGAAAATGGTCTGAACTACTATAAAAGAAAAAGATTGACCCCTCAGTGCAACAAATTCATTTGTAGAGCACAACTCTGGACAAGACTCTCTGCACCGAGCCTGCAGCTGTTTACGGCAAGAGGAGCGACATTTTCACACCTGCTGAAGTACAGCTATATGTTCACCAGGGTTGAAGTATTACCACTGGGCGGATAAGCAAATGGCAGCAGAGATGAAAGAGAAATATCAGGCTATTGTCAGGGGCAAGAAGAAGTTCAGCATAATGCCTGACATTACGCAGGTGCAAATACCTCAGCGTGTGCAACTGTGTGCTTAGCGAAGTCAGTATTCTCACCCACATGAATAACCGACTGGCTTAAAAGGGCAAATGCTTCTCTGTGAAGATCACATATGAAGATAACACTGCAAATCATTCCATAATATAAAAACAAAACACATTAGCTCATACAGATTAATAGCATCACGAGGGAATGGATGGATTTAAAGCAAGTAAACATTAATTTTGCACACGACGACATTAAAGAAAATTATACACTTTTGGAATTAGAACCCATTATAATTTCAAATATTGTCCACACTGGAAGCGGCACGGTGAGACGAGACAAACCCATTAAGAACAAGCAGGTTGTCATGTCGCGTCCGGTGTAGACATTCTTCATTTGTGGTGACAAGTGGTGTCCCTCTACTTTACAACAGTTAAAATAAATTAAATACCAATAAAATATCAAATATTCGCATGTATGTATTCTGTAGGATAAACACAATTTGTGCACTATTAATGGTTACATTTTTGTTCTAAAATACATATTTAATTGAGTTTGAGAGCATGTTTCCGCCATACCTCAGAGAGGTATCATGCAATGCAATTGCAACAATATAACATTTTTAACATAAATAAAGTGTTTATATTGTGAATATAGATTTTATTTAACATGTACAATTTTATGAAATAGTAAAAACATTTTTTATAATATCTAAGAAAAAAGTGGTGTTCCCCAAATTGTCTGTGGTGTTACAAAAATGGATGTCGCCCCTTCAAGAAAAGGGGGAAAACAATTTGGACTACTTCCTGTGTCATTGCAGGTCATTGCAGGTGCTGGTTGATCTGAGGGGTGCATGGTGAGTAAATTCTTTCTTATTATTTTTCTTAAAGTTTGCTAAATTTCTGACAATTTCATTTGTAGCACTTTATTAGTGTCTGCGGTATTATGTTAATAACTTGCAGACTCTAATGAAAATAAATGAATAAAAATGGTGGTTTCACCAGTATTAAAAAATCTAAATGTACTTAATTAAGGGTAATTTTTATTTTTTAAGATTAATTTTGCCATTGCACTTTATTTCTACAGTTAAGTGTGAGAGGGGACAGGAAGTGAAGTGAGAGAGAGAGAGAAGAGGGTGGGTTCGGGAAAGGACCACGAGACTGAAGCGAACCCTGGTCGCAAGATGCGCAACATCGATTCAGCTTAAATTTGAATGGATATAGCATATTAAACTTATCTTAAATGCATAACAATACATTTTATTAAAAGAAATCAAGCAAGCATTTTTACAATTTCTACCTAATTTGCCACCCCAATTGAAGAATGACCCATGTCTCAGACAGCACATTTCTGAATTCATTAGCTATAAAACACGCAGAATATAAAGAGCCACAAATCTGCAACAATACGTCACGGTGAAATCTGTAAAACAGCCTCCATGTTCTACAACACTGGACTATCAGTGATTTAATCATAATTTTACATGGGTGTCAAAATGACGGTTATTATTTTCTGTAATCGTGTTAGCTGTCTGATCACGTGCTTACTGATAAAATAAGATTAACAGATATTCCGGCGGCTAGTCGAGCTCCTCTGAATCTCCTCTGAGAAAATAGTTTCAAAGCATTTCAAAACATCAAGCAGAGATTTTATGAAATTAGGATGCTGCCTCGCAGTCACCTAATGTATATAGGCAGCTCACTAGGATTTCAAACATAAAGTAACTAGAGCCAAAACGTATTACACCCACCCACACTTTTCTACATAATACACAATAGTTTTGCACCCACGCTATTATGTTAACTACACAAAAAACACGTTTCTTGTAGTTTTACTAAGAATAGCAAGGGTAACACACCTTCAACTGTGCACACACATACTCCCACACGCAACCTCTTTCAAATCTATAAAACATTGGTTTCATCGTGCAAGCATTTTTTTCAGTGTTTTATACATTTCTCCATTCTATTTGTTTTTTATCCATATCTGTGCACTTCAAATCCGCCTACACTAAGCACAGACTTCCACAAACCTCCATCGGTTCTCTTATCCGATCATCTTGCAGTCATCTCAAGGCGATGATCGACATTACACGCCTCAGTGCTTGACTGCAATTTCCATTCAATCTTAATTGATTGAAAAGGGTCTGGTTTGTGGCCAAGCTAGTTACACAGAGAAATAGTTCACAGCTCTCAGAATAGTAAACACGCTTGCAATTCAGCGCTTGAGGATACAGTATATTTATGTGACTTTGCTTTGACCCTCAGTGAGCTAAGTGTAACTATTAACCCCATTCTGACTTTTAATAAACAAATAATTGTATTAAATACAGTGCTTTCAAACTTCAAAAAGGACACAAAGCATATACTGCAAGTGTCATAAAAGTTGAATAAACAAAAAGATAAGGCAACTAAGAAAGTCGAGCGGGTTTGAAACACAAAAAGGGTAAATTATGCAAATGAGTAAATGATGACATAATGCTCTCTTGTGGGGAGAGCTAATACTTTAAATTCTCCTAATGGTTACGTTTCAATGCAAATGTTTATTATGCAAATAGCCTCATCTTGCCTCAAGTTTCACATATTTCGCATTTTAATCTCTTTTTTATTGTATTGTGTATTTTAGTATTCCCCTAATTAGTTTCTGATGGGTCTGCAGGATTCAGGTGGGTGTCTATGCAGTACATTAATTGCTATGGATGTACAATGAGAGACAGAGGTGGGGGGGCAGAACAAGATAAAGAGAATCATTGATCTCAAGGGTAATATTACTGCGAGTCACAAAACACACTGTGCTAATTAAGCTCAAATTATAGTATAACATAAAACATAAACACTTGAGCATTCAACAGGCACTAGATGAGCTAATAGGTACCAACTCAAAAACAAATTTACCTTTGTCATTCATGTCTGAAAAGGAAAGACTTATAACCCATATCTGTGTGTTCAGACTGGTACTCAAAGCATCCATAAGTCATGCATTTTCAATAAGAGCTGTCGATGCAACAAAGTTAAACACCTTTCAACGTTATGCTAATGAGCAATGTAACAACTACCAATCAGAGTGCAGAGGGAGGAGCTCATTTAATCCATCTAGCTACAAAACAAGCTATATCTGAACATAAATGTGATGCATCATCAGTAAAATTAAGATGACAAAATAAAACTCTTTTAGATTCCTTTAGATGGATTTTGCAAGAAATGGCAACGCCATTTTGGAGGTATATTATTGAAGACTTTGGCTCTCAAGGTAATGTTTTATGTAAGTCTTTCAACCATTATTGCAATTGCAAAGGCCTTTGTGGGTGCATTAGGTATTACATGTGTGTGTGCAGTCTGATGAACCATTACTAAAAGCACTTCTGCCCCCATTTAGCTATAAAAGCACTAAAACATTATTAATAAATGTAAACTGTAAAAATATTGCATTTCATCCAGCACATAGTTGCTACTAAGAAAAATGAACCAATCTGCATAAAAATGTCATTAGACCAACAATGTTCCCCCAATGTTGTTCTAACAAGTCTGAACAATTTCAAATATTATGATGAACAATGTCGATTTGCAACTTCCCAGAAACCTTCGCAACATGAATAAATTATGTGGATAGTGTTAAACAGTGTTCTGTTGTTAATTCAGGTCATGCTGTTGTTGTTTTTGTTGGCACTTTTTTGTACCGATAATAAGAGTTCATCTTTTTACTTAATGATGTAAATTGGCACTGTTATTGAGATTTCTGCTCATATTAAAACATTTATAAGAATGTCACTAAGAAGTATTAAATAAGTTTTTGTTTTGCTTCGTAGAAATCTATAGTCTTAACAATATTCTGAAAGGCTGAATACCGTTTTGCACTTTAATATAAACAAATTCAAATAGGCTAAACAAAGTAGTGTGTTTGCATCACATGTTGACTTTAATTAGATCACATATTCCATTCATTCATTTATTTTACATTTCACATCTGACTGATTTGCCTCCGTTCCAAATACAGTACAGGTGAATGATTTAAAAATGAGAACACTACCTGTGATTTTGTGCTGACCTGATTCTTATGAAGTGTTAACGGTAATATGTATTCACAAGCCATGCTTTCCCATCTTCAATTGTAAATCAAAAAGAGTGGTCCAGCAGATTATTACAACTCCATTAAAAAAAAAAACTCACAAGTTGAAACATCAAAGGGCAGAAAATCAATTATAATCACGAGTGCAGTGAAATATATTGTCATTACAACGCTCTTATCTTCCAGATCAACGCGGGAGCGCAGGACATACAAATCGCAGCTATAAATCCACTGAGATAAACAAAGGCTGTCATAGTGCTAATCATAGCGCTAATAGTTTGAAAATGAAAGACGATCAAAGCCAGAGCTAAAGTCGAAGGATGTGGTGTGTGGTTCAATAAAACGTGATTAAGTATAGAAAGAAGTTCATACAAGAGATTTAACTTGTGTTGGGGTGATTAAGACTGAATACAGTTCTGACATATGGTCAATTTCTTAAGACCGTGAGGAAAGTCAAACCTTTGTAGCTACACCAAAGCAACACAAAATGCAGGTAAACCAAAACCCCAAATGATTTTACTTGTATAAAAATTCCTGGATTTTATTTTAAATAAATACAGAGGCCTGGGTCCCGCTATGGGAAAGTATTAAACTAGGCCGCCTGTGGTGGTGTTGCAAATTCACAGACTGCTTTGCTTTAAATTTACACACTTGAAACAGTGTAAAATGCTGAGTTTGCATCATGTCTTTCATCGCTGACCCCTTCGGCAGTACATCAGGAGTTTGTTATGAGAAAAATGATTCTGAAGGGCTGTAAACCGGCCAAATGAATGATACATAACCCTTCCATAAGGAAGATAGTTGGGGAATCAATGCTTCTATAGGTTGCATGTCAAAGAGCAAAGACAAATCAATATGAGTTTATAATCTTATAGCAAATTGAATATCTGCCTTTGGCAGCCAGAATGGTGTGTGTGTGTGAAAGAGAGAGCAAAAGAGAGGAGAGAAATAAGCTTGTGCAAAATTTACAGAATCACAATTTAATTTACAGCCACTTAAAAAAAAGAGACCACTCCAGTTTTGCCTTTAATCATTTCTCATGTATTGTGGCAATTCCAGTCCAGTGTCTGTTCAATTTCAACAAAACAAACCTCAGGAATGTCGAGGTTACTCAACAGCAATGTGAAAGACGCAACTACGCAATGGCAGCTCTGCTCTGGGTGTGTTCACGGTGTGTGTGTGTTACTCACTGGCGTGTGTGTGCACTTGGATGGGTTAAATGCAGAGCACAAATTCTGAGTATGAAACACCATACTTGGCCTCTCATCACTTTCAAAGATATGTAAAAAAGTCAGGCTTATGCCATCATATTTTAGTTTTGAACTGATCATAAAATACATGTAAAAACATCAGTATTATGTTGTTTAATTATGAATATTAACTTGTTTTTTTTTGCAGTATTCGAGATCTGCAAACATTGAATCTTCTTAGTTATTTTGGCCAGCTTGTCCACGTTTCAATTGTCTGCTATTAAATGCTAATAAAAACAAAAATTGTATTTGGAATTTGGAAGAAATGTTGTCACTAGTTCGCAGAATTTACAACGGTAACACGCATACATGCGCGCACGCACGCGTGCACACACACACACACACACACACACACACAACCCATCTATCAATGCAAGAATCAACTATGGGTTATATAAAACAAAAAAATGTGTCACACTTTTCTAGACCCAGAGCATTTTATAATATATATCCTACACAAATATTCATGGGGACAAAGATGGTCTTCCATAGACCAATCACAGCGTCCGGGACAACATTGCTGTTTCTCCCCCTGAAAATGGCCCTGATTTTGCACATCAAGAGAAAATGATGAAAGGACTGTCATCTAAGCTGACTTCAAACATCTCTGTGTAACATGTACTTAAAAACAAACACACACACACAATATAAAAAACAGATATAGCACTGAACCTTGACTATGCATTATCCAGACAGCACCTATTTTTAGCTATTTTCTCTGTCCCTTGGCTTACCTGCGGCACACTGCTCCTCATCCGCCCCATTTTCACAGTCCCTTTCGCCATCACATCGCCATGACATCGACACACACTTGGTTGTTGAGCCACCACAATCGAACTTCTCCGGTGGACACGTCTGCCGACCTGCTAGAGAAAGAAAATAAATATCAATGTTAAAAAGCGATTCATAAAAATATTACAGTGTTTAGTTTTATAAAAAATACACCATTTAGTAACCACAATGACGCAAAACATCTAAAACAATTTTGTGTCATAGCAGCTGTTGTATTAAACCAATAAAGCACTCGGTGATGTGTTATATTGTGAATATTGTGAAATAAGTTTGACGATATACAACTGTACCAAACACACAAACATCTCCACTGGCCACATTTTAAACCAAATCCCAAGCCCGCTGAAACATTTTCAAGTTTCTTTCAATATCACACAGCATTCCCAAGACAGCTCCATAAATTATACATCTCTACACGTCTAGGAACCAAACTACAAATCAATACTCCCCAGACGGATTTCTCTCAGTCCCATTCTTCTCAGCCGTTTGAGTAATTTTCTCTTTATAAAAGAAGATTTATGAAGACCTTCTCACCTTCTATGACACCTAGAAGCCGTGTCTGTGGCCCATTGTCGCTTGAACCCTATCTATAATCATATACGTGAATGGCGCGTCTCGCGCTGGATTCTCCTATTGTAAAACCTTCTCTCAAGAAATGGGGAAAGACAGCTGTGAATCTCATTTGAGCTATCTTTCAGTAGACGGCCATTGTGGCTCTGTAAATTGAGGCACGGCCTTCATCTGTGGAAGCTATATTGTATTTGAACTGAGGGGTGAGAGTGACAGGAAAAAAGTTTCATTGAAGTCTGAAGCTTGAACGAACATTGAAAGGCTTGTTTGTGTGCGACTAGGGAAATGTATGTGACAGACTGGGTTTGTTTGAACTGTTTGCTGTGTGTTTGTATTTGGCTTTGTCAGCATGCGTGTCTGAATATACTGAATGACCTATTCTAACCAACTGGCTGACTGCTAGAGATAGCAAGGCCTCCTGGGAAACAAAGTCTTTTCTTATCTCTACTATATGCTCGCTGTCCTCTTTTTAAAGACTACTATGCCCACAGGGCCTTTCATTCCGGCACTACCCATTCATTCTTGGTACTCTCTGGTCCACACAACGAAAATGTAGATTTCAACTTAATTCTCAATACTACTACATGTTTGTCTATAGTACTAAAAGTGGCCAGAGTTTAGCATTTATTAATCACAGAATGTAAATAGTTTATCAGGGTGTTTAGAATCGACCCTGAAACTAAAACAAACCAGGAATGTCTAAAACCAGAAATCTGTTGCTTTCAGAGACAGTACACAAAAGTACTACATTTATGTATACATTTAATTGATAAATATCATTAAAGGTCCAATGTGTAATTTTTTGGAGGATCCATTGACAGAAATGCAATATAATATAGACAACTATGTGTTCAGAGGTGTATAAAGACCTTACATAATGAAGCGTTATGTTTTTATTACCTTAGAATGAGCTATTTCTATCTACATGTACATACACCACGGGTCCCCTTGCATGGAATTTGCTATGTTGTTTCTACAGGAGCCATGAATGGACAAACACTACAAAGCGAGGTTTCGTAAATACGTTAGTGATCTGGTGAGAAGGGAGAACTGATGAGCACGAGCAGCTGATACTGAGCGCTTTCAGATCACCAGTACACTGAGCCGGGATGTGCCAATGATACCGTGTATGCGTTTAATTTTTAAAGCGGATAAAATGCTTGTAAGACACATCTTTTATCAGGGGTGTAATCGCATAAAATACATTGGAAATATGTTTAAACTTAATTACTGTCTTATCACCGTATGTTCACCAATCTGCAGCGCCGTTTACGTGCATGCTAGAGCGGTTCTCGTTCTCGAGTCAAGAACCGGTTGCAACAGCTTTTGGATCCCCAGTACACTGAACCGAGATTTGACGTCCGATTTGAGAACCGATGAATTGATGAGACTGAGCATGTGTAATTCACATAGAAGTAGCTGAACAGTGTGGACAAATGATGCTGTGCAAATGCTACGAGTGCACGTGAACTGAGGATTTAAATAAGTGGAACAACCTGGCGAAACTTACGTTTATTTAAAAACAAATGAATAGTATTAGATTATGCATGGATCATATAGTTTCTGTAAAACGCTAATGAAGATTAATTTATTCACTTTAAGACTTAAATCATAGTTTACACATCAGTGTGCCTGTATTTGTGTGCTTTAGTTGCAAACATAAATGTATAAAAAACATGTCCGATGCGTTTTAACTGACCGAAGTTAAGATTACTGATTTATATATTTGAATGTGTGTTGACTGTATTTTTATCCCAGCTGGCCGGGATGAGAGATTTGAAACATTACGTCATCGCGAATGACGTCATTACGTTAGGACGTAATTTTTTTTTAACCGGTTCATTTAAACGAACTGTCCAAAGAACCGGTTCGTGGAAAAGAATCGGACATCCCATCACTACGTGACAACAACATTGTCCTGTGAGAGTCACCGTAGTGCTTCGGATCTGAGGGGAAGGGGTGGAGGGAGAAGTTGGTTGCAGTTCACAACCTCACCCCTAGATGCCGCTAAAATCTCCACATTGCTCCTTTAAATCATACAATTGCCTTAAAGTGCCTAAAAATGACCATTCTTTCTAGATATCAGCATCATATTGATTAACAGCTACTGTAAGATTATCACTTCTACTGTTGCTGGAATATAACAATCCTACCAGCAATATCACTGGTTAAAAACAATTGTGATCATTAGCTGGTTCTGAACCGCTAAAAGCAAACAGATTATGACTCACTCTGCTAGATGAATGTTCAGCGGATGAAACTGTAAGAAAGTGATGAGCTCATCGCTTTCACCGAGACAGGGGGAGTCACGGGTCAATTCTCACTAAAAGTATAATAAGGTCATAGACTGACACGTTTTCTTGATGCTTAGAGATGGTCTTGCATAATCACGCAACATCTGCGGTCCTAAACTGAAAGCATGCTAGTAACCTGACTGACAGCATACAGTACAGGTCTACATTAACATTGTAGACTTGCGCAATCAACATCACATTGTATTCGCCTAATACAGGTCTGTGAGCATGTGTTTGAAGTAGGAAATAGTTCAATCCGCATTCTCTGTGCAGTAAAAAAAATCCTTCAGACTGCAATCCAATTCCTCCTGGGAAAATTAAGTTATGGAGGAACCGCTGGGAGCGGTTGAGATTAGATTAACATATTTATCTAATAATGTAAAATCATTTTTTGGTGCCGGTTTAACGTGGTTAATCTAAACTGTGGAAATGAAATTTCTCAGATTTACTTCAGTGAGCCCAAAGAAATAATCATTAGCTTCTCACAAAACCACATTATATTAGACATGCAGTTTCACTCGATAATGTCCGAGTGATCAGTTTCACAAAAACACATCCACATGTGAATGTTGAGAATACTGTGAATGCCTATCACCACATTCACACTAGATTTCAGCACGGGAGGTCACTAGGCCACTGCTTTCTCATTTCTTCACTTCATCCGAATCTCTACGGATGACCTGCATTGCAAAACCACATTTAACTGGACTGACCCCTGTCTGCACTATTACAGTTACCCTAAGCAGATGAGAAAGAGTTCAAATAAGTTGCCTTTGAAAAGTTAAGGTTTGGTAGTCCTTCAGAAGGTCACTGTTAATCACAGTATGAGCCTTTGGGATGTTCAATGGATGTATCTTTATCACAAATGCTGACGGTTACACGCTCACACTCTGCCCACAGAGAAGAGACCGCTGTATCGATGTGCTTATCGACAGCTTTCTGGAGAGCCCTTTTGATCCACTGATACAGACCTGTCAAGTCAAGTCAGGCCTAGCTGTGTTTGGCATCACAATGCCAGAGATTTTGGCTATTCAAAGACAAAACATACGTTATGTTTCTCAGTCTATTCACAGCAGTGTTTTAGTTTAACAATATGTTAAATTAACTGAATTATGCTGCTCCGCAAATACGTATTTAAATACAAGCAACTGTAATACTTTTCAGTGCAAATATTGCATTTTCTGTGTAAATTTGCCTCAATATACTGTAAATTGAGCCTTAATTATTTTGTAAATATTTTTAAGCCCCTACTTTGGTTCATGGAGTGTCCAACAACAAGTTTACGTACAAACACCATGTAAAAAAACTTTCATTTTCTAATAATTATTGTTACCTTACGTCCGGACCAGAGCCTTAGAGAAAGAGTTGCACCAACGGAAGTTCAATATACATGGAGCCTTGAGACAGTCCCAGAAAGTTATGTTTTCTCTTTAAAGCGATAATGAGCAACTTTTTGACCTTGAAAGGAATGTCTCTAAAATTATTTTATTGATAGAACAACTTTTAACTGGACGAATTATACCGCCGTTGATTCCTAAGCAGCCTACTATCGGCTAAAACTGCACTTGTAACTTTGGTTTTTGGGCCGGTACAAGCCCCGCCTATCCCCTGCTTTATGGCATACGTCACGTTTTAACTCTAAGCCTGGGAGAAGTTAACCAACAGCTAACAATAAGACGAAACGATCTAGTTTAACGCAAGTCTCCAAACCATCGGACAACAGAGTGATCGGACAACAATCTATATCTGACGGACACTCGGCTACGCCAGCTGCAAGAGGCAACGGGTTGCAAAACCTATGAAGAACCAACGTTAGCCTTCCTGCTACTGGATTTGAAAGTCTTATATGCAAATGAGTTATGTAGCTAACATTAGCTGCTATGTAGCGAGCACGCTATGCACTAATGGCAAGCAACAAACTGCTACCTCAGAATCTAGTTTGAACTATTAGTGTGGCCCAGTAGTATAACCCGTGGGAGCCAAAAGAGTGCTTTAGTACATGCACAGTTTATGAAGTGACATTATGTAACAGCTGTTTCTGCCTAGTCAACAAATTCACGTGTATTGGGCTGCCCACATGGAAGCTTATACAGCGGCAATATTTACGACATTTATAACAGACAATTGCGCTTATCAACCACATGGGGGAACCATACACCAAAACAGCTCGTTGCCGCTTTAAATGCTTTATTTCTTTAATTTTTTTATTCATTAAATGACTTGCGTCTTTAAATAGATTTAAATTTTACCTCAGTTTCTGTTTAGCCGCAGCTCCATGCGTTACTAGTAACTTCCATGAACTATTGATAGCTTCCATGAACCGCCCTTGCTTTTAAAATACTGTTCCATTGGAGTTCCGCGACTCTGCGACTCTCTCTCTCAATGGCTCTGGGCTTGACTGACTCTCAGATGATTCGTTCCATTTCATCTGTCTAATCCGCTCCTTTCTGTCAGCCCATTCTGATCCGATTGGTCAGATGATCTAGTCTGTTGCAAATGTAAAGTAGGCGGCCATTGCACGGAGTAACGCAAATCTGGAACTGAAATTAGAACGACAGACGACTTGTTCGCGTGATTCAGAGTCCTTTTTTCTCAAGTCTATGGCTTTGTTATTCGTTCACTTTCGGCTTTACAACTTTGCAGACTGCTTACATTCACACACAGCAATATTACACACGGCATGAAATTAGCTTCTTAAGTACTAAATCAGGTGCCCGGATTGTAGTGGTGGGGTGAAACTGTAAAACACACTGTAAAAACAACACAATCTGTTTTATTCTTTGTGTTGTCGTCCTTAACTAGACACCTCTCTATTATTTCTAGGACAACACGTTTTGTGTTCGTTTTAACTCATGTTGTCCCTTTTATTTATTAAACACAAAATCAACATAGAATGAAACAATGTGTTAAAATGACATATAATTTGTTAAATATAGCATAACACAAACAATGTGTTAATATGCAAGATGACAGAAGTTTGCCATGTCCCAAACTACTAAATACTAAGCTCCAATCAGAAAGATTGTGAATTGCAGCAAATTCAACGTTCAGCACAGCACTTGTGACCCGTTACTCATTTGCCTATTTCCTTTAAGGTCAATAACAAACCATCCGTGCACCAGTACCCAAGCGCTCACCTTATTCATAATTTACAACATCAAAATGTTCACTTCCATGTAATGAAAGAAGTGATGCATTTTTTAGATGCTTAGACACCAGCACACACAGAGGTACACAGTGCAGTTGGCGAAATCCGATTGACAGAGCCGCACACACAGCCTAAATACCAGATCACAGTCGGGAATCAGGGTGGTCTTACCAGTTTCATCCCATTGATCCACATGTCTTCTTTCCGTTGACAGATATTTGACATAATAATGAGACATAACTCAAATACAAATTCTACTAAATGCACAATGATGAGTTGATATTACAGTAACAAGATACAGCTAGTGCTACAAGATGTAGTTGAGTAAACACTTGAGTTAGCCACAACAACTTATTTATATACAGTACCATGACGTAAACTGACCAGAAAAATCTGCTGTGTTTGACATTTTGTCACTGTATGTTACTGTATTATACCTTTATACCACTAGCCCTAGTTGACGTTGACAAATAAAAGGGGGCTAGTTGGATGCAGGTGAAAATTGAGTAAGTCATTATAATTCCATACACACTTAAAGACCAAACGTCTTGATCCCGTTATCAGGAATGCTGGGATCTCTTCAGCATTCTGTCCACGTTGCTCCTGTTGGGCTGAGCTACCATAATCTAAGGGTGCCCGTGTTATATGCTAATGTGATTTTGATTAACTGTCTCGCTAATGTCCCTTCACCGAGGGATGGGGGTTGGGGGGATTTAAGAGTTTATCATGGAGAAACCTCCCAGTCATATTTAGCTTTGTATGGCGTGAGGAACCATAATTAATTCCGATGTCCTAACCTGACAGGAAATTGCTATGCTAATCAATTTGTCTCGGGCTTCTTTAACATTTGCAGACGGAAGAAGCAGAGCTAAGGGGAGGTGTTGGATTTTTGCTACATACTATACAAACTGTACATCACTGTCAATGATGATACATTTGTAATTACATATGCATGTTTTTTGAGGGAGCTAAAGGCTCTGTTCCAAACCCTACTGAACTGCCCACAGACAGCATTTTTTGGCATCATAAGCATGCCTCCTACATAAAAGCTGTTTAAACCAACAGAATGATGCCGACTTGTAAGATACCTTGTTTTGGCTTTAATGCATGCTGCATTGCATATTTTACAGACAAGGACTCCCAGAATGCCTTAAAAAGATGTTAGAAAGAGTTTAGAGAAATGGTGATTGCAAAACAGATTATTAAGTTAATACAGTAAAGTACTGGGGAATTTGACAGAAGATCATACATATTCTTTTAAAAACCGGTGCTAAAAAAAGTTCTTCACTGCATTTTTGGTTTTCTCCAAACTGAAGCAATTTACTCATGTGATTGAAGTCTATTTTTGGAACTATTCAGCCAATATCGGTTCTTCTGTCATTGTGTAGATTTTAACAAAAAATTGTGTGTGGACAGAGAAATAAATGAATCGGAGTTAACAAAAAATACATACATGCAATTTTTCACCCAGAGCTGTATAGAAACACAGAAAAAAGCACACTAGACTTAACACTAAAGTATATAGCCATCTGTCTCTCTTGGTGCTTAATATCCAATTAAGCTAATAACACCAAATCAATAGGTACTCAATACTATTTTGTTTGTTGAAAAAGACATGATGTCATGATCAAGTGGTCATTTATTATGCCCTTAGATAGTGATCAACTAAAAAACAAATACAAATCAATTCAAAAGTTTTAAATATTTGTTGCATTATTAATATTTGTATTATAAACAAATTGATTATTTTAGATACTTGGTGGAGAGAGATAGGAAATGACAAATCAGTGACAGGACGAGAGACGGCAACAGGAGATGGGAAAGGAGCTGGGACTCGAACTTGGGTCACCTCATTGGACCTCCTGTGCCGACAAACAAGTTAATTCTTAACTTACTTAATAAAAAATATGATTAACAATACAGAAGTGAGTGGTTCAATTACTCTCTTTGACCCAAAGTGATAAGGTGAGAAGAGGTATGCAAATCAATTCAGCGTAGACTAATATAAAAGTAATAAATTGACAAGAGGTGGGAAATTACAACAATTAAATTCAGTCAGGGGAGGAAGATTAGAGTAGAAAGCGAATGTGAAAGCACCGTGACTGTGAGAAACCTAAGAAATAGCTGCGCTGTAGCACGAGGAGAGAGCTGCCATTTATATCAATAAAACTCCCCCGTGTCTCCACTTCACTTCACCACTCAAGCCATAAGGGAACAAATCTGATACAAATCAGAGCGAGATGGATAGAAACGGACAGAGATCAACAGAGCGTTGGTGGAAGATGGAGAAATATGGCGGATTGAAGGAATGGAAATGAAGATAACACAACAAGGAAGGTTTAAGCACTAGAAAATCACAACAGCTGAAAAATCAGCAAGCGGGAAGGTTTAATATATTTCAATGGCAATACAATACAATCAGAATTAGTCAATATTTATGAAATATATTCTATAATTTTGACAATCTAGTTATCATGGCCGAACAATTTTATTGTCCCGTCTATAATTTTTTTAAGTAAATATAAAATTTTGTGTTTAAATACGTTATTTTTTTCCAGCCATTCAATCCCACTCCAAATACTGTATATGTGTAGAGAGGAGGAGAGCGACAGTTTATAACCATTGTGTCTCAAGCTAAATAAAAATGTGTTGAATATGATATAAGCAGTATTAATATGATATATCAATAATAATGTTTCTTAATATGAAGGTTATTATCAACATCGATGTGACGTCCCTAACGTGCACCATGGTAATATTTAAAGGAAACACTGAAGTACTGTGTAATACTGTCATTTTTGTACCATGGTACCACAACAGCACATCATTGACAGGAAAACAACAGAACAACAACCACAAAGGGCAATATATATACATGGTTTGCCTTAATTTGATAATAACACCAGGGTGATGAGAGTAATGGAAGTGACAGGTGTGTGAAGCAGAAAGATGCTGAATAGGAAACAAGGCGAGACGGGGTGCGCTAAGGCAGAAGAAACTCACTGGAGTGTGTCACATGCCACTAAATAAGTGTGCCGTTAGCGGATGTGCTGAACCGACACAAATGGCACGGTAAAACATTTGCACAGGCAAAATCACATGTACAGCTTCATTAGTTATTGTACGTTGAGACACTTAAGAACACATTTTACTCCACAGCGATAACACACATACGCACTATAAGGTCTTTGTCGTGTTAAATAAGGAGAGATACATGAGAGAGAGAGCATGAAGGTCGGCCTCATTGAAGGAGAGCCCCAAGACATCCAGGAACAAGGATACCACAGATGTGGGACCATCTAACAAAATCCACTCAAAACACCCTTACAACCACATAGCAACACCCTGGCAACCACCCGCATCACTGCAGCAAGTTTTGCACAAACAAGTGTGAGGGTTTACAAACACACATGAAACACACTCTTCACACACGCTAGTCAGCGGTTTAACAAAACAGCATGTTGTGATCGGCTACCCTTGTCGGTTTGCACGCACAAGCACGCCCCTAAATTGATGTCTAGGGCACACACATGACAGGAATCCTATAAGCTGTAAATCGATAGTCTGGGTCTTGCTTTAATTACACATTCTCTGGCTCTCCAGCGGGTCTCTGCAGATTTGGCCCGCTGGAGTTCCTATTATGAGATGAAAAATACTGTGTATTATTCGACTGTCTGGGGGAGTTTTTAAATAAACAGACATTTAAACGTTGTATTTAAAAGAATAAAAAATGATAGCAAAAAACAATCTCATTAAAAACAAAGGATCTGATAATTAGCAAAGGAAATAGTGCCAGTGCCCTATGGAAATGTTCAATAATTTATGACTAAATATTGCTTCAAAAGAAAAAAAACATTTAATATATTCTTACATGCAAATGAAGGTGCGTTGAATTAAAATCTTGTTCTTTTTTTAATGGATTCCGAAATATTAATTTGCTTCCTACTGAAGCTTCACATCATTCAATTTAAAACATTCCAAGAGAAAAAAAATAACAATTTTATTCAAAACAAATATTTTCATTATAAAAGTTTGCATGTGGCACACTTTTGGTTGTCCTTGGTTTGAACTTCATCTTAAAATGCCATGCTGAGTTTCTGATTGTGTTTCTTATCTACAGTTCATAGACATGAATAAAATCAAGTCAATCATTGCTCTGTTGCAATCAGACCTGCGATTCAAAATACACTCCCATGAATCATTAATGTGTCATGTTTCTGGTGGACTAGTAGTCCTTCATTTCAGCAATTAGTCGAATAATCACATATTTATTATATTATCATAATCACTTCCGTATATATACAAGGAAAAGAATAGTCTAAGTTTACCGGCTGAGAAAATATGTTTTTTAACACTTCCATGTAACAGAGAAATGCTAAATCATAATAATAAAGCGTTAATGAGCGTTAATAATGAGCCGCCGCAACACCGTGTTGGAAAAACAGCAAGGAGACAGCCTGTACATTTAAATAACATAATTAATTGACAAAAATACAAACTATAACATCAGTTACATGCCAAATGAACTTGCCAACAAAATAACCATAAACATAAAACACCCCTTTGAATAAAAGGGAAAAATAAATAAACATACCGCAAACGGCAACTCTTTAAAATATCAGTACAAAATATGTCAAAATGACAAGCTCTTAAAACATGGGTCTAAGACTGCAGCTTTCTTCAGCGAGTCGTATCTTCAGTGCTTTTGTGGTCCGGCTTTCATCATCGCGCAGCACCAAATGGCGTCTCTTCATATTTATTAACATAGGCATATTGCGTTGTTAACAAATATGAACAAGACTAAGGGGCATATAAGCTCGGCCTGTACAGATCAGACTGGCCTGACTGTATAACTGTGGAGCTTCCCCTGTATAAAGAGGACGTACATTTTGCGCAGACCTGCCCGACTTAATAACTGTTTAAAGAAGATGCGTGTCTGCGCAGCCCGCATTGTATAAAGAACAACAATATTAATATTAACAAGATGCACCACTGCCGTTACAATCAATGAAGGGCGAGGAATGGAACGCTCAATATGGCCGCTCTGGCGAAGGAAGTCCTGCCATCCAGTAAAATGAGCCAATCGTCAATAAGTAAAGACTGACGATTCTCTGGGGAGGGGCTCTCGTAAGGCGCTTGCCAGCCGGTGCGCAGCAGATGAGACTAATGCGAAAAAGGCGATTTTTAGCGCAATTTTAGCTTAGCAAACCAAAGTTGTGATACAGTTAAAGTCATGTTTATTTGTTGATCGGAAATATGCTGTTTAATTGTGCTTTAGAAATTTTTGAAATATCTGCCTTCCCCATTCAAGTAGATAGGACTGTGGACTTGCTATGACGAAAATAGCTGCCCAGAGGCTTTGCAAACATGGCTGCCGATTGGCACGACTACTGCAAACGGACTTTGATAAAGAAGATGTCTCGCAGACCACGTTGTATAAAGAAGATGCGTGTCTGCGCAGCCCGCGTTGTATAAAAACGTGTGTCTGTGCAGCCTGCTTTGTTTAATGAAGACTTGTATATGCCCAACTCGCGTTGTATTAAGACGCGCCTCACTTTATATCTTTTAATTGAATATAACATCAGAATAACAATACAATCAAGCCTCACTTTATAACTGTGAAGCTTGCACTGTACAGATGACACACGCCTGAATTATAACTGCCTAGCTCGTGCTGTATAAAGAAGATGTGACTCTGCGCAGCTTGTGCCTAGACGGCGACGCGCCTTACTTTTCAACGCCGCAGTACGATGTCATCGTCCATCGCAATGTTTCTCTGTAGACATCGTCCAATGCCAACCCAAGTTGTTATGTACATCTTTGGAATATTTGTATTAATTGAACGAAACCATGTATTTCCCGTTTTATACCACTAATTTTTATTTACTTTACTTCTATACTGTTTTTCTAAATGTATTTTCTGTAAAGCTGGCTCGCAAACGTACAAATTTTAACTGAATTGATGTATAAGCCTTAAAAAATTCCGATAATTTTACATCTGTAATTGTGACTCACAACAAGGTATGTGTGTGTTTTGATTCAAATTTACACAGCATTAAATATTTCACTTTACATTTTGCAAAGTCTTGTTATCCTAATACAGCTAAATGTAAGGTTTCTTCCTGTCCCTTTGAAACCCTCAGGGGCCGATTCAACACACAACAAAGGCCAAGCTAATGAAAAAAACAGTCTCTTTATAGGAGCTAATTTGCTACATGTGCAATGGAACATTTATCCACCTGGGTCCTTCTGGTGAGGTACGCTGCTTGAAGGATATTCTGTACCACTGATATTGGCATACAGTATAAATGAAGGGGGCTGCTCCTTGTGAAAGGCCGATTGCTTTAATTCGACTGCAACTCAATGCAGCTTTTTTCACAGACAAGGGAGAAGAATGAGGGAGAAAAAAGATAAACGAGGCAGAGAAACGAGTAGGAGGATAAGCCCATTATGTTCGTTTTTATGTCTCTCACATATTGTGTGGCAAATGAAAAAAGGTTTGGAAGAATGTTAAACATTGAAAAAATACTTTTGGGAATTTTGAGCCACTTAGGTTGGACTTTAATGAGTTAAATATAATTAATAAATGTCAGTTGCACCATAAGTTGATATATTTTGTTTGTGTACAATATGTGTTCGGCGTCCAACCATTTACATTTTTTTTTTACTTTTTTAAAGAATTTTCCAATAAAAAGGTATTATTTTTATTGTAGTTTTATTAATATTTTAAATTCGCTTTTATTTTAAGATTTTTAATTTAAGGTTGTTTTTAGTATTGTTATATTGTTTTTTGTATAGTCTTTTATTTAAGTTTAGGTGTTCAGTTAATCATTTTAGTGCCTCAACTAAAACTTTTGATTGGGCAGCATTTCTAATATTTTATTTGATCATTTATTTCTATTAACAGAAAATGTTTATATTCATTTTAATTTAAGTTAATAGTGAAAACCTTATTTTGGTACAATTATTGTTTTTACATTTACGCGCTACAAAAACTACAAATTTCATGTCAATGCTTGAAAATACTGTGACACATCAGCAAAAAAATTTTTTTAGAAAAAGTTTAGAAAAGTAACCGCACACCTCTATTCAACTAACCTTTATATGCTTTTAGGTAGCATCATGTGTGCACATTTTCAGCTTAGTAAAAACCACACTCAGTCTATGAGAAAATACTGGTATTTGATCCCAGGCTAGTGTTAACTAATCAATAACTCTTTCTTGTTTTTGTGATACAAATAATCACATTATCCATGCAACAAATAAGCTCTCACCATTAATCGAACAGCAATGTCATTATTACAGGCCACCTAGCAGTTTTATAATGTGAAAGATTTCCAAACAAATCCAGCCACATACATCACACCATAGTGCTGATTCAATGAAACTTTGTGCATTACTGTTGTTAAAGCTTAAAGATACAATAGTGATCTGGCCCCAGACTGCAGGCGCTGATGGATCAATGGAGAACTGGTGAGATCAAGGGTCACTAATTACAAGTAAAAATGAAACTGACGGCATCAACAAAGGAAGCGCGGAGAGCATTTTAGCAGGATAGATGTCAAGGACTGATCCTTCTCCACACATCTTGTCCAGCGGGGTACAATTACGCACGCTCTCCATCCATCATTTGGATCAATCCAGAAGTGACCGGTATTGTGCTGCAGGCAATCACTGCAGATGTTAAATCTCAAGGGTACAGAACCGCTTCCTCTTGCTCCTGACCTTTGCTGGCTTTTGTAAACTTGTAAAGGTGACATTAAACATGATAAATTATTTATGATCTTTCCCTATAAAAAGAAAAACACAACATTTTTAACCAAATGCACACCCACGAGCGCACTCGAGCATGTCGAACTGACCGTGCCCGACACCCAACATTAGGCAGGTAATTGCAGACAGCATGAACGTCCTGTTTATAACCCTCCAGCCAATTAAATGTGCCTGCGGGGAATAAAGCCTCTTGACCCAATCCCACAGTCTTTTGCACAGTGAGACCAGCCCACTTTTAACTCCCAGAGCGCTCTAGAGTCAGTTAATGTCACTTTTATGTGACCTGCTCTCGTGAGACGGCAGTCTTTGATCGGTTTTGGTTCCTCACTAATTTGTTTGACAGCCTGGGAAAACATAAACAAAGCACTGCTAATTACTTAATTATAAGATATAAGAGAGCAATAATATGTTATTGTGTCTCTGTTTTGATAAAGTTGATTTCTGAATTGTTGCTGAATTGATTTATACTTATACTTACAATCAGCGCTCGCATGAAAAGGAAAAACTGGTGAGAGAAAATGTGAATAAAATACTCGGGGCCCAAGACGTGGCCTTGAGGTTCCAATCTGTCTTGTAACTTTTTCCTAATCCTACCCCTTAGTTTCAAGCCTTCATTTTCTATCCTTGCTATACTTTTAATAACGTGGAAAAAAACAATACCTACCTACTAAAATCAGCAGTAGGTGTTTGTGGTTTTCGAGCATGGTTTGATGGTGAAGAAAATGAGCAATGATGGGCGCTTAATTAAAACGCCAGCACAAACTGCGTTACTACGCAGCAATTGGGCTGTGCTGATGCCTCTCCACCGGCGGTCGGGAAAGGAGCCCGTGGCCATGGGACCAGGGGTTGCTCCCGGGCCGCATGCCGTGTTACTGGAGTGCGGCCACATGGGAAATTACTTTGGGGAACCGCTGGCTGAAGCATGAAATTAAACCCATCCTGTGCATCTGACTGGATCCCACCGTAATATTTAAAATAATGATGTAGCGAAACCCTTGCGCAGGGTTATAATATGCCCAGGCCTTTGTCTCCTGGCTCAGCTTGGCTACGACTATCAATATAAAAGCAACAGTGATACTGTTCCAAATTATAAAATGCCATGACAAAAAACTATCCAACACACACCCTACATAGAGAATGGCATAACAAAAACATAGTTTACAGATTATGTAGATTTTTTGGGATAATAAATTATAGATCTTAAATCTACCCACACATTTATACTTTCAACACTCAAAACTGTGAATCAACTCCCAGTGATTTAATTTAATTATGTGAAATGTATTATTACAAAGCCAATCGGATCAACCTGAAAACTTCAGCTGGCAAAGAGTCTGAGTAAGTGAAAAGGGCCCACTCAGACATAACTGATACAGAGAAGAGGAGATGAAAAGTGCATGAATGAGGGGCACCTGGAGTGACCTCCTCAGTGGAAAATCTAATTCTCTTAAGTTTCAAGGTTGTAGATTCCTGTAATCACGAGATCTAATAAACCAGTGCAGACAGCAAGACTCACATCTTATTCTGCGATGTCCATATGACCCTCTTACAGGATCCTTACAGGACCTACAGAGCTCTAAGAATAAGTGATCAATATATAGCACAATAATATCTTAAACCTTGTCTTAAAGGGATAGTTTAAGAGCTAATTTGAAAGATATTCCTATTTTCGGATCCTTGTTTTAAAGGGGTAGTTTACCCACAAATGAAAATGATGTCACCCTCAAGTAGGGTTTGGCGATATACGATGACATCGTCCATCGCCGATGTCTGACAGCCATCACGATGTTGGGCCGGCATCGTGATTCCCCTGCATGACGCAATTTCCGTCATCAGGAGGGTCCACGGGCGTCCGCACATCCCTTACGCGTACTGCACATTCCCAAGACAAATTTGGACAGCCGAGTCCACAGTATGACATTCTGTGCATGTGTCGAGCTCGTCCATTCATGCAGTTGAGTATGATTTGGAAACTGTGCGACGCGTGTGTGCGCGCGAGACGGACGTAGAAAGTGAATGCACGTTGTGTGTGTGTAAACTTGTCAATGACGACCTGAACCTTGCACGTCCGCAATGGCAGCGGGAAACATCAGTGACGCGTGACCCGCGCAGTTGACTTACAACACACACAGCCTACACTGGTGGGCTCACGATCTACTCGTTTTTCCACATGAAATAACAACCGAATTTGTAGGTCATACATGTGCAAAAAAATCTAGCTGTCTTGAAAACTGGTCACAAAATGTGTTTTGGTCGCAGTCTGGAGCAGTGATATAATTGTTTTTAATGTTTTGGCAGATGGCCATCTAGCAAACTGATATACCCCAACCCCCACCTCGTCCATCGCGATGCTCACTGTAGGCATTGTCCGATGCCAATTTGGTAGTCATTGCCCGACCCTACCCTCAAGTTGTTCCAAACGTGTATACATTTCTTTGTTCTGTTGAACACAAAAGAAGATGCACATCACTGAGGATCTCTCTTGGACTAACCACACCGCAGCACTGGCCAAGAAAGCACAGCAGCGTCTCTACTCATTATGCAAACTGAGAAGAGCCAGAGCCCCAGCCCCCATCATGTGCACCTTCTACAGAGACACCTTCGAGAGCCTTCTAAATAGCTTCATCACTGTGTGGTATGGCGCCTGCAATGCGTCCTGCCACAAGAGCCTGCAACGCATAGTGAGAGCAGCTGAGAAGATCATTGGTGTCTCTCTCCCTTCCCTCCAGGACATTTGTGGAACCCGTCTCACCCATAAAGCTCGCTGCATTGCATGTGATCCCACCCACCCGACACAAAGCTCCTTCAGGCTACTGCCATCAGGGAGGAGACTGTGGAGTCACCAGGGCAGGACCAGCAGACTTAAAGAGAGCTTCATCCACAAGGCAGTCAGGAAGCTAAACTCCGACCCTTCCCTCCCTCCCATCTCTTGCCCCATGCACCACTGAACTCTGACCTCATCTGCAAGTCCTTCCACTCCCAAACCCTCCCCAACACAACATACACTGACCCGCACTAGTCACTTTATGCAGCATTGAACTGCTCACTACCTCATTCAGCATCGGTCTGCCCCTCTTCAACTACCTCTTCTGACTGGTGAAACAAAGCCTGCTCTCTTTGTAACTTTAAACAGACTAATAAGCTCTTTGCACTACCTCACATCTGCACTGTTGTATATTTCACTGGTTTGCACTCTATATGCCATTACCTATCTTCTTTTTCTTTTTTTAATTATTCCTGTAATAGCTGTATTTTACATTTATACAATAATCTGTATTTTTTACTCTGTGTCGTGTTATTTGTATGCACCATGGGTCTGAGAGTAACGCGATTTCAATCCTCTATATGTACTGTATGTAATGTACATGTGGCAGAATTGACAATAAACCAGACTTTGACTTTGACTGACTTTTGAAGATATATTGAACAATGTGGGAAACCAAACAGTTCTGGAACACGATTTACTTTCATAGTTTTTCCTACTTTGATAGTCAATAGTGCCCCAAAACCGTGTGGTTACAAACTAAATTTTTTTTTGTGTGCATCAGAACAATAAAATGTATAAAGGTTTACAACAACTTGAGGGCGAGTAAATGTTGACATCATTTTCATTTTTGGGTAAACTATTTCTTTAAATACTAATTCCCCCACCCATCCACATAAAATTTGGGGTAAAATGGCTATATATTACTTTATAATATACTAGCCCATTTTTACATTCACATTGTTTTCGCTGTTAGGTGAACAATAAAATGATTTTGTGAAAGAAACTCTTCCTTAAACTAGCTTAAAATATCTAAATCTAATCACTTAAATCTAATTTAATTACAAATATTGATTTAAAAAGAATAATAATTACTTGTTTAATTACTGCTTTTAATTGTATTTGTTGGGTGAACATTAGAATAACTTGTTGGGAAAGAAACTTTTTTCTTTAGTTGAAGAAAATTGAACTATTTAAATAGAATTTTGTTAAGAATGTTTATTTAAATGACTAATAATTACTGTATTAAATTCACTATATTATATTTTATTAAAATATTTACATTGTGTGTGTGTGTGTGCAAGTGTACTATAGATTATGCGTTTAATTTGTTTTCATGTAAACATTTTCTTTTACAAGTTCTATTATTCATTTACATATGCATTTGGCAGACCTTCCTTATCTAAAGCAGTGCATTCAAGGTATATTTTTTAATCAGTAAGCCCTTCCCTAAAAATTAAACCCACAACCTTTGCGCTGCAGTGCTAACACAACATTGTACCATCTGAGATCTAATGATCCAGGAGTATTTTGGGAAACCTTCAACAAACTTCGAAAGTTGGAAATCTAATCCTTCTCAATATCTTGGTAACTTGAAATGAATCGTAGAAAGAAAGTTTAAAGAAAGTTAATTAAAAAAGAATGAAATCAAAAAATGACATTGATAGAGTATAGGGGGTCGAAACTTGCGTACATAGCAACACATGATTAAATCTTGAAGAGAAAATGTGAGAAAAGCCCTGCCATTGCCTGACCTTGATTAAGAGTAATGTGATGCAGTGGTCTTTTGTGACTACGTCGATCGTTTTGCATATTGGCTGTGTGTGTCTTGGTTGAGAGACATTTTTATTTGCTCAGCTGGAAGCTACTTGTACTCTATTGTCAAAACCCGAAGCAACTTCTGCATTCAATAAATGCTGAACGGCATATAACACTTAAGGTTCTGTATAACTTTTTAAATGAACGCAGTTGCTATGGAGTATTTGGAGGCTGCTGTAACTCAATAAAACACCTCTACTAAAAAAGCTGCACAATTTGAAGTTATTTATGTCCTCTGCACAGTGTCAGAAAATGTAAGTTGAATACTCGCATCAGGGGGTTCATTCAAATCCCCAAATGTGAACAAAGCGATACTAAATCATTAGTATTACTAAACCCAATTGAGCTCTACAGCCCATCACAATGTTTTTTCATCCCAATAATATCTCTGCTCAGGTCTCTCTATAGAAATCAAAGTTTAAAGATAAAATGCACACTGCCTGACCAGACATCCTATGGCGGCAAATCTGTCCTGCAACAGCTGTAGGGTCTAAAATACGACCCTTCATGTGACCCTGATTCTCACACACAGCTCTCCTACAGTATATGCCCTTGTAACACACACACACACACACTTAATCAAGCTCATTAATTACCATCCGACCCCGGCACGGTTCCTCTCTCATTTTTCATAATAATGCCAGCATATGATTCCCAGATTCGTTTTTGTACAAGCACCTGAGTCATGTACGCGCTCTGCTGTTTATTACTTTTTAATGCAGCCGTAATGACCAACCTGCTGTTCTCATTGATCAAGATATCCCACACCGAGCAACCGCCAGGCTCGGGTCGTTTTTCAATATTATTCACACGTTAAGCGCAACATGATAGTCCCCTGTAATGCCATGACAGTCCTTAAATTCTACATTACCAGAGGGAGGCAAATGTTTGAAGAGGATTCTGGGAAATAAGCTTATTTGAGGCATGCAGAGCGGTGTGTGAAAAGAAGCAGTGAAGATCTGTGGTCCATGTGAAACGGAACCTCTGCAGAGGCCACGGAACAAGGCTAAGAGCAATTCTGAAAAGCAATCTAACACGGGAGATTGGAGGAACGCGTCTGGCTTCAGCAGGCACAGCCACATACAGTTTTTAACCTTGGACTTGTGGGAACAGTTACGTGTGTGTGTGTGTGTGTGTGTACGCTCTTTCATGTCACACACCATAAGAGTTCATCTTCCATGAAGTAGGCTACACATGCAATACAAGCACATAGTACACAGCAAATGATCAACTAAAATGTTAAGAATCTACAAGAATCTAAAAATCAACAAACACGGTGGGGAGGATATTGGTCCCCACAATGTTGGTCTGTTCAAGTTCCAGCATCTAGAGGACACAATGCTGCCAAATCACGGCTGATCTTCCAATCACTGAACTCAAAGCTCCATTTGGCGGCAAAGAGAACAAGATGAGCTCCTGGCTTACCACTGAAGTAACGTCTGAATCAGAGCGTAAGGAATAGGTGCAAGCAATTGACTCTCACACGATCTGGATGGACACTATCAATTACTAGAACACAACTGAGTGAATAATGGCAATGGGGAACGCGCATGACTGCTGCCAATTAACAGCTGGAGATACAACAGTAGCCGACGGCAATATCGCATCACATGGCCAAGACAACGCTCAGTCCAGAACTTAAAACAACTAATGTATGTAGATTGCCAAAAGGCTCCAGAGGCGATCCTAGGTAGATAATGAAAAACAAACTAGGGGGCATGCAAATAAAAGACAAACTAACTTTATGTTTGCTTACTTGGGTACGACTGAACACTGCTAATTCCAAGACTCCAAGGAGGTTTATAAGGTTTCACAGATCAGCTGTGTGCCATTATGGATGATGGCCGCTGTTCAGAAACTCTGCCAAATATTCTGATTGACCAATCAGAATCAAGTATTCCTAAGAGACGGTTATACCCTGAACACTTCCAGTTGGAATTCGCCTATAGATTTACAGTACACGCTTTCACAACATACTGACGAACACACTTGATCGAGCTACTCACTGCAGGTGGAGTCTGCTTCATCTGAACCATCTGGACACTCAGGTTCTCCGTCACATCTCCAGCGGGCTGGGACGCACTGCCCGTTCTTACAAGCAAAATCTGTTGTGGTACACGTCTTTTTTGCTGTTGAAGGAAAGAGAGGAAGAAATATGGATTATATGGGACATATGCATTAAATGCACATGAATGTACAATATCTGTTTGTACATGTAATATATAATATAAATGAAACCACACTTTAAAGGCTAGACTGCAGGAGATGACAAAATGTGATAATATTATATATTACATTTAAATGAAACCACACTTTAAAGGCTAGAATGCAGGAGATGACAAAATAAGAAGATCATATTATATATTACATTTACCGTGAAAAAATATATGTTCTGCCTTAAATAAGTACAATCAAGTTTATTCAAAGTCATTGTAGCACATTTAAATAAATTAAGCAATTTTAAGTTTTTTTTGTTGAATTAGCATAATTGTGACTTGTAGGGCCAAGCTGATTGTACATAAAATCTTAAGGCAGCAAAAATGTTGACATTGACAGTGCAGATATACACCAACAAATGTTCAGGTGAAGAAAGAAACCGAAACTTAAGAGACATCATGCTTAAAGATACAAACAACGAAAGGCAAGCACTATGCGGTTAAGTGCACAATATATCTCTGTAGCTGCTTTATGCTGTGTTTGTAGTTTAATTGGGAGGAGAGTTTGAATGAACTGAAGAAACGACTCCAGCGGGAGCAGTAACGAAGGCACAGGTGCGCATTATTGTGAATACATGGACCCTTACTTTTGTTTGTGTATGTGTGTAGATAAAGACTGCTTGCTTCAAGTCCAGTTCATTTGTGGATGGGGTAAAACAACCTGAAGGGAGAGCGATTGATGAACCGGTGCATTGTCTGCTCTCGGGGAGGAAGACTAATAAGAGCTTTATCAGTGAGGACAAATTGATTCAATAGTTCTCACTTACAAGCATGCTCTATTCTCCAAATGCTATTGGTGCTTAGCATTTTAAATATACTGAAAACAGTATTTGAATAAATCAATTATTCTTTTTTTATTTGATATGCTTGCAATTTTTTTTGTGAAAATGTAAACTAGGGCTGTCCAGTGTTTCCACTACATTCATTTCGCCGTGGCGGGCCACCCCGCCAAAAGTCCTCCCCGCCATGACTACAGTGACTCACTGTATCCCATTCATTCATAATTTGTCCAGCCATTGTTGCTATATTTGCTACTCTTGTGCGAGGTCTCATTTTTCTGCTACAGGAAACGCGCCTGTGAGTGAGCGGCAGACCGTAGGGAGAAGCCAAAGATGCTAAATGGAAAGCCTACAACCTTTAGCCAAAAAAGTGTAACAGCTATTGCTTATGCCCTGGCTTTTGCTCTTTAAGGTGTGTGGGGATTTAATCAGACATTGTGTCATGGTTATAACACAGAACTGACAACAGAAACAGAAATATGTAAATGACAACGGCTTTGTTGGACAATAAGCTGTATGTAATGTTCAGAGAGTAAAATTGAAACGGGTCTGAAGTTGCAACTTTTGCTGCCTTCATGCGCTCTTGGAAATTTCCACTTCAACCCAAAAATAATTCATGGAATGCCGCTCTTTTAATGTTAAAATATACTTGTAATGTTTTAATGCTCCTAAATCATTAGTAACAAAAATATTATAAAATAATTTTAATGTTAGTAAATGCAGACGTTATTTTCGGGTTTTTGTTGGGAAATGCAGTATTAAAACTATGTGATGACGCCCCAGGATCACAAAATCCTAGCTGAAACACTGCGGTCTAATTAATTGATTCCAATCAAATAAACGTGTGTGTCAAAACATTTATATATGTATATATAAATACACGAACATACATGTATATATTTAAGAAATATCCACATGTTTATATATATGTATGTATGTATACATTTATATATAATTGTATGTATTTTTTTATATATACACATGCATGTTTGTGAATATATATATACCTGTAAATATGCACAACACACACATATATTATAAAAACACATGACCGAGAAAGTTCTGGCTGATTTAAAAGCACTACTTCAAACCTTATTAAACCATAGCTAATTAAAAAAACTAATGACAAATTTTTACTGAAAATAAAAGTTCTCTCCACACTGTCATGTAAAACTAAAATTAAAACTGCAAAAAGATTAACTGTGCAAGTGGCCACATCTAAGTCATGGAAACATCCACGTAAAGGCAGAAAACTGGGAATTCATGCTGTTACAGAGAAGTATTTTGTCAAACTTCTCTCTGGAACGGTGAGCAAATCCCAAGCCCTCGCCTCCCATCAGAACAAGAGGATTTCATCTAAGTCTCCCCTATCTCCCCAGCCAAGCTACCTGAAACAAGCCGAGATTTACCAACTCACACGTCACAGGGAACATGTTTCCCTTTATCTTCCTCTGAAACCAGTAGGCCCAGTTGGTTTTGGGTTGAGTACCTCAAAATTCTAGAGAAAAAGGTGGTCAGTGAGAACCAGATAATTACAAAAGATCCCTCGCTAGCTTTATCACAAGGACAAAATGTGACCGTATCCCACACTGCATTACTTTTGACAAGAACATTTCTTCACTTAAAGAGACAGTGGGCCATTTTTGTTAATATTACAACATTTCTTATATCCTAGTTTGATGTCCTTGCAAAGAGAGACCCTTTCTGTGGCTCTTTTAAAACAATGTTTGTTTAAGCAATATCCACTATTTCTGTCTCGACCAATGGCGTGAGTTGGGGCGGGACTTTGGTAAGTGTTTTCTTTTTTTTGCCACCAGAGGCGCAGACATTCTCGTTGTAGTTGGCCTTTATTCTTACACAGCATCAAAAATCACCCTTTGAAGTGCTGCCAGATGTTGCTTTGAGAGCAGAATGCATGAATTGGAGGGTGGGGAGTTTGATGTTATGTTGCGTGGGTGTGAGAAAACCCGGGCGAGCACGTGTGTTTTACTAATTTTCCTCTAGGACTCTCTAGGCAGACGGCCTCAAGCGTCGACTCGTGGGATGTGCTGATTAAAAGATCATACGTATGATGCGTATTACAAGCAGCCTATATTCCATTATGCACATACTCTGGATATACACAAGACGCACGTACATCATTTAAAATCACACGTACAGTTCCATGAAGTAACACAAAATTCTACAAAAATGTGTGCTCTGATGAAATCAATCACGTACGGCACATGTATGTCAACATCAAGCCTGCTGTGCAAATGTGATTTTTTCAATCCCCCTTGTGAAACTTTAATAGGATTTGCCTAACAGATGTGTTTCTGTAAAGAAGCAAAGGAAGAGATTGAGAATGTCTACTTGCACACAAAAACGCAAATAAAGCCGTGACATTCCCAGAGTTCCATGCTCCAGAGACCCCATTGCTTACTGAGAGACCACCGGCCTGTGACGATTAGCGGTAGGTAGCAGCCTTTGTATTCCCCGCCATCGTTTTACAGAGCGGGTGGTCTGCATGGGACACGAGTCACCCGACGGCAGCGCAAGGTCAAAGTCCTTCGATTTTCACAAGCCATTTCCTCCAAGACTTCACAGAGAATGTCTGACAGCAGTCTAAACACGACTGACACCTTCAGTTACCCGGAAACTGCCGAAAAGCCAATGCAATTTTAAAAAGCAGTGGAACAGCTGGGAAATTGTCATTCAATCTGCTTCAAGAGGTACTAGCAGCTTTACTTTGAGCTAACAAAATCACGCCTAAAGGTGATTAGCGCTGGGGTTTTTAAGAGCTTTTAAAAACCAGCAGTCATTTATTGGCTTCTAGCGGCTCTATTCTGGTCTAATGCTTGTTCATTTTGATGTTAAATTTAATAGTGAACTCGTGTTGCCTGGGAGAGGTAAATCGGTTCTAGCAGATCACAGATCTGAGATGTGCTGTTTGGAGAGGCGCTGTGATTGCTTGACTGTGGTTTGTGTGGTTCTGAACGTTCCTTTCAGATAAGAGAGCCCACCTATTATGGGATAAGGCAATCGCAGTGCCATCGTGAGCAGGGCTATAAAAATGAACACGTCATAATCGTAAATGGAGTCTGTGAGGAGAGACACATATTCAGTCTGCCTCTCGCTTTCAGATATGTTACAGATGAAATGTTATTTTAAAACAGTATTCAGGCTCAGCAGTATATGTGACCCTGTCTAAGAAAACCCAGCCAAAATAATTTTTTGTTATTTACTTTCTATATAAAACCATTCTACATAATGTAAAGATTCTGTGAAAAAATAGCCTTGAAATCTCCAATATTAACCGAGTAAGGCCAGTTCAAAGATTAAAATCATTGTGAAATTAGAGAATTCAAAGACAGGGTCACATTTGGATTAAATTTGTAAAATGAAAGTAACATAAATATAAAACTAAACTAAACTACTGAATATTTTATTGATATATATATATATATACTCTGCACCCACACAGTTTAAATTGTCAATCTGAAAAATCCTCTGTGAAAAGAATTTTGATAGCTTTAAATAAATAAATGTTTATATAAAAAATTCCATTCACATACTGCTATTTATGGATGTTTTAACAACTATATTGTCATTCACATTTGATTTGCACTAACACCGAGATAATACACTAAATACACAATCATATACAATTCATTGGCCTGTCAATTTCTCTTCCCTTAGGATAAGATTTACTGCTTGTATTACCGCATGACTGAGACCAGAGCTGGGCAGATTACTTGTAATCTGTAATCATAAACATATTACACATTTGTAGTTAGTAAAGTAATCTCTTAGATGAAACATTTTTGGTATACCAGTCCATAAAGGATTTTGCAGCGGCTTTATTCAAATTTTGTAATGAAAGTGCAGGTTTTATTTTTTTTACAGAAAGTTTTTGCACCTTTTACCTTTTGAAATTTATATTTTGTGGATTGCCCTTTTTTGTTGCTGCAGGTTCCTGTTTTGTGTTATGAAATCCTTTTGTACTGAACTGAACTGTTAGAATATCAGAATGATGGTGAAATTAGTATTAAAGATTACCTGCCACTTTTAAATCATATTATAATTCATAAAAATAGATGCAAAATTTTCAAAATGCACCTATTTAGCCTTTTGTGATTTAAGTTGAATAAACAACTATTTTTTTCATATATTTTATCATTTAGAATTACTAAAGAAATAGTGTAAAAATATTTTCTTGTTATTGTGAACCAAATCTTGTGTCTCGTCTCATCTCATCTCGTGGGAGAAAGGCGGAAGTATGGTCCGTCCATCCTCAATTTTCGTCATCAGAGCGTGCCGCGTACAACAGCGCATGCGCAAAAAATGTGCACATGTCCACTAGGGTTCAATACACACACAGAAAGTGTGCCGTTGTCGAAGAAGAATGATGCTTAGAAGCATATCCTTCTCCATACTGTTTGGTTGTTGTTCTTGTTGTCTTGCTGTTTGATCGGATTGTTTGCAATGCTGAAAACACTTCCTCATTCATTAATTTGCAGTGGGTCTGTAAATGACTTGACTCAGCACTGCCCTTTGACGGTCTAGTAGAGCACACATACTCATTTGTATTGCTCATGTGTTGAACTCGGACGCAGGAAGATGTGTGGACGCGTTTGTGCGCGAGACGGACGCGGAAAGTCAAGTATGCCCGGGCCTTAAGCATCTCGTCTCAGCCCTAGTGTCTATACATCCAGCCATCAAATACTAATCCCCGTGCGATTCCAAACACCTCCCCTCTCTGCCAGAAAAAGCTTGAAGAATCACAAACATACAGTATATAAGTGGTAGGTATGTTTATTTTAAATTAGAAATAAAAAAATAAAAAATGTAGGGAAAGTCACTGAACTGTATACAATTTACTGCCACTCGTTGAATAATATGTAATCATGTAATCCATAAAAAAGTAGCTAGTCTGATTATGAGTATTTTAAAATGTTGTTTTAATACAAATTACAAGCACTTGATTTTTGGAATCTGATAACGTAATGCAGATTACATGAAATCAGTTACTACCCAGCTCTGACTGAGACACACTTCACTTCACCTATACTTATGTAGCATGCACAAACCATGAAGGTTGAAATGTTGTGAAGGTCTACGTGCTTCCTACTGTGCCCGGCTCATGTGAGTGTGTGTATGAGTCAAACATGAAAAGAAAGAATCATTCTACAGAAACATACGAGTAAGAGAGGTGAAATGAACAATATTTTCCCACAGGAGATTTTCAAAGCCCCTGGTTTCATGATATGTGAATCTGCGTGAACATGTCTGTGATTGGTCAGTTAACATGCTGCTCATGAAAAAGAAAAAGTAGACAGGACAGACAAGATAGACCCTAGACCAGCCTGACCAATAAAAAACGTAATGTGACATCAAATGGAAATAAATACTTTGCAAAAACAAGGAGAGTAAAATGAATGTCTTTAAGTGCGATTCAAAACTGAGCTATTTGCTACATTTTATGCTTTACTCTGTAAAAAAAGACACAAGTAAATAGCATTATACAATGCGCAAAAACCCTTGAGGTGTCAGATATTTATTTGTTGTCATTAGAGTATCGCTACAGTATTTCACCACCAGTATTTTTCTCCAAGACACCAAACACACACACATGCGTGTAAGCATGGAAACTCTGATATCTGCAACTCTCTGAGCTGAAAGAGAATAAGAAATAATAAGTCAACGGGCTGCAAAGGTGACAACAAGATTAAGTCTGAAACCCAGGTGAATTTCAAAGGCACAACTGAACTCCTCAGAGAACACGAGAAGATAAAGCCCTGTGAGTTTGGCATTACACTGACGCTTCACAGCTGAACGCCGTGCGCTAATCTGCCTCCCCTGCCTCTGTATGCAGATTTTGAGAAAGCACCTTCATCACACACCTTCTGTAGCCTTTATGTTTAATACTTCAAGGAGTCTGAATAACTCTGTGAACGAGATAAAAAAGTGAAACATTTACGAGTGTGCAGGCACTCGGACACGCTCTAGTCAAGGTGCACCTGTGCCAAAAAAGCTTAAACCGAGCATTTTGTCTGGTTAGAATCCGTTCTCAAAGAACATAATACCTTCTTAAAGGAAAAACGATAAATGCACTGTGAAACTAGGTCCATTTGGAGAAACGAGTGGCACGGGGGCGTCCTGCTGAATGGAGCAAAGACGTGCCGCAATTGCTGGTGTCAGCAACTCGGCTGGGAATTAAAGTTTTCCTGAAGTGCTGATCCAGAACCAACTTTTTACAACTGAATCTGAGCTCTAAATCCATGCAGAAATATGCAAACCCGGACTTAAGGTGGCACACAATTACAACAGCAGCTCAACGTGTAAGTCATGCGCTCAGCAATATTATATTGTTAAAGGGACAGTTCATAAAAATGACAGTCACCGTTTACACACATTCACCTCAATGCAAATTTGTACTGACTTTCTTCTACCAAAGTTCATGGATGGGGACTAGGGAGCTCCAAAAAGAACCCAAAAAGTAGTTCATATGACTTAAAAGCCTGGAACAATAACTCTTCCAGAAAGACATAAGAGTGGGGAATAAATGACATGACTTTTAAGTGAACCGTCCCTTTAAGAGCTGAGGCACAATGACACGAGAGAGCAAGAACGAACCACTGATATTGTGTAAAGGACACAAAGGGTAAAAACGTCTATCAGCCTGTTTTAATTTCATTTCGTTCGTCTTCATCTATCCCCCACTTTCTATTCTCTCTACCCATCTCCATTGATTTCAGCAATGTTGATGTTTTCCTCAGACAAACAGGAGGATAATAAGCATAACTGTGCAGCAAACATTCCTGCATAAATATTTACACCGACCACTAGATTTGCTCCTTTGTCCCTTGTCCATAACATAATGGAAGATATTTCGATCAATATTCATAGACCAATATTCTTCAAAATATCTTCTTTTGTGTTCAGCAGAAGAAAGTCATACAGGTTTGAAATGACAAGAGGGTGATGAAACAATGACAGAATTTATATTTTTGAGTGACCTGTCACTTTAAGGTGGCAACAGCAAAATCTATTTTGTTCTTGTTTTTTTGGAGTCAAAGGCACGAGTTGCAAACACAAGGCAACTATCGTTATTTTTAGCACCGAAGCGACATGAACAAACATGCAATCAAATAGATCATATCAGGGTCCATCAAAACAACAACACATTACAGTTGAGGGCTTTCATTACTAGATCAAACAAAGCTCTTTTTTTGGACCACCACATTACAAAGTGTCTTATTAGGTTTAAAGGACGGTCACCTTTCATTGACGTAATGCTATTGTGTTATAGCAGTGTGGCATGGGAGGTAATGCAGTATATACATGGGGGAATTTAACATCCGGTCAAATTCTCACACAGATGCTTAAGCGTGAAATGAAGCAGGTGTGTTATTCGTGAGGATGAAATACAATTACAGGACATTTATGGCCAAACAATATCTCAATGTATCATCTGGATCCAACAGTCTCTTTAGTTCAACCCACCTCATGTTTACAATCTCCATAGCAAAGTTTACCCAAAATAGGAAAATTATTTGACCATTTACTCACCTTCACATCATTCCAAACCTGCATGACTTTTTCTTCTGCAGAACACAAAAGAAGATATTTTGAAGAACGAAGGTAGCCGAAGTACCAAACAACAACAGACCCCATTGACTTCCATTGTATGAACCACTGAGGCATTTCTCTAAATATCTTATTTCGTGTTCCACAGAACAAAGAGTCATATAGAGGTTTTAAATGACATTAGGGTGAACAAAGGATGACGAAATTTTCCATTTCTTCAAATATCCCTTTAACAGCTAAGAAACATGGCAATAAAAGCCTCCAGGTGAGATGCACTTTGACTGTTGAAAGCACTTTCTGTCAGCGTTGGATTCAGTGGATGCGCTTCTTCCCGGATCCACCGAGTCTAGGGTGAGGGTCAACTGCCACGTCCACACTGTGAAAAATGGCTTAGGACAGTATATAAAGCTGTATATAGCTACAGCATTCAAATGCACACAAAGAAGCAAGTTCAACGGGTCATACACACTGCAGCATATAAACATTATCCCTGCCACTTCTCATGCTCACTGCTGAGAATTATGTGGTTACAGTATGTGAACTGTGTATATTCAAACCTTCATTTCATGTATTACTTCCATCACTTAAATACTTGTGTCCTTAAACTTCAGCCAAAATCCCTTTCATTCTCTACACAACCTTAATGGAGCTCAACCTTAATGGAATGTGTTTATGAAAAAAACAACATTGAAATATTACAAAGTGCCAGAGATGATTACAAACTTGTTGTGATTGATGTACTCAACAGGGGTTTACATAACAGCAACAAAACAATACTTGAGACGACATGCTGATAAACTACATACGATCTCAGCGTGACTCTTACTCTCATTTGTTTTGGAGTGTGTGTGTCTCCCTCATGTGGTTCAGTGCCCGGTCATATCCTATCATCACAGTGTGCGCTCAGCCGCCGAACAAACTGCCATTTGCTTTATTAATACAAATGTATGTATGTGTGTCTGAGAGCGTTTGGAGGACTGGGTGGGGGGGGCTTTGACAAAGCGACAGGCCCGGAGACAAAGGATCTGGACAAATCTGCCCTGCTGACATGGAAGAATTCATTTCAATTACTAATGTCCTTAACCACTCGACAAAGACGACACGCAACAGCCCCTTTTCTAACAGGGTATTGAGGAAAGGAAAGGAGCAGTGCATTAAAAAACAGACACATAAAAACAACCTGCTGCTTTGATTCGCTTGGAGGTTGGGCTAATGATGGTATGACATTATTTCCTTTGCGATTGGATTTTCCACCAAGACGGTTCATTTACGGAGCATGATGCAATGAAAATCTCTCTGCAACCATTTTCCCTAAAAAAAACACACTTCTAATTATTTTTAAACATAATTAAATGAAAACCGGATATTTTCAGTGTCTAATGAAAAAGAACATTTATTTTTTTAATTTTATATATTTATAATATATAAATTTAGAACCAAAACATGTTACATATTATTTATATGTATATTTTAATGAGCTGGTGTTAAACCTTTACAAACCTTTATTCTCGTGCATTTTCTTTTGGATTTGATTTTCAGCCTAAACTGTTGATATGCAAAGCATCAACTAACAAGTCCTGTCTAAAATGGTCAGTGGTTGCGTTTTTTCATTTCCTGTCTGGTGCTTGCAATGTGGCCTCTCGCTCTCTGTTTATGCCGCACATCTCTCCCTCTCCGTTTACGCTGCGCGCTCGCTCTCCCTCCTCCTTTGTTGTTTATTCTTTGTCTCAGCGTTGCTTTTTTGCAGCCATGGCAATATTGTGGAAGCCCACCATCACTCATTGCAGGGCAGGGTGTGTCGGTTTTAAGGGGAGAGCTGGTCTCTCCTGTGAATATAGTAATGCTGTGGGGGAAACTGTTCTTTTCCTACATCCTTTTCACAGACACCTATATTTTATTAGAATATACGCTTGCATACCCTCATCCATTATCCATCCAATGCAAGAAAACACGGGTATCCAAAGTATGTCACGGCCAGGCATTCCATAGACATGATGCATGCACACTTCACTTATACAAAAAAATGAAGACTCAGGCATGCAGGCATTGGGCAACAAATACAGAATTTCTGATACTGTATGAAACGACAAAAAGCATGTGATTATAGGTATATCTCTTACAATATGTCTGATATGTCCTGCTTGTACTAACCAGGGGACTATGTGTGTCTGCTAAAATTAAATTCACCCTTTTGTTTGCAGTAACGTGCAACAAAATTACAAATTAGACCAAGAATATAAATGAGACAGTAAATAAGGTCAATTTATCTGGGAATATCAGACCTTGTTGCGAATGGCCAATCAGAATCACGTTCAACATTTACAATGTATTTAAAGGAATATTTTCAAATCATTTTCTAAAAATGATGCCATCACTTATTCTCCTTCATGTCTTTCAAAACCTGTATGACTGTTTCTGGTGTGGAACACAAAAGAAGATATTTTGTGAAATGTCTCAGCGGTTTTGTATCCACACAATGTAGGTAATGGGGTCTAATGTTGTTTGGTTACAAATGTTCTTCAAAATGTCTTTTCTGTTTCTTCTGCAGAAGAAAGAAATTCATACAGGTTTGGAATGACAAAGAGTGAGTAAATGATAAAAATTTTACTTTTGAGTCAACTATCCCTTTAACAAGTTAACAATACCCTAGTAAAATCAAATGTATCTTAAACTAACGGTAAAAAATGTGCTAAAAATATGTTGCTCCGTGTTAATTCATGTCAAATAATGCATTAACAAATTTTGAAACGAGACCTTGTTGTTACGTGTTTTCAATTGGTTTACAGTACAATTCATTCACAAATTGATTATTTATTCTGACATTTCTATAGAGATAATATCCTAAATATTCAGTCATTTCATTTATAAAAACTCTAATGAAGCTCAGCATAACTCATTAGTTCTTTTGTTCATAATTCCTAGTTTGTGTTCCTGTAGCTCAAACAGAAGAGCAAAGCTCTAACACGGTTTCGATCTCCAGAGGATGCACACACTGATCAAATAATGCATAGCGTCAAATCGACCTAAATTGAGTTGGATAAAAGTGCCTGTTAGACGCATTAATGTCAATGTAACTCCAAACAATGCTGGTGGTAAAGCTCTAAGCAGAGAAGTGCAAATAAAAAAAAAACTGCAGCCATTATACCCAACAATCATCCCCTCACTAGAGCTCCAGACTGACATTTAGAGTCTCACATTAGCGCTTTAATTAGCAGCATATGCTTCCCGAATCATAGCAGAGGGGGTTACTAGACCAGACTTTACTGAACCGCACACAGCCCAAGTATGCAAGGGCTACAATCAAACCCTACACAAACTGCTTCTAATCCTTCATCTAAACCTTGACTGCACGATTTTACTCCACAATCCTGGCTTTGCATGTACAGATTGTCAGATTTTCTTCGTAGATCTTCACAAAAGCCTTTGCAGATCTTCAGACGGTCATGATAATCACGTTTTTTAGCTGATCGCACTCTCGTCTGCTGATGGAAATCATTATGGCGTGTGGGAGGGATGCACACAATAACTAAGCTCCTTTGATACGCGGCAAATCTGCTTGATTGGAGAGGAATGAGAAAGCGAGGTTGACGTGGCGTTTTGTTACCGCCTTTGAAGCATCAAACATCTGCGTTTCACGTTGACAGGTCTTTAAAAGAACTCAAACGCTGTGCAACATAACATGGCGTTTCACAACTGAACTAATGAATTTATAATCAACATGAAGCTTAATCACTGAGCTGAGATAATATTTCAGCCTATATACTGTAAAGTGCCTTCAAAAAACAAGACTAAGGAATTCTTCATAGTTCTTACTTTCACCATACATCCTAGATGCCAAAATACAGATATGCAACCAAACCATTCCATTTCTGTCATGAATTACTCGCCCTCGAATCGTTCAACAAGCATAGGGGGAGTCAGAAAGCTCCAGGGGCCGGTTGCACTAGCTGTGCGTGAGTTACAACTTTTTAGTTTTGACTGAAATGGGCACCGAGTTACAAATTATACACTACTTAAATATTTTTGTGTTGCACCATTCGACTTACGTATAAACTAAATATTTACGAAAGCCTCACGTCAGGAGTACCTGTAGAAATAAATTTGCAGACTCATTGAACTAACTAAATAAAGACATTATTATCTATCAAGAACCGGTTCTAGCGCGCCTCTAAGTGTGCATCCATCTGCCCGTGTTGAGCAAAAATCATCTTTTTCATTTATTGAGTGGGGTTGGCAGTAAAATGAAATCACCCGTTTTACACGTCATTAATGGCTGATGCAACCCTACCCAGAACCTCAACAAAACTATCTAAATTTGTGTTCCGAAGATGAACCGATGTCCTAAGGTTGTCGAACAACATTTGATAATGGTTTGAGAATCCATTTGTGCACTACAAAACCCATATTGTAATACAATAATGCGTTAAAATATTGATGCGATGCAATACCTGGAAAAATATGTAAATCATATGTTGAACTATTCAAAAGATCTCTTTGAATTACTGAGAAAAGGACACTTAGGAGTAAAACAGCAAAGTATAGGAGCTTGTGATACGTTTCTATTTAACACCCCTTAAAACCTCCAACGTCCATCCCATCTGTGTGTCTTTGATGTTTTTGTGCATCGCCAACAGTCGCGAGCCATCAAAATATAGAGTTATAGAGCTGGATATACAGTCGTATGTGGGGTCTGGAGTGTTTCCTGTTGTTGCGCCTCTCACACAGAGCGCGTAATTGCTTTCCATTGAGCTTGTGACTATATTCATTCCAGTCTACAAAGCAAAGACTTCGAGAAGTCCCTGGGAAATATACATGTTTGCTTTTTCAAAAATCCGCCCCCTTTTTTAATCTGCAAGGATAACCGAGAGTTACCTTCAATGGTGAGAGCGATTTCAATCCGCCTAGTTATACAAGCGCACTCACCGAATCCGGCTCCACTCACTTCCTCTAGTTGAATGTTTTCCAGGCACCTAAGCGTATCCAGGGCTACCCCGACATTAGAATATAAATGAACCCTTCGCCCGACCGCTGCGGTTGTCACAATGTCACCCACCTCCCTACACCCACTGACTTCTCCTTCATTAGGTTTCAGGGCGACTGACATGAGGGTAAACATAGTGCTGGTCCGCAGCAATGTGAGGGAAAACTCCTGGAGAGGGGACGTTCTAAAGGCCCGTGTGTGCGGTTTTCTGAGGAAACAGTGGGAATCTTGCTCTGCCCAGTTTTATTCTGTAGGGCGCTATGAAAGAGAGATCTGCGGGGAACCCTTTTGACATGACAGGAGCGGAGAGCAGGACGTAACCCGACGGTGGGGTGAGGATGGAAGCTAGGGTGAGGGAATAAAAGGCTTCATAGACTTGGGAATCGTGCGAAGAGTTTCACGGCTGATGTTTGCGTATAATGACTGATAAAACTGGATTCGTTTCATTGTGATTTTTTTTAAATCATCAGTTTTTCATTTTTACATTTGACTTGATAAGCAGCTGCTTTTAAATTCATCCAGTCAAAATATACAATGCTGTATATATGTATTGCGCTAATGACGGTCTGACACTACATCATCCTTCAGACCGTTTCTTTTGTATAACGAGAGCTAAAAACACAACCCAAACACATCAAAGTGTTCCAAAGACATTGACATTCATGCAGACGTGCAGATGTTCAATGCAAACACCCAGCACACAACCCCATCAATGCACACTCACAAACCCGCAAGCTTTTGATCTTGCCGCAGAGAGTGTTTTGATGCTGTGGGCCAGCATGGGTCCGGCTGAATTGGACTGAGTATCTATCAAAGGTGTCCAGCATTGGGAGGGAACTTCTCTGATCAATGGCTGCCCCTGGCTATAGAGCCATCTTTAATATTTCAACTGTCTGGTCCTCACACAGCTCTATTCAGATGGCCAAACAAAGGCCAGACGCCGCTGCCATCCAATAACCCGCTGTATGCACAGAGTACTTCACAGTTAGGACTCAAGCAGCTCCGGTACCGACAGGCTGCAGATATGAATGTCTGATTGAATGAAGTGCTCAGAGATATATTTCCGAGTTTTCATTTCCATGATAGTTAAAACCAGCCTACTCACTTTAATACAACATCTGAACAGAGAGATGCTAGAGAAATCGATTGAGATAAAGTACGTTTTTCAGTTAGGTCTGTATCAACATCTGATTTTCACTATATAGTCATCATACCCAATATCAACATCATATTATCATGATTTACTTTGGTATTTTTTTATAAATATTTCTATCAGTCAAATTCATAATTTTTTTTGGTCAATGAATCATTTAAAATTTCAGTGTACGCAGGCAAAGAGGGAGTTTGTAATTATCGTGGCTCTTCAGACAAAATGTTAAACAAGTGTAATACTATTCTACCACCTACTATGTGGAAGTGTCAACCAGATATCGGTGCTGAATTATTAGGTATTAGAATTACATAGGTAGCACAAATACAATATCAATCATTCACAATTCATTTTATGGATATTGTCAATGCTATAGTTGTAGCAAGACCACAACTGGGACCAAGGTAAGACCAAGACCAGGCTGTGCCAAAACCAGGACAAGACCAAGAATTTAAGGGGTGATATAAGACCAAGACCAGACTTCTCAAATTCATCTCATAGATCCTCATTACTCTAACCCTATAAAGTCCTAATAATAAAATAATCAAGTGTAACTGTGAATTTTATGTCTGGTATATTTCTTTGAGCAAACAAAAACAAATACTAAGGAGCTGATTTGGATTTGTTCAGAGCTGTTTTTAACACCGAAACCCGAAAACAATGTGTCTAAAATATAAGCCACCTAATGTTGCTATAAAATAATAATCACATTATTATGCTCATATTCATAAAAATATCTCTCTTATGATTGTCCGTAAATCTTATATTTAAGTATTTTTTCAATCATCTCTGTATGGTTAAATTATTGATGTTACCAAATAGATCCAACAGTGCACCGTTACTTATGTGATACCCCTCCAGCTGTGGACTTGACCAGAGTTGAAATAAAATCTGGGAGCCTTAAGTCTGAGACCAAGACCAGACAGAGACCAAATGCTTTCGAGACAAATAAAACCTAAATATAAACCTAAATACAAAAAAATACTTTGAATACAATACCATAGCTATATTAAACTTCACGGTGCACATCTGTGCTTACGTGTTTATTTCTAGCATCTCATCCACAGGTAACAAGTCTGAATTTATCTAAACATTTCAGCCTGTCACTATCAATTCTATCAACATCAGTACATGTACGTTTATGACTTTACGTCGATTAAGCTTAATCAACTCTTAATGTAAAGGTCATGTATCTTATTTAAGCTTGATGTCCGCACTTTCAATGCATATTCTCAATAAACGACAGCCACCACAGCAATGCAAGCTACAGTAAGTGCCAGGCAACATCAAAGCAACACTATAACCTCATAAAACCCAGTGATGGAGGTTTCTATGCTAATCTGTGTCTGGCAGCATCCCAGCAACATAAGCAGCAGTGTCAACACTGAGCACAGAAGAGTCTCCTACGTTCTTCTTCATTGTTCCCATTGGAATTCCTAAAGAATATGTTGGTTTCATTAGTATTCCTTTGTGCCAATGCCGTTTCCCCTCTGCGGGCCCTGCAGACCAAGGTTAGCGCCATACAAAGAATGAGAGAAAACAAAACTACGGCACTTGATATAAATGTATCTTGCTCCATAAAATCAGTGCTTGGCATAACAGGGGGTTTTATACCTTTAAGATTTTTTGAGGTACGGTTGCAAACCCACTTCCTTTCATATAGCACACAGCGATTTGAACATTTCTTGCACGGAAGAGTCTTATACCTCCGAGAAATCTTTTCCCCATTTTTGGAGGTAAATACTCTTGAGCAGCTCGTGGTGTCCCACCGAGAGATAACAACAGGTGCTGAAAAGGGGAAATTAGAGACGCAGCGGAGAAGAGAATTTAAAGCGGAGAAGAGAAGAAATTAGACAGCAAAAGATGAGCAAACCCCTTCAGAACAATGCTGTCAGTCTGGGCCTCGATCCCAGGTTTGAGACGGGAACACAGCGTGTCTGTCCTTGGCCCTGACACCCTGGGAACCAGAACAAGCATTCTGGACAAAATCGTTTACTGCACATTTGCTAAATGGTTTGCAGATTTCTTCTATGTAATTCATGCAGGGTTGCGCAATATTTAGAATTCAAGTATTTTGGCTGGTAAATGAAATGGGCCTAACGTAATTTGCCACTATGATGTGTACGTTCTAATTTAATCACACATGGTATTTTGTGTGTTTTTTACTTTGGACGCATTTTAGCACGCAATATTTCATCAATGAGGATTTCTTTAAAAAAGTCAAACAATCTCGTCTCGTTTCGTTCTTGTGAATCCAGTCTTGTGTCTCGTCTCGTGGGATAAGTGTCTCGTCACACCCCTAATATATAATATATAAAACACAACACATAACAGGCAGATACGGCTACAGATGCAATTTATTCAAAAGGTGCAATTATTCCAAGCGTTCTGAGGCCGCAGATCAGACCCAAAAGCGATCTCCTTCTCAAAAACTGCTGCTGGAACGACAGCTTCGATTGGGAAATGTGTGACTGGTTGCATCATTACGTTCGCTTACGTTATAAAACAGCATTGGCTGTCCTGTTCCGATAGCATCACACGCTAAACTTGAGTGTATACGTCTGAATGAGCCGCCACTGCATGCGTTCCTGGAGCGCGGCCGTCTGTGATTAAAACCTACTGTGCTTTAAAAGACTGTTCCTAATGTTTTTATACTGTTTTTGGTGTGTGTTTTAATAAATTCCTGTGGCTGACTTCTATTTGCTTGTTTTTTCAATTCTCAGGAGGTGGGTAGGTTAAGGGTAGGAGTCGGGTTAGCGCTATAACCAAAAATTTGATATACAAGTACAAATAATACGTTTTTATGAAATCGTTTCAGTTTAAAAGTTGCAAGTTCAAAGAACTGAATGTCTTATTTTCACTCCTAGAGGAGGGAAAGCGTGACACTGACAGGCATTTTCGACTGGACCAGCATGTCTATTACACGCTTTGGCATGATACCGGGTTGGAGGGTGAGTAAATGATGACAGAATTTTTATTCTAGGGTGAACTATCACTTTAATAAAAAATAAAATAAAAAATAATTACTTCATAATTTTGGAAAATGAATCCTAATCTACAGAATAAAAAAGATGTCTCAAGGGATAATTTTTACTTAGATTAATATCGTCAAATCTGTTAATTTCGCCATACAGTGTCTAATCGTAAAAGCAAAAAAATGTGTTTTATAATAAATTAGTTGTCTACATAAATGGGTTTAATAGAGTCTAAGTTTGTCTAGGATTTCTTACAATTTGTCAAAGGAAAAGTTGTTAAAAGACATGCAAGTCTATTCTCATGCAAAATCACAGTCACATATTATATTACAGTTCCTAACAAATGTTACTCACATTCGGCGCTGAGTTGTTAATTCTAAACCGCCGTCTGAAATTAAAGCCATGATGATTCATTGTTATTTTCCTCTATGGAAATAGAGAGGTCCTAGCAGGGCATGTTTCTAGTGACCTTAAATTGCTAAGGAGGCAGGTGCCTTGAGTCTCTCCACATAGGCAAAACTCTTTCTGTGTCTTTCTCTCTCTCTTCATCAGACCTTCACAGTAGACACATTTATTTTCATTTACACAAACCTCTGCTGTATAATGCTCAAAAGTGCGCTCTGTTCTGTGTGCTTCTGTATGCTCACACCTCATGCTGTTTTCACAGCTGGGGGAGCTCAATGTGACAGTTAAATGGTTAGTAATGAAGACCTCCTTTATGACTCTTTAGAAACAACAAAAAAAGTTTTATAAACCAAGGTGCTCTGGATTGGTATAATACCTGGAGAAAATTAGCCGTTGGCTGGAGCGGTACCCTGCGAAAGTTGTCATCTGTAATATTAATGTACTACGTACAAGATACATATGAGCTAATTTTCTAAATAAATAAAAAATCATACATAAATGTAATAATAATAATAATAAATTAATACATTTTAATAATAACAAAATAAATGTCAACATTGCAGTAAGAACAGTTGGTTGCTCTTTTCCCTTCCAACATCAACCCGTCATACAGGGCTGACTGAGGGGCAACTGTGAGGGGTCTAACGCATTGATATTCCCCCCAGCGTCCAATTTGGAACAAAGAGTAGACAGCTTTGCCTCCCTTAGGAAGGTGTGGAACAATTCCTTTTTTCTATCCCCTTATTTTGGGCTAAAACTTATGGATCTTAATTGTATTACTGTGATCCGTATGGCGGGAGCGAAAAGATGGGGTGGGAATGCAGAACGGAAATGGAATTTTGATTTAATGAAAGAGCGTAATCCCAAAGCTCTCTGTAGATAATTCGCTTTAAGAGTGAACATTATGCCAGTCCGTGGCTAAGAGGATCATGCCTGTTACAGAGAGAGGAGAGAGGGACAGGGTCAGTTATGAAGGAGAAGGGAGAGTGGGGAGGAATAGACGATGAAAAAAGATAACGTCCTTGCAACGACTGATGGACAAAGGTGGACCGCAGAAAAGATAAAAAGTTGCTGCACTGTTGCATGCAGTGTTTAAGATTTAACAAATGATAAACTAGATTCCCAGTTAGTGTATTCATAACAACTTGCCCACCAGAAGGAACTGCTAGCTTCAATTGTTCAAGCTAAGAATGCTAACCGAGTGCAGAAGGCAAGAGAAAAAGCAAAAAATTAAAGTTACCATGAGAAGAACTGCATGAGTTGAATATGGAAAACTTAGAAAACATTTTAGAACAAGACGACAGAGAGATAAAATAGAGACGAAGTAAAATAAAACGACTTGAAGAGCAACAATTGAAACAATAGTAAGTTAAAGTGTTTGATAACACAATGCCACGAACCAGCCATGTCTCAACTCTGAACTTGCTCACCCCATAGAAACACAGTCACATTGTGCAAGGGGCCATTGTGAAAGACTCTTTTGGCCCCTTTAGGGAAAGAGGTGACAACTATAGGCTCGAAAACTAAGATTAATGCTTTCCAGTGTCTAAATACCAAACCCACACTCCATAAAGACCTCCTCTTCACTTAACTAACAGCCTTCATTTGGGCCTACTCGCTGCGTCTTTGGCAAGGCTTTGACTGTGCCTTTCGCATCATTACTCAGGCTACGGCTAATTCCGACAATGCGCTAAAGGCAACAAGCCCATTCAGCGCTCAGTGTCTGGTCACAGTGTCTCTGGTGAGAAGCGCACAAACCGAAGCGTTGTTTGGTGTGTACTGTGGAATGCCGGTCTAGTCACTAAACAGAAATGCCTTCTGTTGATCCGTTATTTATTCCGAACGCAGTTTAAGTCCAAAAGGAATAATTATAACAAAATATAAGCTTGATTTGACCAAACTAACCACAAGTTAATATGCATAAACATCATTGACACGGTACTGCTTGTTTGATTTTATAAAACGGATAGTCCTGGATGCTGATAGATGTGCTTAAATCACACAACAACGGCCTATTTTTTATATTGTTGCACTCTTACTAGTAACTTTAGTATTCTAATTATTACTAGTATTTAGTATTCTTAAAAAAGTATTTTACATTAAAAGATGCAAAACAATATCGAACGGGTGATGCAGCTAGGTGGGTTTGAGATGGATGCTATGGTAACATTTCGGCCAGTCCTCCATACGTGTGCCAATTAAATAATATATACAAAATAATATATAAAAAATAATAATATAGAACTTTTGTATTTTAGACGGGTACAGTGCACTGTAAAAAAACAACAGTTGGTTCACATGAATTTATACGCAGTGTCTTTTTCTGTAATTTGACAGGTTTTTACCGTATTTTAAAAACAGTAAAATCTTTCAAATATTTTTTTTACATTTTTTTTCATTTTTTTTTGTATGACCACAGTGGCATTTAATGGTAAGTACCTACTTTACTTTTTTGGAAAGCAGGATTAAGGACAAAACATTATATTTAAGAAAATACTGATATATTACTCGATAAATATACATGACTATGATCTTGAGCTGGGCGATATGGCAAAAATGTAAACTCGATAATTTGTTTTCATATTTTTTCCAAGGACAGTGCTGGTTTCTTTTGGCTTATGTTTCATTTCACGTTATGCATTAGCTGGCATTAGTGGATAAATCGCGCTCGTCGCAAGGTAAGTTTCACTTTCGTTGCCGCTCCCGTCATGTTTTCCTCCGAGTGTCGAGTTCTTTGCCAAGTGCAGTATAAAATGGACTTTAAGGTTTGACGCGCATGGTAAAAACTGCACGCTGACTGTCTTTTGTCGCGTTTATTTCTACCGTCTTATTGGCTGTAAGATAAATCCATATCGAGTCAAAATCCCAAAAGCTTATCATCGTTATTACCACAAATTTTGCCGCGATTTGATATGATATCGTTTATCGGCCCAGCCCTACTTCGACCAATATACAAGCTTGTATCTTTCAAAATATAATACAAAAATTATGCTTCATCCTTGAAAGCGTATTACTTTTCCCCTAAATGAAACTTTCAAATCATTAGAAGGCAAAAAACTGTTTCATCTACTGTAAAGAAAGTGTTTGCCATCAATCTTTCTCGAGTGGCATTCATTTTCATTTAAGCAAGACCAGCCAAGCAGATAGCAATTTCACCTTCTAACCAAGAACATTTCCTCATACTCTCCTTCCGAGTCTAGCGTATCCTCGCCTGTTATTTTTAGCTTTCTGAGCACAACCCACAAACTAATATCTCCAATTTCTCACTCCAAAACGTCCCCCAGAAAGTTTACAAAGCAGCGTGGCCACTTTTGTTCTTTTGAAAGGTATTAATGATGATGCGGTTCCCTCTGATAGATAAGTAACTCTGGCTGGTTATGCCTGTGAAAAGAGCTTCTATTTTACCACAAGACAGATTGTCTCATTAGCTCCCAACAGGCCTGTGAAATGTATTTTAGATGCAACAAAAATGTGTCCCTTTAGGGTAAACTGAGCAGTGATGGGTGATCTCTTTTCCTGTAGATTATCATTCCCAAAACATCTGCAATTATCCTGAACGTTAAGGTCATTATACTATTTGCTATGTAAATTTCTAGATGAAATCTAATTTAGACAAAATGGCTCACCAGAAAAGTCACCGTGTTTCAGAATCCAGTCTGTGTGGGTAGACACAGTTACTTCGACTTGAAGTTTGGAGATTACTGTGGATTGCAAGGGCCAGAAAAGAGTGTCTTGGTTTAGGAAAGACACTTTGTTTTGGGGAATACCAGCGTGGAGCTCCAATGACCTTAGGTATGAGCGAGCAGACTGTCAGGCCGCTCAAGGCCAGCAGCGTTGGCTTTCATCACATTCACCCCGAATTCACCCAAAACACATCAAAGTCGCTGCTTCTCTGCAAGCTATACAAGTGCAAACAACTTGCCACTTCCATTGTCAATAAAACATCAAAAATATGGATGCGTTTGTTGACCAACAAACACTTGCCATGGACATCACAAGACTGATGTGGATCTGTACAGTAGCATTTTTGTGGGTCACAATTAAGATCTCGTAATTTAACAAACACTATATTGAAACAAAAGATCTTTGAACTTTTAAGCTATTTTCAAAAATAAACATGAACAAAAAGAATATAAATTTACCCTCAAAGCATCTCCCGTATAAAAGAGACAATAGCCCAAAGGGCTTGCGTTTGAAGATGTTGTTCTTCAAAAACTCAGGTGTTTTTGTTGTATAATTCATGCCAGTTCGGTTTTGGTTTCGAGATCGTTTGATGATGCACAGTGGTTTTAATATTTATTGACGGTTTGCCAATCTCCTCTCTCATTATCCAGTTATCCCTCAGGCTAAAATGCGTTACCCTGTGGATTAGTCTATATGGACTAATTCACACCTGCTACTTCTGAACATCATCTGCTTTCAAAAAGAATGCACTGATAAAGTAAATAGTTGTAATCTAGAAACTTCAAAAGCAATCGGGTGATAGTTACCTGATATATCATGTAAAAAATGTTTATGTACTGTATGATTCAAGTATTTCACGTAATTCAAAATTAACACTCTGTTTCTCAATCTATTATCCTCCACTTAACTTAAACTGCATTTGCAATGTTTAAACCAATCAGAAACATTTCGACACAACACTGGCATAAGAGTTTCATTCATGCAGATTCTATGCAGCCTTTTATTTTATTTCAAGACAGTAAATCTGTTGGGCCCAACTTGAAATGATGTTTACATACAGTAAATTAAAGGACTATTTGCAAAAAAGATTTGCATTATGCTTTGTAAGCAAATATAGCTTCACTGAGGTTTTATGTCAAACTATTAAGAAAATCTTTGTTGTATCTACACAAATATATGAGTTTACTCATCTTTACCTAAAAAATATGTATTTTAATTGAATGTAATCACATTGACAACTTAAATTGTTAAATTCATCACCTGAATGGTAACTGTAGAAAACAGCTAAGAATAGCTACCAGATGGGGAAAAACAACTAGACTGATCCCCTGGACACGACTGCAAAAATGCACGACCTGACATACAAACCAAATACGGGTCAGTAGAGTACTTTAAAATATTGTCACGTGTCAAGCTTACTTAACTGTGCAGATTACATCATGAGGCTCTTCTGAGTTAATGGCGGTTTAGCTCCATAAATATGGAGAAACATAATTTTGCCTCAACGAAAATGCCAAAACCTCAGTGTGATTATGAGTTGTTATCTCCACGAGTCTCATTATCATGTTTCTGGGTATGAGAACCGTGAAGGGGCAGCTGGGTGAGAAAAACAGTAGGGCGGCAGATCCGGCAACCTGCATCTAAGCCTTACAAAAAACAGCAGGATGCTGCTCGCTCACTGGTGCCCTCTAAATGCATGAGACTGATTTACTGTGGCAGCAAGGCAAGGACGAACAGTGGGGAGGGAAAGAGCTAAAAGCAACAGCTCAACCAAGACCTACAGGACAGAAGCATCCAATGGGAAATTGAGATAAACATTTATAAACAGTTGTAATTGGGGTACACACACAACCCTTTCCTGAAAGACCGCAGGATGCACAATACAGACAAAGCATTTACACAATTATGTTAAACATCAACAACAACAGTTGCTTGATTAAAAGTATCTACTGATAAGATGTTTGGGGGTCTTTTATCAGATGATATGGGACTTTGATCATGTTTTGGAGCGAACTCAAATCTAAGCTTCCAGTCACATATCAGCAGGACTTTTCAAAAGAGACAACTGGGTCTTTGAAGTCAAACCCGGCCTTTGGCAAGGCCCAGCTGTGTATTGTAAAATGTTAAAGAAATCTTTTTTTCTAGATAGATTTTTCAACGACTTTTGTAATTTCTAAACCAGGGGTATTCAACTAAAGTTCCAAGAGGTCCATTCCTTATATTTTCTTCCAAACGGGGGTCCAGACAACATGTTTTTGAATTATAATACATTTTTAATCAATGTAGCCCACATGGATATATATATAAAATATATTATATTTTATCAGGTTGTTTGTTTTATATTTTGACATCCACTTAACAAGTCTGATAATTAATATTGGTAAATAAAAAAGCTACTGACAACATACAAACAACAAATGTAATTTAACAATTTAAATGCTCTCATAATAACACTTATATAATAGTCACTTATTTAATTTGTCTTACCATGTCATTCATACCAGAACTACATATCTTTAAATCATTTCTCAATTAGAACGATGGAAATCTTAAAATGAATGCTTGAAATCCATCTGTGATGCTTGTTATCTAATAATTAATTAGATTATGAGTCTTTAGCCTGGGTTTCCACAGGGTCACAAATTTTTACATGCTGATCAATAATGCTAATGCCAAATGTAACGTTAGATAAAAACGTTAAGGTTCATAAAATATCACAAATCCGGTCGAAAGGTTGGAGACATACAGCAAACAGACTGACAGATACAAATACTTAATACTTAATACAGATACAGGAACTACATAAATGTTCCTGAGAGCGCGTGTGATGTGATTCTCCGTTGTGTAGACGCGCGGCTCAATTTAAATAATCGAAATAGTCAAATGTTTTAAATGGTTTATTTGGCTATTTCTTGCGGCGGTCCGGATGGAACGAAGCAAAGGTCCGGATCTGGCCCGCGGTCCGCCTATTGAGGATCGTTGTTCTAGACCCTGTAGTCAAGCATCACGGTAAAAAGTTTTGACCTGTACACAAAACCTACTGTAAAATATTGCATTCTATCTCAAATTGGAATTTAATTACCCATTTTATTTTCTTAAATAAAGCATTTGTTCTTTAAAAAACATACTCATTAAGTGAGTGGCAGAGAATGATCTAAATTTCATGGATAAAAGATCCTCTACATTTTAAAAAGCACTCCCCCAACGCCCTCTGCGCATATAAAAAAAAGATTAACAAATGTTTTTAATAAAAATAAATTAATAAATACACATTTTGTGTATTGCTCCAAATTACAATTTACAAGTATACTGTATGTTACAATATTATTCAGTGTTATTGTTATATATTTCAAAGTTGTTTCTAAAACACCTGCTCTTTGCAGAAATTCAGATTTAAAAATATCTAAATAAATAACACTGCCACAATTAATTATCTGAATCCCTCACAATAGGATCAATTAATGAGGCATTAAAGACCTGCCACTTAGATTCTGTTTATAGAGATCAATGTCCAAAGCTTAAAATGAGCTTTGCAAAATCAGATAAAGATTTGTCTGCACTGTCAAACGAAACTTCAATTGACCGAGACCACCTCAAGAGTCTAAAAAATGAATGAATTTTGTGAAAATTGTTTTGAATGGTTGTTTTTCTTCAGAGCACATTACAGATCAAAGGCTTCTCCTCAAACTTACGTAAACACAGTTTTACTGAGCTTATCACTCTCTGCCTTTAGAGTCCCGTTTTAATTGCATCATTTTTCCTGTATCAAAGCTTTACCGCTCTGCCTCATTGATTCGTCTCTCTGATCGTGAGAAATGGTGAGTGAAGGTACTAGGAAAAAGCGTCTTCAGTGCGAGCAGTCAAACAATGATAGCGCTAAAATCTCATTTCACGACTCACTGCCGTGTTTGCAAACCCCAAAGCAACGGTGCGCCCCGGGTTTAGAGACGCAAGCAGGTTGTCCAGGTGGACGTCCAAAGACGGGGAGATAAGAACGTTAACGGATGACACTGTGGGCTAAGGTCACACTACGCTGGGTTCGAGCTTCCCAGGTCTGCTCATTTGGGTGCTAATGGCTTATTGATCGGGAGCACTTCTCCCAAAACCGTAGCCGCATAAACGCCGGTGTTCAGCGGAGATCAGCCGCGCCGGACTTCTGCAGACACAGTTGTTCTATCCAGTCCATTTTGTAGGATGTCGATCAATATGGCTCTTTAACTGCCTTCAAACGCTCATACATCTTATTTGGGGATTACTTTAAAAGCCTTAAAGGAACCAGAAAAAACAGCACTTTCATCTACGGCTTGTGCAAGCTGATCTCAGCTTGGGTGACAAGTCAGACTATACAGCTTTAAAAAGAGACTCAAATGTCAGCATTAAAGAGCTTATTTGTTTTGTCTATATGTGCTTGTTGTCTCTTGAAGAAGAATATTCCTCGACCGCGGTACATTAGTACAATAGTCACAGATAGTGTTGTCAGTTAAACTTACAGCATAAAAATAAACTCCGGAAATATCGGCGGCACCAGCCAGCAGATTAATGGCTCTTAACTTCTCGTTCCCGTAGTGCCGCTAATACAAAGCAGCGTCGCTAAATTGAACTGAGCAACAACCGGCATTATTACCCAAAAGATAATTGCTCATTGTATCATGTGAACTGTATCCCCCGCCGGGCAAAAATCATATTGACAGAAAGCCATTTATGGTGGCGTGTTGATTTACAAAGTCTCATGTCTGTGGTTCTCATTTTAATGCTACTCGTTGTTTTTATTAATGACCATGAGATGGCATTTGTAATTGCTACTACTGCGTCTTTGTTTTACATCTCTTTGTGAGCTCACTGGTGTTGTCATACAGTGTATTTTATATCACACCCAGCGTTCTGTGATGCGTCTTTAGACAAAAGTAGCATTTTGCTACCTTTCCATAGCCCAATTACAACATACAGCAATCGCACTCCAAATTCATTATTTCTTAAACCAGGATAATATGCACACTGGCTTGCTGAACACTGAATGATGCCCCTTATCTGCAGAAGGCTTTATGAATTTTTGCCTTTCGACAATAGCGCCTCAATACAAATGAGTGTTGGATGCATGACAACACCCTGTATTTAAAGCGCACACGATAAGCGCCATATTGCAGCTATGGAAAGCAAGTTAGAAGGAAATGAACGGGCGAGATGTTATCAAGAGTCTTCATCCACTAATAAATTGCCTGTGCGCACATTGGATTTTTTCTCCGTATTTGTGGCAGACGTGGGCGAGGCGTGCCCCTCTAGAGTGGGCTTCCTGGTGTCTACCATTTGCTCACTGATTACTTCGGTGGGGGGAGGCAGGTGGAACGACAATCTGTGCACAAACCTGGCCACTGCCAAAAAATACAACAGCGGAGGAATGAAGTCTATTCGCATGCCCATCCATCTCCTTTCATCTCCCCCTGGTACTCAGCAGGTGGACATCTCTGGCAACAACACTGAGAGACTAATGTCAGCTCCGCATGGTCTGAATCAAAGATGAAGCATTACGTACACCTTGCTTTTTGAAAGGTACATGTGTAAAATATGATTATTGAATGTCATTTTAATGTGCTTTTAATGAGAAAAGTTGGATTGGTGGAGAAAACTAGAATGGTCCTTGGACATGCAAAACTTATTTCAAAACAACCAAACTACAGCTTGCTTGATATGAATTGGAGAAAAACTGAATTTTTGCCAATGAACTCTTTAATGTCTTAATGGTTTTGTGTCCATAGTAGTCAATGGGGACCAATGACCAACATGAATTATATTCACTCTGAAACATAAGCTACATCATAGCAAACAGGCATCTGGTAGACCTTCCACACATTTCGATTTGTGAATGTTTTGCGTCTGGGTTCAGGCTGACATTAATCCGCGCCCATGAGTCTTTCTGATTGTCCATATCTGAGGATTGCGCTGCCCCACTAAGCTCCTGTATTTCAGTGGGGTGTTAATCCTGCCTGTGTTGTGAGAGTGGTGGGTAATTTATTTAAACCAGACTGGATCCAGTAGTTAAGCCAGAGTAATTTAGCAACGATGACTGCACAGACTTCAGGAGCACATGGTTGGTGGTCCAGTCTTACAGCGGCTATTTGACAAGGGCTGAAAAATAATATGGTCCTAAAGGATGTTGTCACAGTCATGGTGCTGCTTGAAAATAGCAGGAAAAGTGGAAAGGATCTGCAGAGGATAAAGCCACAACACAGAACTCAAGTGACATGGATCGAAAAGATCCTGCATTATCCTGGTCAGATACATGAAAATGATGAAGCTGTTTTTCATTCCACAAAAACAAATAAAAGCATTTTCCTTTATCTTGAATTAAAGTCGTTATTTGCTTTCATCCATACAGCATCTTATTAAATATTCCTTGGTGTTTTTATTGTTCAAAGATCGGAGACAAAGCAAGATGTACGAGCGGCACGTTTTTTTTAGATTACCTGAATTCTGTATACACACAGAACAGAAGAGCAATGGTATCACTACGTCTAACAATGATCTGATGAAAATAAATCTGTTAAGGTCTGAATGAGATGATGTCATTACTCCATGCCATTTAGTTGTTAGTCTGTGTTCACTAGAGTGGAAAATCAGGATTATCTACAGAATATAAAGAAATGGAACCAAATTGGTCAGACAGTGAAATTAAAGCGCTTCTTTTTATTTAGCACTATTTGACTTTTTAATGGCATTCTGGTGATGAGATATGCTTTGAAAAATTATTTTCATAATTATGTTGTAATAACATTTCGGTTTATACATTTAGCTTGTCACAATGAGCACAACACGTCATCAGTAATTCAATTCAAAGTGGTCAAATAATTAATTGCAATAAACTTATCTCAGCCTCGCTACTACATGACTTAAAGTGAAATTATACATGACATTATTTATGTAAAACCTCAAGGACAGTAAAACTTAGTCACCATTCAATCACATTGTAAGGAAAAACAGCTCAATTCAAGTCATACAGATGAGAAACAAACCAATTTAAACCAATTTCAATTAATTTAATAATTCATATTTTATGTAGAATATATTAAGATTTCAGACATGATGCGCTTTTAATGCATGCCATCTTTACAACAGGACTGTGAGCTCTCCACTAGCCCGGCACTTTCTGACCTCCTCAATCTGCTGGTTAACTTTCTGCTTCCTGGCCAGCCAGATGTGCGAACAGAAATGCAGGGTGCCTAGCGGTCTTTAAACTCTGCGCGCCCCGGGGTTGTCAGTTAAAGTAAAGTCTTATTGTTCATCCAAAGCTTTCTGCATCCGGTCAGTTGATTCAGATCTGACAGCACCATTTCCCATGTGCTATTTCCCTCAGCTTGGTTGCCATCCAATGACGTCTAAGCAGCATGGGAACTGCAGCGGGGTAAATGTTTACCCAGCACTGGCTCACTAACTCTGTACATGATGACCTGAGTCCACAGACCGTAACATTCAGAGTCAAGATCTTCTCTTTCTCATTCCCTGTGTCATCTCTATGCCATTTTACAAAAATGTATCTCCAATATCTCAGTGTTTCAACTGACAAGTCTAGTTCTCTAGATGCCACAAAAAAACATAAAATCCTGTTTTTATTAAAGAAAGACATAAAGAATCCATTTAAAACCCGCTAAGACTTGTAGACGTAACTGAATTTTATTACTGGGATTACATGAAGACCCGATTCTCCCAGAAGTACACAGGTGTTCTTATATTTAATGTATAGAGTATATCCATAGCCCTGCAGGACAGAGCTACAGACGGTTTCAGCGGCAACAACATAAACAAATGATATATGGCCTAAACTTAACTTCCGGTGGACCTCCGCAAATAATTAATAACTGTTGAGTACTTAATTTAATTTAATATAATTAATATACAATGAAATATTAATACAAATTAAATACAAAATGAATTGCTGTATTATAACCAAACACAGACTCGAAATTATATGCAGGGGCATGATACAAACCATCTATAGTTAGAGACTTCAAAAGCACGCAGACACAGAAACGGACACAGACATCACTCTCATGTAATTAAAACCATGCTGAATATACAACACATCAGAATAATGAAAACAAATTATATTAATAAAACTTTTAAATGCATGAAAATTATTGCACTCTTTTTCCATGCGTCAAACCTGCAAAACCTCCCACTCCAAAATACCTACAACGTTAAAGAGGTTGTTTATTACATCTCCTATTTATTACAGGTGCTTCTCTTAAGACAAACATTTTTAGCAGAACAGGTGCGAGTCCTGTTGTACTAAAAACTTTGTCCGAACAGATGCACCATTTATGTTCCAGCATGAAAATGCCAATGTCCACAAAGCAAGGTCCATAAAGAAATGCTTTTCTCAGTCAGTTTAACATTTAATACCTTACGAAATTGAAACACAAACTGCGTGACAGGTCCAACCTCATTGATGCTCACGTTTTTGAATCCCTGCAGCCATTTTCCAACATCTAATTTAAAAGAGTTCCCAGAACAGTTGAAGCATCACAGGTCTTACATACAAGATACAATACACCGTACAAGCCCGTCTCTGCCGTAGAAAACTACAAAAATCCAGCAAGGAATGAATTAAATCATCAATGCATTACTGTATGGATTGCAAGGTGATGTTTGAGAAATATATAAAAATACATTCCCTTTCTACAATTCAGTAACCCACTTACACACACACAGCCGCTGACTTAAAAGCAAACTTTCACTGTAGTAGGGAAACCTTGGAGACGGCAAACATCTGATAGAGGAAGGCGCAGAGGAAGAACACTGCTGTCTGTGAACCCCGTTTGACAGAACTTCACAGAGCCAACCTCACACTCACCACTCCAACTTGAAAAAAAACCTTCTCCAAACAGAATACACAAACCCTTCAACCTCTCTAGGCCATTTACCAAAAATAAAACTCTTCACATTGAAAATTATTGCCCTGCTAACCAGAGCGTCATCAAAGTGGTACAGAACAGCTGTGATTTTGAAATCAGCAGGCTCACACAACATTACATCTCTACATAAAAATATGAATCTCTCTCAGATAGCCCCACGTTCCTCTTCTGTCTCAAAAACCCAACACGTGAAAGAACAGGAGGTTTCATAGATGTCACCCAGGTTTTCCTCATTGCTGCCAGCACAGACCTTGACAGCTTTTCAGAAATACGAAAGGGATTCAAATCATATCCTTTCATTCCACAGTCATCTATCCTCCCCTATGCAGCGTGTGAAGAATTTATTGCAGAGAAGCGAAAGAACAAGATGGCTTTTCTGTGACTTTACACCACGCATTACTGTTGACAGATTGCTTGCAGGAACAATCTCCCTTGCGAGTGGCACCAAAGACTTCCCACTGAGTCAGACTGGTGGCTCACATTTATGTAGCCTGCAGATCTTGTTTTGCTTAGGGGATGTTATAGAGACTTTCCATCTCTATTATGTCAAGGGTAAAAGTCGAGCAGAACAAGTGAAAGTTGGAGGAGGATTGAAATTTAAATGGTGATAGACTGAAAGAATGATCTGAGTTCCCTTCTCTTTAAGTATGACCAAATAGGTAAATGTGTTTTTTTCAGATGTTTGCTTTATTTACAACCGCTAATGGCACAATTTGTGCACGCCTTGTATGACATTCACCCCGGAAGCTTTAAAAATGCCATCTGGCCCCATTTGATGATGTAAAAACAAAACTCTCATTGTGTTTGAGTGTGATTACTTTCAAGTTGGTATAAGCAGATTAAGCTCACCTAACTTTGTAACCTAATCCCAGCTATATAACGGAGGGATAAAAATGTAATGTTCGCAAATCGTCAGTCGCCGCATTCCATGCGAGTCAGAGATTATAGTATATTTCTCACTGCCTTTCATTCTGATTTCTCATTTTTCGCTGTCTTCTGTTGTCTGAATAAGAGAGATACAGGGACATACAGTCCTTGCAGAACAGGCCAAGGCGACAGGTGTTTGTCGATCGAAAAAACATTTTATTAAAAAAAAAAAACAAGCATGAATAGTGAGATATATTTAGATGCTAAGCATTTATATCTAGTACATTAAAATGTCTACTGTGATGGACTGGCCACTTGTTTAGGGTGTTACCCTTCCTCGGACACAGAGATAAACATTGCTTAAATTTATTAAAACACCTTTCATAATAAAGAGAAAATAAATAATTTAGGAATATGTCAAAAACTTGTTTAGAAACGTTGTCGTCATTTATTAGGCAAATAACAAACTGAAACAACTAAATAGTCTTTATTAGCGTTTTTACCCAAATTTGAGCGAGGTCAGAGATTATTAACATTTAACCATTCAAATTTATTTTTCTAATAAGGACTGCAAGTAAACAACTGTAATAAGGCATCTGAGTAAAAAATAATGAAGTGCTTTACCATTTTTCAGCTTTCTTGTAAAACAGTAAATTCTAAAATTATTTTATGTATAACAATAATTATATTTTAGCATTCGACATACTACTGGAAAAACGCTTACACGTACTGGTTAAAGGTGGAGTGGTTCATTTGGAAAGGCGTTAACTTTAGCCTGCTAGCACGGAAATTATAATCCTACCCTCTATGTGATTCGCTGTCCAAAGCCACGCCTCCTCCAAACACATGAATGTATTTCGTGAATCCACATAACGAATTACAAACTAAATCCATTCAATTCTTCTGTCAGAGCTGTCTGCATCGTGTAAAAGCTGAACTGATGTTAATTCGAACTGCTTTTTGAAAAACTGACTTTTCCAAGTAGATTTACTTGTTCTCGGTTCCGCAGCAAAGTTTGATTGTTGCCGATTGTCCGCCATTCTCCCCACATTGACACGGCGGACGTGAGCGCGCTGATGACGTATGATGTCTGCATGAACAGTGGTATACAAAATACGTCGGCTGAAAATGTACACGTGACCAGTCACAGCGTTCGGCAAGAACGTTTTGATTGGGCGAACGTTTTATCGTTCTACTCCTTTCACAGACGAAATATTATTTTACAGATATTATTAAACCACTATAATTCTTGATTCCTATCAGGATGTAAAGAGATTTCCAACAAACATGACAAAAAATGTTTCTGGACAGGATCACCCACCATGCCTTTAATTAACCATTCCAGTAACATAAAAAAATATTTTTGTAATCACCAATATTGTTTAATTTGTTAAGCACTTCTATTGTATAGCCTAATAATTGACCTGCATCTCAAATATTCAAGACCCCCTTACCTACTGACCCTTCTCTGATCGTCCATTACAATAACATGGCCGTCTCTACTCCTCCCCTATATTTACAAGCTTGGTGTCTCTGAAGATGTGTTTTGCATTAGGCTCTGTCCTGCGGCTTTAATTAATTCCCTCTCATCTAATTACGATAAAACCAAAGAGCCGCTCAGTCCATATGCCCTGATGCTGCAGAGGAGATCATTAAACATCATGATGAATGACCTTTAAGGCCATGACACAGAATAGTGCATTATACAATACGAGATTACAGTATATACGGTATATTTAAAACGACATTTATAATCTATAAATGAAATAGCACATTTTGTGCTAAAAAAAGCGTGTAATTCTGTGCCACTAGCAGCAACTAACCACTCCCCCGCTTCCTATAACATATCAGTTAAGATGCTCAAAAACAGGATGATATACTTTTCAGAGACATCAACCTACAAATGGATTTTTATAACATTTAGAAAGAGAGTATATTAGTATCACAAAACACATCCCTGTAAATACACAGTTCTATGTCCATGGAATGTGGTTCACGTCCACTCATCACCTCCAGTTCCTACAACCTCCAGATCGACAACAACTAATGTTGCACGCCACAGATTTGAAAGCCTGTTTAACATGTGCCCGAGCACGGATGAGAAGCCCAAAGCTGGCGTATTGGGCTCAGCTAAGACAGCTAAGGAGATCACATCTTGAAGATGGGTTCCAAGTCTCGAAAACTAAGGCAAATAGGATTGGGCGCTTCAGTCAGGCAGTAAGCTATCAGATCGGATCAGTGAAACCAGCATTATCTGTACAAGCTGTCCGGTGAACTGGAGTGACAGACAAACATCTGTCACGTGTCGAGGTTTCATCTGATTTTTTGTCTGTGTTCCACATCTGACGGATTGAGAAAACAAACACGATTGAACCGAGGGTGGGTCCCTACAACATGTTTCGTTCTCGCCACCTCAAACCTCCCCCACCTTCCCCTTTCCTGATTTCATATTCGATAACTCATGATGGCAGCATCGCTTCTATAATTGGAGCAGGAGGACTAGGTAAGGGGGTATGGCACTTCATCTGTCCTGCTTTGTATATGCTCCATACCTCCAAATTCTGCATAGCTTTCATTATAGATCTATTCAAGGCTTGTATTGGAGATCATTATGGACCCTGAGCTGCCAGTTAAGATGACCAACACTGTGAGAAGGATGCTGTACCCATCATGTGTCATTTGGAGCGTGTTTGCACGCTAGTTGGCAGTCCATATAACTTAGGCTTATGACTGTATTTAAAAGCTAAAAGGTTACACAGCTGGCTATATTAAGGAAGCCTTACTACGTATTTTTCATATTGACTTGGTACTACGGCACATTTGACATACCATCTTATTACACATTAATAAAAGAAACATTGTGATATGACAGGAAAAGATGATAAATGGAAGATGGAGCAACTAGCTTCACCACTGGTAGTGCCAGCTGTATCCCAGTTGCAGTTGGCTGCATGCTGGTTGGGGGTCTAACAGTGAGACAGCTGGTAAAGTCCCATGTAATGACATTTCCAGGGACGAATGTCACCTCAGTCTGTTCCTGTGCACGTCAGCCTGACAAGTAACGCACTTCTCATCCACCAAAATTGTTCCTCTAACCTTCTCCTCTCCTTCCACCTCAAATGTGATAAAATCTTGACAGATGTGTCACCATGGATAGGGTGATGCTGAGGTCACGAGGAAGCAGAGGTGGCACATAAAAAGCTGACAGACAGCCAACCTCATCTGCTAGCAACAAGCTGCTCAGAACAAAAATACCCCAAGGAAAAGATTGCCAAACTAATCCAAGGCACACAGCTTTACTTACACCAGGCTGAAATAGAAAATACTGCCAGACCCGGTTGTGTATTTTGACCCGAACATATGAAATTCTGTTTATAATTTAAAAGCTCCAGACAAATCCCATGCACAGAAAGATTTGACAAGTTCAAAAAATCAAGTTCAAGGAAGGTGTGTCAAAATGTTCATAAAAAAATTCAACTGGGTCAATAGGTTTAAATGAGCAGTTTATCTAAAAATAAAATTTGCACCATTGTTTACACACTCAAAACCATAGGCTTGCTTCCACAAAACAAAAACTGAGGATTTTCCATAAGGACTTTAAGTAGACTTTGAATGAGAACTGTAGCTGTCAAGCTTGTGTGCATTAATCTCTTTCATTGCCTGGAAAAGCGTGCCAGAAATATTCTTTTAAAATTCACATTTTTTGTTTCACAGAGGAATGTGCTGGAAACAACATACAGGGGACGAAGAGATAGCAGAATTTTCATTTTTGAGGGAACCGTTCCTTTAAGCAATGACATCAAACCAACTACTATCCTATAGAAACGAAACTCTGAGAACTTTGGCCCCATGTGTAAAAGCCCTCCACTTGACCGTAAATACACTGACATCTAAATTAGCAACTAAGGTAAGAGGCTTTAGAGCTGGTCTTTCTTTGCCATCATTTCTTTGAAGGCTTTTGTGGCAGCCCTTACATAAAGAGAAATACTAAAGCTTTAATGAAGAGACATGAGGGACGGTCTATAAACATGATCCAGACTTAATTAAAATATCCAGTGTGTTGGTCAGGCTATCACTGCAGTTTTATTCTCCGTTTCCTACAGCAGTGGTTCTCAAACTTCTTCATTGTAAGGTCCCCTTTGTGTAGAATGCATCGCCTTGCAGCCCCCCCCAAATATACTTATACTCTTAAACTTATAATTTTAATTAAACATAAAACATATTTAGTTATACAGTGCTGGAACATCAATTCAAAAGTGGTCTTTTTTTCTGATGTTAAAAATCTATGATAAATTTCATAAAATGCCACAAAATCTGTGCCCCCCAGATGCACCTTGGGGGCACCCAGTTTAAGAACCACTGTCCTACAGCATTCAAGAAAATTCTCCGGATAAACCGAAAGCTCATTAAAAAAAGTCTCTCTTTTCTGAGCCATTCATCACAAATTTTAATAATTTGCTGTGCTGTGGCCCACAACTAATAAGACCTAATGGCAGTTTGTGTGTGTATTAAGATGCAGGAGGAATTCCGCTGCTTTGGTCTTTGAATAATCACCCTCTGTGAACCAACAAAAGGCCGTAGCTCTTCTGGAAAAACAAACAGCCCTCATCAAATACCAGACAGAAGGTGTCTGAGCCACCAGGGCACGGTGAATAGATAAATCGTGAAAGCGCAGCAGAGAATATAAGGTGGCTCATCAAGCATGTTTAGTTGAAGTCATTAGCAAGTATCAATTTGAAGTTCAGAAATCAGTCTATGCATGAACAAATAACTTTTTTTTTAAGAAAAGGCATTGAACTGCCTCAAATGATTGTGACCTTTTTCTAGAAGTACCAAAACCTTCTGATATCAGTTATCTATAATGAGAAAGCCCGGCCATAAATCTAGGGTTTCACTGGTGAAATTGGAGTGCAGTGGTGCAACAATGGAAACCCGGTGGACGATAGAGAACCTGGCATATTACACATCAGAGCCCCCCCATTAAAGTGATCCACATTGAACATGAATTGAACTGGACTCGTGCAGAAGACATGGGAGGTATCGGTTTCTCAGTGGAGGGGGTGGCATCTGGGAAGATCAGATTATAGAAGGCTAATTTTCCATTATAGATGAACTGTGGTCAATTCAAGACATCCTTTTAATTAAAATATCCTTCATTTTAAACCAATATTTCAAATTCATATGAATTGTATGGATGATATTGATGATATATATGTTTATATACATCATTTTTTATTTAGCTGTACAAATAAACAGTTAATAAGTAAACAAGACACACGCCTTACCAGCATTCCCTGATTTTTATATTTCCCTGATTTAGCATTCCCTGATAATGTACATTTTGGTCAAGTAAAATTACATATTTTTCTATTTATTTTACACCGAAAATATACATTTGGATTCTATTTATGTAATGTGACATTTACCACATTTCAAAAATACGTGAAAACTCTGTCAAATAAAACCATAATTCTTTAAAATTACCCCAATTGTTTATTTATTTTGCATAAAAATCTGAGAATTGTTAATTGCATTTTTACAAAAACATAAATAAATAACATTTATAATCAATAAAAAAAACAAATATTGTTTACTTTAGAGCTGTCAAACGATTAACGCTGATTAATCACATCCAGTATAAAAGTTTATGTTTACATAATTTATGTCTGTGTACTGTAAATATTTATTTTGTATTTAGAAATACATACACATATTTAGGAAATACATGTATTTATTTATATTTACCAAAAATGTATATATATAAACGTTTATTAATTTTCATATTTTAAATTGTTCTCAAATATATGCACTTATGTGTTAGACTCACTTCATATCAATAAACAATTCCACTATTATTCACACAAAAAATGGTGACCAACATTTTGGAGTACTGAATACAAAACACAAATAGTACAACATGCATCTATATAGATTTACATCACTGAAGATCTCCGAAATGTCATTTTGAAAATGATTCCCCACCCTCAGGTCAACCTGGTCTATCATTAGCGTTTTCATTATCCATTCTTTGCTTAGTCATGTAAAATAAATATGCCAGAGTAGCTGTTTTATTAATGTGCCATAACTAAACATGAAATTGAAAGTGGTTGCCCTCGGGAGTCAATGGTGAGGGCTAAACGGTACTAAAAAGCTGCTCCAGCCCAATTGGCACCAAGCTGTGCTTTGCTAGCCATGCTAACAATTCTTTGCTCTAGAAGACAGCACGCCTTTCAATAAAGCCTGTTAAAAACTTACAATGAAATCAGAGGCTTAAACCTCAATGCTACCAACAGTTCAGACAGATGATGAATGCCTACTGTTTTATGAATGAGAACGTCTTGATCTTTGGAAAGAAAATTGTACAGTTAGTCAACAGTACAGTATATCAGGGAAAAGAGGTTTGCCAAGATGTGGATTGGAGGATGTATACACTGTAATACCACTTTCCGTTTGAGTTCTCTGCTGACGTTTCGTTGCCAAAAACATGTCAGACCTGCCACTGTCTTCTTCTGTTTAAATGTGCTATTAAAGCTATGCAGAGCTAATTCCAGCTCTCTTCAGCTGCTGTTTCATGAGAAAGAACAAACACCACACACACATACAACCCATACCTTTTAAAAGACAAAACGACAGACAGACAGCACATCTTCAATGTCACATTGATCACATCCAAACACACCATAAAAAAATAAATTAACCTTAAAGACTGAAGACGTTCATTAACTCTGGATTTATTTGGCTGATGACATGAGGGCTGAGGAGGCATAATAAGGCCGCTGGTGACACATCGATCGAACACAATGAGGCAAGGATGGCACAAAGGAGCCCGTAATGAGTGAGTGATCAAACTGGGAGAAACAAAAAGCCGAGGAAGGTGAGAGCGAGGAGGATAACAGGCGAGGTGGGAGAACAGAACAGGAGGTCGGGTGTTTGTCTTGTCTGGTTATGGTGACAGGCACGGATGATTCAAACGTTGTCTTCTAAACGAGCCAGACACAGGATCAGCCTCCGCTTTGTTTGGCATTGTTCGCATTTACAGCGGCCAAACTCTGGAACGAGAGAACCATGTGGGTTTGAATGCAAACCGGACCATAGAGACCTTTTGGAACTGATCTGGCATTAAGACATTGCAGAGTTACATGGTGAGGAAAAAACTTCAGAGAATGAAAATGAAAGCAAGGCCCTGGTGAGTGGCAAAGCCCCATGCAGATGTGGCCGTCGCGACACGCGCCAATGCTGACATTTGATGAACCTTGCCCCACAAACACGCATTAACCACAAAGTGCTGAGTGGCCACATGCAAACAAATGCACCATCAACAAGGGCAAAAGAGAACACCTCCAGGGCATTGTGTTCATATCTAGGGCATTTGTGTATGTGTTTGTGTGTAAACAGTTGCAGCCATGAAGTATGGCTGATAAGTATATTGGGAATGAAGCCCAATCATTTGTATTTCTCCTGTGTGAATGAAGGCACCAATCCAGAGTCTTGTCCTTTAAATCCTCTACAAACTCCGCCCACTGTAGACAGAGCAGCCAAAACGATTGGCCAATTCTCTCTTTATCCTCCAAAGAGACAAGACACACAGAGCATAAATGGGTAATTGGGCAGTAATCGCTATGGAACTGGGATTACAGAGCATTACATGTTGCACACAAGCCTTTCTTAGTGTATGTGTGTGTGCGTGCGCACCAGAATCCACTATGACAAATCCACATTTAAAATGTTCTTGTATACCTGCATTATTGTGCTTGTATTGTACAGTATGTTATACAGAATGGGTGTCACAAAACACAGATACTGACAACCGTGACACTAAAAACCATGATTATCAATACTGTGTTAATACTACTAATATTATAATATTATAAATAATCCAGCAGCATCACTTTAAACTTGGCCTTAAGAATCAAAATGGCTTTGAACTCTCTCTCTGCCTCCCTACACTCATATATTTTGAGTGATTCATTGACAGCATTATTCGACTAAGATGTCTTACGTTTTCGCTTCCTTGCCAAAGGATATTTATGAAACACTCTGTTTGTCAGTTAAGGGCTACTCTAGAAACAACATGGTGAATTCCATGTCAGGGGACCTGCGGTGCATGTAGATAGAAATGGCTCATGCTAACGCATTAAAAAAACATAACACTTCATTATGTAAGGTCTTTATACACATCTGAAGACATAGGTATGCATATTATATTGCATTTCTGTCAGAATATCCTCCAAAAAAATGACCCTTAGATTAGACCCTTAATAAAATCCTAGATTTGCGTCTCATTTGTTCGCACTGCACTGCAAATTGTATATACGATAGGTCTGCCATTAGCGCACCACATTCGATAAACACTGGCATTGGCCAAATGAAAAAAACATTATTGAAGCTCAGTAAGTATAAAACGTATGCGAACAGCCTAGCATAACTCTTGTGCTTCAATTACATTACCAGACGCTGACATCTTTGTGTAGATAAACCCCATAGTGTGACCCTGAATAGTGATGCTACGCTACATCCCACTCAGTGCAGCGCTTCTCCACTAAAAACAGCAGGACATCAGGCATTAGATGAATTAATGCAGCTCACTTGCTTCCCCGTCAGGACGCCACACACACAGAATCACACAGACACACAAACCCCTTGAGGTGAGGAAATAGCTGATTAAACCAACAGTGTGCCGAATCTGAATCTCTGAGTCTCTTTTTCACAGTTGGACAGATGGGCAAGTGAGGAAAGAGTGAAGTGTGCGATGGGGAAGAGAGGCAAGAAGAGATGGTGTGGGCAGTGCGCGAGAACAAGTTCCAGTGCAGCGTGCCAGCTGATACCCAAATACAACACATTTTTCATGTCTAAGATGTGTTTTGCTTATTGTAGTTAGTTGCATTTGGGAAAAACAGACGATTGCAACACACGGTAGATTGAAAAAGCGTGCTAGCATTTAAGTGGCTAAAAAATGATTTAACACTCATTGGCCTATCTGCTTTCTTTTTATTCATAATGAGCAAGTATAATCCGCCACAAAATTAAAATTCTGTCCGTTTACTTAATCGTGTAATTCATAACCCATATGTTGTTATTTATTTATTTTCAGATTTAGCACCTGTCAGTCTTCGGAAACCATATAATAACTTTACATGAAGAACAGCCTGAAATAATGTTTCTACATATAAACTTTAAAAATGTTCTATTTAAAAATGTTATTTCATTCAATGTAAAAGTCAGTCAATTATGCCAAAATTTGAATTTGATTTCCTTAGATCTCGGCGCAGTGTGCAGTAAACACCATGGAGACACAAGGGAATCAGATAAATACATTATTGAATAAGTGATCTATCAAAGCAAACATATCCACATTTTTATATATTATAATTGAATGAAAAATTGAAGCAATTACATGAGAAACACAAAATAATTTAAGTTCCAACACACACGCACAAACAAAAATCCAAGAAAAATACTTGAAACACACACATCAGTATCAAACAGATGGAAAGACAGAAGGTACGGATGAGAGAAGCCTATTCCATGTTCCAGGCATTTGCATACAAGCGGGTGTGCGTGGGCAGTCACACTTGCACACACAAACATGGCAAGTACAAAAAAATCATATTCTGTGCTCCGGTCCAGAGCCTCGCACAATGTTAAAGTGTCTATACTTCTTTTCTTTTGGGGCTCGAATTGGCCCTTTTCTTGTGCTTTGACTGTCTAAAGCTCGCAGTATTTGGCAGGTGGATACTGGGATGAGGAAAGAGTGTATCTGGGTCACTAGAAGCCATGCATCCCAAGTCTGCCACCAGCAAAGAGAAAATTGTTCCTTTATTCTTTCTCTCTTTAATCCTTCTTTTTTTCTCACGCGCTCCATTTCACCATCAGCGTTTGGCCACTCTTAAGATGTGAAAAGTACTGGTGCTTGGTCGACAGTACTAAGATGTAATGAGTGTCCAGTAGGGTGTCTACCAAATTGGCATAGGACGATGCCTACAGTGAAACATCGCGATGGATGATGACTTCGGGTGGCGAGGCGAGGCAGGGGTTGGTTAGATGCCCATCTGCCAAAACATTAAAAACAATTACATCCGGGCTCCAGACTGCGACCAAATCGCATTTTGCGACCAGTTTTTACAAGTACTCGCGCATGTACGACCTGCAAATTTGGAATGTCTTCCTGTTGTTATTTCGTGTAGAAAGACAAGTAGATCTTGAGTGTGTGTGTGATAAGTCAACCACGCGGGTCAAGCGTCACTGATGTTTCCCGCTGCCATCACGGACGCGCACAGTTCAGGTCGTTATTGACAAGTTTACACACACAACGTGAGCGCATTTTTACGATTCACTTCATGCTTTCACTTTCTACGTCCGCCTCAGTCTCGCGCGCACATGCGCGGCGTTGTGCAGCTTCCAAACTTGACCGCGGATAAGCGCGAATGGACGTGCTAGACACATGCGCAGAATGTCATACTGTGGACTCCGCTTTCAACATTTGTCTTGGGAATGAGCTGTATGCGGAGGGGATGTGCGGACGACCGCGGACCCTGATGAGAAAATTGCTAGAGAGGATCCAAAAACGTTGTTGCCAGATAATAGGTCTCTCACCTGCCACATTTCCATTACTGAGTGAGAGGCTCGATAAGGCTACATCACGTACTTTTACCAAACTACTTAAGGACAGTTCATCACCACTGCATTGTTTCTTGACTGTGGCTCCAACACCTGCTTATCTACTACGCCGGCATAAGGAATTTGTTGTGCCCGACTAGGTGTTACAATCCCACTATTTCAGCACAATTGAATTGCCCGATAGGACATTTCCCACGCCTTATGCATGACAGGGGGAAGCCGTCAAGAATATGAATAGAGGAAAGGATTGTTATTTATCTCACTGCACCCATTTTTAGCTTGTTTTATACAAAGTACACGTCATTTTGAGTATTTTATTCTTTGACTTATTTCAGGATGCAGCGTCCTGCCTGTCAAACTTTGAATAAACTAAACTAATAGTAAGGTCACCTACAATAGTTGTTTTTGAAATTGACATTTAATTAAGTAATTTACAGACGTTTTCAGATTTTTCATTCTATCGGCCCAACCCTAGTCTCCAGTCTTAAGAGTAGCAAGCATCAGCTCATTTTGGTACCCGCTTTCGTATACTCACTTGCACGTTTTTGTGCACTGTAGGGCTGCAGCTATCGATTAATTTAGTAATCGAGTATTCTACTGGTTTTCCATCGATTAATCGGATAATAAGTACTTTTCATTATTAAAGAGCAATACGAAATATAAAAGAGAAATTAAAATGAACAACTAATTTGTTTCCTTTTCTAGAACAATTTACATTTTTATTGCTGAAATTGCATACATTAATATCTGTGAAAACTAAACCCATTTAGTACATTCCATTGCCATATTACATTCAAAATGCAATATATTACAAAAATATTAATAAGAAACATGAATTAAAATAGAATGAATAATTTCAAAGGTAAACAATTAACTTCAGCTTATGCATGACGCATTTAGTTTATCTAAATTAGTTTTAGTTTCTGTTATTTTTTTACTCTAAAATAGTAGTTTGTCCACAAAAAAACTATAGTAACCAGACTTTTATTTTGGCAGGTTGTCGGATGATGTGTATTTTTTGGTGTCTGAGAGTTTATTTCACAAACATTTGATTATTTGAGTGAAGAAACAGAGCAACTCTGGAGATGAAGTTCATGTGTTCATGTCCTCATACAGCGCAGACAATTTCATGAGCATAGCGCGTGTAGCACGTTAAACTGTGCAGTTCATTCACTCAGACACGCAGTGTCGGCATCCACAAGTCCGCATCTAGTTTTATGGACTCAATGCAGCAGGAAAACAAGTTCACAAAATAGACTAAAACTAAGTAAAATAGCAGTTCACCATTTCAATAAGCTATCACTTATTTCTCAGCATGAGAAATGTGAGCGTGTGAACAGACTAAAATGCGTGTGATTCACAGAGCGGCTATGCACTGGTAATAATGGTCTGTGGGGAAAGGCATGGCTCCGTGTGTACTGAAGTTAAATGGATTAAACGAAGCTTCGAGAAAAAAAAAAATATATTTTTTGTATTCGAATTACACGAGTTACTCAGGAATCGTTTCAGCCCTAGTGCACTGTGAACAAAACAAAATGTGTGGTAAATATTCCTAAATATTTTGTTTTTTTATGCAGTCTAACAGACCTGCCCTGTGTGATATTATATTAATTTAACGACAATATTGACAAGATAAACAAAAAGCCACTCAGGGCTGTTCATTTCCTTGCATCTCATTACTTATTGTTTACTTGAAAAATTACCTGTGAAGCTGGGTTTACTCAATTTAAGCAAAAATGCAAAAGAAATTACATTCTGTTGTTTTAATGTGCTTTGAATAAAAGCAACCGTCAAATATCATATCTAAAGCGGCTTTTTATCAGTTAAAAAAACCTTACCCTCAGAATGCATCGTAAGCTTCTCAAATTAGATTGAGACACGATGTGGAATGGCAGATGAAATGGAAGAAAGTAATATTGAGAGATTAAAAAAGAAAGAATTTATGGCTCAAAAAATAAGATGATGCTACCAGGAAACAGTTCTCTCAGGATCTTCCACGGCTCGTCACTTGTGCTTTTCACTTTTCACATCACTCTTTTCATCTCTACTTATCTTCTCCCTGTACCAGGTGTTATGTTGGTGCGCGAGCAAGCATCCTACACGCACGCACTCCGAGCTATGTGCACGGAAGCGTTCAAAATAGGTCTTCCTGAAAAACACACGCAAGCTTAAAACATTCTCTGCACCTCCTACGAGCGACCCTGATATATTTTTACTCTCAACCCTCCTCCTGCACAGTTGCCCCTCTTCACACTTTCTGTTTTTGGTTTTGATTGTTTAAAGGGACAGTTCACCCAAAAATGGAAATTCTGTCATCATTTACTCGCCTTCAGATTGTTCCAAACCTGTAAAAATGTCTTTGTTCTGCTGAACACAAAGGACGATATTTGGAAAAATGTCAGTAACCAAACCGATCTCACACCCCATTGACTCCCATAGTATTTTTTCCCTACTATGGCAGTAAATAGTGGATTAAATCTGTTTGGTTACTGACATTTTGGGTGAACTGTCCCATTAAAGCAGCGGATTTATCTCTGGGAACTAAACATACAATAAAATCCATATTTGAAATATTGGCGGTACTATACCACAAAAACAAATCATATTATCTACATATTACTCCTCCATTTAAAGCTCATGTTAAGCACTCCTTACCTCTCATCACTGCCTCACTCCATCCACAACCGTGGAGAGTCCCTGAGGACTTATTAACAGTTTCTGCCATTAATACACATGTATACTGTTACAGTATACAAACACACAGCAGCACACTCACATTCCCTTTGTAGTACTCATACAAGCATAAACACAGAAAAATCACAAAACTGAATTTCAGAGAATGTCTTCTTTAGTCAGAATGCAGTTTAAAGAGGCAGTAAATGTGCTAGAATAGTGAGTCATTTATTGCAATGAGAAAAAACATTTATTTTAAAATGTATTCATCAATAAAAGCATATTGAAAATTCTTTGATTATTTGCTTGACGCAATTGACACAGTAAATTGTCCGTTTACAGAAAGCAAACGATAAACAATTTGATCAAAAATAGATCTTCTAAGATCATGGCTGTAGTAAATATAATGTTATAATGGCACAAGAAAACTGCACTAAACATTTGGCCAAGTTTTTCAGGTTACCCAATTTGCATGTTTGTGCAAATGAATTGTGAAGCGTCAGTTGGTAAAACATTGCAAACACTGTGTACGCATAAATGCAGCGACTTAGCGAATTAACAAATTCCTCCCACACTCTTACAGCTAAATACATAATTCCCAATGCAACTTTATCTTAAAGGAATTCTTTTCACAGTGTAGTTTTGATCTTAGAAAGCCTTAGTCATGCTCAGTAAAGTGGGAAAACATTTTCTCTCTCCTGGGTGTTAACAAGCCATCTTTCAAACCAGTCAACTCTCAAAGGTGCGATTTCAGCAGAGCTAAAAATCAAATAGCACTCTTACTTTTATCCTCAGTCACACTCTTTTATTTATCATACAGTACCTGCATGAGTTATGTACAAGCTATAGCTAATTTTCGTTGGCTGCACATACGAAAACCGTTATAGACAAGCACTATTTGTAAAAACAAGACAACCTGTTTTGACGCTTGCCTCTATGGTATTATTTAAATATCTACCTAGGTTGCAAATCTCTGAACGGTCATTTTTAAATCAATTTGAAATTATTGAAAATGTACAAGTTTTGGTACTGAATGAAATAGATTAACACAGACCAATTTCTCTTGCATCTGTCCATGATTTTTCTTCACTGAGCTTGTCGCAGTGCATTCTGGGATAGCCTGTGAACCTCACCCAAATGGAACAACAATTGTGTTGCAAGTGTGCCTATGCATTGAAATGATGTGTAGAAAACACTGCTGACTCGTCCATGTGTGTGCACACATGTGATATTCCCCACAATTACCACCTCAAATGAAGATCGTTGAGCTCAGTATGGAGCAGAAGAGCCGAGGTTACTCACAGCAGGAAGTCAGAGATAATGACATGGGTATCCTGTCCACCATGCTTTCTGCCAGCGTCTCAAAATCACAGTGTGGACTGTCTGTACAGTTTGTGATCAATAATGTAGTCTTAAGTCAATGCACTGCAACACAGATCTCACTGCATTCATGTCTATAAGGTCACTAACTTTAAATACTTTTGAAAAGTAAAATATGTTGCCTCTCTTAAAGAATCCTTCACTACTTTACTTCTCAAGGCTACTGTTGTCAATGTAAACTGTCTCGCTCTCAAAAGCTTTTCATATTTCTGAATAACTGACTAATACTTCTGTTATTAAATCACACACACAAATGAATCTAACAAATGCACCGCTCCCACGTCTCTTGTACACATTGACAGAGTCGTTCCTGATCCATGACCGGGATTTCTCACAAAGCATATTCATTTATGCTCTAGTCCCAAGAACATTTTATTCCCACCATTGTTACATTCCTTTTTTTGTACTACGGGTTCGCTCCCTCTCTCTTTTTTTGCCAACTGTCCTGCAAAAACGTTTACAAAAAGAGAACTTTATAATCTGCCTTGAGGCCACCGCTCTACATTCAGTTCACACTGGCACCAGATGCCACTGCTGCACAAAACTGAACTTTTGACCACACAGATTGACAATTTAATAGTAAATAATTTGACAATGAATTACATGTGACACTAACTAAAAAGTATCAAAACGCAGGAAAGAAAAAAATAGGTGGGAATTCTAGATTTGAAATTATTTACCCCACCATGCAGATATTCTTATACAAGGAATATTATTGTTTCTTGGGGGGGAAAGGCAATTGACCACCACCATTCAAGAAATCCAATACAAATCAAGTATGTTAATTACATAAGGGATTTTGACACTTGAAATCGTTAACCCCGGGTTATTCCAAACCCCAGGTAAACAGAATCCTGGGTTATCTGTTTTACACTGCTTTTAATTTACCAGGGTTTAAGAGATAACCCTGGGTATTCATAACCTGATGTTTCACACTGTACATCACTAAACCCCGGGTTCATTCTTATTTAAATATTTGCCGTGTCAACAGCAAAGATTGAATAAATACTGCAGCGTCAAACTGACTGAATAAAAATAGTGCGTGGTCACTTTAAATAACCGAATACCTCGTTGATCCTCATTGCAAATCCTTTTTGGCTGTTTTTAAGCCTCCCAAGACGTTACTTACTCAAATAAATAAAAACTCAAAGGATTGTTTAAAGGATAGTTTCTGTGACTGTGCGCAGCTTGTGACATGATATAAGCGCTGTTCAGTTTTTGATTGGATGTCCGTGGCTAAGCGTCTGGTCGTATCATTCTACCCCCGCTTCGTTTCACACTGCACACGTTTGACACCGCAATGCAGGGTTAACCCTGCAAAAGCCGTGCTAACCCTGCTTCAGAGTAGGGTTTCGTAACCCCGGGTAAAATGCGGGGATAACCCCGCTTCAAAATTACAAGTGTGACGTTTAGAATGAAGAAAACTCTGGGTGTGAAAAGCCCTATAGTATACTATATAAAACTAGCATTCATCATTCAGAATGACCTCAAACAATGATATTTATTCATTAACATTCATTACATAACAAGATGTTACCATCTGATGCCATCATCGTAACCACGGCTGTACTTTTTTTTTGTAATGCAATTAAAAGAAAAATATGCCTTTTACAGCTAGAAGTAAATACTGTTATGTAGTAGGGCAATTCCAGCGTTATGGACGTGACATTTTGCGTTATGGACGTGACATAAAAATGCTCAGAGAATGAATTTGTTACGAATAAATTGAATCATCTGTTTATATTTTACTAAACCCTTGTTGATAGAGTCTAAACATCAAAAAATGCCAGTCCATGAACAAATTTTCTATTTTTAAAAAAGGGAAATAAACATGCGTCACGGATGTGACAAAAAAAGGACGCGCTTCTTGGGAGACGACAAACTTTGTAGAATTTCTATGAAATAAAATGCACAATCCTGAAGCAATAATACCCAATGAATGGAGAAGGGATGCCTCTTTATAGAACATGAAATAGTTACTTTATTTTCCATGTGTCCATTTATGAGGAATATGTAGCGTTATGGATGTGACAATCCTGAAAATGGCACTTACCTGACTATGAAAAATCATGCACTTAAAATAAAACAAATGCTTTACAAATTTGAAGAGAGATCTCACATGGGTATTTTAACCACCAAATGTTAATATGTGTATTGTTACCAAAGTAAAAATATGATATATAATATTTTAAAGGCAAGGTTGACATTTTCATGGAATTGCCCAGTATATTATTAGAAGTGCTTCCAATCTTTTTAAAAGTCCAAGCCATGTCCCAATGTACCTCCTGAAATGATAATTTCATAATTTCATTTAGTGTTATTATTAAATGTTAATGTCAGTACAGATCCTGGCAGTCATGATGATTAGCGGTTTCATTTGCATTTAAAACGACCATTCATTTTCTCAATATCATTTCTAGATAAAGCGCATACAGAGCATTTATCCAGTTTAGTCGTGTGTGATTATTTGTTTCCTTCTTCAAACATCCAAACATGTCAAATCAAACATACACTTAACACACACATGCACACAATGTCCTTCCTTATTTAATATTAAAGGAATTTCTGTTTGTTTAGAGGCGAACACAAGCATAACCATACACCCCGTCTCTGTTTACCATCTGGGTGGAGATGGTAAAGGGATCAATCTAATTAGAAAAGCATTGACGGCAGAGATAGCAGAGCAGGCAGCTATCATGAGAACGGCTTCCCCGGTTAGTAATTCAATAAGTAGTTTGTAAGCCCTTGCATTAATTTAATTCAATTAGCCCACTTTGTCTCTTGATATCTCCGGTCTTGTTTTGCAGAAAGACAGGATTACCCGTCAGGCAAACGCTTTGGGTCGGCTACGCGGTTTTAAAAGCGAACCCGCCGATCCGTGACGGCAACAACATTATCTAGCAGCAGGTCAGTGTGACTAAAATCTGAATATCTTGCTAAAACATCTAAGCACTTGTGTTGAATTTAAAAATGCTGTTAACCTCCTTATTACAAATTCAGAGTGTAAGTCTATGGCTAGTGTTAAGCTTTGCCCATCCTCTATTTACCTCGTTTGCTCCAATTTACAGCCAGTTTGATCTGTCATCTGCTTCGTCACCCACCAAACGAAAAGTATTACATTAACTGAGGACCGAAGTGAATCAATCAGATTAATAAACTTGAAATCTTTTGCCGGACAGATGATGGAGGAGTCTCTTTCAGACTGCTCATTTTCTGAGATTAGCGTTACTTTTCAAATAAGGCTGAGCAGACTTTCTTGTTTCTGCAGAGAGATGAAAGCCTTGCTTCTGTCCATTTCATTTTCTTCCAAACATCATTCCTGTCTATTGGCACTCATTCGTGCGCTACACTTCTAGCTGTTTTTATTTCTTGAACTATAAAGCAAGGAGGTGAGGCGTTTGTAGAAGTAGCAAAGAAGGTAAAGCGCAAGTGCCAGGAGGTTACCGAAAACTTACAAATACATACATTAACATAGAGAGAAAACAGTAGCAGAAAAAGTGAATTCACCATTCTGATACTGTTCGGGCTTCAACAGGAGGCCCAATCGTTAATCTTTGTGAGCACCGGAGGAAGCAAAAGTGAAAATAATGAATCAGGGTAACAGAGATGAATGTTAAATACAAAGTCAATGCCTCTGCCAAACGGAAGAACAAAAAGGTAAATGGTAAATAAAAAGACATTTAGTCAAGCCCTCTGTGTTTAATCCACTGTCTTTAAGTCCACACTGGCGCGGGCAGAATTAAGTGCTTTAAGTTGAGGTCATGTGCTTCAGAATGCAGTAGGATTCAGGGACAGTTCACCAAAACATGAACATTTTCCCTCAAATTGTTCCAAACCTGTGTAGGTTCCGTGGTTCTTCTAAACATAAAGAAAGATTTTTGGAAGAATGTCTGTGAACAAACAGTTCTGGGGCACTATTGACTTCCATAGCAGGGAAGAAAACTACTATGGTAGCTATAGTGCCCCAGAACGGTTTAGTTTCCCACATTCTTCAAAATATATTCTTCTGTTTTCAACAGAACAAATAATTGTTTACGATGTTGCAACCACTTGAGGGTGTATAAATTATGACAGAATTTTCATTTTTGGTTGAACTATCCCTTAAATACCAACATTTTGGCATACCATGAGTCTGGTACTTCAGTATTGATGCTAAATACATACTTAATTAACCTTGTGGGTCAATACATCATATTGTCATACTGTACAATACGTAGTTTAAATTTTTCTACTGTGTACCAAGCTCCTTGATTTGGAGGTAAATCAAAGCAAATACCCAGCAGAGATAAAGAAGTTCTCTCAGATGCTAGCATCTATACTCTAAACTCCAAACTCACCTGGCAGCTGCATCAGTGTTCTCTCTCTCAGACAGACTGTAATCTAATTACTGAAACAGTGCAGTCGAAATTACTGACTGGCTAGATCTGCGAAGTTTGTTCTGTAGACAGGCTGTGAGGTCCTGCTGGAGGGAACAGCCCTGTTCGCAACTTATGAAAGCAGCTACATGCCACCTGAGCTCTGTTCTCAAAGCTCATTGATCTGGACATGCAATTAAAGAAGCAGCTCATCCAAAAAAAACATTTATTATTTACTCACCCCCGGTCCTGGGAGGAAAACCCTGTATATATATATATGTTTTTCTTTTTTAGAATACTTTGAAAATGAATAAAGACTGGGGCACCAATAATGACCAAAATAACACATTTGCTATGTTCACAGTCTTCCAAAGCCATCCAATAATTTGAGCCTGCTCATCAGTAAAAGCCAGGGACGGGTCGGGGGGTCATTGCCCCCCAGATTTTTCTTGGGACCCTTGAAAAATATCCAGCAGATAATTCATTCAAATCGGAATACTTCTTATTTGTATTATCTATTAAATAATGATCTGTCAATTTAATCACAGGAAAATATAAACATTTGTGCAATGAACTGTGATTGTATCTGCTCAACCAGAACCAGTTCGACCCAACAAAGAATATAAACAGGTTAAGAACAACTTGAGGGCGAGTAATCATTATAGAATTTAAATTTTTGGGTGAACTATCCCTTAAATTATTACAAAAAACTCAAGATATATTCTTTGAGAACAAGTCTTAATATATTAATTGTGCAATGCTGCTTCTCTTGTTAAAAGAACATTTTTACTAAAAAAGTGTGGGTTTTAAACGTGCTTTAAAACGTGCCAAAAGAAACAACCACAAATGTGTGGGTGAGTTATGCAAGAGTAAACATTATAAAACGTGGCCTGGTATAAACAGTGTTATGCATGCAAACACATACACACATGCATGCTCTGAATTGCATTATCACTGGCATGTCCCGAGCTGGAGACTCAGGGGCCTCGCACTAATCTTGCATGGAGACAGAGCCATTGAGGAAGTGTCAGGGTGCTTGCAAACAGGAGGAATGCTGACACGGACATGAAAATAAAGAAAAGACGGAGAGGATGTGATGGGGTCCCACAGACTACACTGGAGAGAAAAGGGAGAGAAAAACATTGAGCGCAGACCCCTGAAAGTGCTGGAGAAGAGAAACAACGAGTCAAGGAGAGACATTGAGGGGCTACTGGGGCCTTTGAAAAGGGGAAGATGAGTAGAGGCTTTAAACAGACCCATAAAGCCTTTCTCTTACTTAAAAGACGATTGGATAACCTCATGGTAATGCGGAAGCAATGTCTCTACTCAATACATTTGTGTCAAAACATCAAAATCTCTCTTGTTCTTTTGTTCATCACGCTTTAATTTTTCTTAATGCATTTTCAAATTCGTCATGCACTGACTTCATCGGTTTACCCTATAATCCCCTAAACAACTGCATAACCATTTTCTGCCCAGGTGTTGTGTGTGTGTGTGCGCACGTGTTTGTTTGTGGACCTATCGCTCCCCTACGGTTTCATGACAATCAGGAAACACATTAAAGAAGACGCCACACTGTGCCTTATCAAGCAAAGTAAAACACACGGGCACACAGATACACAAATAAATCAGAAGAAGAGGAATTAGAATCTACTCACAGTCTCAAATAAGAAAAAATAACCATTCCCTACAAAAAGCTACAACCACAAATGCCCCCGTTCTAACATTGTCATTCGTCAATGGATGTCCATGTCAAAGAGCATCGCTTAATCTGCATATAACCCTTTTTTTCTGTGGAAAACAAATTAAGATATTTTGAGAAATGTCTCTGCAGTTTTGTGTCCATTCAATAGATCAATGTTGTTGAGTTATCAGCGTTCTTCAAAATATCTTCTTTTGTGTTCTGTAGAAAAAAGAAAGTGATATAGTTTGCAATGACGTGAGAGTGAGTGAATAATGAAATCATTTTTGTTTTTAGAAGAACTATCCCATTAAACAACTTCAAAACTCACAAAGGCAATAATGTAGGTGCTCTATGTAACCTCCTACTGTATATCTAAAATAACTGACAGACTACAGGCAGCCCAAGCTACCTCTGTGAAAAGATTTGTGATTTGTCTATATAAACGTGTATGCTTCTGATGTTTTTAGGGCCCCTCTGATGTTCACGCATGCGAGACGTGCATCCGTTGCATACATTGTGCTTACAGACTTTAAATGTTCCCGAGCGCCATTGAAAGATTAAGTAAGGTCAAGAGACTCTCTCAGTCCCCTTTTTACCACACACACTTTTTCCGACTGCCATTCACCAGCCTAGAAATATCAAAGCCGCCGAGATCTTTTTCTATGGCGAGGACCATAAAATGTGCCAACACTCCATCTATGTCGTAAATACATCTCTGGGAGTTGTTTAACGTCCTCATCTTAACTGAAGATCATCGCTACTTAGAGCAGATAAAACTCCCCGCTGCAATGTTGTGATTTAGGAGGGTTTTTAGTTCAATTTTCCACAGCCGATTTGGTACAGAAAACACTGAGGGGAAAGGTAAGCACATGAAAGACTGAAAACTGTGAGTATAAATGAGAAAGAGAGAGAAGAATAAGCACAAGTTATAAACCTCCTCAAAATAATAATAATAATCTTGAGGCTGTATAGCACACATGCACACAAATATTGAGAAAGTGTTTCTCAGAGTATTGATGGGTATTAGGCAAGTGATTTATTCATGAATAACAGATATTGAAACATTTTCGGATTCTATTACAGGCCAAAATCGGAAAGGTGACAGGCAAGCACGATAGCATGAAATACAAAAAAACCTAAATAAACCTAAATTGTGACAATATAGTCTACTAATCTTGACAGGGATTAGACAGTCACTGACTGAGGTTCTCAGACACCACGGACATACCAAACAAACTCTGGGAATTTTTGATGTGAGAAAAGAGCTGTATATCGCTGTTTTCTTTAGCTCCATTTAATACTACAGGAAAGAAATATTAAAATTATGCACTTTTAGGCAGACAACTAACTAACTCCACACTAGCTAAAGGGACATATTAGTTTTCCGGATTTAAATTATGTTAAATAAAACAACAAATGATCTAAAATATTGATTGTAGAAATACTCATATTAAACAAAAAGCCACTGAGATCTGTGTAAAAACTAAATTTACAAATGTAAGTGAAACTTTCATCACTTTGAGCCTTCACTACAATACGCCCCCTGCTGGCAACCTTTGCTTAGACAAGCTTTAAAAAATATATAAGCCATGAAAAATCTTAAAACGGGGTCATTAAAGGGTCAAAATTGAACTAATGGCCTAATAACACATTAATGCAAGTGATGAGAAATGTTCCTTAATGTTTCTACAACATACGACTGTATGGTAAACCATATATCGTTTCTTTTATAAATCAATCTGTAAATTACTTCATTTCAATGTTGATTTCAAAAATGAATAATGTAGGTGATCTTACTATTAGTTTTGTGTCTTCAAAGTTTGACAGGCAGGACACTGCTGGCACAACATCGTAAAATAAGTCAAACAATAACATAGCACATACTCAAAACAACCTTGTGTACTTTGTATAAAACAAGCTTAAAAATGGGTGCAATGAGATAAATTCGTATAAATTGGTACTATGTGAATCATATGAAAGCCATCGCTGTACGCCACCCCTAAACCTAACAGTCACTAGCACGAAAGCAAACTAAATCGTATGAATGAAATCCTACGAATTCATATAAATGACACACCTCGAAAAATAGTTATGAATTCCTATGCGATTGTGTTAGTTATTTTTGGAGTACTTGGATATAAATGCCTTTAAGTGCTTTTAAGGCTGAACTTTCTGAGGGGTCATTTAAATTTATTGTATTAACTTGTATTTCAAGACAAATCTGCATTTTCGTTTACACTAAATACAAAACAAAGGATACGCAAAATCACGCAATGCATCCACAAACAAGCCAAGTCTCATATTGGTACACTGAGCTAAAGGCACATGAGATGCAATGTTATGTTCTTTTTACATCCTCTCCCCTTTATGCCAGCCTGCCAAACGAATCACTGGCCTGTGGCTGATTGCGCCGCACACCTTGATGAGCAGAGACCACCTGGATCCTGGTTACACAGACAATACAAGTGTGGAAAAAATAGATAAATGAAACTGAAAGCGTATTATTAGCACTTCAGCTGCCCTTCACCGGCGGCTACGGAGTGTGCTGGAGGCAGCGTCTTTGTTCACCTCACCCTTTATTCTGTCGGTCTCTCTCTCTCTTTATGTGTCTGTCACGTTACCCACCCCCACTCCCAAAAGAACAAACAGAGACCCAAGATTTCATATCAGCAAGTAGCCAGCGAAGACGGACCATAAACCAATCCATAATATTCAGGCAACAGACATAATATCCAGGCAGACAAGTATTTCTTGGTCTCTCTCTCTCGTCACACATTCTTAATGAATAAATGTCCACTACGTATCAGAGTTATAGAGGAAATCCAAGTCAATCAGAGTCTCATGCTCCATGTGGACCGGTATGTTTACGGGTGGGTATTAGATTGGAGTAAATCAAAAGTGGTAGTTCGGCAAACATTCTATGATATTTGATTTATCGTTTGCAACGATTCGCCTTAAAATAATATCTCATGAAGTTATTCAAACCAATGAACCTTGAAATTTTTCGAGAGAGTGCAGCCAAGTACTTGTAGTTCTTTAGTCCAACTATAACTGTATTATATTGTGGGGGATTAGGATATAGGGACTTTCATTTAAAGATGGGGTAACATGCTATTTCATGCATTCTGACTTCTTTACACTGTTAAACGTGCTGGCTTCTCATGCTTGACATGGACAACATGTTAAAAAACTAGTTGGACGTATGGTGTAGTACAGGGTTCCTCAATAGGCGGCCCGCGGGCCACATCCGGCCCGCAAGTGAATTTTTTTTGGCCCACTTGAAGCAATAAAAGTGTCTTCAGTTTCATTTGGGTCGGCATGACATCACCGCATGACTACTCACCGTGAGTAGACGTCAGTAAAACTATTTAATTTTGATCACCATAAATGTAAGAACAATAAAAATATTAATGCTGATAGGTCTAATAATTAACTCTGCATTTTAGGAAAGCGAAGGAAAGTGATCCAGTGCGGAGATGAACAGAAAGTCTTGATATGGATGGAAAATATGATCCAGATTTTTTTGAAACATATTGTTTTTTAGTAATACAAAGTAATGTTTATGTAATATAATGTTACTGTTTGATAAAAACTGAGAAAATATAAATAATAAAAAATATAAATTTATATTGTGATTTTTTTAAAACAAATAAACAACATTAAAATAAATAATAATAACAACAATAATAATAGCAGAACAAACATTGCAGTTATCAAATTATAGTTGGTGGCCCTTGACTTTCTTTCTATTGTTGGTAGAATTTGGCCCTTGGTGAAAACTAATTGAGGAACCCTGGTGTAGTAGTTCTGTACTTGATACACTCCCCCAGCACTCCAACATGTTTCGGAAAGTTTTTATAAGTCTGGATTTATTTAAGTTTTGTAACAGGGATCCTGTTCCTTTTATTGGCCATTCTCCCAGAAAAGCACACCCACACACTAGCGTGAGAGAAAGAGCACGCCCACGTGTCACGCCCATCAATGCCACTTCACTCGGCTGATGGAAGTTTAGTTGTGTTTGTTTGCTCACTGCATTTCAGTGAGGAATGTTATATAAACGCTGGATTTGGAGATCGTTTGAAACTGATAGATGGCTCGGTCCCAGCGCTAAAAGATGCCGGACATGAACCGCACGCATCAAGTCAAACTAAGTCATTTGTCTGTGTTTTGTTGGCAATTGGCACGTACAAGCATAATTTAAACAACACAAAGGGATAATGCGATGTATTGTGTGTTCGTGCTGTTTTCTAGGTGAAAACAATAAATCATTGATATCTAAGTGATTAGATAGATTCAATATCAACAAATAAATTGTTTATATAATAACCAAATTAAAAAAATAGCTATATACATTACTAATAGACAATAAAATGACTGCATGTGGTTTAATGCACTAATGCTGTTTGTGTATGTGGAAGTGTTGAGAGTGTGACCATTTTGACTGGACACAGGCAGAATGCTTTAGTTCACGCTTACAAATTTTCTCACATTCATAAGCAAGGCATCATCATTTGAATGATGTGCGCTTCTTATAAAAACAGCTACCTGGTATTTAGTGTATAGGAGCGTTTGTTTTTGAGCTAGTGCACACTTAAGACTTCTTGCCCTTGAACTTAAATAACCCCACTGATATAGCGCTCACAGACACACACACACTCATCAGCACATGGAGATACTAATTGGATTTGTATTATGCACATGGACAGTTCATGGTCGCCAGGGTTTTTGTTTTACAAGATCACCTCTCCTGCCGCCACACATACTGGATCTCTCGAAAGAACTAAAACATGTTTTCTGATCATATTAATAGAACAACAAAACCCTTGTGCAATGACACATCCCAACCATAATTACCACAGCAGTGACTTTTTCCACACACATTTGGAAACAACTTGTGTGGAAATCCTAGGGATTTTTAAGTGTGTTTGATCTGTTAAGGAATAATGCAGTAATTTAATAAATGTAAACATAATAGTAACATTCTCTGCTGGTTTGATTTGGATGAACATTGTGATAGTCACACATGATAGAGCACTGGACTTCACAGTCTCTAATTTCCATTCATATTTTCTTATTACGACTTCATTTTCATATGTGGAATGCTTCCCACCTCAAATTAAACAAATGAGCTCTTTCAGACAAGGCACGGCATACCTGAAAATGACTGCACTGTGTGTTCATTCACTTTCCTCTGGGTGTGCGTCTCTGTCTGTACACAGATAGAGGAAGGCTATGTACAACAGCTCTATGCACACGGCGTAAAAGGTACATGCTCGGACATAAAGCTATTAATATAGAGCAGCGATATTGGATGTGACCTTGAACAGTCATTCAATAAAAAACGACATTTCCATAGGGGACTCTAAAACATGCCATGCCTTTGAACCACGGTTAGTTTCATTATCTCAACAGATTTAATAAACATTCAACAGTAGACCCGAAAAGAAAATAAGCCTTTGACCTGTGACCTTGCATGACATGCCTGATTTGACTTTTATTTACGAAAAAAAAATAATAAAAAAATCAAGGTCTAGTGTATGAAATTTAGCTGCATCTAGCAGTGAGGTTGCGAAGTGTAACCAAAGACTCACTCCACCCCTCCCTTTCGAAGCACTACGGTGGCTGTAGAGAACAAAGATGTCGTCGCGATTTCACTTCTTTGTTGAAGGAGATAAAGTATTTATGAAATGCGCTCTGTAGAGCAGTTTGTCTGTTTAGGGATACTGTAGAAACAACATAGCGAATCCCATGTAAGGGGACCTGCTGTGAATGTATAGTTCCTTCGAAGTTAATAAAAACATAACGATTCATTATGTAGGGCCACCTCTGAAGACATACTTACACCTCTGAAGGCATATTTATGTGTATTATATTGCATTTCTGTCAACAGATCCTCCAAAAAATTACACACAGCACTTTGAAAAAAAGAAGAAAAAAATTGACATTTTAGCGGAGGCCGCTCTTTATACTTGTGAGAGTGTGTTAATCCTAAAACGTCCAAGTAACCTCCATAATACTTCATGTTTGGGGAAGAGGCAGACGTCTCAAATCCAATACATACTGTATATCTGAGTCACAAAAGAAGAAGATAAGCCCCCTTTGTCATCGGCACCATCTGACAAAAATATTTTTTTTCCTCAGTGGTGATTTGTCTTTCTTCAAAGAAACTAAAACAAATCAGTCAACATGAAATAAAACCTAACAAAGAACAGTGACAATCCGAATCACAGTCAGTCAAACTAGTCTATTTTTCCAAGCTTTTTATACACACAGAGCGCACAGCTTGTACATATTTCTGCTTCTGACAAACAGAATACAGGCAAACGCTAAAAAGGACTGGGAGCCTTTTACAACAAAATCATTATATTTAACAGAATTTAGAAGAGAAAAGAAATACGGTTTTTTTTAATGTCATATCACATGACACAAGAAAAAATATAGTTACACTAAATATCAGCATGGCACTCCGCATTTGTTCATCATTTGATATCGCCTAATTCTTTACACACATTTGGAATATTTTACGCTCTCATCATTTGATAAAACTCTTTCTACAGCCAAACATCATCTCTCTCACCCTCCCCGTCTCCATGTTTCTTTCAAATGGAGGGAATACACTGACATTAAAGCCCAAAGCAGTAAGTAAACAAATCATTATCCGGCACATGAATGCTTCATCACAGCCTAAATTTACCCTGCTAAACACACTTTTTCCATAGTTTGGGATTTCTTGAACTACCACTCTGTAAAGTGCTATCAGTACATTTTGTCAACACTGATTCATTTCATAAAAAAATGTCCCAACAAAAAATTCTGAATGCGAAGGCCATCTGAGAGTCCGGCCACTAAGCCAGTCCCCAGCGAAGAGCCCACTTCATCTTCAGACACAAAGCAGTGTGATTAGAATTTGGTACTGAAAAGAGAGACAGAGAGAGAGCAGTGTGTGTCGTGAAGTGTTGCTTTTACCGTCTCCCTGGGCAACTAAAGAAGAATCCTGCCAATTCTGAGAGAAGGTTGTGTCTGGGAGGTGGAGCACAAAGCACAATCCTTAAGGTATTATTCTAATTCAATGTCTGCCCAAGTCCACCGAAAAACATCCAGAAGGGAGAAGGGAGCATTCAGCACAATGACAGCCACAGAGAGCGCTCGCACCTGGGGAGGATCCCTGCAGATACCCTGCCTGCCTGAGATACCGTGTGTAACGGGGCACCTTAGCGTGGATCTATTTAAACTGGCATAGCCGGTGCCAAGTACACACCAGGTGCAGGTAACAAACATGAAACTCTTGGGTATCATGGTTGGAAATGCCACAAACATTTTTGAGCATATAATTTCATTAGTGTCCTGACACTGAAACAAAAGGGGGGAACTGTTTAACAGACTAGGTTGTATGGTGTAGTATAAATAAATATATAAAAGAATTGGCAGAGGTTTCTTTATCCAGCTATTTCAGTGAAAACATCTAAGCATGCTAAAAACCAAAAATACTTTTTTGAATGTGTGAAACATATTTTTTTAGTAGAGATACAAATTGAATTAAGAATACTTTCTAACCGCACTGGCTGGCTGTTATTAAAATCACACTAAATTTGGTAGCAGTTATGTTAAAAAACAATTGCCCGTAGTGTATAAAAATGTTAAAAATATACTTGCATGTATTTTCTAAAATTATGATGTCTTTTTACACCTCAAGAAAAGGCACGAATGCACCATAGGATTCCAAGCACCAGTCAATGCTCTTTGTTCCTTTCTCTTACGTGAAAAATACATCCAATCGCCCCACATGCTCAGTTTAAGAAGCAACGTAGAAAAGCTTAAGCTGAAAGCAAACAACTTTCCTTACCAACACAGAACAAGAACAACCGAAGTTCAGTATAACCTTTGTAATACGACATTACAGGACCACAACACTGAGTCTCTGGATTTATTTCACAAGAGTCAGGAATGCAGTCCAGGATTATGCGATTGCTACTTCATGACATCTGCTCGTAGCCTGAGATCAATTTTAATTTCATCCGTTTTAAATGGTTATCAGGCAAAGTAAAGACCGGTAAGCATCAGCAGTCCTAGCTTTAAGCCCGGAGACCCTCCACTTTACCACATGAATCAACTAACCAGGATAATCACAGCACTTCCCATTAAAACTGTGACCAATACACCAGGATAATTACATTGTATGGGAGCTTCGCCGATGCTTTGTACCCTACATCTCATCTGATAAGTTACTCAACTTGACTATTACATTTTTATGTTTGTCTTTAATTAGCACATCCAGAAAAATCAATAGTGGCTGTGTCAACCCATAGACCCTCCCAGCAATGTGACTTCCAAATACTATTCACAATGTCTATATCAAATCATTTGTTAGATCTGTCAAACCACAAGAATCTCCACAAAATAACTAAACGTTGACGATGTATATGTGCATTACTTTTAGTCACTCCAGTCCACTGTAACAAACAGCGATGTGACACAAATCAATTCTTAAGTTACAAGACGGTCAACTTGTATCCACTGAAGCCAAAACTCGTGACAGGGTGAGACAGTTGTCTGCAGTCTTTCCAATGAAACAGACGCGGATACGCGCGTGTTCTAAATGGTGAGCTGGGACGGCACGGGCGGTCATCATTGATCAATACAACGCGCAAACACCAGTATATCCAACTGCAGTCTAGACCATAATAATCATTACATTTTGTGTGACAAGCCACCTTTTAAATAAACATTGGCTCTACTCACGGCAGTTCTCCTCGTCGCTGTTGTCCGAGCAATCGTCGTCGTCATCACATCTCCATGGAGTGGGTATACACCTGCCGTTACTGCACTGAAACTGGCCGCTTTCACACTCTGGTTCTGTCCCTGTCGGTGGAAAAGTTAAAGTGTAAATGCATAGTCCTGGAAGCCTCTTTAACGTTTAAGTTGTTGTTCTTAAGTGATGTGGCAGAAGCAGCTGTCAGCGCACTTTGAGTCATTGTAGTGAACCACGTGTGAAATGACAGATTCTATCATAATGTAACTATAAGCGTAGCTCATGGGAAACGACTCATTAGCGATGAGAAGCGATTAATGAACTATTTTGCGTTTGAACGACGCTGTAAGAGCATTCAATAGGGTTTAAGCTGCCTATCTTTTATCGATATGGACACTTGATAGTACATTTTTACATCTTGACTGGTAGAACACAACAGGACTGGGGAAACACACACTAGATGCGATTTAGTTTACTTTTACGGTCAGCATGTGTTATGCTTTTGAATGTAATACTGCTCATATAATGTCTCGTCATCGGAAGTGACTTCGCGGGTCCCCGCCGGTGTTTCTCCAGCATCATCGCCTCACAACATTTACACAAACGCACTGACAACGTGGAACATTTACGCTTACCGTTGGCCAGCAGAAGCCCCACGAGTATCACGTGTAAAAGCAGCAGTTTCCTTAAACCCGTCCACATCTTCGCAAATCAATGTGTTGTGCTCATACGAAATGGAAAAAGGCCGTGGTGTAGAGTCTCTGCCTTCCTCTCCCGTGCAGCCTGTGCTCTACCTCCGCGCGAGCGTCTCTCTGCTTTCGATACCAGTTTGAATTGATGACGACATCGCTGGTGGGCGTAGACATGCCTGACATCGGCTTGTGGGAGGGGCGTGTTTTATAATGAAAGGTTAAGGAAAAAGAACAACGCAATGGCTTGAGAAATTGTTTCACAGAGATGTTGATGAAAAACAGAAAATAAGGTGGATTTTTGTTTTTAATATTATAATGTCGATTAAATAAGTAAGCTAAAAATACGTTGTTTAAATGTTAGTTTTTTATTTTAGTTTTATTATTGCTGCACACCACACAATACAAGACAAAACAAGACTTCACAGGACTAGATCAAAGTAAAAATGTGATGTTCATAAAAAGATAATAATAGGCTACAGCACAGTTTCAACGTATGAGTGGTGTGGTATATTTTCCAGAAGGGTTGCGTGTTAACTTTTTATACAGTTCAAGCTTACTGTAACAGATAAAATACGATTACTAAAATACTATGTTGTCCAAACCATTGTTGCTGTATTTGTACCGCTCTGATAGCTCCAGATGCATTTACATACACACTACAGTTGAAGCACGCACTGGGTTGAAGGTGTAGTTTCTAGATTCTAGAAAGTAACTGCAGGGATGGCACATTGAACAGGAAACTGTAGGTCTCGCAGCACTATGATAAATTGTCCCCTCTTCTTAAGACTGAAAAAAAGGAGAATGAAAGACCCAGATAGATGGAGAGAGAGAAAGAAGGTGAATGTTTTTCCTCGGCTGAGAAGGCTTCTTGCACCTGTTTCTGCTACATGAAGCACCAGTTTAAAGCGCTGTGGCTCATTTTCTGCTACACAAATAATCATCAATAAGATGTTCTTATAAACTAACAGTAATTGATATATTTAAGAACAAAATGATCTTATTTTTCGTATCGTAATGCATTACCGTATATTTCTAATTACAGAAATAACTTTACAGTCAACACACTTTTCTTTTCTTTTATTAAATGAATTAGTTGACGCCATTAGATTTCTGTTGGCATCTGCCTGGTCTGTGAAAGAAGAGAACCAGCAGTCTCAGTCAAAAACCACCTCTAGGCATTTTTGAAAAGATGAATCCAAAAATGTGCATAACGTCACAACTTGAAACTAGGAGGTCAGCTGATGAGTTTTGTTTCTCTCTCTTTCTGCGGCAGAACCAGCCTTAACTGCCAGAACTGCTGGCTGCCAAGCTGCTGACCCAAAAAACTAGACATGTTTAGTCAACAACTGGCCAGCCGCCCACCAGCTATTGAGGTGAGAAATAGCATCAGTGCATCAAGAGATATGACACTGGAGGGCTACCACACAGCAGTCACTCATATGAGAAACAACCGGAAATACCCAAACTAAGATTTCTGGCTGAACATACAGTACATTTTTGCCAACACAGGTCAACCCTAAGAGAAACCCATTATTTAAGGAAGGATATAATTGTTGAAGCCTTGTGCTTAGCTTGTCTGTTTTTGTGTGTTTTTGTGGTAAGATTCCAGTCACTGATGTTTGAAATTGTCCAGTGATTAGAGGGTAATGAGGCGTTTTACACCAATCACCTCAGCTGGCAAGATGATGTTAAAAGAAGACCTTAGATAGCCTATAGTATACGCATGAATTCATTAACGCTGTATAACCTGTCAGGAATAGGAGAAGGTAGAAACCAGGCGCAGACAGCAGATAACAAAGCTCAACATTTATTTAAATCAAAAACCCACGATGGGGCAAACACGATAACAGAAAAATCCCACGGGGGTAAAAACATGACAAAGCCAAACCAACTGTAACAATAAATCTCTTCAGGACTTGGCATACAGGAACAACGACACGGGGTAGATACAAGAACGAACCAGCACAGGACAGCAAACACAAGGGCATTAATTAACAAATTAACAATGGATAATTACAACAGGCAGGTGTGGGGAATGAATACTGGTGGGAAGCTAGACGAGGAAACGTGGGGGGCGGGGTCAAGACGTGACAGGAGAGCACATGGCACATCACAACAAACGATGGCCATGTGCTTCCACACAAAACACGTGGGACTGTCACGACCCTGACACAAGACTAGAAAGGCATGACTGAGCGAGGCGAAGGAAGAAGGAACAGAGAAGGAACAGAGCAGGGAGTCTGGGGAGGCTTAACAGTGGGAGTGCTGGGGGGAGTAGGTCCAGGGGACCAGAGCGAGGCAGGAGGGCCCAGTTGAGGTGGGAACGGTCCGACCTGGGCATTCCAGGGCAGATGAGGGGCAGGAGAGGTGGGACCGGGCAGAACTGTGGGCAAGTGCCAGGGGGAACAGGACACGGGACAGACGTATGTAGTCCCGGGCTTGGATCGCTCCGGGGATAAAGCACTGTCCATCTTGCTGTCTGCTGGGTTCAATGTGGCTGGTTCGTTCTTGTATCTATCCCATGTCATTGTTATTGTATGCCAAGTCCTGAAGAGATTTATTATTCCTGTTGGTTTTGCTCTGTCATGTTTTGCCCCCTCGTGGGAAGTTTTTTGTTTGAAGTTTTCGATATTTTCTGTGATCGTGTTTACCCCATCGTGTGTTTCTGATTAAAATAAATGTTGAGATTTGTTATCTGCTGTCTGCGCCTGGGTTCTACCTTCTCCTATTCCAGACAAAAACCAATCCAACTGGAAAGTATAGTGCATGTATTATCCTACTGTATGTTTCTTAATTCTGCGGTTTTCTTTTTACACTTTCGATGTGCTTTAAAAATGTAAATCAACTGCTCTGCAGCTTACAGAAATATTGTAGGACCCAAGCACATGTGACCTTGCAACTATACACAGGTGTTTCTGTAGGAAGTTGTATTTAAATTGAAATACTTCTCATATATTATGAAAACAGTATTGAATAGGGAACGAACAATTAGTAAAAAGAAGAACATAAAAAAAATCACAACTGAGCATCAGGATGTCAAATAAATTGCCAATTTATTTTTGTACTGTATTTGTTTTCTACTTACAGTAATTTGGATTTTTAGCAAGCCTTTTACCAATACAGAAAGTTTACAGTACAGATATGTGATTTCTTTTATATTCTAGGAAGATAACACTCTTGACAATATCTATTGAAGTAATGTACAGTAGAAATGCAGAGGAAGTTGCAAATTATTAAAATTGGTAGCAGGATTACACATTCATCTTTTTAATTGGGAGAATGATCACAGTATTTGTTCCTGCCAAGTTGTGGAAACATAAAACAGAAATGTAGTTTAAAACTACATTCATTTTATGCTTCTATTTTATGTTAAATAATAATTTACCAATCATATATAATATCATACATGATATTCTCACAGCAAAGAGTTGTTTTGTTGTTTGTTTATTTTAGCAGTGCTGCTAGCTGGCTTCTGCCACACAAAATGGTCATACAAAAAAAACTCATATGACCCAATAAAAAAAATCATGACCTAATCTAAATATAACAGTTCTCTATTACACAGTCTTTATGATTTATGAATCCTCCTTTACATTTTCTATCCATGTCCAAGTGATAAATTGACGTGGAAAGGGAAGACTCTCAGAGGTGGGTAAATGCAACTACTATTTCTGTTTTACAAACCACAACTGTGATATTAGCATTGTGATTTGGGGGCTGCTGTGTCTTCATTGGGGTTTGTTCTTTTAATACTAATAATATCCCTTACTTCCACACCACATTAAAAAGGGATTTAAAGGTTTAATGTTTTTTGCTGATGACAAACCACAAAGGATTTTTATTTTCACCAGCTGCAGGCTCATTGACTTAAAATATATGTGGCCATGCATAGAATGTGTGCTTTAAGGACAGTGGTACAGAAAAATCTTTCCTTTAGATTTCTAAATGAGAGATTCAAATGTAAAAACAAAATAATTCTGAAGATTTGCATATATACAGTATATAGTAGACTACATTACATAGCATTTATAATTAATAATTTGTGTGTCATAACTTTGCATGCTCTTCAACATTACACAGTTTACAACCTCACAGAAGCTGAATGTAAAATGAATCAGCTTCACAATACATCTCAGCATTGCAGTCTGTCTCAGGTGCTCCCAATTTAATCCATGTTTTCTTTTCTTGTATTTTTCTGTTTGATATGCGTACACTTATATATGTGACAAATAATGGACTGTGTTTTTTAGTCTGATACAGCAACGAAGTGACAGTTCCTTCTAAATAAATGTTATGTATACACTCTTTTTGTCACACACTGTTATACATGATCATGCTGTCTGTTTCTACAGTATCGGCCTATCATCATACGGGTGCATAATAATAATAATCAGCTCATCTAAATGCAAATCATAAGGTGCATTTAGATGGAGTCTGAAGCATATGGGATCTAATTTCCCTTCGTACTTGTGACTGCTCATGGTTTAACTGTTTAGGAGGTAAGCCATAATATTTTCAGCTTTAGAAAAAAAGCTGCAGAATAACTAAAACGGTGCAATAACTGAATTTGTGAATTAAATATTGACATATATTAAGTGAGGGGAATTCTGTTAGTATTTAATTTATTTGATCAAACAGACCAGTTTATAAGGAAACATTTACAAAGTATACTTCTGTTTGAGATATATTGCAACAGTCTACTCTCTACTCTCAAGAGTTGTTGGTGGTTCAGTTTTTGTTAAGCAGGAGACCAATTATATATGTATAATTAATGATATAATATATTTTTTAATAAACCAAGCAAAAGTGCACCTGAACATGACAGCCAGTGATTTCCTCTGGGAAATGATTGTGAATTGCTTGACTGTCACTTGTCAAATCATCTATATGTTTTAATATTGCTGATTATTTGGCTCACAATGACCACTCTTAGTTTGAACTGGCATGATGTCTCTGTGAAAAGAACAATGTTACACTAAACTTACCTCTGAACTGAGACAAAATGAGGTCTAGAAGAGACAGAGAAAGAAATGGAGGTTAGAGATGAATGTATGTGGTGAGGTGTGGCACATTATTGACATCACATTGTGTGCTGAGGGTCACGAACTGAAATGCTGCATGATTCAACAGCCTTGTGAATTGAGACAAGATGCATGCATGTGAATTGCAGTTTAGAATGAGTTTTTTACAGTTTCTGAAGAAAATGTCATTGGTGTTTGCCTGCCACAATGGAAAGGGAATAGAGGATGGTTGCTATGGTGGTTTTTAGTCTGTAGATATTTAGTTGCTATGGTGTACTGGATGGTTGCTAGGTGGCCCAATGATAATAAAGCCCACCTTTTAGTCTAAGTCTAAGTTAATGCAATTTTATGTTTAGTTTGTAGGTATATGCCTGTTTAAGTCTTCAAAAATAATATCATTTATGATTTAGTTATCATTCAACTCGATTTGAACAATGTGGTATGGGTCACTTTTTATCAGTTCAATACTTTGAGTTTAAGAGTTTATTCAAATCACTAACCCCAAGCAATATATGATAATAATATAAGAGTAATGACGCTTTAAACATCCTGTTCACATTCTCTGCAGGGAATTGTTTTTGTGCAATACATTATGCTTCAAATCAAAGTTGTAATGAGCTGCATAGTTGAATTGCATCGTTTCTTTTAAATCATTTTAAAATATTTTTCTTATGGAAAAATAAAGGGTAAAAATACTTATGGTATCAAAAAGACAAGGTTGTGACTATGGTCACCATGAGGTTTTTTTCTTGGGAGGAATGAGCTCTTTAATTACACTCTGTCTGTCCTAACTGTGTGTTGATAATAAGATCACATTGTCACTGATATTCCTTCTTAGTGCTTGTAAACAATGTGAGGGTTGTAAAAGAGACCTTTATTAAGGCAACCTACTCGCATATAGTGAAAATAAAGATGCATTGTGGATTGTATTAAATTATTATACATTCAGTAATCCCTAGAAATATTGGGAATAGCTAAAGGAACATGTATATACATAATTTCTGTTTATTCATGAAATGAACGTCATGCAGGGATGTCTTTGGTGGCATAGCACATAATAGTAATATTAATATTAATAGTAATAGTAATAGTAATAGTAATAGTAATAGTAATAGTAATAGTAATACATGTAACATTATACATTACATCAGTGGTTCTCAAACTGTTTCGTTGTACAGCCCCCTTTGTGTAGAGTGCATTGCTTTGCAGCACCCCAAATAAAGTCTTATAATCTTAAACTTATCATTTTAATTAAACCAAAAACATCTTCAGTTATATAATGCACATCAATTCTTTTGGTTGGTGGTCTTATTTTCCTGATGTTCAGTTCATAAAATGCCACAAAATCGATATAATCTTTGATATATACCATATACTTGGATACCCTTTTGAATGCGAACAACATTATAATCCAAAGCTTGTCAAAGAAAATGATCATACATGTCCAAAACATGAAAGTATACCTATTTGCTCATACTTTTCTTTTCTACACAGCTGTTGAAATATAATTTGCACACTGTATTTATTGCATTTGCAATGTGCATATCAACTTTTTGAAATTACTAATTTAACATTTATTCAAGTTGCTGCATATGCTACTTATACTGTATCTTAATGCTGGCTAGTCAATATTTTACTGAATTCACAGCTCAGTGTGGGTGGCCCTAGACCAAGACTGCGATGGATACTTTTCCAGTGTTTCTTTGTATCCATGCTGCGAGCGATTGCTCTGCTTCACCTTTCTTTGACAGTCATATGTGGTGTACCATATCAGTAATCAATAGTAAGCTAAGCTCTCCTGCTGTGAAAACATGGCAAGCTTCAGTGCCCGGACACAGCTGGCACCATTGATTTACAAAGCATGTGTCATGCTGAGGAAGACCCAGAGAAATAGCACTTTTCAGTGTCATCTTTTTTGGAAATCTGTATTTGCATGCTCTGTATTCTGCATTTTGATGGAATGAAAATCAGACTGCAACGAATATTAGAACCCGAACCAAGGCTAGTTTTCATACAAAAATATTTATTTGGGTTTGTATATTTATGATAGTCAATTTCTATATACCTAACAGAGCACATGTTGTTAGGTATCATATGTTGTCACACTATATGGGGTAAGTTGTCACAAAGGACACTATTTCATAAAATAGCCAAACATTTTTTGAAACAAATTGAAGCTATTGCATAAAATGTTAAGTATGTAGCCTACTTGTCCTGACATAACATTTACGAAAAATCCCTACCCTGTGAATACAGTTCCCTTTCTGTCGGTCTCTCGACGTTGTGTCGAGAACGACAGATGGGGTTCGCCCTTGAGAACCAATCAACTCTGACTACTATAGAAAAGGCCAATGAAATTTGGCGAATGAAATTTGCATGCTGGGCTCCGCCCCCGGATATCCGGTATAAAAGGAAGCCGGCGTGCAGCATTCATTTACCTTTTGTTCTTCAGAGCCTTCGCTCATGACTACGAACAGAACGAATTCTATGGATTCTTCTTCTTCTTCTACATTGCTGGATCTACGACGTGTAGCAGCGGATCGTCCCTACCTGCAGCGACCTTCCCCTGGGCGTCTCGGCAGTTCCGGAGGTGATAGAGATTTTTTCTAAAAGGTCCTTTTCAGGACTGACTGAGCATTCTCCAGCGCGGCATGTCCCGCTGTTCTCTTGGGTGCGGCACCCTCATCGAGGAGGGGGATGGACACGATCGCTGCATTAGGTGTCTGGGCGTCCAGCACACTGAAGCAGCGTTCGTTGACACATTCATTGAATGTGCGTTGTCATTCAGAAGTTGCGGTCACAGGTGGCTGTCTTCCTACGGGAACCAGCCACCATTTCGTCTGCTACCCGGGCGTGACATCTGTGGCTACGGCCCCGATGACCACCCACGTTAGCAGCGTTAGTGATATGGGGAACTCTGCGAACGTAAACCCGCCAGCCAAGTGCTCACGGGCCGATCGCACCCCGATTCGCTCTTCTGAACGTTCCCCAACCGGCGGTGGCATACCGTCCGGATTCTCACGCACACACTCGGAAACGATGTGTGACGTAGATGAGATGTCGCTCGCAGCATCGGAGGGAGATTGGCATCCGACTCTGACGAATCCGAGCTCCACCCCCAGCGGTCGAGTTCAGGAGGAAGCAGAAGTGATGTCATCCGTGCTAACCCGGGGATATGTGGTTCCTGAGGTCGGAGCGCGGTGCAAACCGCGCCCACCCCGGGTGCCATGTTTTTCCCGGGGGTGCATGAGGAGCTGTGTAAAACTTGGAGCGCTCCACTCACGGACCGTTCCGGTGAAACCAGCTCCGGCTCCCTTACTTCCCTCGATGGTGGGGCAGCAAAGGCTACGTCGAGATCCCCCGGGTGGAACGTCCGCCTGCGGTGCACCTGTGCCGCGGACGGCTACCACCTGGGGGGGAATCGGCCACGCCTACCGTCCGAAGCGCGTAAGACTCCGGCACCACTGGTGTCGAAAGCTTGCGCTGCCGCGGACCAGGCTGCCTCCTCTCTCTATGCCATGGCCATCCTGCAGGTCCGCCAGGCCAAGGCGTTGAGAGAGCTCCACGAGGGTAAGGCCGACCCAGGTATAATGCAGGATCTCCGTGCCGCCGCTGACAGCGCTCTATGGGCGACCAAGGCGGCGACACGGACCCTGGGTCGGACGATGTCCATGGTAGTGGTCCAGGAGAGTCACCCCTGGCTTTACCTTGCGCAGAAGAGTGACACCAAGGAAGTCGCTTTCTTGATGCACCCATCTCGCATGGTGGGTTGTTGGTAACACCGTCGAGGACTGCGCTCAGCAGTTTTTGACGGTGAAGCAGACAGTGGCAATTAGCCACATTTTCTTCACGCCGCGACTCGGCCTAGGCCTCCGAGATCCCGCGTGACATCTGCTTCCCGGCAACCCAGGACCCCTTCGACATCGGCTCCGGTTTCTGTGCCCCCACAGGCGGCACCTCGGAAGCGGAGGTCGAGGGGGAAACCTCCACCCCGTCAGCAACCTTCTCCCGAGAGGGGACACTGATGGGAAGACCCCAAGGAGAACAACATCGGGCCCGACCTTCACAGCCACGGCTCTGATCGGTCGGTACGGGACGGCTCCTGCCTCGTCACCAAAGCCGGGCCCTTTTCAGGGCCTGGCGCCCACTTACTCGCAGAGTTTTTCCGTTCTCCCCGGGTGTACTTACAGCCGATCGCACACTCCACTGGACTGTGCCCGGCGACCCGACCTTACGCCCTGGCGAGGCGTTGGGTCGTACACACACGACAGCTGCCACCACTCTCAAATCGACAGTGCGTGCAGCGGTCCCGCCAGGCAGGTAAAAAAGGCGGAGCCAACCTTCCCTCCGGGGACCCCCCGTGACAGAAGGGTAGCTCCGCCAGCCGACGAACCACCCACCATGGGAATGATGAAGCAGACCGTCCCCTTGGTCACCCTGTCACAGTCCCTGGGAGCTCGAGAGCTGCCCACACTGTCTCGCTGACTAATGAGGGCGGTCCGTCTTGGTTACTCGATCCAGTTCGCCAGAGACTCTCCCAAGTTTCGGGGCATCATCTCTCCCTCTGTCAGAGGCAGGGACGCCTCCGGACTTCGGGTAGAGGTCACCACCCTTCTGGCAAAACAGGCATCGAGTTCGTCCCTCAAAACCAAGATGTTCAGTGGGTCACGACCCGCACTTCATCGTTCCCAGGAAAGATGGTGGGTTGCGCCCCATAGTTCTGCGTACCCTGAAAAGCACCTTCACAAAGCTGCCGTTCAGGGTGCTCACGCAGAGGCGCATCCTGACATCTATCAGGTGTCAGGATTGGTTTGTGGCAATCGACCTGAAGGACGCTTACTTTCATGTCTCGATTCCCCTCGACACCGGCCGTTCCTACGGTTCGCGTTCGAGGGGCGGGCATATCAGTACAGAGTCCTCCCTTTCGGTCTGTCCCTGTCTCCACGGGTCTTCACGAAGATCGTGGAAACCGCCCTTTCTCCCCTTCGGGAAAAAGGTGTGCGGGTACCAAACTATCTCGACGACTGGCACACTCGCGAGATCTGTTGTGTACACAAAGGGACCTGATGCTCCGGCATCTAGATCGATTGGGATTTCAGGTCAACTGAGAAAAGAGCAAACTCTCCCCAGTGCAGAGCATCCTCTTTCTCGGTATGGAACTAAACTCTGTCACCATGACGGCGCAGCTGTCCGCAGCATGCGCCCAGTCAGTGTTGAACTGCCTGGAACACTTCAGGCAGTCGGCGGTCCCCCTGAAACAATTTCAGAGGCTCCTGGCATGGCGTCCTCCGCGGGGTAATACCCTCGGATTGATGCACATGAGACCGCTCCAACACTGGCTACAGAGTCAAGTTCCGAGGACAGCGTGGCACACCGGCAGCAGGCGCATGGTGATGACGCCCTGCTGCCGACGCACCCTAACCCCTTGGTCTTCCATGACCTTCCTCCGAGCGGGGACTCCCCTCGGGCAGGTTACGAGGCACGTCGTGGTGACGACGGACGGCTCGCTGCAGGGGTGGGGCGCAGTGTGCAACGGGCACGCAGTAGCGGGGCGCTGGACGGGCCCCTGTCTGCGCTGGCATACCAATTGCCTAGAGTTGTGGGCTGTGCTGCTTGCGCTGAGAAGGCTACGGCCTCTAGTGCGGGGCCAGCACGTGCTGGTCCACCTGGACAGCACGACAGCCGTAGCGTACACGCCAGGGTGGCGTACGCTCACGGCAGCTAACACGACTTGCCCGACGCCTCCTCCTGTGGAGTTAGCAGGTGAACCGCTAGTGAACATCCCAGGTGAACTGAACCAGACAGCCGACGCGCTCTCTCGTCAGTATACTCCTTGCGGAGAGTGGCGACTCCACCCCCGGTCCAGCTCATTTGGGTGCTGTTCGGACAGGCACAGATAGACCTCTTTGCCTCCCACGACACCACCCATTGTCTGCTTTGGTACTCCCTGACCGAGGCCCCCCTCGGCACGGATGCCCTGGCGCACAGCTGACCACGGGACGGGCGGAAGCACACCTTCCCCCCCCAGGAGACAGACACTGTGCAAGGTCAGGGAAGAGGAGCACCAAGTGTTATTGGTTACACCGCACTGGTTTAACCCCACTTGGCTTCAGAGCTGATGCTCTGGACAGCGACTCCCCCTGACCCATTCCTCTGACAGAGGACCTGCTCTCTCAGGGGAAGGACACGTTCTGGCATCCCAGATCAGACCTCTGGAAAACCCATGTCTGGTCTCTAGACGGGACGAGAAGATCCTGAGATGGCTACTCCCCCTATACGGCTGAGACCATCACCCAGGCTAGGGCCCCATCTACCAGGCGGTTACACGCCTCTAGACGGTGCCTCTTCTCGTCCTGGTGTCTTTCTCAACGAGAAAGACCCACTGAGGTGCTTGATCAGGACTGTGTTCCCCTTCTCACGAGACTGGAGACTAACATCTCCCCTCCACACTGAAAGTGTATGTAGTCGCTATTGCCACTCATCACAAATCAGTTGGATGGAAAGTTTCTAGGGCAACACGACCTGGTCACCAGGTTCCTAACGGGCGCGAGAGGGCGTAAGCCGCCTCATCTCCGCTCCATACCCTCTTGAGACCCTAACGTGGGTCCAAGAGCCCCCAGAGGCTCCGATCTTCCTCACCTGAGTAAGACGGCCCCCCTGTGGCGCTCGCTTCCTTCAAGAGGGTAGGGGACCTCCAAGCATTCTCTGTGTCCCCGGATTGCCTTGAATTCGGCCCTGGTAACTCTCACGTTATCCTGAGACCCAGGCCCGGATACGTGCCCAAAGTTCCCACTACTCCCCTTCCGGACCAAGTGGTGAACTTGCAGGCGCTCCCCATCGGGGAGGAAGACCCAACCCCATCCGTGTTGTGTCCTGGACCGCACGCAGGGCTTCAGTAGCTCTGACCAGCTCCTTGTCTGTATTGGAGGACAGCAGAAGGGGAAGGCTGTCTCCAAGCAGAGGTTGGCGCACTGGGTCGTGGATGCCGTTACGACGGCATTCCGATCTCAGAATCTCCCATGCCCACTGAGGGCTTACTCCACACGGGGTATAGCCACCTCATGGGCACTGGCCAGAAGTGCCTCTCTAGCAGACATCTGTAGAGCTGCGGGTTGGGCTACGCCCAAACACCTTCGCAAGGGTTAACATCCTTCGCGTAAACCCGTGTGTCAGCCCACGTCCTGCGTGGCGACATGTAGGACTGGCATCCGGGGGGGGGGCGTATGCCTGCGAAAGCATCTTCCCACCCTCCAAGAGGTTGGGTCAGTGTGCTATCTACCTTTCTTCTTACCCAAACACATGGCTAAGAAACTGATACCTCACCAACCTTCCTTCTTACCCAGACACTGGTTAAGAACAGGCATTCCATCCATCACTAAGCAAGCACCCCCTGGGGCTTGGCTGGGCAGAGCAGCCTTCCCCCTTAGGCCGGGATACCATATGACCTATCACAGATAGTTCTAACCGACCTGGTGCTATCAGACGCAGTATCACCCCCCGCCGTGGGCTGTTCCGTCTGCTATACCCTCATGACAATGGTTCCCACACATGGTAACCCATGAGCTTCCCAAGGTGGACCTCCACCTCGCGGTGAACTACCCAGTCCGCACGTTCCATGCGTTCTCCTCCAAGGACGAGACCATATATATATCTCCACCATATTCCTCCCCACGGGTAGGAGGTGGCCTCTGCAGCGCTTCTCTGATTAAGAGTTGCGCTTTTCCCGGTGTAAACCCGAGCCGGACGGCCTCTCGCTAGAGAGCTAAGGCCCCGTCCGTGAAAGGTTACCGGTCAGGGCTGTACCCATCTTTCTCCAAGAAAGCTCTGGAACCCCCCGACCACCACACTGGAAGGTTACAAGTTTCACGAAAGGTTCGAGCTGACACGTCCAGGCTTGTTACCGTCGCTTCGCTGAGATTGTGACGCGATAGCGTTGTGGCGTTTTCCATAGGCAACCCCATCTGTCGTTCTCGACACAACGTCGAGAGACCGACAGAAAGGGAACGTCTTGGTTACGTATGTAACCTCAGTTCCCTGATGGAGGGAACGAGACGTTGTGTCCCTTATGCCACTAACACGTATCGTATTCTGCTGCAGTCGTGAGAGGCTCTCAGGCTCTTCAGAACAAGAGGTAAATGAATGCTGCACGCCGGCTTCCTTTTATACCGGATATCCGGGGGCGGAGCCCGGCATGCAAATTTAATTCGCCAAATTTCATTGGCCTTTTCTATAGTAGTCAGAGTTGATTGGTTCTCAAGGGCGAACCCCATCTGTCGTTCTCGACACAACGTCTCGTTCCCTCCATCAGGGAACTGAGGTTACATACGTAACCAAGACGTTTCATCTTTAGGTTAAAATGGAGGTTTATCAGCTGATCTTTACTTTACTCCTACAAGTTTTTATTGTACATTTACATTTACATTTACACATTTGGCATACGCTTTTACCCAAAGCAACTTACATTGCATTATCCTATACATTTATACTTAGGTATGTGCAATCCCCTGGGATCGAACCCACAACCTTGCATTGTTAACGCAATGCTCTTTGGATTGGATTGGATTGGATTCAATTTATTGTCATTACACATATAACAAGTACAGTGTAACGAAATGGATTTAAGAAGAAAAATACAGCAAAACATGAGGTAAGTGGGGAGAAAAAAAACACAGATACAATAATACACCATAGACAAGACTTGCAACAGGGTAAAATAATCCAGCTCCGATAAGCAGCCGTCCGGTCCAGTGCCATTATAGCGCCGCTCAACGAACCTGCTTTCCAGGCTGGTGGTTCAAAGCATGCTTACCACTGAGCTACAGGAAAGCTCACATTAAGCAAAAATAAGATCCAAGCAAAATTTATAGATTTAATATAGACAGAGAAAACCTAAATGTTACAGTCTTAAAGTGTTAGCAGCGCTTATTACAACTTCAGCATGACAACAAGCCCCACGCTCCCCTGCAAGGTTCACAGCAAGTTCCGACCTCACCATGACATTTTGTTTGCTTTGCATTTTCTTCATGATTTGTTCTTCAAGTCCTCCAGGAAATATCCCAGGGAGCCTCAGTGCTGTCTCTCTTTATCGCAAAGTAGCTGATTACCTTTCTGTCGCAGCAGACAACCATCAGACTTATCTGCAAATAAATGCCACATCATAGCTGAATGATTTATTTTACTACTCATGCTCCACTGAGCACACATGCTACGTTGAATACATATAGAAACACTGTTCATAACGTGTATGTACTGTATATTGTCACTGTATAAGAATTCAGTGGATACCTGGGTTTTGGGCATTAAAGTACATTTGAGATAAGACTTCAGTGTGCTGTAAAAGAAACTGTGGCTTTCAAGACAAAATGTTCTGCCATTTGAAAAAACAGACCATATAAAAACAAATCAACATACTTTCATCCAGTCAGGAAGTCAGGAACTATAAAGGAAGCTGGATTTATTATTTTTAAACACCTGCATCAGAGGAACTACTGATGAGAATAAATTGTGGAGAAATCGGCCAACACATAACTATTTACTAAGAGGATAAAAGTAGCAAAGCGCTTTCTAATGAAATGTGAAAATGAAACTATTGTGGATGAAAAATAAATAAAAACCATTTAAAACATGAAACTTTAACGCACTAGATATGAAAGCTATATGAAAACCTGAGTGTCCTTCCACTCACCCGAAAGTTACCCAAAACTACTTTACAACTGATTCTGAAAATCAAACAGCATCAAATCTTAGATCAGAGGCATGGTAAACCTTTCAAGGTTTAAAAATATTTTGCGTCCCTACATTTAACGCTGATGAAATAATACCAAACAGAGTGAATACTGGAAGACTTGACTGGAGCGTGACCGGAATCACATCGCTTTTCTCCGTTTTTTCATTTATTGCTTGATAAATCAATACGTGATCATATACAGTTTAGTAGATTAGATATCAGGTGAGATCACAAAAGGATTTCCTAACCTTTTTCTACAAAATATGAATAACTTTTCATTAATCTGTCAGTGATATTAAATCTTTGCATTGTACACATAACTACATAAATCTGATTATAAATCACATAAAGCCGAATTCCACTCTCTCTCTTTCATGAGAAACAGCAAGCTCAATGCTGGGTTTGATCTTACAGCTGGTTAAAGCATTAGGATATATGGCTACAGAATGTATAGAAGCTTCTTAATCATCTCAGCGTATAATACCATCACATTGTACTCTATGGGCAACAAATAAACTTTTGCATTTGAGATTTTCGAAATGTAATTATGGCTCAGTGTAATGATGGGATATGCAGGGGAGACTATAGGCTGCAGTTTTAGTGGGAAAACAGGCCAATACTGGAATGATAGCTGAGCACCTGAGATACCGCTGAGAGGAAAACAGTAGACCTGCAGGGTTGAAATTATAGCCTGCCCATGAATTATCAACAGAAATCCCAGCAAGGTGCAGGACATGGGGTGGAAATGGAGAGGATATATTGGCAGGGTGGAATTGTTCTTAAAAGGTTTTGGTAAGTGTGTGTGAGTCTGCAGGGACAGACAGACATATTTCTTTGAGACTAGTCTAGCACACATCACAGTTCCACATTCAGCTCAAATCTACACCAGCGGAAAGAAAATACCAGCCGGCTGATCCCTGGATAAACTACCCACATGTGGATTAACAGTCCAGTCCATAATCCAAACCTATGATTTACTCAAAACCTCAGGCTTACAATTGGCTGGCAAATAAAATCCTTTGAGATCAAAAATGTAAACATAATCTAAATCTGCCTATACTGTACACGATAATATTTGGTGTATATTTACTCTGCTTTTAGTCATTTTATTTGGTTTATTCTTTTGTTCTATATAAATTAACTATAAATAAAGATTTCACAGGTCTGTGACTAGTGCAAAGAAGTCACCTGGCTAATACAAACCAACAAAAACACTAAAACATTTTAGCCGCTATGATGTTATAGACAGTTTCAGCAGCAACAACATTAACAAACACATTTTCATATTTGACTCTTTGAGCCTCAAAAAACATACAGTAGAAGGTAAATCGGTAATATGAGTCATGGAAGAACAAATACAGTAATTACTTATTAATAATCGTTTTGAACAAAAAAACTCTGGGGACAGAAAAGTAATAAAATTAAATGAATTAAATAAATGAATTAAATAAAATTGTATGCAAGAAAACATCTAGTGTACACAAGTCCTTGCAAATTTGCTTTGTATCATTTAATGCACAACAGAAGAAATGAGAATTGGAGTTTTTAGTTACAGGTCAGGTTTAAGGAATGGGCACACAGGTATCACATGTCTACCTCTCCATTATTCTTTTTAGACCTTTAAAGGCAGATGTTTGTGTTTTTTTCCATATTTCAATATCGGCGGATATCATCTTTTCACTTTATTTGTAAAAGTAACATCTCAATATTAAAGACATGCTATGGAGGGAAGGACATTACCAAGAAATCTCTCCGGGGCACTTTGATAAAACCAACAGGCTGTAGTTGGAAAATAAAGTGATACTTTTATATACTTTCAAATCTGACTGATTTTGAAAATAGATCAGGACAAGGCAAATAATCTCCAACTGTGCACAAAACGTAACTTTTTTTATGTCGTAATGCACACAATATCTTCTTCTTTTCCCACGATTTCTCTCACCCTAGAACAAGCTGTTGTTGGCAAAAATGACATGAAAACTCAGAGATGGGAAAAAAGGAAAGGAATTATAGGAGGATTATATCTACCTGCAGGGCTGAACAAAGTAAGGCTTCTGGGTAAATTTAAGTAGATTCCATCAAGCAAACATAAACAGGCTTCTGGTGTGTGGATAGAACCGTCATCCCAGGGGATGAGAGAACACAGTACACATACAAAGCAGATTAAAACAGGGTCCACGGGAGGTAAGGGAAGGTAAAATAAACTAAAAATGGCTCAGAGAATGGTTTACAAGAAATAAACGCTGGGTAGTATTGTGTTCTGTAATATCTCCTGTAAAAGAAAATATTGATGGTTCAAGTATGACTTAAAAATGTTTATCTGTTATAGAGGCATGTTTAATTAGATGCCAGCCATATTTAATTCCCAAATTGGAATATTTACAATTTATAGTAGAAAATACACTGTTTAAAAACTGTAATTTTACAGAATTTTACTTTTATTTTTTGTTTGGTGACTGCAAATTTACAAGAAAAACATGTAATTTTTTTTTTTTAAAGTGTAGCGTGCCTCAAATTCCCACCTTCTGTATTTTCTGTTAAACTGACCCTAGTTGTCCCACCGCTGTTTAGAAGTAGCTCTCTACTTAAAACCGTAAATCCAACTAACAAGTACCGTCACGTTTTCTACTATTTGCATTTTGGAAGGGTCTGTATGGATGACCCAACATAACATTCTTCCAAATTGGCACATTGTTTGATTCCCCATGATGTGGCAGAGAGCTTGTTGACATTGCAGGCACATTCAATGGTCGCTCTACGTACCTTTGTTATGTCTAAACATAAAAACAGCTGTCTGCTGTTGAAAAACTGGTAGAGCTGTATACACCTCGGGCTTGACCAAAAAAATATTTGACATTTGTTGTGTTACGGCAAATATCTGAGTAAAAAATGTGTTGTTCATTTGCTGGTGTTTTTGCATCAGAGGTAAGGCTGAGAACCCGAAGACTTTGTTTATCTCTCACTACCTCTTTAGATGCAGGGCCAATCCTTCATGCATATGTTAAACGCACACACTCTGCCAAGAGTCAGAGAGAGAGAGAGAGAGAGACAGGCAGAGATGAAGGGAGAGAGGGTAGTAAACCAGGAATAAGAGGTTTTATGCATTCAGAGATCACACATCAGTACTCACTCAGGTGTCGCGATGCATTGTTCAGATTGAGCCGTTGGCTGCACAGACACAGTGAAGCCTCCAATTCAGAGAGACGCTACAAGAAGAGAGGCTCAGGTGGTCTTAAAACCATGACACATGCCCACACATACAGAGAAGCACCAATCTGTGGCAAGACGCGCTGGCATTCATTCCACTCACTGGGCACAGAGAGGAATAATCCAATTGGAATGGGACGACGCTGTCATGGCGACCAAGATCTAGAGTGAAGGAGCTCTTCAATCAGAATATTCCCCGCACGACAGGCCATACAACACTTGTTGAAGTGTGAGCATCGAATTTGCTTTTAGTTTTGTAATACAAGGGCCATTTTGTTCTGTTTGGCAATGTCAAAATTTGACAAACAAATTAAATGCTTTCTGGAATAAGAAATTCTATAATTTTAGTTGTGGGAATGTTTTTCGACAAATGAATGAATGGTTACTTCACTAGTAGCCCATTTTCAGTAGAGACAGGCCAAACAGTAAATGTGGAAGCATTTGTCCCGCCTCACAATTAAATGCAAATCACATATTTGTTTACTCTGTAACTCGGAAAAACAATACTGTAGCTGGCTATTAACCAGCCTAAAAATGCACATATACTATACTATCCAACATAATATTTTATTCAGTAAATTGTATTATTATTTATCTTTTATTAATAATGTATGTAAAGCTGCTTCACAACAACGAATATTGTAAAAAGTGCTATACTGTATAAATAAAATTGAATTGAAAAATGAAATGTTATTATTCATATTGTTTTCTGAAAGTAAATCCTGCATCTGTGAAATTAAAAAATCTAAATGCCCTAAATGTCAAAATGTCTGGGGATTTTAAGAATATGATGAAAAGAACTGAATTGCTGCTGTAATAAAACTTTTATTGCATTGCTGTAAGATATTGATATCTTTGCAATTCCTTGGCAATAGAAAAGAGAACGGCCGAATGACACGGGAAACAAATATTTTATTCAAAAACACATGTGCAGATATTTCAGGCCTGAGTAGACCAAGCTCAGAAGGATTGTTTTACGTACAGTATAGTGAGTGTCAAAAGAGTCAACGCATCAAGTCAAAAGGTGTTGTTTGAACTTTGTAGTAAAAATACAGCATACAGAGTAAAAAGTAACTGTTAGAAAACACAAGTAAAGAATTTGCAGTAAAACACCTAAAGAGCTCAAGATAATCTACCTTCTTGTATTTCCACAAGAATTCCTCAATTCCTTTTGAGAGAAGAAGACCAAAGTTATTAAACTGCTTTAGTAAATTGCTTTTCTACCGTATGAAAATATGTAGTCAACTTGCACGACCGAATGAAAACTACAATTTCCTCAAGGACATCAAAATGAGTTTGGCCACACATACAAGTAAATCCGCTCAAGAAAAAAAACCTGTTCAAATTTCAAACCTGTTGACAAAAGCAGATATCATTATAATAAAGTCAACAGATATTTCACAGACACTTTTTAAACATATAAACAAAAGCTGAACACGGTGAAAACAAAAAATCTTTACATTTGGGCACATTGGACAATTCCCTTCACATTGAAACACAGAGCACTGACTGGAACATGCTGGGATTGTTATGACCGTACTATCTTACCATCTCCCAATCCATAATCATCCATTTGTATGTATGAGGTCATGTTAAGGCCTCTGAATGGAAACAGACTCTTAAACAGGTGAGTGCTGCCGGAACTCAGAGGTCAATGGGGCACCGCTGAGGGCTTTTTAACCAGCATTATGGAAATAACGGACTGAATGAGTTTCTTTCTATAGCATTAAGAGGGCAAGACACTTTAATATTAACACCATACACTGGAAGCTAGGAAGCTGCTTCCCGGCTCATTCAGCTGTAATTTCAATGCTACTATAGATGTCATCAGTTGCAAAATACTAATATTATTCAAAATCCCCTGGTATAAAATCAGCTTATAATAGAATTATGTTAAAGCTGCAATCCATAACTGTTTTGTTAAAACTAAACAAAAATCATAAAAGCAGTGTTCAAATATGTCTTTACAACAGATTTGTGACAGTAATAATTGTGACAACACTTGTTTAAACACAGTTGTTTAAATATAATGATCGAATGTTTTTATACTTATACAGTAGGACGTCTATCAGTATCTATAAAAGTACATCACAATACGCTGCAACATTTCCCTAATAATGTCTTATGTAAATACGTTCTGACTTGTCATATAATGCACCACTAATGTCTGGTGAAGACATGATGAAAAACGTTGGCACATTTCTATCACAGCAGTTTTGACAGCTGTGTAAAGTTTCTCAAAAGTGTTGACCAAAAGAGCCCTCAAAGGACCGGGCGTCAGATATGATCCATATTCCTTCGGGAGCCACTCAATGTCAGTCATTTGACAAGTCTGTCCCGTCTGTATTGCTACAAAGTACATTTGTATGGGGGAATTCTGAATAGGGGATGAGGGAGGGGGCGGAATGTTTGTACCTTTGACCGGTGAAAGCACAATCAAGAGGTGTAACCCAACAGAAAAGAGCGAGAGAAAGGAGAGATGATGGGGTGGGCTGACATTAATGGATGTGTGAAGAGGCCCCTTGAGGTTCGCCGTTTTACCACTGGAGAGATACCATCAATAACTCATCTGATACACAGTGCTGGGATACAGTGATCGGTCCTCTTTCCCTTGGATCAGAGAGCGCTTTTCAACCATCGCGCTGAACTGTTCTAAACACAGTCTGAAACGGTTACAGTTATGTTTCCACATGAGCCTTTTCGACGCGACACGATTACAAACTGTTCTCGGCTCAGAATTTTCGGCACGGTTGTCTAACCGTGCTAATAAATGAGCGCAGAGGCGTTATAGCTCAGTCTCTTGTGCTACCAAGGCAGCACGTGACGCGTTTGTGTTTACATTCTAAAAAATATTTGTTGTCACAAAACCATTTACGTACCTGCTGGCTTGGATCGGCACGGAGTGGACAAGTAACAAACAAGGCAAAACCCAAATTTCCTATCTGATTCTAAATCAAATAAGATGCTTGAAAAAAGAGAACATAACAGAGAAAAACATGCATTGTCCAATTTTATTACGCCGACTGATTTTCTAAAGGAATCTTGCAAATAATTTTATGTAAATCATTGTGTATATGCAATTTGCATAGTGCTTACTCCAACTTCCAGGCCAGTTCTGAGTGCTAGGTTGTGGAGGATGCAGCAATTTGAGACAGCATCACTCCCCCCGTCCAAGCCAAGCACCTGGAAAGTATGATGTTTTTCAGGTCTTCTCCATCCTTTGATAATTTTCTGCTGCCACAATCAACATAAACATGCCGTAATTTTCATACGGTCTGCTGAATTAGTTATTAAAAGGCATTTGACCAAAATCATAGTCTTAATATGATCTTAACCAATCAAGCTCTAAGTTTTTCGTCGGTACCTAATAAAACTGAGCACCCCTAAGCAAAGGCAGCATTGAACATCAAGGGCTGTACAGACTTAAAACTTCAGCAAAATAAATCAGTCTGAGATGGCTTTGACATTAACTGAAAGTTTAAATGTCCAAAACATTATCTGCTCTGTGCTGAAATATTTCAAATAGAATATTAATAATCTAATCTCGTCAAACTGTGCCAGATGAAATCAAAAACAGTTATTTAAAAGAAAAGAGACAGTTCATAGATTAGAGGCTGTCAAAGTAGAGAAAAACAAAGTTCAGAGTTTTCAATATCTCCGTTGTCTTGACATCAGAGTAGGACCAAAGAAACAGCTGTCACTGGTGTGATGGAACGTTTTTGTCTTATTTTAATTTAAGTGTTTATAAAAAAACGTCGTTTAATCTTAAGATTTGACTGAAAACTGCCCTTATTCAACAAATAACATCATCTTCAATTCCTGTCTATTTTACAAGGTGGTTAATATGTATTAATTCGTACAATCTCATTCGTATAATTTGTACAATCCTTTAGCCCAGGGACATTAGGTCTAGGGGTGGGGCTTGATGTTTTTGCTAACAAGCATTTATTGACAATATGAACCGTAAACGCACTACACAAATACCGTGTATGTATAAGTAAAATAGTTTTTATATTTATAAATATAATAAATACATATTTTATATATATATATATACATTTTTTTTATTCTTTACTTTAGCTTGACCCTAATTATAATGAACTATATTTGTGTTTATTTTAATAGCAAAAAGTCAGCAATTAAAGAACATAATAATTGACCACAAATAAAGAAAATAAATGAAAGAGATGTCTAATGTCCAGACGCTGTACATATTTACACATCACTGTACTGACCTAAAGTACATTTTAACTTAAGTTCCAAACAAGTGATCGAAGCCCTAAACATCATGTAACATATAGGGTCCGGTTAAGTATTTGTCATTTGCAGTTTTCCATAGTGGGCATGTGGCGAGCAAAATAACGAAACGTACATAGAACTGCGATAATAAGCCCTGGAGGGGAGTAGGTAAAGAGTGCAACAGCCAGGGGAAAGTTCAATATGCTGGATGTGGCTCTTCAGTGATGTGCTCCGGGGTGTAGTTAAGTGCAGGTTGGTGTGTGGTGTGGTGTGGTGTGTGTGGTGTCGTGTCGTGTCGTCAGCCGTTGGTTTCTGCGTGACAGAAAAGTAGATCATGCCTTGCGGAGTAGAAACTCAGCCTGTGCCTCTTTCAACGCTCTTTAAATGGAGCGGGTGATGAGCTTCAGGTGTTAACGACCGGCAGGTGTGTCGTGTTGCTTTCTTCGTTTCCCAGACGACGCTGATTGTGCAATGGGCGACTCGCCACAGGGCATTAAAATGCATATGACAAGAACCAGCACAGAGACATACAGACAACAAAGACACATTCAGTAAGTAAACCAACATACAAAATTGAACATAAAACAGTATTACAGTGCAAATGAATTGTTTACTATGTATGTATGTATGCAAAACTGTATGCATGTAAAATATGCATAATTGTCTCTCTGTTATTCACTAAATGTGTTGTTCCACTTCTGCTAACAATTTCTTTTTTTAGAAACCCTTGCCATGAGAGCAACACTTCCAGCTCCTCCACCCTGGCAAAATGAACAAAAATTCCTCAGCTTTTTCTAATGTGTGGTTTTATATATTGGATAGGGCTATCTATTTTCTGTTGCGGAATTTAGCAATATAACAAATCCATCTATATGTCACCACTACTGAAACATCTACACATACTGTAGTGCTTGTCTGTTATACAGAGAAAAGACTGACAGTTCTCCCCTTGCACTAACCTGATTTAGCCATTCAAAATGCACACATTAACATTGTAATTGAAGAAAAGTGTCATGTGCATGGCCTTGTTTTGAATGTGGGCCCTTTTTTCAGCTTCATCTCTCTTTCATGTGCATGACAAAAGCCTTTCCTCTGAATGACCCTATATACACATTCAATAGGAATGACAGCACAAGAAGCAGTAAATATTTGTGTCCAAAATGACTCCAGGATCAATAATAGTCAATATTTCCTGTCCTTGGTTCATCTCCATACACGTCAACCTGACATTCACGAAACCCATCCGCAGCGCTGGCATCACACGAGCTGACCCGAATGATGGCATCAGATGGGCTGACCTGACTGATTGTCCATCTCCACAGCTGCTCTGCATTTTTAAAAGGCCAAATTTCCATTTCAAACGGGAAATCTGCGATCTCTCCGGGGCTTTTACCACAGACAGAATTTGAATGGTCCAACATGGCTGTATGGCCAGACGAACAGATCAGAAAGCTTGAGTGTTTGATCTGACGCATATATAATGCAAGGGGCAACTGGAAGTCCCAACTTCAGAATATACAGTAGGTTGCCATTGTGAGATCAAACCTCATTTAGATTCAGAACATGCAGCATATTTTGCAGGATCACACCACGCTAGGCAATGCTATGTTAAAAGCAAAAATCTGAACTGAAGAAATGCATAATTTTCTTATTAAGGGGGTTTATTATCAATAGGTCAAACTCATATGGTGGCTTTAATCGCTCTTTAATAGGTCTGATGGATTGAAAAAGTCAGGGAGAGAGACTGCCTAGACTGTCCGTGTCCCTGCAAATGAAAACAAATGTAATAGATGTGTTTGGCCAGACTCCAGTAAACAGTTGCTGTGTGTGGCTGATGGGACAGCCACAGTTTGTGTGTGGTGGTGAGGAGTCAAACAGTCCTAAACAACCTATTGTCGGGCCAAATTTAAATCAGCTCAGTCACTGGGGCCAGGTTTCCTGTTTAATGAAGATTTATTAGTCTAGTCTAACTGGTATTTGGTTAGCAGTCCAAATATTTTGCAGGAAATATGATTAAGCAATGGATTAGCATCAGAAGAAATGTTCATTTGCAAATAAATTAATTTCATTAAACTAACAATAATAACAGTTGCAAGATGTGCACTTAAATAGACAAAATGTCAGGATTCAAAACCGATTCCCTCTTTTATGCTAAAGAAAAACGTATGTTTACACTAGGGATGCACCGAAATGTTAATTTTGGCCGATAAGGATAACCGATAATTATTTAACATCGGAAGCCGATAAACGATATATTGGCCGATATACAGTATTTAAATTTTAATTTAAAATTCCCTAATACTGAAACATAAGGCAAACAGTGGACAACTGCTTTTATTTGAAAACATTCACTGCAGAAAACAAGGTAACCATTAGTTATCTTTTTTCCCCTGAAAATCATGTACCAAGACTTTTTTACACTGTTAACGATGCTTAAAGCCACAATATGGAAGAATTTTGTTGTGAAATATCCGAAAATCAATTGCACAGTGTGATATATTTCATGCAGCTGTGTACGTACATTATCCCGAATGTTCCCAAGAATGTGCAAATCCAGAGAAATTCCTATTTAAATGAATGGCCCTTGACTCCCTTATATTTGTCGCATATCAGTGACTTAATATCCGGTGTTCCGCAATACCCTCAGTTTCCGGTTGGAGAAACTACTGCAACACGAAATGCGGAAGTGGTTATACAGCATACGTAGCATCACATGCAAGCTAATTCATTACGATGACATAAAATAAAATTAATTCAATACCTCATCCGTGAACATGATGGGCGATCTCCATACGCCTCTGTATGGTGAAAACGACATGTCCCATAATTCCTCTCTCCTACATAATGTAATTTAACTTCGCATTTTAATGTTGTTTTGAAAGTGCGCCATCTAGCGGTCCAAATCTACATATTGCGGCTTTAAAGCGGCCCTAACACACAGGGTTTCTGCCAATCTCAAATTAATCTTGAGTATCTATAGAGTAGTATTGCATACTTTGTATCTTCGAAGAGTATTTACTTTGATCAAATTTATAAAAGATAGCCACAGGTATACGATTGTTTCCGAAAACATACGGCGCATGCGGGGGGGAGGGGTAGGCTGAACCAAAGCACGTGCGCACCCATTGTCAACAACTCACAGACATCAGTTTCACTCACCGCATACGGTTCATGTCTGGCATCTTTTAGCGCTGGGACGGCTCCATATATCAGTTTCAAACGATCTCCAAATCCAGCGTTATATCCACCGTTTATATAACATTCATCACACAAATGTAGTGAACAAACAAACACCTGAACTTCGCGAACGTATGCTCTCTCTCTCTCCTGTTTACAAGTGAAAGTGACGTCTGTGCATGCTCCTTCTCCTGCTCTCCTTGCGGCCGCGTGCTTTTCCGGGAGAATTGTCCAATAAGGGACTAAGAAAAAATTGTTACGAAACAGTTTTATATGTTTGAAAAAATCTTTCCGAAACCTGTACGATCGCTGGGGGAGTGAATCGAGCACAGAAATACTACGTAATACGCCCAACTCGTTTTTTGACAAGTTGACCATGTTAAGCATGAATACAGCACGTTTAACATTGTTCAGTAATGGAATAGAATTTTCCAATGATTTGCCCAAAAATGTTGGTTGACTTAGAACATGCATGTATTTTAAAAATCACCATTCTCCATCACTACACCTTTAAATTTCAAAGGGTCGTTTTTTTATAACTATAAGAACATCTGCTTGACTAGAACTAGAAAACACAAATCCAGTACATACACATGAACACACACATAATAACAATAATAATACATTTTATTTAATGACGCCTTACGTGACACTCAAGGACACCGCACAAGCAATAAAAACATAAAACAATTTACATGCCACGTAAAAACACATAAAACGTCACATATATGCCTGCCTAAAAAGATATGTTTTCAGACGAGATTTAAAAGTAGCGAGAGAGTCACAATTGCGAATGAAGGATAAGGGTAGGTTATGCAAACAAAAAAAACATATGCATTGCTTTGGAATGCCAGTCACATAAGACGTGTCGCTGAATAATATTACATGACATTTATCTGCCCTTAGACATCCATGCCAATCTCACGCACACAAACACCTCAATAAACCAAAAGCTGCTCATACTCCAGCAGCACTTGCATGATTTGTTTTGTGTTACAGCCTAAGCTCCATCATTCCCCTCTGGTATGGTTATGAAAGGTTAACTTTTTCAGTTGTAACATCTAAAGGCAACTTCCAGAAATAAGAACTCATGCCTGAAGAAAACAAACAGGATGGTGGCATTTCTATTTGCGAAATATGAAATAAATAAAACGAATGAAACCTGAAATTGAGTTCAGTTTCCTTGGGGAAAGCGTTTTAAGTGAGAACATTATATAATGAAGAAATTATTTATTCAGCCATTCCACATCATATCAATGGTGAATGACAGGTGGAACAATAAATCTTGTCATTGCAGAATATAAAATGATTTCGTGTGAAAAATGAGGAGAGTGGAATAAAGCAAAAAAGTCCAAAGCACAAAACCATTTAACTCGAGCGAATTTAGAGAATAATTTGATAGTACTAGTCAGATGCAATGAACGTCAAATCTCTGCTCAGTTACTTCAATACAGGTGCTTTAAGCCATCTTTAAAGGCCCCTTTTTTCCCTGTTTTCCAAGCTTTGATTTTGTTTTTTGGGTGTTTAACAATGGATGTTCATGTTTCTAGTTTAAAAAAAACTTTATATTTCACATATTTCAAGTCTATCGTCCACCGCTGTCTCTCTTCTCACAAGACGACTGGATTTCTTCCGGTTTCTTCAAAGTCCCGCCTTCCGAAACGCTCTGATTGGTAAAGCTGACCAGGTCTGTTGTGATTTGGTTCCCCGCTTAGAGTGTGTGTGTGTGTGTGTGTGTGTGTGAAGATGTCCCACCCATACCCTATCAGCGAGTTCCTTTCCTCAAGCTGTTGTGATTGGTCGCTCCCCCTCTCAGTGCACGTGAATTCATAAGGATCGATGGATCAACATGTGGATCGATCGAAATGTTACGGAGGTCTGCTAGTGCATACGCAAATGTCAATCTTTGTTAGAGATTGCGTTTTTTTCTACTATGGCGAGGGAAATGACACCAGACCGAATGGCATCAGACTGGTTATATTAATTAATACTAATAACAGAAGTTATGCCTTTTTATATTGGACCCGAGTTGGATAATAAAACAAGCAGATTGACTAGGAGACTGCAAGCAGGACTTCAGAGGACGTTTCATAAAAGTGTTTTAGAGGTATGCGCACACACACACACAATATCAGTGTGTTACACAGAACAGCTTTCACAGCTGATGTTAAAGTCATGGAAGCTGTTTTTGACCGTTGGTTCTCTTAGAATGTGTGTAGTGGGATTCTTTTTACCAGCTGTAGGACTGTGATGAAAGTAAAAGTAGTTTAGCGCGCAGCTCAGTAAAATGTTTACAATCTCTGATAACCAAACACTGCTCCAGCGACTCTTCCTCTTCTTCCTTCTTTGTCGTATTCCTTTGGGCGGAGGTTATTAAAAGCAATTAGAATAGTGACATCATCTAGAGGAAGAAGAAAGTAGAGGCCTGCAGTCAATTCCAGTCGTTCTCTGTAGTCCTTGAAAAGTGAATTCTGTTAAAGAAAATATCTCGCTTTGCATTTAACTTTGAGCTTTATCCTTTTGCAGGTATTATTTATGCTATAATAGCAATATTGCATACTAACTAAAGTTTGAAAAATGTGCTGGCGGGGAATGGCCGCTTTAAGAATGAAAGAACAACTTTTGAGTTCATTTCAGATAAAAAAATTCAGAATAAGAAGTACATTTCAGTTCTCCTGTGTGTACTTTTATATTGTGAGTATACTGTACAGTTTCATTTCAGTGAGGTTAAGATCAAGGCTTTTCATTTGGTTTTAAAGGACAGTCAAAAATAATCTTACTCTTTTTATTTTAAGATAGTTTTGCTTAAAAATAAACATATATCTGAAATTGTTTTATTGTTTCAGGTTCAGTGGTCATGTCTACAGATTACAAATAAATGAATACAAAATTCTAGGAGCTGGCTCAAATGTTTTCTGATGTTAGGTTACGGTCACTTGACATAATGAAAATGGAAGGCACATTTTTTTTTTTTATTTCCCCTCATATTGCTGAATTATCTATATTTTTGTTCACTGATTAAAGAAATCTGTAAATGATAATATGCTGTATATAATAAATGTGTAATAGAATGATAAAATGTACATAGTTAGTAATTTGTAAAGACCCAGAGTTTGTTGCATGCCAATCCATTACTGCCCTTTTAAACATGGTCAAGGTCATTTTACACGAAAATGCATTGGGGTTGGAAGCTGTATATGTTCAGACAAACCCTTCCTGATGTTTTTTACAACTAGACCAGACGCAGAAGGTCGCACTCGCTGTAAGAGATTTGTTTTTATGCTTTAACAACAACAGGTTGTGTCGAGTCAAGCAAATCTGTAATACGCCGAGATCGCTACATGTTTTTGTTCATCCCTGAGACCGAGGCATGCCCAGCTTAACCTGGAGCCACAGGAAAATTATGTACTGAATGGAACCAGACTGCACATAGGCCCAATCACTTCATTTTTTTATAGCTCAGTGGTTAAAGCATGGCGCTAACAACACCAAGGTCATGGGTTCGAGCCCAGGGATTGCACATAATTAGAAATTAAATGTATATTGTATAATGCAATGTAAGTCGCTTTGGATAAAAGCATCTGCCAAATGCATAAATGTAAAATGTGAATGCCTGTGCAAAACATTGTTCAGAATACACTGGTATTTTTGCATGGCCGTCAATGGTGACAGATGCTTTTGGAAGCATATCAGATACAGTGCAGGTAAGGCATCCACAAACAGGGGCTGACTACAGTAGCCTACCAATGCTATCCAACCACACCTTGACTCCTTTAAAGTTCTTAGTTTAAAGTTTAGAAGTTAAAGTTCCTTTAAAGCTTTAAAGTGCACATTTGCACGTGGTGTGTTTTAAATAATATAAACTATATGAATATAAGGTCATTATTTTAGTATAGCCAATTCACATTTTTACCGCCTTTGCAGAATAACAATTTTGTTGCATTTGACTAAAAAAAACTGCTCAGTACGAAATAATATCCAACCAACCAGTAGCCATTATCTGCTCCAGCTGAATCTATATGCTGCCCATCTGCCCTGCTGGCATTCATTAATGAATCTGCATGAGGAATCTGTGCTGGATGAGGCCAATGGAATCCAAGTGAAGGAGAGATTAATGCGGGCGCATAATGCGGGGGCAGATGCTGCAATGAAAAGAACGGAAGGTCCACCGGAGACCTCATTCTCTATGGTATAGCTCTATAATAGCTCACTAATGACTGTTCTGAGGCTCTGAAAAATGAAGAAGTCTCTGTCTGTGCCTTTAAACTGCTGCATGCCAAGCCAGCTCAAACATAATGAACCCCTCTCAACAACATCTGCCATCTTTTCATACACGCGTGGATGAGAGAGTGAGAGAGGAGTTACGCTACCTTTATTATGGATGAGGATTTCCCTCAATTTAAGATAACTATACATGGGAGATTTCTATGAAGTGCAATGGAAATAAAAAAGCTAATCTGAAATAAAAAAAATATTAATGATGTGATAATTGTTAGACAAATAATAAAATAAAAAACGCTGCAAAACATAACATTTTTAATGAGCATTTTTGACTTAAAACAAGAACCATTATCTACCAAATGGGCAAAAAAAAAGGTGCAACGTAAAAAATATATTCTTAAACTGAGGCACTTTTCTTTCTGTTAAGAAAATTTTGCATCTTCTCCACTCTATGTTTCTTGATTTAAGAATATAGATATTTTTACTGGAAAACAAGATAAAGATAAATAATAAATTCAGTCTTTCATGCAGTGAATCACCTGCTATATTTACATTTTTGCAGACTCTTTTATGAAAAGGGGTTCAGGCACTCCATTGTGCAAAAATGTATTCACAATATAGCACAGCCTCTCATACACGACAGCTTCATGGGAGAGAATAGAAACGGCTGGGGTGGGAATGGGAAGAGTTCTCTCAGGAGTGAGGTAAGTGCTGTTAATATACCTGTGCATTGACTAGATTAGATAAACCCGCCCTTTCTGAACTTTCATTTAAAATTCCATTAGAGTGAATATCAGCTATTGCCTCGAAATTCCGCATTGTACAACACAAACCTAGATGTCTGTGGCATGCCACTCTAGTGAAAACAAATAAAGAGCAAGCTTCAATTACTATCACAGTGAAGGATGGTTTCCCTCAAAGAAAGCTATCATTTCTGGATCCAACATTAGATTACTTTTGACGGTGATCAATGGGTAAAAGTCAATGACTTTGTCATAGCAGGATGTGACAGGCCTGGGGACATTAATCACTGTTCTTGCCTATTCGTCACTTCAGAGGAATCACCTAAACTTTTCTATCATATCTAATAGCAGCTTTGACACTATAGTATTTTAAGAAACTCTAGCTTTTATTAGGTAGCATCTTTTTTATTACTTTGTAATGTGTTTATAATGAAATGTCAAGACACTATTGTTGGCAACACATTTTTACCCTCAGTTAAAGGAATAGTTCACCCCCCAAAAAAATTCTGACATCATTTATTCACCCCTCATGTCATTCAAAACTTCTGCGAACAAAAATTTTTTGAGAAATGTGTCAGTGGCATTACATACTACATGAATTACACATTACATATTAGAGCATATTACTCTCATTCTATCATCACTTCATTGGCTGCCACTTCATTTTTGTTCTTTTATTGTACAGCACTTTGGGCTGCTCCTTGGTGGTTGTAAAGTGGTTTATAAATAAAGTTGAATGAATGAATGAATTACAATGTCTATATAAGGAAAATCAGTAAAGGGCAATGATGTTTGTTATCAGCATTCTTCAAAATATCTTCTTTTGTGTTCACCAGAAGAAAGAAAGCAAGAAAGAAACAGAGATTTGGAAAGGGTCGGTGAATGATCAAAACATCTTCAACATTCTTTCTATTCCTTTAATGCAGGAAGTAGATTTTGAGCCACAGTTACATCAATATTGGCTATTTGTTGGTTAAAATGGAGAAAAATTACAAAGCGGATTCGTAATCTCCTCCATAAACCAAGAAATCTGCTTTTGTGGTGATTTTGCTAACCTTGTAACTTCAGACAGAAATGACGTACCCCGCCACGAGGCAGATTTTTCTGCACCACTTCCCTGGTATTTTCCGAGGACACAAAGACTGTTAACTGTTGGAGGGCCCTTCTCTAGCATGGAATGTTCAACCTTTTTACTGTGATGAAGCCGTCAGGCCTTTCGGGTCTGTGAAAGTGTCAGGTTCATGTTGAAGACATCATAACAACACCTCCTGAAGCAGGTTTCGCTCTGAAGGGCGATGAATCAAATGAATCACGTTGCCACACATAACTGACGCAATCTAACTAAAACACCATTGTGAGGTCGACCCAGCTTTAACAATTTGTTTTTCAATCCACAGCTATATGAATGGATAAAACCAATATCTGCTCTCAAATCCGCTGCATACTTTAACAGCCGCAGCGATGATCCAAAACCTCAAGGTTATGAGAGTGTATCACAGTTATGGTGGCCAATGGTGTTACGCTTTCATTCCCCTGGGCTCTTTCAGTTCCAGGTTAGTGTGATGGGGTCCAACTGGTAACACCAGTTCAGTCAGCAAATGTTTCTAAATCCAATTCTCCGTGTCAAGGCCCTTCAGGGACTGGCTGATGAAAAACACATCAACATCAACTCTCTGAAATATGTTTGCCCTCAGAAACCCCAAAGAGAGGCTTTCAGTCTGTAATGTTCCCACTGTTTGATTTTAAAAAGCGACTGCTAGGCAATGAAGGAGGAGCTTGTGATTTACACAGCAGACTATTTTACAAATGTTCCAAAATGACATGTGGAGATAAACATGTAAAGTGCCAGAAAGATGTTCAAATAATAGACCCCAGGGTACACTGTGGCACCATACAGGAAAGAGATGAATCGGGCAAAATTGTCAAAAACTTGTCAAAATCAGTTTGGCCCATTTTGCATGTGTTTTCACCCGTAATGTCACCCTCACTCTCTTCTTCAACTATTTTTCTCAGATTAGCCTCCAGAAACTAGCGAGAATAATGGTGTCCCAGTGACACAATGTTATTACAGCTGTCTCTCAATAACTAATAAGGCTCACAAAGCAAGAGATGAGCCTATTAGACAGCCCCGGCCGCTCAATTGTCTTGCATGGTATATCATCGTCATCCGTTTAGTCATGTGACATTAAAAGGCCTCACTTGATTGGCCGATTCACGGTCCAGTGGCTGGAGGTGACAGTGTGGCACAATTGGAATCTATTAAGTCATCCCAGACAGAGGCGGAGCAGAGGAGTGTGAGAAATAAAGTGACTGACAGGATTTCTAACAAGCAATTAACCGCAGTGACCCGCTGTTGGCTAAACTGTGCTTTTGACTTTGTGTCACACCCATTATATACTCAAAGATCCACTGTAATGGATCACACTGCCTACAGTGTGCTAGACTCTCACAGCCTACCAGCATTTATTTATTATTATGTAATAAAAGGGTAATAAAATGAGGACATAAAACAACATACGATTTTAAATCACACTGGACTGCTGATATTTTTTTAACTGCTATGAGAATTGTATGTAAAGTACTTAGTTTGGTCTGTCGTTGATCCATATTAAATAGTAAATGTTGGTATGCAAGCAGCTGATTCCAATGTTGTTATTAAGATTATATTTCCTAATAGTATTTATAATGATGTGTTTCCCATCATATTGCCAAATGTGTAAAAAAATCTTGAAATTGTAAGATTTTCAGGCTCATTTTTGTGTCATGTTCATAAAAAGTGCCACTTTCAAATTAGGCTTCGCATATTTACAGAGACCAGAAATTGTGAGGACGCAGGTGCAGTTCACCATCAAAGAAGAGTCTTTGTAGCTTTGGTGCGGCTGTTCCAATGACAGGAGATGATTAGACAGAGTTCACTGCTGGGTTCTCCGGCTGATAGAGAAAGCCTGATGGACACATAAAACACGCAGGTATACCACTGGGACAAAGTGACCAGACAGAGAGAGTCAAAGAGTCTAGAGCCAACAGCATCCCCATGACCTTTTAAAGATTATGCTCACAGTGCAAGAGAGTATGGAACAGGGGTCTTCAATGTTTTTCGGGGCAAGGACCCCTTAGATGAGAGATGTATGGAGCAGGGACCCCCTTATACTAAATGTGTAAACAGAGCAATTTAAATAGAAACAACCCTTATTTTCACAGCAATATTATGTTAAGACATTACATTAGCATTATTATGCAGGTTCTTGTTGCACATACACACTTTTCTGTGTATTCTTTTGTTTTATTATTTTAAGGGATTTGCAGCATAGACAATTTACTTGTCCTGAACCTTAGTTTTCATTAAGGATTCAATGAGATGACTGACCCTGGTTATTGGCACAAAGCGTATTCTAGTGGAGGTAGAGGTTGTCTCTGGATGTGAAAGAAATCAGTGCAGATTTTATGCATTCGGTTGTAAAAGCAGAACGTTTTATTAAGTGTCATTCTTTTTTTACTTCAGCTTCTCTGTGTGTTGCAGAACAGACTGCTATTTCATAATGTTTCTTTTTCTATTGCTTCTGCTGCCTGAATCGATGTTTTTGTCCACACGCAGGTTAAAATTGCAATATCTGGGAGCTTCAATGAGTCCGCGCGGCCATGCACGTGTCCAGCTTAAATAGAACATTGGTTGTAATATTTCTGTACTTTCCACAAAACTTTCTACAAAAAGTTGCCTGTGAGTAAACTGTAATTAGCGGACCCCTTGCAGTTCCACCGAAGACCGAAGGGTTGAAGACCCATGGTATATTCTGTATCTGATAGCAAAATTCTTAGCCGTCAGATAATGTTTCTCGTGCTATAACTGGTCAAATTTAGTTTGTTTTTGATTGTTTTCATGGCAAGCAAATTTGCTCACAGTGTTTTATTGTTCATCATCTACAAAAAATAACGATATCGTTCTCTTTACCTTTATCATTATAGTTGTGATGTGAACCCCGCTATTCTCCTAAATGAAGAACGATCTTTGCAATTCAAATATGTTAGCGAGAGAACACAAATATATTTTCGAGAACGCAAAGTTCTGCGAGAGAACTCATTGTTCCTCAGGGGAAAGCAAAAGTTTTGCGAGATAACTCATGAGCTTTAAACAATATTTTTCTCTTACCACCATGTCCCTTAAGGGGCTCCGTAGTCCTACAGATTTCTTTAAGTGAAATTCTGTCACTAGTCTGCTTTTGACGATTTCAAATCCTCTCTCATCCAGAACAGTGAAAGCTCTTTTCTTGGAGATTAATCAATTGACTAATGCTGACATGCATTCATATAACTGACTTAACCTTTGCTTTCTATTGCAAAATATTATCTACCTGGACCTCACATAAAGGACGCATCAATCTTCATTCACGCGCAGTCATGACTATCTGCTTTTCTTTATTTCACCTAGTTAGAAAGAGAACAGCAGGTTCAGTGCTGGTGTGAAGCGACAGGGATGATGCTAGAGCAATTACAGAAGCTGGCAAAAGCACTTCTGTTAACTTCCTATCTCGCGCAGAGATGTATAAAGTACTAGAGACCCAGACTTGAGTAAAAGTACAAGTGCTCTATCAAAAAAGTAACTTGAGTAGAAGTTGAAGTGCTCTTTAAGCACCACACTTAAGTAGAAGTACTAAAGTATTCAACAATTTTTGTACTTAAGTATTGCAAGTAGTTCATTTTAAAATGTACTACTCAAGTACTGAAAGTGAAAGTACAAGTATTGTGTTATGTAGTTATTAAAGAAAGTAGTCAAAAGTTTGAACTTAAGTTTGAATTGTTTTTATTATTTTAAATGATTAACCTAAAGGACAATCACAATTCCTTTGGCTGTAACTTTTTTGTAAACAAAAACAGATTAAGTATGTCCCTTTCCCCCTTTAAAGCATCCCTCCCTTCTCTTCCCTGCTTGTTTTTTTCTTCTTCTCCACAGCTTATTACCTTCTTAAACTAGTGTGCATAAAGCAGTCATTTTTGGAAGTTACACATTTTCTTTTCACCCTCAACTTGTTAGGGCAACTAAAATATCTCAAGGCCAGTAGGCCACATTCAAGTATTTTATATGTAAAACAAAAGTGATTAGCACCTAAAAACACTGAGCTTAAATATTTGTAAACAAAAACAGATCAAATATGCCCCTTTTTTTTTGAGGTAATTTTTCGACAGATTGTCATATAAATAACCTGAAAATACTGTAGTTCATTCAAATTAAATCTTACTTACCAGTCTTACTAAAAAAAATGGGGTAAGCACACTTATTCTCATTTCAAGAGGTGTTCTGAGTAAATTATTTGTTTGTAACACTTTACAATATGGTTTGATTTGTTAACATTACATTAGTAGACTAATAACCAACATGAACTAACCATGATCAATACATTTGTTACAGTATTTATTAATCTTAAGACTCAGAGAAAGTCAACGTGCTGCGTGACACCCTTTATGATAACGTTAAGTGAACACCGCAGCGTGTCACTAGTTAGCAAAAGGGCTTACTGATAGCTCAAGCTGGTGTGATTTGTGATGATATTGTAACTTACCTTGCTATGTTTCTTCAAATTTGACGGTGAATTTTTGAAGGCCATTATTTCACAACCTTTCGGGCGGCAGAGTAAGCACTTCATTCTATATGAATTATCTTTCACTCCGACATATAAGAACATGGACTCTAAGTAGGGCCAGGGGTGGTCTCCTTCCTCACTCTCACAGCCACGATCACTTGAAGTTGATGGGGTGGAAGGTGGTGTCCTTGGTTCGTCCATTTTCTTAGCTGATCAAAAGGCAGAACGGGAGCACGCGCAGTCTTCTTAATCGCTTGATTCGCTCAATGATGTGCCAGCTGAGCTTCATCAAACCTCCCATCTACCGTTCTGGCAGTGGTAATGTGGGTTTGGAATGGAATGATTCGTAACATTTTTATAATTGTAACGAGTAACGATGCAGCACATAAAAAAAATATCGGAGTAAAAGTATTAAACTCATCGAAAATATGTACTGAAGTAAAAGTGGAAGTAGGAGAAAAAAAGAATACTCTAATAAAGTACAGATACCGCCTTTTAGTACTTAAGTACAGTAGTGAAGTAGATCTACTTCGTTACTATACATCTCTGATCTCGCGATACACCTTCTCTTAGATGAGCATGTGGAGAATGGGAAGTAATGTGACATAATTACATTCTGGGAATTACTCACACAGGACGTAACTGGTAGTAAAAGTTATTCCATTCATCCAACAGAACTACTTCTTCACTACAAAATGAAGGGAATTTCATAATTATACACTGTGTGGAGATGTGTAGGGGAATGAAGTTAATTTGATCCATGAGTGGATTTAATGGGAAAAACATAGAAAGCATTTATAATGATATTCTCCTTAAGTTCTCCCCAGCTGTCAGTTGTATTTAAGGTACAGTGCGTTCATCTCCAATGTTTGGTAACCCAGCTTTTTTTATATCGCCACTGTCCTTATAAAACCCTGTACATATTCTTTGATTGTTATTTTTTGCCATAAATTATTATTATTAACCACCTTATATGTTTGTCACTGGGTTTTCCAAATGACTAATAAAATAACCATTGTGAATATTGTAAATAAAATAAAATGAAAGAATAAAAAATGATTTACTAATACAATAGCTTGCCAATTTCCTGTCTTCAAATCATTCTTTTATTCCTAATTATGAATTTCATTTCATCATTCCTAATCTCTACAAAATATCATTTAGTATGCACAATGCCAGTTGAAGTAATTCATTTTATCATTGCTCTTTTGTTTATGCATCTAATATGCGTCTGGTAAGACTGTTTAATATTGCGCTTGGCAATAATGATAGGCCTATGTTTTGCAATGCAAAACACTCACACATTCCACTCCATCACACAGGTTATGAAACTAGGGGAGGGGTTTCATTGTTTAATTCTGAGACAGTCCCTGCCTTTTGCTCAGATTGTAAAAACAGGCCAAGAGAACCCCCTCCACCCAAAAAAGACAACCTGTGTGTGGCTGTTCAATATCTTGTTATTTGTGTCATTGCTGTTGTAATGCAAATTCATGACAAAATAAGAACAATTTAAAATGAATATTTCAATCTTAACAAAGAAAGAAAGAGACAGAACCATGCCAGACGGGCGTAGAACACAAAAGGAGCAGAGAGCCAAAGTGCATCGCAAAACAGGCAGAGACAAAGTGACAAAGAAGACAGACGGACTGCCAGAAAGATAAATAGAGAAATTCTATGTGAAGTATTCTTCACAAAGGCAGTCAAGGGCACTGCTGCATTTGCATTTTACATTCAGTGAATCTCATTAACCTGTGCTGAAATTGGCAGAAATTCGTACTCCTGATGACAGATGAAGCAGCGATTCCGATACTCTTTGTTTTCGGGTCTTCACACATCAAACGCGCAACGGTGTCAGAATCAACCGTAATGGCAACAGTAAGTGTCTAGTTAGATGACAAGATCTGCTCGAAGATAAGACATAATTACATCGAATTTCCTCAATTCGTCGTGGTATGCATGTTAAGCACATACTGTACTTAACAGTCGAAGATCATGGCTCCAAATGACACTAACGTTACGAATAATGTGACGTGAATGTTCTTTGAGAAATGCTCCTGCATAAGAATGTAAAACTAAATGTAAAATTGGCATGAAAGGTCATGGTTTGGCCAAAGAACCTGAAATGCACTCTGAATTGCTTTGGATACATGTAAAAATGTCACATCAAGAATATGCCAAAGAAAAAAAAAAAGATTTACCCCTAAAAAGAAAACTACTCGATCCGACAACATCAATATTTCTCAAGGAGTAGAGGAAATGCTTTTGGAAGTTTCTTACCCTCGAACAAAGAGACCTTTGCCCAACAACTGCTCCTGTCATGACATCTTAAGCCCTGTGGTTGTTGTTTGGCAGAGAAGTCTGTGTATATTCACTATGACTAGAGATTGTCTTTGGGTTAAATATTCACTTCAGGTCATCAGACATCAGGCAGCGTGGACCACACATGGGTCATGCCACCACACACTGTTTCAAGGACACTCTGGCAGCTTTTTACACATGCTGTGTGTGCTTTGACAAGCTTCTCATGTACCCTACTGCAGTGGTTCTCAAACTTTTTCATTGGGACCCCTTTGTGTAGGGTGCATCAGGTTGTGGACCCCCAAATAAGTAATTATAATCTTATACTTGAACCAAAAACACATTCAGTTTTACAATGATGGAATATCAATTCTGTTAGTTGGTGGTCTTCTTTTTCTGATGTTTGAATGCATTAAATTTCTATATTTCATAAAATGCCACAAAATCTGTGGCGCCCCTGGATCCATCTTGAGGCCCCCAGTTTGAGAACCACTGCCCTACTGATTCTGTCAGCTTCTTGTTTGTTTTTTGCTCTGTTTGGTCAGTTACCCCAGTAATGTTAACTTGGATGTCCCACCTGTTGGACATCACTCTTTTGGAGTATACCACAGCCAAAAAAACATGGTGCCACCAGAAGGACATTAAAAATATTCTTGGACCACATTTAAATTATTTTCAGAATCTTCATATTTATAACGGTTAACTTTTTTTTTACATTTATTTTTCTTATCAAATTTGCTATACTAAAAATTACTAAAAATACCTAAATAATAATACTGCTTATACAGGAAAATGAATTTATGAGTAACATCCCATTTGTTTGCCTCCAGCCATTTATGTCCATTGGTCTGGATCTTAAAACAGTATATGTCTTCTTTTTTACCATTTGTATATGTATGAACACCTAAAATACAGTACACTTAAAATAAATATGATACATCTAGTTTAATTTCTTCTTATTAAGTCACATCAGCTAACGGTACATTCATGTAATGTAAAATACATTAAAGGTGTATCACGGTGTAACTTTTTTGAATATGTGAGATGAGTCTGTTATGCCGGCAGGACTTTGAACACAGCCCAGGTGATTTAAGAGGCCTTTGATGGTCTTGAAATTCTGCGCACCCTTCAGCTTTAAAGTCAAACCCTTAGTGCCTTCAAATGTAGAGAAACTTACTTTTATCTCATCGAAAGTTGCTGGAGCATTTTCAAAGGTTTTCTTCTAGATGTGCAATAAACCAAGTTAATGTAATTAAACATAATGTCTTAAACATATTTTTACGTGATGGCAACTTGATGATACACCAAGGGAAAAAATCGACGCCCCCAAAAAGTTGGTTCACAGAGTCATCAAGAAACATGATGAAATCACAAAATGATTTATGCTTATACAGTATGAATCATTAATGCCTCATTATAGAGAGCTATGCATGATTTTGTTACTATGATCTGACATATTCATTTAAATAATGACATCAAAGATTCTATTAATTTGCGTTGAGCTGTCAAATAAGTGGAAAACAAAAACATCTCTTTATTCTTGACAGGTTTAGAGGCCTCTAAGGATTCTCGTCTCCCTCTAGATGCAGAAAAACTGCAAGGTGAAGACTTTTAATAGGGCACAAAAGGGCTAAAAATACCCCTAAAGAATAGATTTTTTCTGGTCTTTCCGTTATTGAAAATTGATTAAGCAACGTAATTTTTGTGAAACAAAATGGTAAAATATATTTTTTAAATCGTGCAATTTTAAAGGGAGTCATTTATCTATGCAAAAAAAAAACTGCAAACAGTGAACAAATTATTTCTTTATTTCATCATTTTTGGGTTAATTTCCCCACCTTATACAAAACTGTTGTTTAGAAAAGTACCAACGATTAAGTGTTTTAAGGAGAAAAATATTATAATTAAAAGGTATTTTTACCACAGAGAACATTAAGCCTTAATATAGCCTACCATTATTGGTAATTAAATATTTTGTGTTTTTTTTTCAATGCATATCGTTTTAAAAGCTGTGCAATTAAAAATATTGCTATTGTTATAAATTATAAAAACACTTATGAATATTCACAGATGGTTTAAGAAACAGTTAAGCCGTTTACACATGCACAATTAGATCTATTAATGTGTGGAACACGAACACAATAGATTAAACGCATTTAATCAAAGTGTGATTACTTTTGTAGGACAGAGGGGGGCACCCAAGATAACATTATTGAATCCCCAGCAGGTCCAGACGATGTCAATATCGACCACGAGGGGGCATCACAAAGGTCAGTCTGCACTATCCCCACAGAGCAGCAAAAGCACACAGTGAGAAAGTGTATGCAGTTAATGTTTCATTTGAATTGTTTTATTATATTTCAAATAATTGTTTTAAAATTAAAATGGCCACATCTGAAAGTAGAATACAGTGCAAATGCAATAATTGTTCTACATTCATATTTTTTATATTTGTATGATTTTGGATTTATAAGGTTTTAAATAAGGTACCTATCTTTCAGACTGTTGCACATTTTACTTTTATTCTTCTAGTATGATTAAATGTGAATAATCACATTTCATTGACAGGCTTCCTGGATGAGGTGGGACTAAATGTTTTGTAAATAAATGATGCACATCTATGCTGTGGGGAAATTACTATTACTGCTTTATCCTTGTGTTTACACTAAATGATCAGCATAATGTTAATGTAAATTGTTATAAATTTCACCATTTTGGGCCTCTAGAACAATAATGACATTGCAGAAATAATACTATTCTCAGTTCAACCAGAATGACGTAGATGTCCAGTACTCTTTATATGTAACCTTTGACTTAAATCCTGACAGTAAACTTTTGGTGTAATGTAAGATTTGTAATTTTAAAAACTAAGACTAAATTTAAGAAAATGATGTTGCCACTCTAGCACAAGTTACAGCAACTATCATTCAATCAATATTTAGAAAAAAAAGAATTGACTGTTTACGAATTGAAATTCTTAAAATATAACAGATATGATATTGTACTAAACCAAATTAAAATCAACAAGACTCATCATTTATTAAATAAAAAAATCTTAACATTTATTCTGATATCTACAAATGCTGCTTCCACATAAATTAAAAATTGTGTTTTTAATCATATAATTTAATTTAACCTGTATTTTAAAACTTCTATTAATTTACTATGGCAATCCTAAAAATGAAATGTTGGCGTATTTAACTTTATTATATTTACCATTATAAAAACATGAAGAAGTTTATAACATTTGAAATGTCATGCGACATTTTAAGAACTATAAAGGTATTCTTAAAACAACGATGATAACAACAAATTAAAATCAGACAAAACTTTTGTGTTGATCCTGAGTAACACGAGTAGATAGGAGGGGTTTGCATTAACCTTGTGACGTTGTCAATAACTCACAACAAGGCGAGCTAAATATTGAGAAAGGTGAGCTGAAACTTGACAACTAGTAGATCAATCCCTCCTTCATTCCGATAGCGCAAATACACTGGCAAACCAGGTGAGAGGCAACCTTCCAGGAAACCCTCCAGATTCCACAGCACAGCTGAATGGCTTATAATTTCAAACCCTGACTGCAGCTTCCACTAATACTTGTCTTTGCCTGCGCATTGGAACATAACAGGTTCGCCTATAATGAATGAACGTCGGTGGATGAAAACCGGTTTTAAGGGGTTTTAATCCATGGCATAGAGAGCGGCGGTTTTAATTCGTATTGCGTTACTTTAATAAATGTCTACTATACCGGACAGAGACCCACAAGTAGATTTGACCCGACCAGAGTCACTCAAAGCAGAATGGGATGTAGCGATTGACGTGGAGAAAGTTGACGGACAGGAGCTTGAGGCAGAGATGACGGATGAGGCGCCGGCGCAGCGCAGGCTCACGCGCAGCCCGAAGTGCGCTCGCTGCAGGAATCACGGCGTGGTGTCGCGCCTCAAGGGCCACAAGCGCCTGTGTCGCTGGCGGGACTGTCAGTGCGCGAACTGTCAGCTCGTCGTGGAGAGACAGAGGGTGATGGCAGCGCAAGTCGCCCTCAGGAGACAGCAGGCCACAGAGGTTTGTTCACTGTAATTTAAAGTTCAAGGTGCTTCTAAATAACTAAATCAATGTGCAAACTATGACATTTATGCTTAAGCTTTAGAACAGCTTCTTATAAAAATAGTCAAATACTATCAAAGAGTATAGTAGGCTATTGCTATACTTGTTGCTACTACTCTGTTCACAAAACATGACATTACGATGGCACAATGAATAAATAAATGATTTTACATAGGCTATGGCTGTTCGGTAGAAATGATGGATTCTTTCGTGTGAGTTATATTTAGTTAGACTTAATTTGTATCTGAAAATGGCATCAATGAGTTAAACATGGTATTGATATTTATTATTTTATTATTTATTTATTAGTTTTTTTACTTTCACATATAGTGAAAAATTTCTATTTTAAAAAGTAACCTATTTAAATAAGTTGTTTGCAATTCTGGTGGAAAAAAGTAAGGACTCGTGGTGAATAAAAAACTCTCATTCTGTAGTTATCTGTATTTATTTTCTATAGCATTAGAATCTTAAAATATCCCATGGATGAATGCCATCCTATGAATAAAGAATTGTGTCTTCTTTCCAACAGGGTAAAAAAGGTCAGAAAAACAGTTCTGTTCTCCGACGCTCAGCCTACCAGCGCTTGTCAAAAGCACCTAGTCTCCTGGCAAAGAGTATTCTGGAGGGTAAGCCTTCATTAACACACGTCTCATTAACACAGTTGCACCCTCAACGGTGACATCTGTACTTATACTTCACCTGTTATGCTACAGAACTCTCTGTCGGGAATAGATCTGTTTGTGTTTATTTAAGGTAATTAAAATTATGCAAATGGTTAGAGAAATTACAGAAAAATGGCTCGTACTACTGCTTTGGAGTTTGTTTTTCCTCGATGTGTATCTTGCTGTGTCAACATTAAGGTCAAACTGATTTTGTGCATCATAATTTGCATTTATTTATTGAGTTATTGTTATGTTTAATGGGGGTTAAAATTTATGTGAGTTTTGCAAACAGTCTGTGGAATGCATTTATTGAAATTAAGGAAGAAATTATTTTTGCACTTAATTTGAGTTGATTTTAAAATGCGTTATAGACTTATTTAAAGGCTCATCTGTGTCATGCCACAGGCTACAAGCCACCTGTGCTGGAAGACTGGCCAAAGAGACCCCATCACCCCCCGGTCAGTATTCGGATGAGAAAAAGGAGAGCATTTGCTGATAAAGAGCTGGACAGCGTGATGGTGGAAACAGAGCTGAGGCACAGAGAGATGGAAGAGTTACCTGCTCTCCTTCTCCAGACTGTCGTGCCATCCACCCATCTGCCATTTTTTTACCCACTGTACGACCCCATGATGCCCACATACATGCATGTTCCCAAAACCGGCCCAGCTTTGATTGACTGTGATCTGTACCGCCATCCACATGCACTCAAGACTTTAGACATCAGCGAGAACTGGGACGTTTTCACAGACAGCGAGTTGAGTCGGGAATGTCTGTCATTGCCTTCCAGCCGGTCTCCGCCACATCGCTACAGTCCGGGTGTCGACATGGTTAAGACCTTGCCGGAGAGCAGTTCTGTTGATCTTTCTGCTAAGTCCAAAAGTTTTGTTGTTGACACCATGTCAAAGCAAGACATTCCGCTCTCGGTGGGTATGGAGGACGTGTTGGTACAAGCTAAATCACCACACAGGAGCAGCAGGTCAACGGGACTTGTGGAACAAATGGAGGCAAATCAAAACTCCCCAAAAAAACCTGTAAAACCACCATTACCGTTTTCTGTAGAGGCGTTGCTCATGAGATGATAAAAGTTATTTCAATCTTGATTTCAGTGGAGAACATATTTAAATTTTTTGTCAGACAGTTTAATGCATCTTGGACTATTTAATCCTTTAGGTTCATTTGTAATGGGAATTTTAAGCTTGTCATTATAGAGCCCACGTTATATGTATAATATGATGTTCAATATTTTTTTATCCTGTTTAATTCAAGGTTAAGAAATTGTTAGTTGACACAGTATGCAATATAAATGTATTACTTTTTTTTTAATTTAATATCCTTTGTTTTCAGTCCTTCTGATAAATGTTTATTTCAGATTGACATTAAAATTTACTTTCTTGTAAATAATCATGACTAACCCTACATTTAAAAAATATATTACATTTCATATTTTTATCATCGGATTATAAAATGTGTCATGTATTAAAGCATTAAACCTCAAGAACAGTGGGTTACAGTGCATTTTATAACAGCTAAGAACAGCTAAAACGGTTATTTCATATACGTAGCAAGGTTTCATAAAATAAAGTGATATTTAGGCTATTTAATGCGGTCAGCCTTTAAAAATCGGGGGATTTTATAACGCTTAAAACTCGGCAAAGCCAATCAGAATCAAGGACCATAACTGTATAAAACAATGAAGAGTCCTTCCAGACAGGAATCAACCCACAGTGTAAACCTAAATAGGTGAAACAGCACTCTAAAAAGTGCTGGGTTGTTTTTGACCCATGCTGGGTAAATATTGGACAGAACACACTGCTGGGTTAAAATGATCCAATGCTGGGTTATTTTTAACCCAATTGCCGGGTTGTCTTCACCCAATCATGAGTGGAAACAACCCAGCAGTTGGGTTGAAATTCAGACTTATTGTTTTTTTTAACCCAATAGTGTTCTGTCTAATATTTACCCTGCATGGTTAGAGTGAGGAGCAGAAATGTACAAATTCTATGTGCCTGAGAGTTTAGAGGCAGGGAACCAACCTGATCTCATGGGAATTCGTAACTATGTCATAAGGTGGCTTATTTGTATGAATTTGTAACCCCTAACCCTGCCTCTAAACGTCACTGGCACTATAGCAAATCTCAAAAAATTATGAATAAGATCGTACGAATTCATATGAATTAGCAAAAATTTGCCAAATCATAAAATATCTTCGTTTTTGCCGTGTTGAGTGACCTCACACACTTAAAAATAAGGGTGCTTAAAAGGTTCTTCCCAGCGATGCCATAGAAGAACAATTTTTGGTTCCACAAAGAACCATTCAGTCAAAAGGTTCTTTAAAGAATCATCTCTTTTTTATAATCTGAAGAACCTTTTTTCGCCACAAAGAACCTTTTATGACACAGAAAGGTTCTTCAGATGTTAAAGATTCTTTATGGAACCAAAAGGTTCTTCGGTGCCAAGAACCTTAAGAATGCAGGAGAAAATAGTCATGGTTTTTTGCTTTCACCAAATTCATTCAATATCCTAATAAGGAAGTTTAAAAACATGTTTTCATAATTTTTAATTTACAGTAGTTTTTCATCATAAATGTGGGCTTTTGCCGTTGCAAAGCAATGTAACTTGGTTATGTTTGCATCTCCAACAACTACAACAGTTTTGTATGCCACTCACAATTAATCACATAATCCATACATAGCAAGTGTTTCATACACTTTTATACTTTGAAGCCTAATTTAAAGAGCATTGTGTTCACATTGCAAATTTCATAAGTTTGATTCCTTGGGAACACAGTACACACTGACAAAAAATCCATAGATTCAATACACTGCAGGTTACTTTCGAAAAAAAGCATCTACCCAAAGCATAAACGTAAATATTTACCTGTCATCCTTGAAATATTTTGCGAAGTAAATTGTCACTGCTGTACAGGCATGTGAATGTGTCTCCTAAGCAACATTGTGCATTTTTTAACAGAGTATCACTATACTGACATCTGTGTCAGTTTAACCTACACATGATGTATATCCTCTCCTTTCTATTCTTTCTTTCTGTTCCATTTTAGTTTCTGAGATATGAAAGCATGATAGTTTACTCTGGACCGTGTGGCGTCAACACGTGTGATGGCATCAAGCCCTCCTCTGCGTTTGTGTCTATATCTCGGCACATCTGCTGGTGCTGATAGGGGTTTAACATTAGGAGCCTTCCTGAAGAACCTCAGTCATCTCAACAAGATTCTGAAAGGGAAAAATCTCAGTGCTCTTGTCTTCTAATCGTGCAGAAGAGCTTATGACAAGCATTATCTATATCACAGGCATCAGTCACCAGAGATCATAATCGCTCTTATCAATGGAGAGGATTTAATTCTCAGAACAATGCTAATGATCTTCTTTGTCACACAATATATTGTGAATAATTAAAATGCAATTTTGTATAAGATTTTCTTGCTAATAATTGTGGGCTCAGGGGTTGATCCTTTGTGTCTGACACTAAATCAAAGCTTACAAAAAAACATTTTTGTGCTATGTTTGTATTCAGCATAGTCTTTTTCCATGCAAGACATTCGATGTGGCACTGAAGCTAAAATTTCAACACTGTCTCACGGGAATTCATGACACTTTCATGAACTGTAATCTATTAATTCGGGTTTACTGACACAAATTTCCCCCTTTTTTCGTGTCAGTCAGAACAACTTTTTTCGTGTCACCCAGCACGACTTTCAATCGAATGTATTTTAATACGCGGAATCTATCATGTGTATAAATCTATGTCAAACCAATCTGATGGGAATTCATACCAGGTGGCTCGTTCGTGTGAATTCCACTTTCCTACGATCTCATTGGTATGTATTGTTATAATTTGACTTTTCCCCTGTGATTTTAGGTTTAGGGGCGGGATTAGGGGAGCCCTTTATCATTGTTTTGCCACCTCGTGAAACTCGAGTATTTAGGAAAATTAGCCTTTGTGGCTGTGATTTTAAGGTTTGGAGTGAAGTAAGGTGTTGGTTAGTCACATCCTAAAATATTTAAGACTTCTTTTGATATCAGGTTATAAATATATAAATGTAAATACACACGCAGTCTGTGTATTGAAAGTCGAGTGACACGAAAAGAAAGTCATGATGAGTGACATTAATAAAAGGTTGTGCTCACTGACATGAAAAAACATGAACACTAGATTCTAGAACTTCGTGTCAATGCCACGAACTGCCGTGAGACTGGGTTAAAAACTTAGTTTGTCAAAGAGAAAACTTTAGACTTTATGCCACTATCCTACTGCCTAAAGTTTACCAATATGATACAATTCTTATTTTAAGCCATGTGCCCCCTTCATTTCAGTTTACTGAAGTCACCCTAACCCATTTGTGCGATCTAGATCTCAGCATATTCTTTCTCCTGACATGGTATCGGCAACATTTAGTATCAAGGTCCACGGGGTGCCGCTTTGATCCTGGTGCCAGCTCCTAACTCAAGCAGAATTTGCCAGATTGAGTCCCTGCACTTGGCATCCATGCCCCTGAAAAACCCCTGCATACCCCGCTACTCTTGGGTTACACGCGGCTCCCCTATTCCTCTGAACAGGGGGTGTCAGCGTGGGAGGGCTGGCCCTCTGCCTCTCACCTGCTGCGCCCAATAAAAAACTCTTGTGTGTCATGTGTCATTGGCCTTGGGATAAATGGACAGTTTATACAATGCAGTGCTGCTAGACAGCATACATTAGGGGTAGGAAAAAAAGAAGTTGAACAAAAATTCTTTAGTGCGATTTGTAAAAGAGCCAGTGCCAATAAGCTTAATTTGTGTTATTGTGTTATCTCCGTTTTTCTGTTGTTCAAGACATTCTTTTAAGAGTGGATGAATCTGTTACAAGACCTCTTAATAGGAAATAAATGTAAAAATGCAAAATGTTCCAGCTTGTATAAAGACTTCAAATCTGTTTTGCTTCTGTCAGAACTTTGTGGTCACAAATGCAAAAGGATCAGATTTAGAACAAACGTTTCTTTCACAATTCTGACTGTTTGGGGGAAAACACAATCCAGCAAATCTCTCTAAAGCTGTGAGCCTGTGACAAGTTGATCTGCAGAATAAGCAATCTGCCAGCTACAAGAAACAAACCGATTTATTAACATGAAAATCTAAGCTCTGGCAGTCAAAATGTAAATTCAAAATCCAAGCATATGAGTTCAGACAAGCCCAACAGTGGGACTGAAATTTAACACACTTAAAAACATTAATGCTAGGATCCTTCCAGTTCCATCGTAGGATTCAGGTTTTTTAAGAGGTTTTCTCTTTGTGGCATTCAGCCGGAGCCAACACAGAACCTGTGCTGACTGCAGCAGTTGTGTGGCTATTCTGTTACGTTCTCCTGGGCCACCCAGTTCCCAAAATCCACCTTTTCTGTTTGACTGCACAAAACATAGACTTGATTGTAAAACCACAGACGGCTTTATTCCTTATGATTCATTTTAATGCTCCACACATTAGCCTTTCTCCAACCTGTCCAGACTCTTCAGGTTCAAACTATTTTCCTCCTAGAAAAATGTGGAATCAGTTCAAGCAGGACCTGGAATTTCGAGTTAACCATTGGAAAAAATGCAAAAAGGATACTGGAGCTGCACGTGTAAATGTTGCAAATCATCTAGAATGCTCCACTGTATATAAAGTAACAGTTCACCCAAAAATCTAAATTCTGTTATCATTTACTCACCCTCAAGTTGTTTCAAATCTTTCTAAATGTCTTTGTTCTGTTGAACACAAAAGAAGATATTTTAAAGAAAGTTGGAAAATACACAGTTCTGGGGAACCATTGACAACCATAGTTTGTTCCTACTATAGTAGTCAATAGTGCCCCAGAACTATTGGATTACAAACATTCTTCAAAATATATTCGTTTGTGTTCAACAGAAGAAAGAAAGTCATACATGTTTGAAATGACAAGAGTGAAGGTGAACAATGACAGAATTTTCATTTTTGGGTGAACTATTCAATTAACCAGGTCTAATTTCCACTGGCATCTCCTTCAAATGAAACGTTTTAATAACATTTTGTTATGGATTTAGTGCATTTCCTATTCATTTAATCTTTTAAAATTGTTCTTAAAATCTGTGGTCAGTTCTGGGCCATACATTCTGGAACATGTGCTTTTCAAACGTTTTAGCAGATGCCCACTTCCCCGGTCTCAACTGTTCTGCCCGCTCGGGTCCAATTTGCCTGGATGCCTTGGGATGGGAAGCAATACCGATGAAAATAATTGTGATCCCCACCCTGTGAAACCATTAACACAGCATTTACCCTGCCTAGTTCTGGTTGGCCTTAGAGTATAAAACCGAAACCACCGGACGGTCGTAATACCCCAGAACCTCAGAAAGTCGATCCACCTCAGCGTATTATGTGGTCGCCGTGCCGTTAAAATGGCATTCTGAAATATTGGCACCTCTTTAGACATGATTAATTGCACCAACGTCGGGCTCTAGTGGAGAAGAGAAGGGTTATCTACACATAAACCCTTATTGATGATGGAGGGTGAAAACGTGGGAAGCAAGAGGATGTGGAAGGCTTAGAAATGACAGCGGCTTGGCAGAAAGAAAAGAGTGAGAAACCAAGAGGAAAAATGGGGACAGGGACTAAAAGGCAACAGATGGACAGACAGACAGCGAGATGGACTGAAAGGGAGAGGTGTGTTGAGATGGCGAAATGAAGGAGTGAAGAGATGGTGTGATAAAGAAGAGTAACCCTGTATTCACTACAGCTGTACAGATGGCTCACCTGCCAAAAACAACACTATGTTTAAGGGCTATTTATTCTAACTGGATTACTATTACAGATACCACAATTCATGCTGTGAATTCTGAGAGTAAGAGAAACCACAAGGTGGATTAAGGGATGCAATTTGTTGTAATAGCTCCGGATATATGATGCATTTATGTAACAGAATTGGTTGGTGATTACTGCACCTGAAAAAGTATTTTTGTGTATATATAAAGTTGTTTTTATATATTTATATTAATATATAAGAGGAAGTTGTTAACAGATCTGCTTTATATTGCACAAAAAAAAGAATACTGATAATTATAATGTTGAATTTTGAAGGCCATCAACAATGCCCCAATGGTGCTGTGCCAATGAGGGAATGTATGGCATTATTTTGGGGGGTTGTCCAGATTTAAAATCAAATGTATTAGAATTTAAAGAAATGCAAATATACATATTTATAAGGTCTGTGGTTAACACAAGTTTAAAACCATTTCACACTTTTGTTCTAAAAAATCAAACACATCACTGATACCTCACACGTGTTATAAAGCTTGAAAAATGCAGTTGCTCCATGGGAATACAGATGTTGATGGAGACATTAGACATCATCAAAATATTTAATATTTCAAAATATTTAAACTTTGTTGAAATAATTCAACAAAGGCACAATTACAAAAGAAAACTTTAAACATATGTTTCGAGTAAAGTTTGAAATAAAGTAGTTGTTGGACACTTCATGGTGATAAAGTTGAAGTCGAGCAACTGTGATATTATTTTTTATTATTGTTAATTTGTGAAGATTAAGTATAATAAATACTTACAGAGCTTATTTTTGTGACTATTGAAAAATCCTATTGACTTTTTGTCACGTGATCAGCATAATGCTAAATTTAGGGTTGGTCCACAAAAAAAATGCAGCGGCCTATATACCCAGAGTTTCAGTTGTTTAACTTCACCAAATTCTATAGGATCTGCTCGGAAGTATTTTGCCCTTGCCATCTGGAAAAAATACAGTTTAACTGAAAAAAAGTTTCATTTCAAAGGGAAAATTCACCCAAAAATAAAAATTCTGTTGTCATTTTTTGACCGTCATGTCATTCATATCATGCATCGGACTCTTCTGTGGAACACAAACAAAAATATTTTGAGAAATGTCTTTGAGAAATGTTGTTACCATAGAATAGAAGTAAAAGGGGTCCAATGATGTTTGATTATCAACATTCTTCAAAATATCTTCTTCTGTGTTCTGGTTATAAGAAAAAAAGCCCTACAGGTTTGGAGGGTGAGTAAATGAGAAAAGAATTTCCATTTTTGAGTGAACTATCCCTTTAAAATTGAAATTTCCTTGCACAAGAATTATTCCTTTACTCTTTTAAATTACCGAGCAGCTAAAAGTACACAGCACAGACCTCCAGACGTGCTGCTGGTTCGTGGCATAATAATGGAAATAGAGTCAAAACAGTGTCTCTTTATATGAATCGAGCCTCGAGTCAATATTGCTTTTTCCTCTGCACCTCACGCACTAGCTTCCATTACTAGCTAACATTAGGCCCGGAGCTTTCCACCTGTATCTCATACAGTACCTCCGGCTATACTCGGCAACCTCACCGCTGCTTACACATTTGTTGCAACTACTGCTTCCACTACCCCCAGGCAGTCTATGGCTTCTACCCCTGCAGAATATTTTGCCTGTAACACAAACCCTTCTGTCTTGTGTTTTTACTTCAAACAAAGCTATTAATCACCTTAATCGCCCTCAATTAACCTGCGCCACCAGATGTTCTCGGCACGTCAAACCCTCAACTGTTCCAGCCGCCGAACGGAACATAAATCAACACGTGTCGCAATTTGCACCAGCAATTCCACATGATGTTTGAGGAAGCTGGATAACAAAACATTAACAACATGGAAACAGGCACCTGGGGGATGGTCTGTTTGCCACGAGGGATGGTGATGAAATGACTGGAGATGGATGGCAGAAGTGAGTAAGGATAGGAAAGAATTTTCCATCTCTGCCCCCGGTGCCACATGGTAGTTTATCGTGCTCCTAGCAGCTCCGACCAACACAACTTTACCAGGTTTCACACACTGGGGTTCAGCCAAATGTTTGAAATCTTAGACCAAAGTACTTGCTTTGAACATGCTCTTAAACATGGGTCTATCCTGTTACACCATTATGAAGCCTAAAACATTCTGGTCATGACTGGATTGTTGACAGGTGCAACAAGCCGGCTCTTATCTGTGCTGAAAGGCCTGATGCCATTGTGGCATTTATCTTAATCGTGTCTGATTTCACTGAGGAAAAACCCTGATTCAACATTTGCACATTAAAATGCATCAATTAAACGGGGCCTTTGCATCAATTGAAACAGAAGAATGAAGCAAAATAACCAAATGTGACCCTGGACATCAAAACCAGTCATAAGTAGCAAAGGGATTTTTTTGGCAATAGCCCAAAAATCTTTGTATGGGTCAAAATTATCGATTTTCTTTTATAAAGATATGTTGTCAATTTCCTACCATAAATATATAGAAACTTTATTTTTGTGTGTAAAATGCTATGCTAAGGACTTCATTTGGACAACTTTAAAGGAGAACTTTCTCAGTGTTTTTTATTTTTTTTGCACCCTCAGATTCCATCGTTTTAAATAGTTGTATCTCGGCCAAATATAGTCCTATCCTTACAAACGATACATCAACGGAAAGCTTATTTATTTAGCAAATAAATTTTGTCTTTAAAGTGTAAATTACAGACTACTGAGGAAATGTCCTGTCTTGACCTGTATGTGTGTTCATGGATATATGTGAGAGGATCGTGTGTGTTGCCAAAAGCTTCTTTTTGGATGGATCTGTTGATTCTGTTCCAAACGAATGAAAGGTTGTTTGACTTTCAAACATTTACTCAGTCAAAATGCCATTATTTGTTAATACATTTACATTTATATTTTAAGAAAGAAAAGTTTGGGTTCATGGGTTTTATCTTGATGTGACCATGTAACAGTGCATAGCTGCTATGAAAGAAGGCCAAGCCCACTTGATCTGCCTCTTCAGCACATTGAGCAGGGATCAAGGTCTCATTACAAGGTTTCCCAAATGCAGCAACCTCCCCCTGACCAGCCAGTGAACCAGCACAAATCAGCCATGCATGGTTTTTTGGATAAGTGTGTTATATAGAAGCACCGAATTGTGGTCTTCAGTCAGAAACAATCATACATTAGTTGAGGACATAGTTTGGGGAATTTTTTCAGGATTTCTGACTTTCTTTCTCTTAACTTACATCTCAACCTCTTCCCTTTCTGACAGTTTTTGCAAAACATGGAGCCTCTGCTGATGATCTAGTCAGTATGTAATGCTGCTTGATCAGACCCTGTCTTGAGTATGCAAATGTGCTGTTAGTAGGTTGCACAAAAAAGCATGCAGCTTTGCTGGAATGAATTCAAAGGAGAGCACAACGAATCATTGAGAGACTCACCAACACATCAGTACATCTGCCTGATTTACAAGGGCGGAGAGAGCAAGCCACCATCAAATGAATACAAGAGATGGCTCAGAATGATCATCCCTTCCATGATCTTTTTCCACCAACAGGCTTCTTAGGAAGCAAAGCACTTTGACATTACCCCAAGCAAGGGACAAAACGTTATGCAAGTTTGACCATTCCTTTTGGTATTAGACTGTTCAATGAATGTAATGTTGTTCCTTAGGGTCCCCATCTGCAGTTGTACTTTTGCAGTTTTTATGCTCCATGTGCGTGAGGGAATGGAGGCATATTTCACATCTCTATTATTGTTTCTATATCTTATTTTATATATTATATTTGTACAATTTTAAACGTACTTTCTTCTATAATTAAATCGTATTGTTAAGCAAGAAAAAGTAAATAAACTTCAACTTCTACATTGTGTATCATGAGAGCTTGTTAATCGACGTCACGCCATGTTGAATGTTGCGCCATCTTGGGAGAATGGCTGCTAAGTGCATGCGTTCAATGCAGTGTTTTTGTTTTTATCTATGGTAGGTCGATCTTGCTGTGTTAAAAACTGTCGTTGAGGAAAAACCCATGGTTCTTTCACTTTCCATTTCTCCATACATCAAACCAGACAAGTAAAGGTACATATCAAAACAATAATAGCAGTGGAGTATTAACCTCACAAGATGGCGGCGCCACTGTCACATGCAACATAGGGCGTGACATCGGGTTCACATTCTCTAGGAAATATCTTCATGCTTGAAATCAGGGGTCCATTTGCCAACGTAGGGGTACATCATTAGCAATGTAACAACAATTAGAATGTTGTTAATTATTTCGTTCAAATGTTCAGTATTGTCATCATTCCACTCGATCAGATTTCACATCTCATGACAACCTGTAACTATTTTAAAGGCCAGGTGTATTACATTTAGCGGCATTTAGTGGTGAGGTTGTGAATTGAAACCAACGGAGCACTATAGGGGCTGACAGGACTAATATGTTGTAATTTTTTCTCATTCATTGGTTAAATAGGTTCTATCAGTTCAGTTCTCACTCAGTCAAGCTCTTAAACAATTAACCATAATTTGTTTTGGTCAGTGACATTAGCCTGAATTACCGGTGGCAGTGAACATTTTCATCATGCAACATTACAAATTTTGAAAAAATAAATACATTTTACTGAAAAAAGGAAAATATTTGCAGTGCAAAATATGTTGATGACAAAATATAACTTGTTTGTGTATTTTTTCAAGAAATATTTAAAGCCTCTTTCATAATAGGAATGAACTTCCTCTTTGGCATACAAGTAAAATATTTCTTAATCAGTATTTTGTTGTATATGAAGTGTACCAAACATTCTTAAAACAAGATCATACCTTTTAAAGACTGTTGAGTACTGTTTCATTACCCTATTGGCAAATTGGTCTTCTTGTTTTAAACATACATCCTAAAGCACTATGGGGGCTGACACAGGACTAAGATGTTGTCATTTTTTTTTTTTTTGTGCATGAAACAGAACACGAGAACTATGCTTAACATCTTAGGCAATGTTTCTAAAGAAAATCTTGTTTTAAATTACTTTTATTTTATCTAGAAACAAGACAAAATACTGATTTAAGTAATAATTTTCACAGAGCATATCAAAAAGGTCAATTTACTGGACTCAAAGGGTTTTGCATGGGGATGCCCAGAAAAGAGGAAATGAAGCTCTAGTAAGCACAAACTCTGCAACCTCTGGTTTTATTGAAGCTTATTTTTAGAGGCTTCACACAGACCAACATTCCATCAGCGGTTGAAAACTGAAGACATTTAACATTGCAGTGGCTGGATCACCTTTAAATGCGTAATTCTTTTGATTTCCTGAGGCAGCTCACTTTGCGCTTCTCTTAACCTCTTTACTGTTTGCTTTTGGCATTGGAGTTGAGTTCAAAAGAGTGCTGATGGGTTTATTTTTAGTTTTCTTTACAACGAATTACACAGTTTTCAGTGGCCTGATGTCATTATTGTACATCATGTATCTCTTTGACTGTAAAAAAGAGTCCTGTGCTGGTTCGTTTTGGTGAATTGTATCTTGTGCCGTGTTCCTTGACCTTGTTTCACGCGTTACGATCTTAGTCTTGTTATATCATCTGTGTTCATCTCCAAGTAAGTGTAGTCTAGTGTTTGTATTGAGAGTTTCCCCTAGCTTAGTTAGCCCATGTGTTTATGCTTTACTATTTCCTCTGTCTAGTTTTCCCCCATCGTGGGTGTTTTGTTTTGCCTTTTTGTATTGTTATTAAAGTCTTACTGTTTAACCCCTTCATCCGTGTCGCTGCCTGCATTTGGGTTCTTTCATGAGAATGCGTGACGCATGATTAGTGCGCAATGTGCACTATTAAAAATCCACTCGAGATTCTTGAAATGCACCCTTTTAAAAAAAAATTATAATAATGCAATATATTAAATACATAATACATTTACCTGGTAAATTCATAAATTACCTGTAATTTGAAAACATATTTGAGAGGTGTCTTGCAATATGTATATGTGACATGGTATTTTTTTTTATCTGTGAAATCTATGCAAAAAATGCATATTCATGCATAATGCATTTTCTGCATTAATTTTAAAATATTTCACTACACATTGTACACATTTCCATATTTGAGATGTATGGGTATCTTTTCTGATGAAAGCGTATACAGAGCATTCCACATTCAAGTCAAAGTCCTGCCAGAATGCAGAATGATATCACAATTCACAGTTGCTGCTATGTAATCAATATGTCTGACATACTATTTCATTACCATGGCACATATATGGAGTGTATGGTTAGTGTGTGTTTGCACGTATGTAGTTTTGTTTTTATTAACTTAAAGGTCCAATGTGTAGTTTTTTGGAGGATCTATTAACAGAAATGCATATCATAGAATAGAATAATATCGGTCAGGACCACTTGCATCAAATAATTGCATTTTATTTTTATTAAATATAATGCAATGCATCTAGTTGGTGTTGGTGGTATGGGTTGGTTCTAGGCAAATTCCATGCCCACATCCATGCATAAATACCTGGACAGAGTGGGGAGAGCCGCAACCCCTGGGGTAACAGAAAAGATCCGTTTATTTACAAAAACAAAATTAAGTAGCAAACCGGCACTGTAACAAAACAATCACAAGAAATCAACTTAATCCACAGATAATGGATAAATTAAAAAGATAAAGGTTGGGGATGGAGGGAGGGGTTCAATTCAGCAGAATGAATGGGGATTTAAATGAACCACTATGATATGTGTCGAATTTGGATTGGTATGCGTCGGAAACAGTCAGCTGGTGCGAGCTTGACTGACGTGACCTCCCTGAAATAACACGTAAGGATTTATACAAATACATTTAATATAGAATACACAACTATGTGTGGTGTATATACACCTTACATAATGAAGTGTTACGGTATGTTTTTATTACTTAGATTGAGCTATTTATATCTTCAAACACCGTGGGTCCCCTTACATGGAATGTTGTTTTTACAGAAGCCCTAAACGGACAAACTACTCAACATTATATCATTCAGCAAAGAAGCAAAAACGTGATGACATCTTACATAAGCCGCCATAGTGCTTCGAAAGGGAGGGGTGGATCTTTAAGCATTGAGCACACTGCTCAGCAGAATAACATGTACTTTTATGATTGTATTTCATTTGTATGTGTGTGTGAAACAAGAAACAGAGGCTAGCAGAAAATAAATGCAATTAAACTATATTGATCCCATAAAGAGAGCCTTCGGCACAATGGAATTGTACAAGTGATTTCATTGGATTGTTTACAGTGTTCCATAACACAGTATTGAGCTTCAATTAATCTTTGGCTTTGCTGATATGGAGAATATTGTACAGACTCGTTCCTTGCTGTTGGCTGGTTTATCAGACTCCAACAAACATAATCTAATCTAGAGTTTCTCAGCGCTTCCCTCTGTGAGGTGGGCCTTCAAGTGCTGATGAGACCCTGATTGTCAGTATGCGTGGCAACTTTGACGTCTAAGCTCACTAACACAAACAACCACACATTCACACACACAAATGAGGAAATCCTTCTGTTTCTTCACTGCTCTAGTCCTATACCTTGACTGATGTACCTTTTTGTTTGGAACACTAGATCGTTCCACCCACTGGTGTGTGTTGATGTTATCAGAGTAAATCTCCCAAAGAGAAGAAAACCTTACATCTCCACCGAGAGTAAAGATATGTAACAATGGTTGCTCTAAACTTTCATTGGTTCAGAGAAAGGGTGGAAGTTTATGAATCATGATAGCTGCTAAGGGAAGAAAGATAGACTGCAGTCTGCTGTATGTAGGACAAGTTATATAGGCCTACTGAGCATATACTGACAAATGAAAACCAGGATTTATTTAAATTAAAATAGGTAAATGTATCTCCAAAGAAAATTAATGTAATTGCGCAAACTCACAATTTGTGTATTGTGATTTACTAGGAATAATTTGTTTTGTTGGCTATAGAACATGACCAACTATAGACATATACAATACACTCTTAAAAATTAAGGTTTTGAAAGGGTTCTTCACAGCGAATAACTGTTTGATTATCTAAAGAACCTTTTAAGTAAGAGCTTCTCCAAAAAAACTACTTTTTCCAATTTAACATCGTTCCTCTATAAAAGCCATTTATGATGTGTTCTTTATAGAATTATACTGCTAAAATGGTTCTTTGCAACCTGATCTCACGGGAATTCACTACTATTTTACAAGATGCTAATTTGAATGAAGTCGTACAATGCAAATCACACAAAAAAGTACGATTGTTACAAAAAAGCATACTAAAGCCCCTTCCCTATAACCTCACCCCTAAACCTAACATCCCTGGCGCGAAAGCAGATCATAATTATAACTTTGCTGTAATTTTGTTTACAAAATATTATTGTCGCTGTATTTCCGAAACCTCGGATGTCCAAATGCGCTGTTTTACAGGAAATGGTAAAAATACTGTGTTGTCAAATTTGACAAGCACTTTTTAATGCTTTTTATTGGTTAAATATTTGCAAAACCCAGTGACAAACATAAAGTGTGACTAATAAAAATGATTTATGTATAAATAACGTAAGCAAACGTAATGACGCAACCAGTCACGAGACGCATGAGAGCCAATGCAATTTCACAATCGAAGCTGACGTTCCCGCGGCAATTTTTGAAAGTGTACGCCCCCCACTAGGCTCTTGTTTCGAGTCAGATCCGTGGGCGTGGCTTGTTTGTTTTGCCTAAATCCTTGGTGTTTCAAATCTTACGAAACCTTTATCCTAATCCACACCCTAACCCCAACCTTACTCTAACCATCTAAACTACCTATGATTGTTAAAATTGCCAAAAAACACGGTTGCGTGATGACGTCAGACTCGAAACACCAAGGATTTAATGAGAGCCGTACACACTACGCAACCGGAACCAGTTTTACGGCGGACAGAGAAGGGGATCTTCGGGCTCGGAACACTTGGAATAATTGCGTTTTTTTTATAAAAAGCATCTGTGGCCGTATCTGCCTGTTATGTGTATTGTTTTATATTATAATATACAAACTGTTAGGTGTAGGGTCGGGTTACGTGTTAAATTGCGTCTTAAGTGTGCACACAAAGTAATAAACGTACGCAAAATACAATACACCCAAGACACGTCACGAATTATAAAAACATTAGAAAAGCGCCCCCTCCTGCTAACCTTGTCTCCACCGTCACGCATGCGTGAAAGCGTGGTCAAAGCGTGACACTGACTAACATTTGCGAGTGGACCGGTGTGTCTGTTCCATGCGTGATATTGGGTTCTGTATAGTTACTCAAGATTAATATGAGGTAGGCAGAAACTGCGTGTGTTACCTCATATTTAAGTCTGAGACCACGTACTGAAAATCTATAGTAAAAAAAATAAAAAATAATAATAATACATATTTAAAATCTGCATCATTTCTGTGTCACAAATCAAACGCTCAGTAGCTCAGTGGTTAGAGCATGGTGCTAACATCGACAATGTCATGGGTTCAATCCCAGGGGATTGCACATACAGTGCTCAGATATTCATTTATAGCATAATGCAATGTATCGCTTTGGATAAAAGCGTCTGGCAGATGCATACATGTAAATATTATGAATCATCAGGTTTCTTACAAATTTGAGGAGCCAAATGTGCCAAACGCAAAGTTGTTTGTGTGACAATATATTTATAATTTAAATTACATGTAATTTATATATTATAATTAACATTAGAAACATTGTCTGACCTGAACCTTATAGCCTATGTAAACCCACATTCATCAGCTCAGTCTGTCTTTTAAACCCAGTTGAAATAATTGTTGATTGGTTGTTTTGGGTGTCAAAGGAAACTACAGAACTCTAGAGAGGCAACACAAGGCGTTTCTGTGTTTCACAAGTGCCTATTACTGCCAGAGTGCCTGTCAAACTGTATCAGTCTGTACCACGAGGACCTGCAATTAGTACAAACCAATTAGCTTTAGTTTGCCTTCGAGCTGCACTCACAGCTGTTGTTTGGAAACAGCACCTAGAAGTGTTTATAAAAGAGCCAATGTGATTCCTGAAGACATCAAGTCAAGGAACAAGTGTCTCCTTGGATTCACAGGAGACCCTCCACAAACAATTACAAAGGAGATCCTTAAGTGATCCACTTTACACAAGAACCGCAACATCATGCCAGACCACACGTCCCCTTTACCACAAAGCAATCGACTTTGTAATGAGGACAGGTACAATGACCAGGATAAACACACTCTTGAGACACCAGTCTGATAGTGTTAAGAAGTGTAAGGAGGTTACCAACATGTCTGAACAAATCAGAAGCACTTGAGCTAAGTGTTTCAATAAGTGGAAGCTTCTTTTAACGTAACCCGATCATCATTTGGGCTCCGCGAGAGTGACATGCTGTGATTGGCATCACTTCTTCGATGCAGACGTTACTGTTTTAACACTGGATAAGGACAGAGGAGAGGAGTCTTTGTGCTCTTATCTATGCCTGCTTGATGTTGAGTCGCCACCTCGGTTTGGGATCAGTCTAGCTGTCTCTCTTGCTTCTTTCTGAGAGCAGACCAGAACAACCCCACACACTCACCTCACTAACATGTTCATTGTGTGTCTCACGTCTGGGCATGCAGGGGTCTGAACTGTCTATATACAGAAGCTGACCTCGGTTACAGCATGGAAAGGGTTTGAAGAGACCCTAAACACTGATGGTCAATAATCACTTAAAGAGCAGTAGACCTTTTAAGAGGCGTCTTATTAGTACTTGCATTTAAAAGCAAAACTTTTTTACTTTAATATTTAAGGGTTTCCTTCGGCATAATACTGTCTTTATATAGTTATTTTTGTGTTACCTGATTTACCCCCGAAAGAGGCTTTCTAAGTCAGCAAATCAAAGAAAAGAATGAAAACGAATGTATTTATTTATATGAGTAATAGTTGTTTTAGCATATTTAAAGTCTCTCACAAAGTAAATATCTGCATTAATGAACATGTCAGGGCCGTCAAAAGTTCTTGTGTTATTGTTTACGAGCAAGAATGTCAGAATACTTATATTATTGTCAATTTTACAAAAGAACACTGTTAGTTTCATTATTTCATGATGTAAACTATGGTAACCATTTTGATGAAAATGACATCACAATGTATTCACAACTAAATCCCAACTATTTATCATGTTTCAAAGATAGAAAGTTGGCCGCATTCACATGCTTTCAAAATAGAAAAAAAGTGCAGAAATATTTCACAACAGAAACTCAAGGTTACTATACAAGAAACCATAATATATTTTGAACTACATGACAATTGATACAGCAGACAACAGAAAAAGTACAGTTTAAAATGAATTGTATGAATGTATAAGGAATGTCTTTTATGATGCAGAAGCTGATGTGAAGTCTCTGAGTCTTCCATGTCTAGTAAATCCATTTAGATTTTCTGCATCTCTTGTATTTGAGAGATTATCTACTGATAACACAAAAATCTTACAAATTAATAGATATTAACTTTTGGGTTAGTTGTGTATTTGAACAAAATATTTTTATTATAATTATAGAAGTTGTGGAACTTTAGTGTCTGGTTATGGTGGAAGGTCTCCTGAATGTTTCTGCTTGGGTTCCTAAAAACAACTGCTCCTATATGACGATAATGACATGCTTGAAAAACAGCTTGTGTTCACTGCCTAATGCCTTTCATAAAAGTTTTGGTCACACTTCAGTATAAGGGGCAATTCTTAGGTTTGGATTAGGGATGTAGAGTATGGTCATGCAGAATATGTGCTTTATAAGTGCTTATAAACAGCCAATATGCTAATAATAGGCATGCTAATAACAACTAGTTAATAGTGAGAATTGCCACCTATACTGAAGTGTTACCACATTTTTTTTACGTTTATGCAATAGTCAGTAGTTATCTAATTTCCCTTAGAATAGGCTACAGTACAGTATATCCTGATCTAAATTTGATTTACAGTAATAGCCCATTATTTCAGGCATGAACTTTACGGATTACACAACAATAATACATTTTTCTAAAATGTTGATAGATGAAACACCATATTCTTTATTCAAGACCAGATCATCTGTTTTGTGTAGTTATAGAATGTTCAGCTTTTATACATGTGTCCATTAAAGGTTTTAGTCTCTTCCATCATTTCTATGAAACAAGTGAAAAAATGAAGAGATGATAACATTGATTCTTGGCTTTGGTCTGGTTCTTCCTCAATATCTGTCAAACTCACAACACACCCAAACGCAGGCTCTTTAGCACCAACCACCTACTCTGGACATGAGCCCAAACAGGCCCAACTCCCAACTGATACTCTACAAACACAGCCTAGCTTCTCTGAAGAAATTCAATCCCTCTTTTGTCGCCAACTAGTAAGTGGTAGTTGAAGACAGATCTGACATTTAGCTGGCTCATCACCTTCTGAGGGTGGGATGGCCTGTTCTGATTTCTCGCCTGTCTTCAGACAAATGAGGCTGTTTATTTAACTGAGCCAAGTTACTCCTGGAGAAAGAAACTCCTGGATGTATATAGACATATTTGTGAGTTTACTTTTTATGTGTCTGTGTACTGTAAGTATAAACTGTAAAGTCAACATAACCTAGATAGATAGATGGATAGATGGATAGATGGATAGATGGATAGATGGATAGATAGATAGATAGATAGATAGATAGATAGATAGATAGATAGATAGATAGATAGATAGATAGATAGCCCATTGATTTACTGAAACTACAGGACATGCTTAGTTTGACATATTCTGTGTCCATTGACATTTACCGCCATCTGAATTCCATTAAGATTGTGCTGTCTGATAGAGAGTCTTAATAAGTGAACTTTGGAAAATCTCTCACACAGAACACAGAGCACAGTGGCCACGGAGAGCACGCTTGTTCATCAAATAGTCTTTAAGTAGCTCCAGTCCACATATTTTCTTGTCTTTCACCTGTCAGTGCAGCTCAAATCCCACTCATTATGAATTCCAATGCAGATCCCCATGTGAAAGATCCTTTTCCCAAACAAAAGCCAAAAAATGAAATAATGTGGGAAAAGCAGCAAACTGTTTCCATCTTTCTGATTCTCTTTCTTTCTTTTTTCTGGACATCCTTTTAGGGTTGAATGCATTGATAGTCACCGTAATAACACTTGTTGTAAGGCATACAAGAGCAGGATTTTATGTGACATATTTGATGAAATTGCTATTAGCCGTGTCAACAGAGTAGCGTGTGTGTTCTGTACTTTTTTTATGGGTGATGACAGAAGAGCAGAACTCAGAAAGGAGACACTTGATAAGCTTGATAAGCTTGAGAGGACCAGACAGTACTTTAGCCAATCAGATAACAGACTTTCTTTGAGGATACTGCACCAAACTGCCAACGTAAGTCGATGCAATGGCACAAATTTCAAGTTTCACAAATGTCAAACAAACCAATATCTGAAGGTGATCATGTTGCAAAGCAGGTTGGATAATCTTTATTTTATAATGATTGAAATCCTCTGTCAGTCAATTTCTGTGAAGTCACAAGCTTAAAATATTGCCTTGCATATAAAGCTTTAAAGCCTCTGCACGAAACTTAGATCTCGCTTGCGAAGGCACTCAAAAAAGCAGAGCCAATCTGATTTTTCAAAAGAGTTTCCCATGACCAGGTGGCGTCTCCATCCTCAATGATGGCGAGTGTATTCAGTACAATCAGTTTTATCAGTGGTGTATGTGCTCCTGGGGTTTATCTAGCAGATAGGGACTTTGCAGCCGCTTCTCTCCCTGTGTGACTGAGGGAATAAAGCATCATCCAGCTGAATTTGGCCAAAAGAGAATGATGGTGGCTGCATTTATCTGAACTTCGACATATACTTGCTTACACCTAAGCAAACACACACACACACATTCATACGGTGTCTCTGTGCACGAGATAGAGATTTATGGTGTGTGTGCAGACAATAGGCCTCGAGCGAGTGTGTGTTTGTATTCCAGCACAGATAGTGGTTTTGGATGACTAGTCGTCACAGACAAAGCAGAAACTCTTTGTTAGATGCTTGGAAAACTTTCTCACGGTCTAAAACTTCCACAGAACAAGAGCATGCAGTATGGATCTTAAAAAAGTGAAATGCTGCATAATTTGCTAAGGAAGTATTACTTTAAAGGTCGGTGAAATAGACCAACAATGATAAATATGGTGCATGCTAGTACAAAAATATTGGAATTGAGCCCATCAAACCTGATTATTGTTATCGTTTTATTAACACACACAAAGAGCAAAATCTGTGTAATTCAGCACAAGGTGCCAACATCAGAAACGTAAGCCTACATAAAGCATGTGAATAATTCAAAAATATTTATGAAAATTACATTTTAATACATATTAAAGGCAGGAATTTACAGCCTTAGGCCTTACTAAATTAAACCATTCAACCATTCATAAAAACAAAGTATGTTTGTTAAATAAATAAATAAATATTGAACATACTGTGTTTAACCACAACAAATACATTTAATTATTAACACCGTATTTCATGTTAAACCATAATACAGTTTTACGTTTTTTTGTCTCATTTGCTATGTATTCTCATGATGAAGAAAAATACACGTGAAGATAATAGAAATGCACGAGGACACAAACGTACTGCACGAGCTAGTTATTGGTCTTCGAGCGCCCTCACGTGGACAAAAGCACTCGACGCAAATCGACAGAAACTTTATTTACCGTTGCCAAGTAACAAGACTCTTGTTAACAGGCCTAGACGTAAGTCATTCCAGGAAGTGATTTAGTAACCAACATATCACTGTTTGTACGTAAATAAAACAAATAATTAATACATAATACGTTAGTGAATATGTCAAAACCTAAAGAAAAAGATCCCGTGGACATAGTGCACCAAAATGCGATCCACGTCGAGACTATAATGAAGGAGTTGAGACACCAGAAGCTTCACACAGAGTTTAACATCAACCCATTCAAAAAGCGTAAGTACATTGCTTTACAATAATTGTTTCTTGGTGTGCTACAGTAAGTGTGTAAAAGACCGTCTTTGTGTTTAGTGCACATTTTGACCGATAAGCCCATGTCTGAAGTGTCCTGCGGAAAAGAAGAGGAGGATCGTAAGTAACGTGGTTTCTCCTTTTAACATTCTTACAAAAAAATAGACACATAAATCCATCCACTATATACAGCGTTTTGTGATTTTGTTTTAATACACTCTACTTAAGTACTTAGTTGTAAGGGAGTTGAAACAATTGCACTTATTAGGGTTCGAGCCCGAAGGGCTAGAAACCTATTGTATTTGTTAGGATTTTTATTCTTCTTCTTCTTCTTCTTATTATTATTCTGCCCTAAAACTGATACTGCAGCCCAAACCGTAAGGCCGACAGAGCTGAGACTTGGTCAGATGGTAGTAGTCCTTGTCGCTACTCAGATACACGGAGCCAGCCAAATCGGCCCATAGGTGGCGCTACAGCGATGAAAAACGCGTTTGCGCTTGTTACTCCTAAACCGTTTGTCGCACACCCAAGTGTTTTATATCAGTGTAATCATTGGCTCAAAACTTAAAAAACGTATATCTCCGATTTTATTTCCGTCATTATAGATTTTTCGCTAATTAGCATTTTATGAAAAAAAAAAAAAAATGAACTAGTCCCTGGATTTTTCCCCTATCGGAACCAAACCAACGCTAATGGATTCTGTTGAGTGTGAATGTAAATAATTATCGAAAAAAAGTTGAATTTTCCATTCACGGTCGCTAGGTGGCGCTAAAACGTCCAAACCGGAAGTGGCATATTTAGCTAAAATGGCCATAACTCATGAACCGTTTGAGATATCTTCATGGGGCTTGGTACATATACGTAGACCCTCAGTCTGAGGTTACATTAAAAAATAAGCGGCGATCCGCCACTAGGTGGCGCTATAATTGGAATAAACTCAAAAATGGCTACAACTAGGCAACAGTTTGCTCGATTGACTTATTATTTGGTATGGGTGTCCTTGTGTCATGTCCCATGATTACCAAAAAGGAAATTGGCGTATCTCAAAAAACATGGCCGCCATCGGCCGATGAAGTTTGAGCCCTCGTTACACCGGGTTAACAAAGGCTGATCGTAACGACACTTACTGGCCTTATTCGACTCATGGTCCTGAAGGTCTGTAAGAAATATGAACTTATTCGGCCACCGGGGGGCGAAATAGTGCTTTTGGAGTCCATAAACAACTGTGTATCACGTGACATTTGACATATACACAAACTATTTATATCATATGATAGATCTCCTCATTCTGAGCAACTTTGCCTCTTGAACCACTTCTGTCGATCGAACGGTTCGTGAGTTATCGCTGATGATGTCAAAAACCTACTTTCGCGAACTAGTCGTTGAATTTTAGACCGATCGGAACCAAAACAATGCAGATGACTTTTGTGGAAAGTGATTGTAAATAATTATCGAAAAAAAGTAGAAATTTCCTTTCACGGTCGCTTAGGGGCGCCAAAATAAAAAAATGGGCGGAGCCTATCACATTTAAATTGCCATAAATCCAGAACGGCTTAACATATCATCATGGGGCTCGGGAAATATATGTAGACCATCACTCCGAGGTCACATACAAAATAACGTGGCGTTTGGACACTAGGTGGCGCTACAACAGTAAAAATGGTTAAATACATGTCTTTTGGGGCCTAGACAACTGTGTGTCACGTGACATTTGACTAATACACAAACTATTGATATCAAACCATAGATCTCCTCATTCATAACAACTTTGCCTCTTGATCCATTGATGTCTATCAAATGGTTTGTGAGTTTTTGGTGATGAAAAAAACCTACTTTTGCAAACTTGTTCAAGGATTTTCAAGCAATTTCAAAATTTTTCACCCACAGTGCATTTCTCTGGACTCTCTAGGTCAATAATCATCAAAAACATGTTGAGTTTTTTTAGTTGTGGGACCATAACAGGGTCCTTTATTATATTAGCGTGAAACTAGTACAGTGAAGGTCGCTACTCCTTAATAAATAATCCAACTGACTTGCCATTAAGTACTATTATACATATTATGACACAAAACAAGCATGCAAAATGTGATTCTCATCGGAAGAGGCATGCCTTCACAATAGTCAAAAAGGTGAATTATCATTCATTTAAATGACTTCTTTATACATGTCTTTAATAAATACATCCTTTGCTAATCAAATTGCTAATCAGCCAGTCACATAGCATAAACTCAATCCATTTTGGCATCTAGACGTGGTGAACACCACTTGCTGAAGTTCAAACCGAGCATCAAAATGGAGAAACAATTGGATATATGGTATGGGATATATTAGATTACACATACCAGTTGAGGATTGTTGTCAACCATGTCCATCTTTTGATGCCTACTTCCAGCAGGAAAATGGACCATGTCAGAAAGCTCAAATGATCTCAAACTGGTTTCTTGAACATGACAATGAGCTCACTTACTCCAATGGCCTTCTGAGTCACCAGAGTCTACCAAATAGCATCAGTTAAATGGCACGGCCTTCTGGAATATTGTTGCAGACCATAAATGAGAATCAATTATCTATTAAAGGTGGTTGTATTTTTTTAATCAATATTAATTCTTCAGAACACAAACGAAGCTATTTTGAAGAATGTGCATTGTATTAACAAAAAATACCTATATATCTGCAATAGAATGTGATAGAGACACAGGAGTTGCTTTGTTTTACTAATGGCTTCGTTTTTTATTAATTGACAGCCACGCCCATAGCAACCAAACAGATTATTTTAGCAACCGTCTAGCCAGACCTACATCTCTGCAGTAGAATATCGTAGAGACACTGGGGTTGCTACGTTTGACTTGTGGTTTGATGTGTTATTAATTGGCAGGTGCTATTCCACGTCCATGGCAACCAAACAGGTTAGCTTAGCAACCGTTTAGCAAGATCTATATCTCTGCAACAAAATATCGTAGAGACATGAGAATTGGTTCATTTCACTCGTCCTTCAGGTATTATCGGTTTACACCTGTTTTTGCATAGGAGTGTAGGCATGCGTGGTCCATATTAACCGTTACCGACAATTTCTGTCATTTTTCTTGGTGTGGGAGAGTGTCATCCGTCGTGGATGTGTTACGGTGCGACTCCTGAGCCTAGTCGACGACTGCAAACGTACATTACACGCCTTAAATCGCTCGAACCCGATGATTGCTGCTTGCAGCTATATTTGACAAAATATTTTGTGCAGCTGCTTTTCTCCAGATCATACATGGGGCTCGTTTGGAACCAACAAAGAAGTACACGCACCCTCAGACTGAAGCACAAGAGATAGGCTGGATATCCAGTCCTCTGGTAAACCTTTTGTTTATTTTATAAACACTGATTTAGTCTCTTCAGATCTATATTTATGTTTAGAATAACCACTTGCATTTGATATTTACATTTCATCCATTCACATTCTTTTTAAATATTTTAATTCTGTTGTTTATATTTAGCTACATTACATGCATTTGGTTGACATTCTGCATTTGGCTGACATTCAGGGACCTTTGTGCTGCTGAAGCACTGCTTTACCAGTTGAGCTACAGAAACACACATATAAAATGAGGCATTTAAAATGATTATTTAGATAAATCTTCAAACTTGCAAATCATTTTTTCTAATGTAACTTTTTACGTATGGGCTGTATTTTACAGTAGGCTACATTGTGTAGCACACATCGGATTATTTCCAATTCTCAAACAATACTAAATCCCAGATTAAATCAATATTCTGCCATTCTTTATGTATGTGCTCTATCCAAGTGATGTGCTTAAACCTGTATATGAGTCTTTCTTCTGTGAAACTCAAAAGAAGAATTTTGAGAAATGTCTCAGTGTTTTTTTCCATACAATGAAAGTCAATGGGGGCCAATATTGTTCAGTTACCAATATTCTTAAAAATATCTTCATTTGTGGTCTGCAGAAGTAAGTCATACAGGCTTAGAATGACAGGGTCAGTAAATAATAATGAGTAAATAATAATAATAATAATAATAATAATAATACATTTTTATTGTTGAGTGAACTATCCCTTACACCACAATTACTATAACTATAGTATAATGTACCGAGGTTACCGTGGTTAATATTTAAGAAACATCATTTGATTCTGACTTCCATAGCCTCCTATTAATCAGCCTCCTTTGTGTAGCTTGTTTCAGATCGCAACGACAGAGACTAAACTTCCCACGGCAGAACTCTGAAATCACTAAATACATGGATGCCGCCTGGCGCATGAAGGAGCAAACACAAAACCTTGGGTGACAGTGTGGCTGTATCTCCCTGAAGCTATTACAATACTACCATTAAACAAGCCTGGATAGACTCTGTGAGCACTATGAGCATGCGTTAATGTCATAAATAAACTCTACACAAAGTGCAAAATCTAATTTGTGTCATAGAAATGCTCAGTATTACAGTAAATATTCAGTCATGTTGGTGTCTCAAATCTAAGCTGCCACTTAGATGGTGTTTTACCAGCCTAGATAGGCAGCCAACTAGATTTTTAAAACATAGCCATGGTGTTTAGAATTTCAGTCGTGTACAGTATCTGGAGATATGTAAAAGTGGGTCAAATGTGCACCGTTCGTTACTATAAATACAACTGCACCTGTCCAGCAGAACCTCCACAGAGTAAGCAAAAGAGATTAATCCACACTTAATCGATCATAGATAATGTCATATTATACAGAAATATGTTTCACACAGCATGCTTCACATGAAACGTCCATTACTGTGGCTATAATCTACTGCCAGTTTATTGGAACATGTTATACAGAATACATCAGCCACTTATTATTCCACTTTTTTTTGCTGCTCCTTTCTTATAAATGGGATAGATTAATTTTACCTACCTCAGATGCAGTTTTATTATGTAGAAATAGAAGGACTTGGGTGGCATAAATGTACAAAGAAATTCTGAAAGTAGATCACTTCAATAAATATAAATGTACAGTACCCAAACAATCTCATTGCTTCCTACATGTTCTTTTGCAATATCATTTGCGAAGAATTTTGAAAACCTATTATGCATTTTAATTTACTACTTAACTATTAAACGGTTTGAGTGCTATGAATGCTTCTTGTCTCATTTTAATCTCTATTAGAACAGCATGATGCTTTTTAACCAGATTAAAGTGAAGACAGTTTTAACTAAGCTGTGCATGTCATCAACGAAGCCATACTGCAACTCAGTGTGAATTTATTTCATTAGTCTAGTCTGTTTCAGAATGAAGGAATCCTTAGGAAACCAGAAATCATGCATTTCAAATTCAAGACCTTCTCTGTCTCTAAACTAGAGAAGTCGTCATCTACAATCCCAGGCAAATGTCCCATTTGATCAGAGCCTCCAAATAATCTATACCTGAGTCATCAGAGTTTATTTCCACCCCATGCATGTCTAATAATCGGTGAGCTTACTAGTGGACATTGGAAATTGTATAACTGTAAATCTAAGCCTTTCTTATAATTAAAGAGTTTGTAATTATACTTTATTCGTAAAGTTTTTACCTTTTAACCAATCCCTTAGAATTGTTTTATTCAAGTGATATGTTTACAGATGTCACGATATAATACAATTTCATACAAACAATTAATTTTCCATAATATTTACATTACAATTATTAATCAAAAAACTACACTCACAGGTTATGCCATATTAAATAATCATCTTCGTTTTTTGCCCTAAAGGGAGACTCCACCCAAAAACTGTAATTCTGTCATGAATTACTCCCCCCCAAGTTGTTCCAACCCTTATGAAAACCAAACCAAACCAAAAATTTAAATGGTAGTCAAATATGCAACTTTTTGCTTTTCTAAATTCTTCACAATATTTCATTCTGTGTTTAACAGAACAAAACAAATCACAAAATACATTTTCCTACTATGGTAGTCAGTGATGTCCCAGAAATGTCAGTTGCTAACATTTTTCTAAATATCTTTCTTTGTGTTCATCAGAACAAACTGTGTATATTTATCTATTTTTTATAATTTGTACAGGTTTGGATGGAGTACCCCTTTAAGATAAAAAAAAATATTTAGAATCTATATGAGAAGTTAAACAGTCACCTCAACACAAAGGTGACAGACCTTTTCTGTGGAGGTCTTAACAGTCACAAGATGCTAAATTAATCTGTCAGGAAAGGGTAAAAAGCGGAGCTGTCTAAACTGATATCTCAAGTCAGGGCCAATATGCTGTATTTGACAAGGAAATGTATTTCACTGCAACATCAAGAAATTCAATAAGGTCTTAAAAGGTTAATTAGAATTCTTCCTAGTTTTCGCTCATTCTAATCCTAATGATCAGGAAAAAGCTCCCTTCAATGCTTATTGGAAGTACAGTCACTGAATTTGATGCGATTTATTGATGTCTGTGGTGACAGCGGACACATCACCACATCTTTCATCTACAGGCACAGTGTATCTAATTCTACCTAAATAAACACAATCATCAGCAAACTCAAGTTAAGCCACAAAGTGGACATCATAAGGCATGGGGGCTCAGACTGCTCAAATCTCCACCCACATTTTAATTTCGCATTTCATAAATGTTTATAAAATGTACTTTTTAAGAATAGTTCAAGTGTTACAGTCGTAAATTTTGAGTACACAACTACAATTTCAAGAGGAGTACATAAAGAAGGAGACTACAAGTTAGTCTCGCGTAGCCAGACCTTCATACTGAAGGTCTGGGAACTTTGGCTGCTTTCGTTGATCACGGCCTCCCCAAGATGCCACATGACTGACAGGTAAAACAAAATCACATTTTGTTTTGAGCCACGTCATGTTTCTGAAAACATATGTACTTTCCTGAGCATTTCAAAAATTTACAACAACAATGTTTATGCCGTGAACCTTGCATAGTTTTAAGAATCCAGCATTCAGTCAATCGTGATGAATGCTCATTGTCACCGATATAAACACGTCAGTCTTCTTCTTTTGAACTTTGTGTTGTTTCCAAGCGGACTGTTAAAGAACGCAAGACTAACGTCTCCAGGAAATCTTGTGGAATTCAACCAATCAGAGGATGACTTTCTAGTCTGCTGAAGTGTTTCCAGAAACGTGTGCCAAATAGATCAGACATTCAGCCAACTAGGCCAACTAGGCTATACTTTTCTTATTTTTTTGTTTAAAACAGGTTACTAATAGCACACTTGAACATGTGTTACGTGTGTTTTCAAGCTTTGGTTGTGTGTTTACTGTTGACCTGTTTTGTTGCTTTGTTGGAGATCATTTCAAGTAAAAAACTAAACAACTTCCCCATTCCTCACTTTACCGCAAAACATGAAATGAGTAACTTTAAAACTCAAAATAAGCCTAGCTGTCTCTAAAGGCAAAGCTATGGTGTCAGTCTGTTTTTCACACGTAGAAACACTGGTTTATTTTAAATCACATCTAGCCCGTTTGTCTTTCATGAAATTACCTTTGTGGTGTTATCTTGAACTATCCATCAACATTTGGACCTTTTCAAAAGGTCGAGATCTCAGCACATTCCTTTATGCTTATCCAGTGTTTTGAAGACTAACAACTGTAGGTATCTTTTTTGTAATAAAGTATTTTGGTTGCTTTATGTGTATAATGGCAGTTGTCTTCTTTTGATTGATTTTCAGTGAAACATCCTCAGAAACAACAGAAATCCGGGGCATGGCTACACTCTGTGGTTACACAGAACCTGCTGTCTCATCAGCATCTAACTGTGTGTTTACTGTGGGGGGAAGACAGCTCGCTAAGACTACAAAGATCCAGAATTGTCAATGGAGTCAGGGAATCAATTTATGTTCATTTTCTTTTCTTTTGTCTAGGTGTTGTGCAGAATGGTGTGTTGAGTTACGATGTAAACTGGAGCAGCAATGTAAGTTGTTGAATCAGCAATGATAAAAGATACTGACTTTACTGTGCAGATAAAACGCAAGGATGGACTTACTTATTATATATAAACAATTATAGTTAAACAGTAAACAAAACATAAATTTGCAGTATGTTTTTGCAGACTTCAATCCCTCTATCAAAAATGAAATATATTTTTCTTCTACTTTTTATGGTATCTATAAAACTATAGAGAAAAAAGAACAAAATATTATAAGCTTGTTTTTTGAACATCATCTTCCTTTTGAAAAGACATGTCTTTTTTTATGAAACTTACGGTAATATACGGTAATATTTTTTAAGATGAATCAACATCATGTATTTGCTAATACCATAAAAATATTAGATGTTCATCAGACAAAGTGGAGTGATTTAAAGCTCAGTTTTTCCCCTTTTTAAATAGACTTTTAATTTATTTTTTGGGTAAGAATCACGTCTTTATTTTTGAATTTTATTTAATAATCAAACAAATTTGATATTTACCTATTTTTTTTATGTATATCACAGAAACATTGCCAGTGTTAAAAAATGTCAAATTAACACTCACAGTGTTTATATAATTTAGAGTGTGGATTATATATACACTGCGAGTGTTAATTTGACCTTTTTTTAACACTGGCGATTTTGCTGTGTACAGGGTATGGTGTATTGTGAATGTTCAATAAAGAATAAGTAACTGCAGAAGCAATGAAGTTAAGAAAGAATTCAGGAATTATGGTGCCAGCATTATGTATTATATTAAAAAGAAGTTAATTGAAAACAATTATAATACATAATACATCAATTCTGAGGGTCACACCAAGTCAGAGTCCAAGTGATGGTCACAAAGTTAGATGGAGGATGTCCTTCCAGGCTGCCTCTGTGTAACCTGCGATATTTCCACCATCGTTTTTCTCACCCATGCTGTCCCACCAACAGGAAAGAGCGTTTGTGCATGTCCACGGGAGGCCGAGCTCATAAAACAGACCCGTGTGTGAAATCTGGGCATTTAAAACACACAGCATTTCTCTCCCGCTGTGACACTGATTGGAAGAGAGCAGGCAGATTAATCAAGAGAACGCTGGCATTTCGCCGAGGACATCACTGCAATCGTGGAGGAAATGTGACGCTGGCTTCCATCAATCCGGAGGGGATACACAGCAGTGCTGTAAAAGACAGTGTGATGAAAGGCTGGGCTTAATCGCTGTTATTTTACGCTCCTGAAAAATTAATCGTATTATTCCCTGGTGCTTGTGATACTACTACAAAAGCAGACGTAGAGTGAGTAGTTTACGTTAAAAACATCAGGATTTATAGATTGTCCAGTGTTTAGATGAGCTGTCCTCAATATGAACTCTACCCTCCGCCTCCTCTTGATCTGCTGCTGTCTATATTGAGCTTCCCTCACAAGCCTTTCCGTTCTTTTTTCATTACCCTCTCCTAAATTATATTTTCTCTCTCGTTTTCTGCTTGCGTAGTTGTTTCTTGTTTTCTCTCCACCTTCAATATTATCATCATTTTCTTCTTTTTATCCCTGCTCCCTACGGGTTGTGCAGTAATGGAGCATGCAGTATTTTTCACACGCCCCTACTCCCTCACACACAATCTGCCAGGAAGACCACGCATCCAGATAGGCAGTTTGAGCTGTTAAAGAAGCAGATGCAGGAGGAAGACAGACAGATCCAGGACATATATGTCAAGAGAGACTTGGGCGAGATAGAGACGGGCCCAAGATGAAGGCTGCGATGAAGATATGAAATCCGATCATTCATCATCCTGAATGTGATAAAGGGGCTATATGAGATATTACAATTTTCGTTTTAACTTTTGAAATAAAATCATTCTGTAACTTCCAGAACTTTCACTCAGGATTGAGAAAACGTTTTATTGAATCAAAGCAAGTGTTGGGATAGTTCACCCAATAAATAAAATGTTGTCATGATTTACTCACTCTCTAGTTGTTCCAAACCTGTATACATTTCTTTGTTCTGTTGAACAAAAAAAGATATTTGGGAGAATGTTTGCAACTTACATTTCTGGGACATCGTAGTAAAAAAAAGGTAGTCAAAGGTTCCCCAGGACTTTTTGCTCTACTACATTCTTCAAAATATTTTCTTTTGTGTTAACGGAGCAAAACATATATACAAATATGGTAGTCAATGATGCCCCAGAAATGTCAGTTACTAACATTCTTCCAAATATCTTTCTTTCAAAGAAATGTATACAGGTTTGGAACAACTTTAGGGTGAGTAAATCATGTCAATATTTATGTATGTTTCATGGATAGTAGTTATCAATATCTTTATTGATAACTGAGATTTTTTTTGGTTGTTTCAGACAACTTGTAAATAACCAGTTTTTATTTTTTTGTTTCAGACAACTTGTAAATAACCACATGCTTAAAACCACATGCTTAAAAAAAACATATTTTATGTGCAAAGTCAGGATAGATTGTTGTCCCCATATTTCCAACTTTAAAGTATTTTTACTGAATGGAAATATGATATTAAGACATTTCTACATGTATAAGGGTTTTTTCCTAACATTTTGAACATTTGTAAGTGGAAAATTTCATCTTGGCTATTAAATGCTCTTACTTGTCTGGAGCGCACCATACGTCCCAGGACTGTCGTACTATAATTAAAATTCAGCAATAAACGTTCTGCATTAGAAGTCTGCAGACCAGCAAAAGGTCCTGTCCTATGGGGACCTCTAATTTCTCACACTTCCCAATTCTGTCCAGCAGCCCATAAAAGAGATCAGTGAAGCGAACACGGGGCCTGGGCATATGAAGAATGACCAGCAGATGCAGGCATTGAAGAGAGACATCTTCACCCAGCAGACAGATCAAACTGATATATGAGCTTTCAAGACCTTGTGAAATCAAAATGGGAGTTTTGTGGCTTTTAGTCCATGTCTATAAAAGTTGACAAAACAAACTTTTACCCATTTATGTGCTGTCTTTTTCTTCCAGAGAAACGAATACAAAATAGATGACTCATCTTGCACTGCAAAGTATTTGTTGGAAATATGTAAACACAGATAAGAACACTGTATTCATCACTTTGCAAGATCTTTTAAATCAAAGGGAGTATAAGCATGCATGCTTTTGTGAGTATGCCTTCACAAATCAAAATGACTGCCAATAGCAATAAAAAGTAGGATACTGCATTTGTGAATGTTCATGTTTGTCACTTGTTGGGGCGATTAGACCAAAGTAGCGTCAGTAATAAGTGTGATATGTGCATTCTCAGTCAAGGTGACTCGAGGAACCGCCCTCAGCAGAGAGCCAACAGCGAGTCTGCAAGTAATGAATAATCACACACCATCAGCATGTGGAGACACACACCTGTTTTAATAATCTCTCCTTCTGTCTCCCACACACACATAACCATTTCAAGATAACAGTAACTGCTCCCTTACAAAGCATCTGATAGAGCACATCTATTATCTGTCTTTTATTCCTTTCTCAAAGCCTCCGACTTCAACCACAGCATTGTCCATGAATAATAACTCCCAGCACAAGCTCACTGATGTGTGGCATTCTGTATGCATCTATTCATGCCTAGGAAGAGGAGCCGTATTTTATCATCTGGATTATGAGAGGGAAGAGGGCGTGCACACAGCTCCGTGCTACCCCTCTTCGGTGTTGTTCTGACGAAATTGAGAGTTTGTCTTTTAAATGTCACGGATGTGGACTGGGTTTTATCGTCTTGTGGAAGTTATTGGATTGAGCGGAGAAAGCTACAAAAATAAAATTAGCTATAAAATTAGACCGGTGATCAAACAGAATGTCACTAATATTAATTAATAAACTCTTAAACATAGGGCGAATACATTCGTCTTTTTTATCGGGAGTGTTGAAGGTGACGGCGACTGGAGGTTTGAATAAAGCAATTTTGTAATAATCAGGCCACGGATATGACAAAGTCATCTGTGAAAATGTGCAACTTTGAGTTCACTGTAAATTAATTCAACTTAAAAATACTAGTCAACACAACGTGTTTGCATGAAATTCATTGTGTTAACTATTATTTTTAAGTTAATTACCTCAAAATTTTAAGGCAACCAGCATACTTATTATTTTTTAACAAATTCTATTAACAGTGCAATGTAAAAATGTATTTGTTTTTTTTTTATTCAAAAAAATTAAGTTACCTGGCTGCCTGAGTTAAGTCAACGTAAAAAACATTAGTTATTACATTGAAAAAAATAAAGGCAGCTGCGTAACTTAATATTAGTGAAGATATTTTTCCCTGGCAAACTTTATTTCACACATAATCAGAACCTAATCAGTGCAATATCATAATGTGAAAAGGAGCATAATACAGTCATGAAAGATTGACATTAAAACAAACACCTGATTGGATTACTGACCAGTAGAACACCACATACTGTACAATTCTGTCTAGATTATGCAACGTCAAAGCTTAGCTGAAGACAGAACAACACGTGTACCGGCATGGCATTGACAGAAAGCGGCCTTGTACAAACGTAGCATGTCACTTCAAGGCCCGGCAATTAGAATACAAATGAGCCTGAAATGAACCAGAGAGGGAATAGATCAGCACTAATGGCTGAGGAGAGAAATCAATGCATAGTCCTCCGGGTGGATGGAGAAAGAACTGGACCCTTTCCACAACAGGAACAACACCCAGAGCTGACCACCGTTCAAATCAAGACCAAACTCCACACAGAGAAGACAAATGTGTGTGTGTTGTCCTCCCCCCTGACAGCAGAGTGATGAGTAAAGACCGGTACACAGGTTCATGAATGACCTTCATAAATATGAAAGCCTTATTCCAGGAGCCCAAGAGACTATGGGACAGCAAGAAAGTTCTGAAGGACCAGTCAGACGGCATGAGGTGGTGATGCCAACATCTCTCACAGTATAAAAAGGAAGTGTTACCGTAAGGCTTTTATTGTGTGTATAAATTACATGGCAGTCTTAATTTGAAGGTGCTGCAGGATTTGTGTTATTTTAATAAAGTTAACATTGTGTAGTATAGTTTAGTAAATAATAGATTGCTCGTGTCACTGCGTTTGTGTATATGTGCATTAAAAAAGCTTTGATTGATAGATCGATTGAAAACAAAGAAATAGGAAGTTGGCATGCGTTATAATGAACTATAATTCATATAATATGAGTAAAATGAACTAAAATTGCTTTTAGATGTGTGAATGCGCTGTGATGGGCTGGCTGTCCATCTAGGGTGTATTCTGCCTGAGGTGCTGGGATAGACTCCAGTCCTCCTGTGACCCCGCAGAGGGTGAGTTTGAAGGATGGATGGATGGATGACAAGATGGTTTGTAAATGACTTATTTTCATTTTTCGTTGAAATAACCCTTCAGACGCAGTCTTGTCTCAGATCCATGGAAAGACATTTCAAAACCTGTTACACAATCTGTCCGTTAATTTTCAACAGAAAGCCAGACTTCATTTGTTTTTTTGGGCACTTGCATTTGTTGTAATATATTGTACAGGACTGGTGCTTGTGTTCAGTAAAGTGTCACCTTATTGAACCACTGGGTGTCACCATTTTCAGATAAATGTAGTTTAGCAATGAACTACTTGTGCCAATAAACACATTTATTTTCCTCAGAAAAACCCTGCTTTACAGAAATACAAGTACAACAGAAAAATGCATAGTTACAAACTCAGAGCAGAGTTTAGTAACAGAATTGTCTTATAACTTGGTTGCAAAGTTATATTAACTCCTGCTTTAACCAAGCAAAACCAGTCGATCCTGTTGTGACACCATTAGCTTCATTTCTTGTCTTTGTTTTTTCAAACACAGGGATGGTTCATATTATTTCATGTGGTACAAAGATCACATGATAGGCTTTATAAATCCTATCGAACCTAGGTATCCATTAGGCTCCTCCCTACGATATCACTTACCCCCTGTGAGTCTATGGGCCTATTCAGTTATATAAGAACTAGGTAATGTTTAATGTAATGTTTTGTTTAAAAATAAATGTGATAATATGTATAAGCTTTCATAGTTTTTTTTAAAGCTGTGTAGCTTTTACTATGGGCTAAAATTGAATGAACACACAACGTTACTGCAATTTCATTTAAGAACTGAGCGAGGCTTTTCAGGTAGGACCATTTCGTCGTGGGATGCTGGACTATTTAAATAAAAGGAGCTGGTTGATGTTTTCATTTAGCGTCAACACCAAACCGCCAACGTCTTTTTCTCGGTGCAGGTGTCCCAGCGGAGTGGAGCTGCGAGGTAACACACCCAGCTGAACTACACCGAGAGCGGAGCTCCGCGATCAGAGTAGCAATGAGAAGAGACCACACCTCCGAGCGAAGGGCAAAAGTACGGACTCCACGAGCAATGCACCTGCACTGACAGAGCGACGATAGGAATTGCAACGTGACATGATCGGATTTACTGACATCAAGACTTGGATTCAACTTGACGTCCCTTTTAGCGGACGGTCTCAGCCTGGAAGCCGTGTATTCCGTACTGTGTTGTAGGCTGATGGGGTTCGGGATGGCGTTGCCTACCAGCACGGCACAGGTAAGAACTAAACCCGTAGCCGGATCTGATAGCAAACATTGAAGAAGATGAACAGATTGCGATTAAATGGGAATGTATTCGCGAGTTAAACATTAGAAGATCCTTCGTATATTAGGACAGGTGAACTTTGTCCGGGAGTTTTAACGCTTCCTTCTAAAAGGGATACTTTGAAAGTTGTACTGTATAACGTTACGCACGACCTGGATCACTCAAGATCAGTCAGGGAAAACATTTATAAAGGATATATCTTAAGGATACATTTGTTTTATACTATTATCTAATAGCACTTTACATTATGGTGTTCGTTTTACAGTTCAGACGAAAATGACAGCAACCATAGTTTATCTGTGGTATTTTGTCTCACCACAGAAACCATATCTGTGATAACTGTGAATACTGTGTACATATAACTGTGATATTTGTAGTAAATCTATGATAAAACAACTGGTATATACAGTGCAACCGATTTTAATCAATCCATTAAAAATAGCCTTGTACTATAATAAAACCATGGTAAGTGTTACTGGGGGTTTTCTTTGTTTATTAATAAAGTAATATCAGTAACTCACAACTTACTCATTCAATTGCAATTTTTAATGGACAATGTGAAGAAACATCTATAGCGAAATGTAAAGAGTATTACTAGAAATTGCATTAATAATGAATTTAGTGAAACTGTAAAGAGTAGCTGCGGTAAAAGTGTCTACCACTGCAATAACTTTTACTTTAGTAGTGATTTTGCAAAACCCTAAGAATATGTCTCTCATCTTTACTTTATCATGTTCAGTGTTGTCAAATAAAAGGGAAGCTAATTGTTTAAATGCTTTGGGTTCATGCTGTGTAAAAAGATGTTTGCACTGAAAATGTGTTCGTTTTATATTTTAACAATTCATGGTTATGCTTGAGGAATGTGACACAATGGTTGGAAACTAGTTTCTATTAGTATTGCTTTCATGACAGTATTAGGTTTTGTTGAACATGCAGACACGTGCACACATCAACTGCAGCCAGCCTGTAAAAAAATAGCAAATAACACTAAGCAAAAACAGAACCGCTAAGAAACTTCTTGTTCTTAAACTGTAACTGTATTGATTTTTGGTCACGCAGTACCATTGGTTTTCTTTGAAGTATCTCTGTGTTTCATGGAGTAAATATTAGGGTACATGACTATGGTAATCACGTGGTACCCTGTGCAGGGAACAAGCATCTTTGAAATTCAAATACAGGGTTTTGACAACTTTTCAGTTCACAAAATGTCATCTCATGCTTGCAGATGCCAGAAAAATGTCTCTTTCCTCATCTTTCTTGAGAGCTCCCATTAACACACAGATGTTAAAAATGCCAGTACGACATTACCATAAAGCGCGTGGATGTTCTGGACTATTCTGTGACACGCTAGACGAAACATTGAGAATGAAACCGTGCCCTGAGAGTGAAGGAACAGACCCAGGTGTCTAGCCTGGCTGGTGTCTATGTCGCAGATGGAGGTCAGGGCAAAGAGTGGAGCTCGGTGGCCGAGTTGGATAACTGCCCTGCTTTGTATTGCAAGGGCTATTTTCATATTTCCATTGGCGTGGAGGACAGAACCGAACATTCTGGATGCTGTCGCTGTTTTGAGAAAGGCTGAAAATGTAAATGAAAGGGAGGGAGGGAATAGAGGTGAACGCTTTTCCTTTTGTCAGCAGTGTGGGGCTGGGCGGACGGGCCTGTTAATTGGTGATTTAATTAGCACCTAATACTGCAGCTGTGCCAATCAGACAACGAATGGCAGTGCATACAAAATATTATACACTTTACCTGACAGAATACTACCTACAGTACTGACATGCGTAGGATTTTTAGAGAAATATGACTAAGATTATGTTTCCTATTTTTGCACAATGCTCGCACACCCATAAAACCAGGTTCTGGCTTTTGATTTAATCATACATAAAAAACACTGAGGCATTTTCGCGCAGAGAAAGATTGAGTCATCTTTCTTTATAATGTCATTCTCAATTTGTGTTTTGTTTCCTCCTACGGATTGTGGCGGTAAGGTAACAGCTAGCTGCGTCGAGGGGCTGGAATGAACGAATGTTCTTTAGAGGAAAGTGAGGGATACTGAGCAGGTAATGACACCACCGTCTTGAAATGATGGAATCAGGCACATGGCATATGCAAACTTTTATTTCCATGCATATTAACTCTCTCTAGGTAACAGAACAGCCGTGCATTGGAGATAAAGAGACAGGCGGGCAGATAACCTGACTGACAATTTTACTCGGAAGCGAGAAATAACAAAATTGTGGAGACATAAGATGAATTAAGGGAATCTGAGATAGTGTTTTGCAGCTATGAAGTCAGGGTCCAGGCCAGCTGGTGTTTGCGGTTTGTTTCTGAGGTTATGCCTGACGGTAACCTGAGCCATGTGCACAGGCTGATAAAATGTGGATTAAGCAGGAACGAGAAACCAGAGGGGGCAGCAAGAAGCATAGCTGTGACGGCTCACTCGTGGCCCTCAAGGACCCAAATCTTCATTAGACAAAGTAGTCCATGATTAAATCCTTCATTGTGAGGGACGGCACATTTTTCGGATGAGTAGAAATTAGTTTAATAGAAATTTAGATTTGGAGTCTGTTGTTTATTTATGATGACTTTGGGCATTATCTGAATGACATCACAAACTTTTTGTAAAACTTTGTGTTGATCATCAACATATACCTCTTACACTGTGTCTTCTTAAGAAATAGGCATTTGTCGCGTCATGCCGCATTCAGACAGCATTACTGTACATAAATATCCGTCCTTCAGATGAGACGTTAAACTGAGGTCCCGACTCTCTGTGGTCATTTAAAATCCTTGAGTTCCCAGAAAATCTCTATTTAAATGTAAATAATTAATGAATATTAATTATGATTTTACGCGTAGCTTAACACTGGCGTCTAGTGTAGACACAGTGTTAACCCAGCTAATGTTGTTACGACGTTACGTTTCAGCCATGTAAATTTGTGATTCCCATATTCGTTGTGACGATGTATCATTGGACATTACTGAGACGTGGTGATTACCTCCTGAAGTCGTAAATGGGACGGGCCATATTCGTCGTAGCAACGTACCAAATAAAGTTTCTGGGGCGTGATGAGTAAGTTGCATCCAAAAGGATCAACTTTGGTTACAACGCCCACAAACTAACAGGCTGAAAAAGAGTGTATCGTATCGTGGTTCAGTTGCAGGGAATAGTGTCCCAATAAATATTATAAAGAACACTTGTACATATGTTTTCAGAAGGAAGTGTTTAGATGTGCTTATTAATACGTCCATATTTTACGTTATGTTACTGCGATTGATGATATGTTTAAGCGTATTGTATTTTTGTTTCCTTTAAGTTTAGATGTTGAAGTTTTTTTCTACAAATTTTTTTTTTCTCTATATTATAAATGTCTATTTCTGTCTGGTTGTGGACCCCAGGAAGACTAGCAACCACTCTGTGGTTTCATTTAAACGTGCCAAATCGATCGAAAATCACTAAAATATGTGTTTACTCTCACATCTGTAAGGTATAAAGTAAAGAAAGGATATTATTAAACCGCTAAAGTAATATATCATGCATTTTGACAATGTGATCGGGCCACAATGTAACAGATTTTACACTGATCATACTCTTCCATATAATAACATAATAAATAGAAATGACCAAATTCATTAATCAAATGTCCAATGTCCAGGTTATCTGAAGCCCAGTATACCACGTCGCTGCAACGTTCTCCGTGGGATTAATACGCAACCTTATTTGAGGATGTGTCTACGATGTTTCTGGAATGTAAGCAAAAATTCTAAGAAATGGAACGTTGCCAAGACGTCCTCAGAACATGGTCACAAAGTAATGTCACGGTGACAAATGAATATGAACTGGCGAAGACGTCAGAACATACTATTTTTGCTGGGAAGCTATGCGTATATAAAGGCCGTTTCTCAATATGCGTTCTTCAGCGGTCTTGTGTCCTTGTGTTCTCTCTCTACGTCATCAATAACCGTCAAAGTCCGAAGAGAGCAAAGGGCTAAAAAGGGCACAAAACACAGGGCTATTGCGTCAACATTACAAAAAAACTCTAAAGTCACCATGAAATAAAAATTTACTATTTAATCAAATGTTATAGTGTGTTTTTATAAATAACTATTTTATAAATGTGTCCTCATAAATCTTTTGTAATAAAAAATGTAAACCTCTTCCCCTCTCAAAACTCTTCCTGTCACATATTATCTTGTGAGGGCGGGGCTTATTGGGGACTTGTTTTTGCCCCTCCCCTCCAGCAACATGTTGCTGAAAAGATTAAAATCTGCCTTTCAACGATCCAGGCAGTTCACCGTGGACGAAATCAAGTCCTGCTTACATTTTGTATCTCAGTTCATAAGCCAGCTTACTATGACACACCTCACAATGGGAAAAAAAGACCAAAGGTTGACTACTTGAAGATGCTTAAATATAACAATTTGAATTATTTAGAAATTTCTTTAGTCTAAACATAATCGCCATATTTACATTTGTGAATAGAAACAAATGAACAACTATGATGGCTGGTGGATTTGTTGTCCTCCACCCTTAACCATCCCCAATATATAACCTATTGTCAACTATACTTATGACAAATGTACAACATGACACATTCATGGCATTTAAACAAGAAACAGACTCACTGAAAAGCTCACCTCTTCAAGAACATCACCGTTTATAACAAACAAAAACATTTCATTAAATCCTTTTGATTTAGACACATCAGGCATGTCTTTCACCCCCACATCTAACTGTCATCCTTTGTTTCTATTGTCTCCAGACAGATAGCGACCCGTCCCGTGCTTGCTTAGAGAAGGACCCAGAGACTTGCTCCATTGTCTCTGTCTAGCGACCAGGCAGAGAAGAGTATGCTAGACAAGGCATCGGCTGTTGTATGGTGACCGGAGACAAGAGCCTGTTTTATGAATGGTTTCTTTTGCAGATACATCAGAGACCTGCGGTCGGAGATACCACAGTGTACTGCTTTACTAAAGAATGAATAGTGTTCCCGGTCCATCACAATGCTCAGCATTCACACCTGTCGCGGTAGACTGTGTTTTATTTAAATCTCCCAGGAAGCCACCAAACATTAGTAGCCGACATCAACATGAACCAAGAAAGAGATGGTCGAATGCTATGAGGATGTTGCTAAACCTGAACATTTCTGTCCTGGCTAGAGGATCACTCACTTACTGACAGGGACACTGTTGTGCATATGAAACAGCCTTAGAGACCTTGTAGGTGATCAGAAATACAGTGGACTGCTATTTAAATTGATGGTTAGTTTGTATGGCAGTGCAACACCAAGGACGCTATACTGACAGCTTTTCCATCACTGCCTTTTCAATATAAATATTATGGAATGAGACTAGTGTTAATACTTGTTTTAAACCAAGAATTTGCACATTTTGTTAATCTTGTTTTATTAATGTCAGTCTGGCTTACAGTCAAATTTCTTGGCACGCATGGTTGTGTTCATCTGTGCGATCTTCTAAATATACTCCGGACTGCACTGCTGAACTATCACTGACATAACTAAGCTCAAGAGGTTCCCAAGAGTTCCCAAGGAGCAACTGCAAAATCAAAACAGAAAGGCGGTTTATTTTTAGACATTATTTTTATGAAGCACTAAGGTGAAGGACTCACAATAAGCTCAAATCAAGCTCAATGGAACCCTGAGGTGATTTTCAAGATTTCCAGTCCCGCCGTCCTCTCTCTCTGCACTCTTTCGGGGAATGAGTTCATACCAATGCACCTGTGACTGCTCATCCGGCTCATGGAACAAGATTGTCATCCCAGACAGCATCTCATTTTGTAGGGTGAGTGTGTCTACAGTATACAACATGACATAAACAATGTTTGGTTTGGGCAATTCCATGCAGATGTCAAGCTTAAGATAAAAAATTTGGTTTCATCCCTTCTCCGTTTGTTGGGTATAATGGCTTTTGGTTTTCATCCTACAAATCCTACAAAGTAGGTTGTCTCTCAAAAACGTGCCTCCTTTTTTGTCACATCCATAACAGCTGCGTTTTTCCCTCTTTTAAAATAGAAAACTTGTGTATAGATTGATATTTTTCAGATGTCTGGACACTATCATTAGGGGTTTAGTAAAATATAAACAGATGGTTGAATATATCTGTAATAAATACATTCTCTGAGAAATGTTCAAGTCTTGACTGAAAAAGTCACATCTATAATGCTGGAGATGCCCATATGTTCTATAGTTCAGAAGGTTAAAACCACTATGATGCAAGAATTCTCGTACCAGCTTTATTCAGTTTATTTGGACTTAGGGCGGGTGCTAGTTAATATGCACTGCAGGTACTTTTGACCTTTATAAATAAAGATTAATGGGATAGGGCAGGATGTACTACACCGATGTCAATATATTTTAAAGTATTTGTATGCCATTACTAGGAATTATTGCGAAGGCCCAAGAATTGTACAACAAAAAGTACAGTTTGTACAAAATGTAGAAAGTAAGATCTCTTTTATGTGAAATATTAACAATTATCAATGAACAGATATCAAATATTTATATTTACCAATATATTTTCATGGCTTCATTTTCTGATCTATTCAGTGGTTCATAATTTCTGTTTAAAGGTTATCTTTATAAGGATTTTCCCTGACACACCTTTCCTTGATTTTCCATGACCATGGGAGCAACATTATAATGATTGTTATCATAGAATGGACTTTAATGCTTCTGTTTTCACCGGCCATCTTGTTTTTACTTCTCTCTTCATGCATCACCTCAGTCACAGGGATGCAGCATGTATGTGAGATTGCAGGTCTATAGGGACTTAATTAACAAAGCTTGATGCTCACAAGCACACACACACACACACACACACACACACACACACACAACCCTCATGGACACATATGTGCAACATACACTTTGAACATATTGTGCAGATTGAAGAAAATAGAACTAAGAGAACACTTTGGTCTGTGATTGTAATGTACTGTACGTATTGTACTTTAGTTTAAGAGTGAATGCAGTCGGAAGCCACAGCACTGCTGACTTTGAAGGCAATGCCACTTACTGGATTGTAAAGAGAAGCTGTCAGTCCTGTAACCTTGAGGGTCAGGGAGACCACAGGGAGAGGCGTTTTTGTAAAGGAATGAATGACTGGGCCCGTAGCGACTATTTAAAATCTTTATTCTCTACACACATTCTCACCAAACGCAGTGCTCCCAGCCACATTAACTGCCTTTAAACTGCTCAGAAGTGTTTAAATTAAGACAGATGACCACAATGTAAATTGGTTTGAACGGCAGAACTTGCTGGAGTAGGCCAAAAAGTTGCCAAATTGAACTTTGTTGCAGACAAACACTTAGACGCTTAAAGTGTACAGTCGTTTTCTTTAGGGTGAATGGAAAAGAATATTGATGACTCATGTTGCATTGTAGATTTTTGCTGTGATGTAATGAATGCCTTTTGAGTAATACCAAAAATCCCTTTTTTTTGCATCCCAACAAAACTTTCTGTTTAATAGTAAATACATCAACATCAATGTAATGATAAGATTGATAAGTTTGTAAACGTTTGTTTTGAACAAAAAGTTCTGTATCTCCAAGTACAAACAACATCAGGCCAAATGCTTTACATAATATTTGCAACATGTCATTAAATTTGCATGGGTTGGGGAGTGGTAAGAGCGATGTGCTATTAATATGCCAACCTTGTGCTGGTCTTCTTTATTTATTTTTCTAATGACTACATTTGATCATTCCATATACACACGCGGAAAGATTTGGAGACCAATTTTCCATCAGCGTTTCTGTGTGTACTGCAGCAGTTTCAGTCTAGTCAACAGACACAAACCTCAGGAATGAAAGTCATCCATTAGCAATGTGAAGGATTAAAGTTGTGAGAAAAATCTGGCTTATTTAATCATATCTTTTTTGTTTAGCTGATCCTTAATTGTGTTGTTTAAACATGAATATGAACTTGCTTTCTTTGCATTTTTTTGTTATTTTGATCAATTTTCTGCAAATAAATACAAATAAAACATTCATTTTATTTGTAATTTGGAAGAAATGTTGTCACTATTTCAAAGAATGGAACAAAAATTATGACTTTACTTAAATACTCAAACATGTACGTTCTATGGCTGAATAAGGTTGTATTACAGAAAATATATTGATTTCTAAAATTACATTCATTTCAATTGTATGCATGGCATCTTTTCATTATTACCTTGTTTTCTCTAGGAAGTCTAGCCAGGCGTCCTCAAACAGCTGGGATCTGTCCTGAACATCAATAATCAGCAAAGATCATGTCAGAGCTTGAGGACTATTCCCCTCCAAGGGACCACCCGCATCCTGACCCGGCCCGCATCCAACAGAACCTCCTGGAGGAGCAAGTGGAGCTCTGGTGGTTCAACGAACCACGCAAATCTTTATTATGCTACTGCGCCTCAGTCTGCCTGATCTTAGGCTGCGGCCTTGGCGGCGTAGGCCTGCTCTCCACCACCACCAGTCTTTCCAGCGAGTGGAGGCTTGGAGCCGGAACGGCCCTTTGCCTTCTCGCCCTGGCCGTTCTCCTCAAGCAGCTGCTGAGCTCTGCGGTACAAGACATGAACTGCGTACGCAGCAGACGGCGAATCGACATGTTGAAGAGCGGTGGATTGTCCGACATTCTGGTCATGTTGATCACAGGAATCTCTTTGCTTATTTGTGGGGCCGTGCTCCTGGATGTGGCCCTGGCCTACCACATGCCCAAACCTGGGAAGGCTCTGAATGACATGTACATATCTGGGCTGGTGCTTTTGGTGGGTGGAAGTTTTACAGTGTTAGCGGTTGGAGTTTATTCCGCAGTGGTTTTCCTTATGGAGAGAACAGGCCCGGGACAGAGAAGATGGGAGAGGACAGTGGGAATCTTCACCATTTCAGGCCGAATGCAGGCGAGGAGAGAGACAGCGTCAAGCTTGGCTCGCCTGATTTAACCGCGTGGCTCTATAGGCACTCTTGCCGAGAACATAAAATAAGACACTGAACTTTGCAGTCATAAAAAAGCCTTCAGTGAAACTTTGCACTCATTACACGACAGCACAAATCACACGTGACATTTACAATTACATCCCACGAACAGACTAAAGGTTTCAGGCGTTAAACCTCGGTTGGTTTAGGCACAAACATTCAGCTTTTACATGCTTCACTACAATGGGGAAGTACTGATAAAAAGCACAAAAACAAATTGAACTCAAGTTTGAACATTAACAAATTGATTTGAGGTTAAACATGCTGCTTTTTCTCACGTTGATCGCCTCCAATGTGATTGGAAACTGCGGTTTGCGTCCTTCGCGGCTTTATTTATGTGGGCAGTGGCAAGCATGCCAAGTGGGTGTCCATCTGGGGACGTGTTCAGCTTTTCATGGGATTTAATGTGTGTCGGCCGTGTTGGTTTGCACATCTGTGAATTTACACTACAGCTTCGTTCTGTGTGCAGGCTACACAACGGATGAAATAAAGGACATGAATGTAAATCTGGAGGATTTGATAAACACTTTGATTTTTGTTATGCACTATTCTTACAAAGATTTGCATATTTGGAGCACGCTTTATGCAAAGGGGCTTACATTTAAACAGTACAATGTTTAAAGTCCCCGTGAAACGGAAGTTGCGAACGGTTTTACTTCCGTATTCTGACACATTTCTGAGTGAAACAATTTTGAATTGAGAAAAATAAGTGGGCGTGGCTTGTGTTTTTCACTGCGAATTGATTTGATGCATAAAAACAGCATTTTGAAATGGAATTGGCAGCAGACTGACATTCAAAGGGGAGGAGTTAACAGATGCTCTGCCCAAGCCGTCTAACACACGTCATTTGAGATGAATAGTCATTAGCCTACAGGGAGGAAGTGCATTTTCTGATTCTGAATGATGGTAAGCTATTCACGATAAACACTGTAATATTTTCATCAAAAATAGGAATTGTAATTTTTATTTCAATGGGACTTTAATCAGTGTTTTCCATGGGATTCAAACCCACGGCATTGATGTTTAAAGAAAGATATTTTATTTGTTGCAATAATCTGATTTTTTATTTTCATGTAAATTATTGGTATTTGATTTTGCAGGGTTTATAAAAAACATTGACAAACAGATGGCGATAAACAGATGGCAGGTTGTTGCCAATGTAGTGGAAATCTATTTCAATTTGTACGCATAGTAAACAAACGTTCAGGCTCCAGCGTGACAACTTTCGGAAATGAAGAAGGTGCACAATTATAAAACTGCTCTGGAATACTGAAAGCGTGTGGTTGGGACAGCGTAAGCCTTAAGCCACAGTTAAAATGTATGAACAGCATTGGATGGAAAGAGAAAATATCAATATCAGAGTAACAACTTCATAAACAATGAACTAAACTTCACTATGGTGTGCTTGGGACCACTTGGTTAACAGTAATAGCAGTAAGTTCTGAGAAAAGGTCTTGCATCATTTATTTGCAGATGGCACTTGGTTTGATACTCCCTGTCTAAAGCAATGTAATTAATGCATTTTCAATGTGGCTTAAGTGCCTTAATATTTTATGGAGCCACTGTGGATTGGAGTGGTCTTTCAAAGCTGAAGTGAGATTCTTCGTAGATTTATCTTATACTCATTACAGAGTATTATTTAAAAATAAAAGAGAACAGCATTCAACTGCTGGCAGGGTCTTTGTTCTTTTTTGTGAACAACCATGCAGCCGATTCATCCATCGCCCATCCTGTGAAGACAGAATCAGGTTCTGAAACGGGGGACACAGACGAGGATAGCTTGTGTTTGGCAATGGTTGTTTTATGCATAACAAGCTTGCTATTGTGTGTAACAGCTGCAAAGTCACCATGTAAACAATAGCTGACTTTGTGACCAATTGTCACCCATTTATTGGCCTGTCATGTGTTAAGTGTGATAAGAACAATTCAGAGCTCAAGTCAAGCAAAAATAGCAACGAATACAGTCAGCACTCTTATTTACTGTATGATGGGGTTTTTTCTATGGTTATGGCTCAGGTCTGTCATCATGAAACGTGTATAACAGTATTGAAATATCCAAAGGTAAATCCCATAGAGTGCAATAATGATTACATAACTCTTGCAATAATACAAACTCCCTTTATTTTCTTACAGTGACCTTTCTGTACAGTAATGAGCAAAAAAGTTATCAATAAAAAAGACAAAGAATACATATTTTAGATTTAGCAAAAGGGTGAAATAAATATCAAGATGCCACCATTGACCTTTGGTAAAGAAATGAGGTGATAAAACCGTTTGGACCGGATGGCAGCAAATATAATTAGTTTCCCCCTGCTAAAGCGGCAGACTCTTGCAGACACACACATAAAGTTCATACACTGATAAAACAATTGAGATGTTTACATAATCTGAAAGCTTGAATAGGACAGTTAGATTGTTAGAATAGGACGATATCTGGCTGAGATACAACTGTTTAAAACTCTGGAATCTGAGATTGCAAAAAAATCAAAATATTGAGAAAATGGCCTTTGTAGTTGTTGAATCAGGGGCATTGTGGTAGGCCATCCACTCACAAAAATAAAGTTTTTTTTTATATTTAAGGTAGGAAATGTACAAAATATCTTCATGGAACATGATCTTTACTTAATATCCTAATGATTTCATGATCATTTTGACCCATGCAATGTGTTTTTGTCTTTTACTAAAAATGTTCCCGTGCTACTTAAGACTGGTTTTGTGATCCAGGATCACATTTTATTAAAAGTTTTGTTATTAAAACGTTATTATTAAAAATATATTTCATATGTTTAATATTAAAAAGTATTGATTTGGGGATGGGCATAGTAGTAAATATTATAGCAGTATTGCATCTATTTTAGAGGTCCTTTCTTATAGCTTCTGAAGTCCGTGTTTGTAGGCATATTAGTGGTATTTCGAGTCATACGGAGCCACCGTGGTGAAAATATAGTGTTACAGTGGTGTCCTAACAGTACACCGCCCTATAAATCATTGATTTTGAACACAAGGTATTAATGTCATTGGGCTTGTGTGTACAGTTTTACAGGTTACATCACATTTTGTGTACCATCACCTACAACAGTAAAAACACAACCAGTACCGAAAACGTATCTTGTAACATGAATCCATTTAATTGGTTTGGAAGTCCAAACCGAATAGTTTATAAACATAGCAATAGATATATACATTGATCTGTATTTTAACACACCTACACCAATTCAAATTATGGTTCTGAGCTTTCAGTAGCCCGGTTTCAAAAACCTGATCTCAGACCGAAGACTTGCACATCCACAAGTGCAGATTCTGATGGAGAGGGCAGGTTCAGCCGTCTGTCTGCTGGGTGCAGGGCAGCTGCTGTCTCACAGATGAAACAGGACAGACAAGAGATGAACACACCTGGGCGCTTTCTCACATGTGTCTTTTCTCAATTGGTCCTCAGCTCATAATCTGTCAAGGTTGTTCGAGAAAAGTGAGAAAACTGCAGGTTATAAATGGTGCATGTTTGACCCCTCTGTTGGGATCCATAAATAATTGCTACTAGTGTTGGAGAACAACTACAGTGTACAATAGAAGGCTTCCAACACATTATTTTTTTAGTAGTGTGATAAAAGTTCAGCTGTTTAGTACTAGTGTATCAAGCCATACTGGCCAACTGATAGTGGAATGGAAACACTTTCAGTGTCACAATGTGGTAGATTTACAGTCTAGCGAGTTAAATATCCAATGTGCTGTACTAAATCTTCCCCTCTCTCATATAAGTAGCGTGGCAAGCCTAAATCATTCTACTGAATTGCTTCGTTTGGGAAGTTTATGCAAATGAAACGACATATTAAATGCTTCAGCGTCTTGAGCCGCTACACAGTCCCTGTATGGCATTGTGGGTCTTGTTTTCATTAAAGCTACTGTTCTTTACAATATTTTTACTCGTACCATATTTGAATTGTATTAAATGTTGTTATTCTATTTAATAACAACAGTTCTATCACTTATTCTATCACTTTTTCTATTTCTAAAAAGTGTACCTTTGAATAGTTGGTTGTTTCAACACATGCTTCCCTTAAACTGTATGCTTGGGGGTTTTTATTTTATTGATTTGGGATGTTCGGATAATTGTTGAATTCCACTATGGTGCACGGCTTGATGTCTGCTTTGCATTTCTTATGAATAAGTGAACAGGGTTGAGGGATTAGACGGTCTCTCTCTCCTCTGGTGTCGCTGATGCAAATGGAAAACTGATAGTCTACTTTATCAAACTGTAACTTGTGTATGTGTGTGTGCGTGCGTGTGTGTGTGTGTGTGTGTGTGTGTGTGAATGACAGAAGAGAGAGCAAGGCTCATGTTCACTGAACTTGTACGCAGGGTGAAGGTAAACTTTTTCTGAATGTTATTTGAGTATAAGTGTGCTGCTGTGTGTTCGAGTGTGAGGGAATTTCGGAACACGTCTTACCTCCGCTCTGAGTAATGTAACGCACCCATGGTAGTGCCTCGTATCCGCTCTTCTCAATAATTTTCAAGTATCGCACCTGTGTTTGTATACATTGTAAACATATTTAAAAAAATAACAATTTCATGACAGTTTTTAAAGATATTAATTTTGTTTTTAGTGTACCTGTATTCCAGACACTGTGAAATAAGGGATCTCAAACTTCACTCTGATTGGTGGCTTTGCTTCCATTGTATCGCTTTCCACACTTGGCAATCCAAAATGAGCTCTCATCATGAACTCCTTTCCACCCTTCAACATACAGTACATCAAGATTGTTGTTTTAAAAAGACAAATACTTTTAAGACAACTTCTTGTGATAGGACCAAACTCATATGCTCATCCCTGAACCTTTAAAGGAACAGTTTACCAAAAAATGAAAATTCTGTCTTCATTTATTCACATTCAAGTTGTTCCAATTCTCTATACATTTCTTTGATTGAGATTTGGAAGAACGCTTGTAACCAAACAGTTCTTGGCCACCATTGACTACCAAAGTAGGAAACATTTATTTCTAAATATATTTCTTCTGTTGAACACAAAGAAGATATTTTAAAGAATGTAGTTAAACAACTTTGGACTACCATTGTAACTTTTCCTACTATGGTAGTCAATAGTGGCCAAGAACTGTTAGGTTACAAGCATTCTTCCAAATATCTTTCTCTTTGTTCATCAGAACAAATAAATGTATACAGATTTGAAACAACTTGAGTAAATGACATAATTTTAGTTTTTGCCTGAACTGGCCCTTTAAAATCCCAAGATATCATTTGGAATTGAAAAACCTTTAGACTTTATTTTAGTCTTTCCTCTTAAAGATAAAGATCTGGTTTTGCAAGTACCAAGAGGCAACTTGAATGAACGACATGCTTTTGCTTGTACTACAGTATTTTAGACATGTCATTCATTCTTAGTGCAACAGGAAATGGTGCCATCCTGGCAAATATTTTGCAAAGGTGAGGTCAGAGCTGGTTGTTGTTGTCACAATGGCTTTGTTTGCCAACAACAGAAGTCAAATCTCAAATTACACATGTAGAGCAAACAAGGGAACACAATAAACCAACACAAGCACACTTTCGCCCACATTTGCATGTTTTGTTGAATGCTTTTTCTCTGTAATTGTAAAAGGAGAAAGAAGACATTTACAAGATGTTTCCTGGATGTTTACACAAATCTGTGAAAAATGATTACTTGGCCCCTGGCACTGATGTCTGAATGTTCTCATAATTACAAGAATCAGCTTTCCACTTTAATCTGCAAAATTGCTTTGAATAATCAGTTCTAAATTCGTACATTAGAGAGATTATTACATTTTCTAGTTAATGGGTGTGAAACAGCCTTGAGATTCTTTATTTGCTCTATAAGTGACCACTCAGACATTATTCCATCGCTGAATTAGACAGTTACAGTCACTACTTTCCAGTGAGTAGTAATACAACAGTCCCAGTGTGTATTTAAATTAATGCAAAAACCATGGATTAGCAAATAAGCGGTTCAAAAAATATAACAAATGATCAAAGTAATTAAAAATTATACAAGCAGTTCCGAATCAGAATATAAGATCAAATAACTTGGAGACTTTTTCACCAAACAATGACACATGGACCCTGTTTTCACTCTATATCAAAATGAATATCTGGCAATCTGATCAAACCGCACAGAAATAATTAAGGGTGAGCCAAAATGTTTTGTGATCTCGGATGAAAGCTACATCATTCACATCACATTTTTATCATAAACCCTAGGATCAAAGGACACGTGCGCAAAAACCAACATGAACCTTGACAGATCACGTCTAGAAAGCACAAGGAGGTTTATCTTATACATGTAACTTGACAAAGCCACTCTGAAATTTTTTCATAACATAATATTTAAGCTTTTCTGATTTTCTTTTTGTTCTTTTCCGGCATGTAGTAACACACTTTTGCATATACAGTAGTCTGGGAATTAGAAACCATTCCTTCGTAACACGATTGCAAGTGGTCATGGGAAACGCATTTGCTCTGTCACCAGATGTAAACATCTATCCATCTCGACTTGCAATCGGATCACCACAAACAGATATGAATACCAGGTGTAAACAGGGTTGGAGATCTAAGACATCTTAGCATCACTTACAGGGAAGGATTTAATGTTCCACTCCACAGCATTCTTCTCAGGAACCCATTTAGCCTGACCTGTGGTGGTCTTAAATTTGGGGGAGTCAGCGTCGCTGGGAACGGGCACCAGAATGGACACGTTGTTGGCAGTGGAACGGCTCTTGAATTGACTCCGGGCCTGGACAACAGATGGACGAACTGTAGCACAACTTCACACAGAACACTTTAAGTAATGCCACAGCAAAACTTTTAGAGCTAAACTTTAAAGCAGCTCAAGTTTGGGTACGGCAAGGGCAATAGGACAAACCGTGTTTATGTCAGATTCTGACAATTCTTTGGACACAGCTCAGGTAAACTAAGAGCCATTCGCCAAGCTACAAGCCTGAAAGCTAATTACTGAAAGCAGGGTGTATGCTGGAGGAGGCAGAGCTGGAATCAGTGAAGTGTGTAGATGGAGCGTGAATGAGTGTGTGGATGTGTGGAGCTCTACCTTAACCTTGATCTCTACTCGACTGTGAGAGAACTTCTCTATTACGCTCTCAATCCATATTAGAGGCTTTACCTGTCAGAATAGAGCCATGACAGAGAAAATAATTTAGACATTTTGCTGTTATTTAATCTAGATACTGAAATGTCTTTTTGAAAAGGAATCTCACATGAAATAAATAAAGATGACAATGCATTATTACTGCAAAATTAAAACATTTTTCATCCCAAAAGTATACAACATATCCTATCAGGATGTATTTTAACTGTGTATGTAACTGTGACGTTTCTTATTAGATTCTTATTGTAATCATCGTTTTAAGTTTCACAATAAAGATGAAATTTAAAGGAATAGTTCACCCATAGATACAAAATTCAGTCATTATTTATTCACCCTCATGTGTATATGACTCTTTCTTTTGTGAGAAACAAATGAAGTTATTCTGAGAAATGTCTAGGTGGTTTTGTGTCAACGTGGGCCCATGTTCATTCAATAGGGGCCATTCTTCAAAATATCTTCTTTTGTGTCAAGCACAAAATTCCCCCAAAAAATTGGAATGACATGAGGATGAGTAAATGTTGAAAGAATATTCATTAGTGGGTGACCTCTCCCTTTAATACAATGCTTTTTTATTTACAAGTCAGTACTACAAATAATGATGTAATAAAAATACTTTTTCACATTACAGTAAGGAAAGGAGGTGGGCATGCTGACCGTGGTGTTAAGCCTGTAAGACATGAGTTCACTTTCTCCATCGGGTGGGATAAAAGAAATAGTCCGGTCGTTCTCGAAACGTGACAGACGCACACACTGATGAAACTTCACATCTTCCAGCTCCACAGATTTATTCTTTTCTCCTAAGAGAAACCAGAGAAATAGACGTCCAGAGACATAGTGGGTGAATTTGAATATAAGAAAAGTGGTCACTGATGATTATTGTGTGTATAAAGCTGTAAATCAAGCTGATAAGCACACACACGAACGCCTACATACACTCACAAAGCTTTCTAATGCCTTTCCTGGAAATTGCAAACAAGAGCATTTTTCTGCACAGGTAGCCGTGGAGGTAGTTTATTTGTTTGACCTCAGCAAAGAGGAAGGCGGTGACTACAGAGGAGTTTCTTAATGATTCAGGGCCTCTGAGCCCCAAAACTCACTAATACCCCAGAGCTGTGGGATTTCAGCAGACCGCTCAGAGCAGGAGCTTGTGAACCGCGAGAGAATGAGTGCGTGTGACTCTCTTATATTTATGAATATATTCCGCTCGATGTAGGAGTGACATTTACAGTGGAACATCAAAGAGCTCTCAGAGGTATTAGCGAGAACACAGAGGTCAAATCTGAAGATCTAGAGCTCGCTGTCCTCTGCTGCAGCGAAGGCCTGCTGGGAGCCTACTGATGACATCAACCACAGTGACTAAAGGTCGGGGAGGGGTTAGAATAGTCTCTCATAGCTCTCTGATTGGCTCCCCTGGGTCCACAGGCAAAGCGTTCTGGGAAAGTGATTGGCACTTAGAACTACAGGTAGCTTTTGCCTATACACATCTTTTGACCTGTCCGCAGTTTGAGAGCAGTTTTATAGTTTGGTTTAAAGTTTTATATTATGTTACTATAATTATATATAATATAGAACTGTTTTTGCAATACATGTGGAAACATGAACATAAATGGGATCCAAAGGAGACCATGCAAGCAAAGAAACATTATACATAAAACACAACAAATACTTCTATTTATTTACTTTTTAAATAAAAAAAATGTGAAATGATCATGTTAACTAACTACTTATGTTAACTAATAGACACATATTCTTAATTATTCATAATTAAAATTCTTCTTTAAATCTTTATTCTGTTATATGATTTTAATGAAATTAAATTGTTTAATTTGTGATCATATCTACACGTGATCACCTTAACATTATTTTATAAGACCCTTTTAATGTTTGGTCTATCTTTATAAACAAAGTAAACACCTTTTCATTGCCTTTGCAAATTTGAGCCTGGAGAGGTCAGTGTTTCTCTGTTTTCTAATTTTATTCCACTGACAAGACAAAATATAAAAAAATATTATACTGACATTAGGTTATAAATCAACCTATGCAAGACCAGAACAGCACCTTCTAGCCCGTTTACGAAAGTTAATTTGCAAAATGCAACTTCATAGTCGGAAGTGAGACTGGAAGTGACAGGTCTATTTTACTTCCCCTGACACCATATCTGATTGAGCGGTTTCTTGCTGATGTAAAACCAATCCGTTGGTATGGTCAACAAGCTTATATTACATACTTATAAACCCAGTAATGTATATTTATCCATAAAAAAAATTGGGTGGCATAACAAATTAGATGTTCAGTTGGGTCACATTTTGATTAATATCATATTTTATATTCCATTTCAATTGACAATCATTGCAATATTGCAGTTAATTTGATATTGTCTTGCTGTTGTACAGCGAAACAGTTTCATTCACATTGCAGAATGCATAATGAGTTTGGTCTACAATGAGACAGACTGACCCCTGCTGGGTTACGCCTGGGGTGTAGATTACAAGCAGAGAATCAGAGGAATGAAATCCACCTAACAAGTGCAAATGACATGCTTCCTAAAAAAACAGGATACAATAACCGCTTGCCACAATTAAAAAACATAGCCAAGGTCAGTTTTAAGAAAGTTTATTAAAATATGTGTGTACTCACTGCCAGTGATCTGAAAGAGAACTTTGTCATTTAGTCCCAGCCTCAGCTCAGGCATGCCTGATAGAAGGGTTTTGAGTTTGATGCTGCCCAAAATCTCGCTCCGCAGAATGCTGCCTGTAGCACTGACCTGCAGGGGACACAAAAATGGGGATTTTTTTTTTAAGCAGGACTAAAGGTGACACGGTACAAATTTGCATCACCGCCATTACTGCCGCCACAAATGTATTTCGCTCTGCAAGGCAAAAGAGTAACCGAGTGATTTGTGTAATAATTCTCTTGCAGAGAGGGGGTTGAGATACTGCGGTAGCTAAAGATACGACAGGGTAATATATTAACGTAAAATATTTAAACTGTACCAGCTGAAGCTTCAGAAGGTAGACAAAAAAGGGTCTTCAAAGTCCATAATAAGTGAATATCTCTCGAATACAAGAGGCAGCAAAAGCCTGAGCGAGAAATCTGCATGGATGAATAGCAATGCTGCATTAGAAAGCAATGAGACATGGTTTAGCTCTTAATCGGGAGAGTGGTGTCACACAGAGCTACTGTCTTCAAACGTCTAGATTCTGACCCCGAGGAGCACTAATGAATCCATCAAAAGCCAGTCCGGTCGGAGGGTCGTGGGGGATGCTGAGAGTTAAGAATCTGAATAGAAAGGCAACAAGAACTTGGGGGCAGCTGTTTCCTACTTCTCTCAATCTAAGGAAGTCTGGAGATCTGGCACTTAACCCTGAGGAACATGAGGGAGGTTGAGGTGAGGTCAAATAGGATGATGGTGGGATAGCATGGGCTGTTTGATGTCATGACTCTAAAACTAAAAAACAAATCTTTAATAAAGAAATAAAATTGTAGATTAGCTTAAAAACTTAAAAGGATAGTTCACCCAAAAATGAAACTTCTGTCATCATTTACTCGACCTCAAGTTGTTCCAAACCTGTATAAATTACGTTGTTCTGCTTAACACAAAGGAAGATATTTGGAAGAATGTCAGCAATTTTCAGTTGTGGGACATCATTGACAATCATAGTAGAAAAAATTTAAATGGTCAGTCAAAGGTTCCCCAGAACTGGTTGCATTCCTAAATTCTTCAAAATATCTATACAATTTTAAAATATAAAATAGAATTATGTCCCAGAACTGAAAATTGCTAACATTCTTCCAAATATCTTCCTCTGTATTTAGCAGAAAGATATTTATACAGGTTTGGAACAACTTGAGGGTGAGTAAATGATGAAAGAATTTTCATTTTTGGGTAAACTATCACTTTAAGCTTATGTAGAAAGAACATTGTGAGTATGTAAATGTGATTATGCTCATAACCAGAGTAAGACATCTAGGAAACATTAAACAGAATTTTACACGCATGCACTGTTTACACTGTTATCACACATCGACCATTTTGACCAAAGTGTCACTTTCACACACAATCGAAGCCATGGTGGTCAAAAGCTGTATTCTGATAACACAGCTCATTTTATTAAAGCTGCAATCCGTAACGTTTGCTTCTATATCACCATCTCTGACTGAGATATAACATTGCAGATAACTTTATGCACTTATTATACCTTTACGTTGGTTGAAGTAAAATTATGTCAAAGTTAACTGACGTTTCAAATAAAAATAGACCCGAAGGGTCAATGGGCCATTCAAAATGGAGCTGGAAACATCTTGATTTTTTTTTTTTCAGAAAATCTTTAAGTATGCAAATTTCTAGTAATTGTGCAGTTAATATTCATAAAGTAATTTCAGAAAGATATGGAATATTCTTTCTCTCCCCAAATTTTTCACTACCGAAACACAATATTATATAATTTAATAAGAGGGATTATATTTACATAAAGTTCAATCATTTCAAAATAAAATATTACATTTTGAACATCATTTTTGAAACATCAAAAATATATTTTTTAAAAGCAACAATGGAAAAACTGCAAAAATAAATTTAATATAATTTTCTTAAGTTTAAATTTAGGGGTTTGGGTTCGGGACACCCATCTCCCAATTGATTTTATATATATTAAGCTTACTGGTATTATAAATATTATTGTGTGTTTCAATAGATAATAGAAGGATTTTAAACAACTAAGATTTGAAAACTTGAATGCTTTTAAGTGTGTTTTTTTTTGATGTGGGACAGCAGTTTGCACAAATTCTGTAGAATGGACCATATACAGCATCATGATTATTAGCTTATAATTAATTCAAAATTAGAGAAAGGAGACACTGCTTTTGTTATTAAGTACTTGATGAATAATGATACAATAATAAAAAGTTACGGATAACATCTTTAACCGGTTATTTTTTACATTATGAGTGTGATTAAATAGTGAATCAGATTAATAGAAAATTGCTTACTATTGAGAGAAATCAGCCACTGTATATCACTATAAACCACAATAAAACCATCCATATCCTTAAATTAAAGGTTGATAAAAATGCTATTAAAGCCCCAGATCTAAGTATAATTCTAAACCACACCCAATTTTTAATTGGTTGATAGACCAGTTGTTCCAGGACCAACAAGGCTATGGATGCCAGCCAGAACATGTCTTTCTGGCAAAATCATGCTCAACCTACATCTAGCATATTTAAATATATATTTTAATAGCTCACCAGTAAATTGACAGACTCAATAACATCCATAAAGACTTCATTTTTCCGGTATTTGACGCCCTCTGACCTCCACGACACAGCATTGGTAACTGTAGCTGGGGGACGTGGAGCACCCACGTCCAGCTTATGCCCTTGCTGCGTTATGTACCTGGTGTGGAAATAAAAAGAAGTATTCAGGCCAAAGTAACATCGATCACCAACAAAACCCATCAATTAGCATTAGTGTGCAGACTAACGATTGTATTAGCCTATCGATGAACTTTGCATCAATATTTGCCATGGTGACATTCTGCTATCTGATGTGTCACAGACTCACCTTTTCAGATCTAATTAGATTTAATTAAAATGAGTCGGTGAAGCAAGTAACTTCAGATGCTATGTAAACAGAGCTCTGGTGTTAGAATGCTGAGAAAACAGAGACTTATGGGAAAAACATGGGTGCCCCTAGTGACAGACAGGCTTACAAACACCTGATCTTGTTTTTTTCTTTTTTGTATTTCCATCACTAATGTTCCAGTATGTAATGTTTAGCAACAAACCCCAAAAGAAAATTATCATAATAAAATGATAACGAAAGTACACATCAAATGTCCCCACAATTATGCTAAAAGTATTAATCATGTATAGTCGTCCTACAGCAAGGTTTTACAGCAAAAATTGTCCCCAATTTAAAAGGAACCACATATAAACTGAAACTAAATATAAATACGTATTTGAAAGTGTAAAGATGCAAAAAGGTTTATGCAAGGATTTGGTTTGGGGCAGGGTGAGGAAAAGTCCACACAATGTATAAAAACAAACATGTGTTTGTGTTTCCCAAGTGTCTCCAGCTGATAGAATTATGTGTTGCTGACAGTAAATGCTTGCAGCTACATAAAGTTATCTGAGTCTGATAAGCAATCATAAAGTTGACAGATATTTTATGAACTGAGAATTATGAGTATGTAATCCACAACATCTACCGGCCCCAAGACCCCAAGAGTTTGATGAGATAAGTAAGCCATAACAACTACAACTAGCAGATCTCTAAAGAACATTACATTGGTGTATTTCTCTGATCTCCTTAATAATTATGTCACCTTTCTTTCTTCTGCAGAACCCAAGAGAATACTAACACTAAACCAGATTATTAAAATCGGTTATTAATTCTTTAAAATATCTTATTTTGTGCCATACAGGTTTAATATGACAAAGGGGTGAGTAAATGATTACAAAAAAAAAACAATTGGTGAACTATCCCTTTAATTACAGTTAATTCCAGTAATTCTTTAGAAATTAGAAGATCAACAATCTAATTGTTAAATGTCAGTCATCAAGTTCTACAAGAAAAGCTACAGCTGATCTGTCTCTTCTCCACTAGTCTGATGATCTCTCTGTGTACTATATAAGGAATGAATATTTATATCTGGTGAAACTGTGCGCTGAGCACAGAGCATGTACAGTCCGTGACTTATGAATAGTGAATGTCCCCCCCTTACAGTCACTACATAAATAGTGTTCTCTGAAAGCACTTACTCCAGTAAGATCTTGCTGTCAGTGGTCTGTGGGAAGCCAAAGTCCATGACTTCATCCATCAGCTCATACACCGTCACAAAATTGTCCCGAATACTCTCTTCTTCCATCGATTTGAAGTATTCTGTGAACACCTGCAAACAAACAGTCGATACAAAATGATTGTATATATCGCTTTCCTGTGGCTCAGTGGTTAGATCATGGCACTAGCAATGCCAAGGTCACAGGTTAGTTCCCAGGGGATTGCACATAGTCAGAAACAAAATGTATAATACAATGCAATGTAAGTCGCGTTGGATAAAAGCGTCTGCCAAATGCATAAATGTAAATATATAAATCATTAATAATACAGTAATGTCTGGTCATCTAATTTGATTGGACAAGAGTGCTGATATTCCAACAGCCCAAGCCAATTTTACTTCTATCCCGATCTTTATACACGAGTAATCCAGACGTGGACACATCTGAACGTGGAATCAGCAAAGGGAGATACTGAACGGTAGATTTTTGGGCCACTGCTTAGTTATTCCTTACTTATTTTCCATTAAACCGTCGTGTAAATTCAATAAATGTGTAAATTCAACACCCACACATGCTATTAAGATCTTACATCATAAGGCTATAACACGCACTTGCAAATGCATGTATTACAAGTATCTTTCATCTGTTTACTGAGCCTACAAGGTGTCGTGCTGTGCAAGGTGTTGTCACTTGATAGATATGAAACACACTTACCTCCACTATTTTGTACAGGAAGGAGTACACAAGGGCAGCATTAGTATTCTTCTTCGTAATGGCAACCACTGAGTAACATCTGTTAAGGGGCAAACGTGCTGCTCATTTGCAGTGTCATTAGGACAGTGTCCTAAATATTCATGAAAGAAGTGGAGGTTTACATCTTTAACTTGAGATCAAAGCTGATGGAGGATACGGTACAGGTTGCTGTGCTTGATCCAGAGAAAGTGGGTGGAGCCATGAATCATCACAGGCGACAAATCAGCATCATCTTCACTCTTCATCATTATGGGCATGAAGTTGTCAATCACATTTATGTCAATGTTGCCCATGTAGTTCCGACATACGAGCACCTTGGCGAAGGAAACACAGTTGAAAGCTTCAAAACTGTCCATAATTTCTACATTTAGGCCAACTTTACACTGACAAAACAAGTAACAAACCATCTTATGTCTAACATGACCTTTCTATAGCAATATGCAGTAAAATGATAAAGGGATTATATGGTGTGTATCGCAGCAACACTAAAACTGCTCTTTGTACTAAATCATTTATTTTAATTTCCCTAAAATACACAGGAACAGGAAACATAACTTACAGACAGAAATGCATTTCCTGGTTTAAGTAGCCTACTAGAACTTATATTGCAGTAAATTTTGGTTGTGCTGAGCAGATAAGATACAAGATATTTTTGTGCATGAAGTAAAAATATGTATTCTTCAGGGCTATAAAATATGACCAACAAAAGCTTAAACAATTGAAGATAACCTTGGCTTAGCTCTGTGATAAAAGAGTTACTTACATATTTCTCAAAGTTGTTTTGGCGACTATCAGACAGGCTGTTGATAAAATATGTGCCTTATGGCATCAAAGTATGATTGACAATCAATACAATAATCCCTCCAATATATTCAATCAAATATTTAACATCTAGGGCGCATTTGTTTCATTGGTGTGTAAGAAACTAACTCTAATATCAAAAGCAGTCAAGGTGTAGTAGGGTCAAACCTAAAAGATCAATGAATGAATGTCTTTTAAGGCGGATGATACTGAGATTTTCCTTCAGATGGAAATATTGGATTGCTCTAGGGCACACACAAGAACGCTTTCATCAGCAGCGTTGAAATCCAGGGGTGTATTTGAGGGTAATCCATTCCACTGAGTCCCGGGGCTCTGTTTTCATTGAAACACTTCCATCCACCCACATCAACCCCACTTTCAACATTCTTCACCAAAGCTAGTGTCTTCTGTGTCTCAATTTAAGCTCATAAAGCTTAATCGAAATGTGTGAGAAAATGTGTATTTATCGTTTGAACAACTGGACAGATTGACTTTACATAGAAGAACTATCTCCTGATTTATTATTATTGCGCATTCCGTTCCAGTTCCTTTGATAGGATCATTAATAATACCATGAATTTAAAAAAGTCTTGATCACTTAAAAAGGTACGCCGGTGGTACCATGGTACAATTTCAGATGATATCATCATGGTAGCACATATATTATGAATTACTACTATGAAAGAAATACAGTATGTATGTGATATCACAAAGCACTGTAAGAAATACCGTAGTACCACCATGGTAGATGTCCAAAGAAAAATATTTAACAGTGTCAAAAAAGGTTGCCATTTTCGGTGCTTTTATTTAGGCTACTAGAGGAACTTTCTAATGCCCTTGGAAAATACCTCTGTGATTATTTTAAGAACATTGGATAATATATAGCTATAAAGTACACTATATAAAGATACTTCAATGAAGGAGGGATTGCAATAGTGTATCAACTCAATGACCAAAACTACAGACTATGGAGAAAAGTTATCACGTGTTATTTACCTTCTAAATTAGTTTTTTAAGCTCCGGTACTTGTTCAGGCTTCATATAAAGTGACACTGTCCTGAGATTATAGGAAGAATATGACCTTTATTCATCCTCTGACAGGTGCACTGCACACGCTCCTCTTACCTTGCCTTTCAGGTCCAGGATGAAGATCGCGGACGCTGCCATCCTGATCGAAGCTGTAGTGTGTAATGAAGCAACTGACAGATGTCGAAGTTTTCTGCTTTGAATAAAGTTTAATCAAGTAAAATGAAGGAAGATCTCTGTCCCATCTCGTACACGCGCGTCTTCCGGGTTTTGAGATGTCTAACCGGTCCTGCGGCTTTCGGTGCCTGTTGCTGTGGTTGCTCACTCACTATATCTACGTTACACTGCTAGCGACGCGAACGCTGCCATTACGCCAACCGCGCAGACTGCACAGATCTATCGGCATATGACATCAGAGTATCGCGAGAGCACTCGAACACAACATTAACCCCTGTGTGTGGCAAGTTTATGGCAACTTTTATTCCTGTAAGAGACTCGGAACTTTTACAGATGCCCTCTTGATAAAGGCAAATGCTGATTTATACAACGTAAATAGCGGACCCACCCTGTATATTTTGTTTAGGTTAATGTTCATATTATGCGTTTTATTAAAATAACAATACACGTTTATTTAATAAACAATCGCTTTTTCATTTATCACTAGTATAAGCATAAGTATAGCTTTCCTGTAGCTCAGTGGTAAGAGCATGGCGTACGCCAGCGTCGTGGGTTCGATCCCAGGGGATTGCACATACTTAGAAACAAATATATAGGATACTGCAATGTAAGTCGCTTTGGATAAAAGCGTCTGCCAAATGCATAAATGTAAACAAGTGAAATATAGCACATGTGACAACGGCGACGCCCTGTGGTCAAAAGTGAGTAACAACTTTTTATTTGATCAAACGTTTTATTTAGAAATGGAGTGAAGCGCACAAAATACATTACAGTATGTGCTGTAGATGGTTGACAATGCAATTAGTACACAACCGATTTAAGTCAATAACATTTTAACCTCTTTTACAAACAAATAAACAACGATCAGTAACATTTAAGAATAAGTTTCATCAGTACATTGGATAGTACCCTCATGTCATTCAAAACCTGTTACGTTTACAAAAAATACGTTTGTGTCCATATACAGTGGAAGTCAGTGGGGTCCAGTGTTGTTTGGTTACATTCTTCAGAATATCTTATTTTGTGTTTTGCAAGTCATACTGGTTTTGAATGACACGAAGGTGAATAAACAATAGAAGAATTGCTGTTTTTGGGCGAACTATCCCTTTAACAAACATCATTAAGCTTTCTGTAAAGTCACTAAACCTTTAGTTAGTCATTTGTTTTAGAAATAAGTGGCCCAAAAGAAAATAAACTACACTTACAAATCATTTAATTTTTTTATAAATAAAATTGTAGGCCAAATTGCATCTGTAAACATATGAGCATAGACAAATTTCAGTAAAACATGTTTTTGTTGCCTTTTTTACTTGTATCACATGTGTGCCTGTAGCTCAGCACTATTTAAGTTTTTAGGGCCGCTGTACATTCCAATGGCCATTATTTACCGATATGATCATTATTTGTTTGTTAATGCAAACTTAATTAACATTTAAGTTTTAATTAAGTGTTTAATGACATTATTGAATCTAACCAATAGTGAATTCAATCTCCTCCTCCTCATCGTCGTCGTCGTCATCATCATCATGGTCATTAAGTTCTGCTGCTCTTGCAGCTCTCTGACTCTCGCTTGCTTGAATATAGTTATCTTCTATAAACCCATCATCATCCTCTTCAATGTCATCAGTAGACACAGTCGCACGGGTCCCTGGACCACCATGACTCGAGAAGCCCACCTCAAGGTTTCCAGGGTCACACTGACTTGTCGCATCTGCTTCGCTGAGTCTGGAGTGTCTGTAGCTTGCCAGATACTTGTGCACAAGCTTACATTTGGCTGTCAAAGCAATTAAAACGGAGATGGAGATGGCAGACACCAGGATAGCCACAAGGACCTTCCATGAACTGTATGAGGAGCTTTTTGAACCATCATCTGTCCTATTGCCTGAAAAACATAGTTTTAGTCTATTTTGCAGGAATGTAAATGATTAACTATACAGCAAAATGGCCAGTGTTAAATCAACACTGCTCCGAATACATATGGTCCCACTCCACAGAGTGTTAAAGCAACACTGTTGTAGTGTTGAAGATAATGAGGCAGTTAAGTGATTAATTAAAAGCTGATTAGGTATTAATGATGAACATCTGCTGTTAACAAACGCAATCATTGAAGGAATGAGAAACACAAGAACTACAACTGACATCCAATCATAACAGTAGATGAAATCAAGATAAAAAAGAAGATAAAAGAAGACGATAGATCTCTCAAGATCTGAGTAAACAATAAACATGATTAACAGCTTAACTTACTAACCAAAGGTGTTGATTTTGAAGTTTTATTGGTCCAAATATGATGTCACCATTATGGTGGTCAGTTTTTGCTTTAGCTGGGCTCTTGATCCTTAACTACATTATATCTCTCCTCTGCAGCAATATAGATATATATTATTGTGAAGCAGTAGCTATTGTTTCCTAAGCAATGGCTGGGTCATTGTGGCTTGTTCTAATTGCATTTAAAGTCACTATGTACATCTCTGTATATTGTTGATAACATTGTAAAACTAAACATGAGAACATAATTTATCATGCAAATTTAAAACTGATCTATTGTTTTATTTGGACGCACACAGACATCAAGAATCAGCGCATGAATCTCAACAATGGTGACAATAAACAGACTCCCAGCATGCACTGCGTCATGTATAAATGATCACCACTGTTGAGGACTGTAGGAGAGGTGTTGATGTCTTTTCTTCTGCAGTAGTAGTTTTTCATTTCCTGTACTGTCCATTGTCAAATAGAAATTTGTCTTTATATATGTTTCTAATGCCTGTATCTTTTTCAGTAACTCAAAGAAAATATTGATGTTCATTCTAAAAGTTTGAAAGAACTGTCTTGTTGAGTGCATTTTTTTGCACAGGTGTTTATCATGCAACACTTCTACATTTGATTTAAATAATGTCTTAAAAGGTAAATGTGCTAAGAGCCCAACTAAAGCAAACATTGACCACCATAATGGTGACAGCCTTTTTTGACCAATGAAACATCGATTTTAATTCTGAATAATAACTTCTGTGGACATCTGACAGAAATAATCTGGTTAGTAGTAAATTCAGCTGGTAATGCTGTTTGTAGAATTGTTTAATCAGATCTTGAGAGATTTAATGTCTTCTTCATCTTCAGTTGATTTCTTCTAATGTTGTGATTGGATGTCAGTTGTAGTTCTTGTGTTTCTCATTCCTTCAGTGATTATCCTTGTTAACAGCAGCTGTTTGTCTTTAATGCTTAATCAGCTCTTTATGAATCACTTAATTGCCTCATTATCTTTAATACTACGTCAGTGTTACTTTAACACTCTGTGGAGGGGGACCATATGTACTCTGAGCAGTGTTGATTTGGTCACTGGCTGTGATTATATAATAAAACACATAAAAATTTACATTAGCTTCTAAATAATTGTGTGTGTGTGTTAAAACCCTGACCATTTTGATGGTCTTTTACAGTAGGATTTGGAAGGGTATTTTGGTTGTCCTCCCGTAGTTTACGCAGGAAGATTCCACGGTTAACGTTCTTGGAATATCCTGTATCAGTGAGAAAAAAAGGTTATATTAAAGTTACAATGTATTCTTTTTTTATAGCCGAGTTTAAAGTCCGAACTGGTTTTCTTGTTTTATTTGATTTGCACTACTATGGAGAATAGGCTCATACAAATTAAAATGCAAAAGAGGGACAAGAGTTTTTCATGCCGTTATTGTAGTCATGGTGATCCATGCCCTCTGTTTTTCTCATCTCTTGAGCTGCGGTTAACAGGGGGCCTTGCAACTGATTGTTCCCCAGGAAGAGCGTCTGTAAACTGGGGAGTCTAATCAGAGCGCTTGTCTCCACTTCTGTCAGCTCACACCTACTTAGGTCCAGGATTTTGAGAAAAGGGAGGCTGAAAAGATGGTCTTTAAACAGTAGGGGGAGATAGTTGCCTGATAGATTCAGTGTGATCAGCTGGCTGAAGAGGTTTAACTGCTTGAAGGAGTCTGTATGGGTTAGGTCTAAGACATTGTCAGAAAGATCCAACTTAGTCACATTCCTCCAGATGTGCTCATGTGGTACTGATGTGAGCCTTTTCTTACTGCAGTCAAATGCAACCTGAAGAAAGTGCAAAGATTCATATGACTGGGTTATAAAGCAAGCAGACACACTAATATTAGAACATCCCCCCAGAGAAAAAAAAGATGTCTTAATGCCATGCAATGTCAACCTTCACTCTTAAAAATAAAGGTGCTTCAATGCCAAACCTTTTTGTCTAAATGGTTCCATAAAGAACCTTATAATAAATAACCTTATGTAAAAAGGTACGAACGAGAGGGTTCTTTAAAGAACCTTTAACTGAATGGTTCTTTGTGGAACCAAAAATGGTTCTTCTATGGCATTGCTGTAAAGAACCTTGTAAGCACCTTTATTTTTAAGAGTGCTGACATGAAAAAATCTAGTTTTTACCAAAAGTTTTACCATACTGAGAGGTCAAATGTCAGTATTTGATGGTTTAATTACCCATGTGAGGTCTCTCTTCAAGTTTTCAAGCACATTTTTAAAGCATACTGTTCCATAGTCGTGCAAGTAAATTGTCACATCCATAACGGTTTATATTCTTCACAAATGGCAACATGAAATGAAAATAAAATGACTACACGGTATTTTAGTCCACATAAGACATTCATGAATTTCTCCATATTTCTAAAAGAGAAAGCAGTATAGACTTAAGTCTGTTTAGTGTAAAAAAAAATATGTTTTTAATGTATTTTTTGTAACACAATGTAATCAAATTCATTAAGTAATATTAAAGAATTCAAAAATAATATCACCTGAAGCTTATTCATTTACTTAACCAGCAAAACATTGTTTAGTGCATTATATACACAAAATATGTTTTTTCCGCTAATTTATTTCAGAATTTAAAAAGATTTAAAAAATTTAAAAGGCTAATCCTTGGTGGTTTTAATCATGAGATAAACTTGAAACCACTAACAGACGGGGATAAACCTCTTTCACCAAAAACAGGAAGCAAGGGTCTACAAACAGGATACTCCTGATGTAGCCCCACTTACTCTGACTCAGGGAACAAAAGAGTGCATGTTGTTTTTACTCACCGTCTCTCTGTCGACGGTACACATGCCTTCAGTCTGGAGTGTAAGGCATGATCCCGAGACCCAAAAACACAGCAGCACACACAGTGTGTGTGCAGCAAACCCCATGTTTCCCCCGGTTCCTGCAGGAATCACAATACAGCAGCCATATTAACGTTCCAACCTAAAAGTTCTGTCGGGAAAAGTAATAGTTGCCACTTCATCTAGTATATTGTTCAATAAAAAAAATTAACAAACATGACAATAAAAAACATCAGCCTTTATACTGTTACTCATAAGTGTAGGTGTGTGAGATGAGTACTATTGCAACAAGGCTTGGGAATGATTCTGCATTTCAAAACTTTCTCAAATGACCATCAAAACACCCTTGAAAAATAAACTTTGACTGTGGTTAATCATTGCACATTTTTTTAGATTACAAGGTCAGTCCTAATAATAAGGGTCGGTATTATTAACTTGGCAGTATGTTGTGAGGATGAGGATTTTTGTACTATTACATCTTCTTTAGACTTCCACGGGGCTACAATGATTTTTATAGGGCGCCTTTCATTCCCTGCTCTTCTGCTCTTCCTTTCAGCACTGCTGGTGTAAACACTCCTCATGGGCTCCTTTCATCTCTTCCTGTTTTCATACAGCCCAGTCAAACCATACTTGAAAGTATCTGAATGTACATACTGTACTGTTTAAGAACAATATGGATTACCATTAGTATTTATTAGTTGTTCTATCCATACAGCATAAAGCAGAGGCTGATTCATTATGTGTCTTCAATCCTCCCTAAGAAATTTTTATAGTTTGCAGGAAAAGTTTTTAGATGAAAAAGATACGAATTTGTCTGTCACATAATGCAAAAATCTGTTTATTTATTTACTGAGTCAGCTAGACCTTTTGGGAGCAGCAAGACAACATCTGGATCCAAAAACATTCAGATGACACACATCTCATATCTTCAGTTATTCAGTCTTTTCTGTACCAGCCTTCTTAATCTCAGATTCATCTCACTTTATCTCTTTATTGTATAAACAAACAGAAATATGCTTTCCCAGACCTCACTGCCTTTTTGCAAGCACACTGCAGAAAAATATCACAAAAAGGAGTCCTTCAAGTGACCGTCAAGATCTAGTATAGGCTACACTACAAGCACACCCTTCCCCCATTTACTCTTGTTTAGCACTCAGTTTGTTACTTATTACACTGACAAGGACTTTGTATTGTTGTTGCTTATTGAAAAGTTATAATGTTTAGAGCCACAACAGCTTTGAGTTTACCAACATGTAAAAGTGTAAATTTAAAGAAACTATCCCAGATTCCCAGAAAATGAGAGAGAAATGAAACCACCTGGCTTAAATATTCATATTTCATATGTGTAAGCACTGTTGTTCTGAATCAGCATCATTACAGCGATTACTATTATTATACAATAGATTTAGTCCTACCTTTTCAAATCGTCCTGTGATAAGTTAGACCAATTGGTAAATTCAGGTGTATTCGTCAGCTTATCAAGTATGCTACCAAGTTGTCTTGGTTTGTATGATAGTCCACCTAGCTTGTCGTGGTTGACAACAGATTGTCAAAAAGTATGAGGGTTCAACAGTTTGAATGTTTGCTCAATAAACAGCAAACTAGAAGTATTGTCCTCATGTTCATGTTAGAAAGGATTTGTGCTATTGAGGGCTTTGATAGCCTGCTGTCATATATGTTGCAAATACACCAAATATATACATCCATAGAGATAAATGTTGTCAGCAGTATATAGTCAAAAAGCACAGGTGACTTACCTGAGATTCGGCTTGTCCAGTTTTTAAAAAGAAATCCTTAAAAATAATAGATGTTCATTTCAGACGTCACATTTTATCATTTCTGTTAGCCTTTTCCTGCATTGAAGAAATAAGAGGTAGGTTGTTCAAAGGTTGTAGAAGGTGTGTCATTGCAGATAGTTAATTGTTAACTGAATGTCTAAATGCCTCTTCTTTTTCTCCTCAATTGACATGAGTTTTTATACTTTCAACACAAATAAAATCTCTTCGTTTTTGAGGCGATTTAATTGATACGTGTGATATACAGCAAGGTGTGTACATTTGCATTGAATGGATCTGTATTACATAAAATCATCGTTTTTATAGTTTTGCCATATGCACATGTGTAACAGCTCTGATTTATATATATAATTACATTTATACATATAATTACATATAATCTCATTAAATAAATAAGAAAAAATGCATTGTCATTTTAAAATGAATATATGGGTTATATTGCAGTGACTTCAGTGGCCTCTACAGCTTTCTGCCCTTGTTAGCCAGTTTAGGACAAGCGGGCCTCAACAACAATAGGATCATTTCCTATATGCATCACAAACTGTGGGTTCCGAATGTCTCCACCAGATAACCTTGTGAGCACATTTCTTTTAGTCCCTATGAGGAAAATAGCTTAAAACTAAATTATGTTTATTCGAAAATGTAAAAATGCACAAAGGTTTATGTGAGAGTTTGGTTTAGGTGAAGGGTGGGGGAATAGAATATTTAGTATAAGCATCATAAAACATGAAAAAACACCCTGTGTGGGAGTGCGCGCCGCATGCGTGTGTTTGTGCGTGTGAAAACACCGATACATACATGGATACATACATTTTGCAGACATTGCAAATTGTAAAAACTGCTTCCACAGCTTAGAGAAACAGCTTAATGCAAAATGCGAATGAATGAAATGATTGCCCAAAATATTACAAGTACCCTTATTTAGGAACAATAGAAATCAACGGTGGGTCTCCATTATGTTATGAAACACGTGTGTATGCGTGTGTGAAAGGAACACATGAAGTGGCCGGACTAACTGTTGGTTACAGACAAGCAGCAGCGAGTGTGCAAGGAAAGAAGAAGAATGGAACGATAAAGAGAATGAGAGCACTTTGGGTACAGATGTGGTGGCTTCTCCCCATTTACAGGAAAAAACAACCTGAGCTTCACAACAATGGGCAGTTTGTCTTAAAGGAGACATAGATGAACTGGTCAAGGTGTCTGTGTTTGGCCCTTAAGCAGCTGTTATTGCTATTTGCATGGGAGCAACAGTCAGCGGTTCCGGCATGCTCCCATGTCATGGGTTTGATTCCCAGGGAGCACAAGTAAAAACAAAATATAAAGTTTAAAGTCTCTCCCAAATGTGCTAATATAATCACTGTACTGTGTGTAATCTGTATATAAACGACTCACTGCAACTCTCCGCCTACCTTTCGAACACTACAGTGGGTGACACAGGACTAAGATGCTGTCACATTTTTGCTTGTGAAAACGTACAGTATTTACGAAACGTGCTCTGTAGAGCAGTTTGTCCATATAGGGCTGGTGTAGAAACAACATGGCGAATTCCATGTAAGGGGACCCGTGCTGTATGTAGATAGAAATAGCTCCTTCTAAGGTAATAAACACATATCGCTTCATTATGTAAGGTCTTTACACACCTCTGAAGACATAGTAATGTATATTATATTGCGTTTCTGACAATAGATACTCCAAAAAATCACAACGGACTTTTAAACATGAATATTCATTGTCTCAACTACATGTTGAATTTAGTATTCTTTGCTTCTTATTTAAAAAAAGCAACGTCTTTTATGTTAGTTAACCATATGTCGCTCAAGCTGTTTGATATAATGACCTGGATGATCTCTTTTCCCAGACCTATTGTTTAACAGCAAACCCGTGCATCTGATTACTTAAGCGGTGCAGACTCTCAGACTGCTTTTGTGCGTCGACTCCATTAAAGCATCCGAAAAACACATATTTCCTTTGGTTTTGGAAGCTGAAAAACTGACTCCAGCGAAGGAGCTTTGATTTGTATAAGTGGAATGTTTATCAGTGATTTTATCAACTGAGTGTTTGGCTTGGCCTCACTCGGTGTGGGAACACACACACATTGCAAACTTTTACTTCAAGTATATAAAACGAACCACAATAAGGAGGTTTACAGGAGGTTTGGTGAAAAAAAAGAGGTTTGAGAGGGAATTGTTGTTTTTTCATAGAAAAATGTGCTTTAAAATTCTATAACTTTCAGATACTATTCTAAGCCATATAACCACACATTCTGGGAATGAGACTATATGCTGGACACCAGAGGAAATTGTTTGAGTATAAATACCACTGCTATGAGTTCTGCTTAGGGCACTTTAAAATATCTGTGACAAGCTTACATTCAAACATTGAAAAGATGGCGTTCACTAGCAATGCTGTTCTTTCATTAGAATCACGCTCAGGATGGATTCTGGTGTTTCTTTAGCCATTGGGACATCATTAAGAATCGTTGTGCAGAAGTGTTGCATGTTGGCCACTGTACCAACTTAAAATCAAGAAAATAAATAAAACGTTTTGCACCCAGTGCAGCCTGGTTCAGAGGTGAGCGTCCATCACTCCAGCTGTTTTCCAGCAGGACTCATGGGAACCGGGCTGTGGGCTGAGCAAACACTCAGCAGGCAGGAGACCAGCAGTTCTTCCTGTTTCATGCACGTTTGCCGATTGATTCCTGCCAGTTTCCTGGTGGCATATCAGCTCCAACAGCACCACTTCCTGCCTGAGTCTCCACTGACTGCCGCCACTAATCGCTTTCCCTCCGACACGCTCTCATGCACGTTTTTCTTGATATCAACTTGTTTTGCTGTCATTTGTTTTGTGTCATCTTGTAATCTCGTGTCTTGAAGATTCCTAATATTTCATGCTCACTTCCTCAACTCCCCTCCATTTATTTATTATGGTCGTAAACATTTCATGTGGGAACAAAAAAATGTACTGGTTTAATTTTAGGTCAAAAGTATCATCTGCCTTAACGGAATCAATCTGGCAACACAAGGAATAATGGGTAACACTAAGAGCCCTGATCAAGGCTTTTTTTGCAATATTAACTGATAGTTGCTTAAGAAAAGTCTTATATACACAGTAGTAATACTGACTAGTAAAATATCGTTACTGTGATACATAAAAGTAGCAAATTGTTGAGATATGCCCCTTTTTTACTCTTTCTATTGGAATGTCCCCATTCAGAGGTCTCTGCAAAAACGACACATTTTATCCACCGACTTGTTCTGATTAGCACTTCCGCGCCTTTGATCTAAATCTTTTATATTGTAATTTATGGCACTGTAGGCCTCACTGATTTAGGAAAATGGGTCAGACATGTTTATCCATCAAGCAAAGATGACGAAATGTTACAATTTGTATGCTCGCGTAGTTTTCAATAGAGGTCATATCCATTTTCTAATGTCAAGTAGTTGTAGGCCATTTTGAATTCTTTTGATCTTTTGCTTGAAGCTCTTGCCAGCAGCACTCTCAAGCTTATAAATCATGTAATTCATTCAAAAAACTGTGACAGATCTGCAGAAATCACCGCATTTTTTTCTTCATCCTCTGTTCCAAATTGAATCTGTGCCCACTTGTTAAACCCCATATCTGCAATTTCTATAAACATGGACCTGAAGGGCAGAGCTGCATCTAGCTGAACCATTTATCCAAAGCAGTTCAAATCCACATTACATCAGTTTGTGTATTAGGAATTGAACTCATGACCTTTTTATCACCATGCTTTACCAGTCGGGCTTCAGGAACCCACCTGCTCATGGGACACATGTTGAGATGCCCTGCTGTGTGCGGAACATGGATTTCCAGTGTTCTGTCACACCCGAGGAAATGAGAGGCTAGACTAATGTTTATTGTTCTGAGATCAGGGATCACATATTACCATTGCAAAAGCAGAATGGTTTATGGAGCAAACGGGAAGTTGCATTAAGGGTAAATTGCATAAAGGTTGGTTCAATAGTTTAAGGAAGAGCTTCTGCTATTGCAATGTCATTTAATAGTATGCTGTGTTATGTATAAGAAATACAATATGTATCATCTTACAGAATATGATTAGCAAGTTTTTGTGGTAACGCACTTTTAAAAATGCTTTTACATAGTGTATTTATAGTATTCTAGCACAGTGTATTACTACTCATTGTAAATGTATAAATTGCAGTACGCTTTATTATTTACTATATTAATGTTCACTATTGCATCTAGAAATTTTACCGTATTTTTCATGTGGGAGTGCACATCATTTCCAAGATTCCCTTATAAACTGATAATATTTAAAGGGGTCATATGGCGCTAATACGTGTTTTTCTGTGTCTGTGGAGTTTTATAAGTTTATAAGCAAATATTAAGGTGTCGGAACAAAATATGCATTCTATCTAAAAGCGAATGCTTACCCTGACTTGCCTGAAACGCCTCGTGTAACCACACCCCCACAAATCTACGTCAGATAGTGGTATGATTTGACTAAGACCGCCCAAATGTATACGCAAGTAAGGTGGGCGTACCTGTCAGCACAATTGCTTTGGAACCGGATGTTCCAAATATGGTAAGAGGCGTTACATTTCCATCACACGCTTGCAGTATTCGACCAATCACTATCCCCTGGTAAACTGGCCAATCATAGCACACCTCGCTTTTCAGAGCGATGAACTTTATTAAAAATCTGCGCGTTTCAGAGAGACGGGGCAAAGAAGATACAAACATGCACGGTATGTGGAAAATTCAGCGTATTTGAATCTTTAATCGTGTATACACATTGCATTACATCTAAAACAAACGATAATATTCTTTTTAACTGTGTCATATGGAAGAACACACTTTTGGTACATCTTTGGTGGGATTTAGTTGTTAATCCTTATCTTGTGAGGTTTTGCCATGATTTTGGAAATGTCATCTATAATTTGAGTTTTGCTGTAAAAACAGGTTGAACTCTATTCTTTTCGGAGGACAGGAGCCTGGGATAACATCCTGTTTAGGGCACCGGTCTTCAGATATATCTTTGTGGGCGGCAGATGCAACTTGGCTATATTCCATCATACACTCTAAAAATAAGGTGCTTCAAAGGGTTATTTGATGCCATAGAAGAACCCTTTGGTTCCACAAAGAACCATTAACATCTGAAGTGTCGACAAAAAGTTTCTTCAGATTATAAAAAAGTAAGAAAGAGATCTTTAAATAACCTTTGACTGAATGGTTGTGGAACCAACATTTTTCTTCTATGGTTCAGCACCTTTATTTTTACAGTAAAATGATATGATGATTTTTTTCGAACAAAAATTCTTAACTAAATAAGATTCTCAGAGAATAAAGCAGCACAGAGCACTGTTAAAGCAGTAGATTCTCAGTGGTTATGGATTTCATCCCATAATATGCTTAAGTCTTGTGATTTTTGAAGAGGTGAAAGGAAATATGAACTAAGAGTGACAATAGGCAGAGTGAAGACGTCCGTGAATACTCTTGTGACAAAAGCAAAGGAGCAGAAGTGCCCTTTCACCTCCTTTCCCTTTCCTTTATTCTTTGTTTTTTACTCTCCATCTCTCAAATCAAGGCTGGAATACACTACAAGATTTTTGCTCATATTTTGCCCAGATTTTCAGTCTGGACTTGTTCCACAAAGTCTGCGCTAGTGTGGAGATTTTATCGCATAGTGTGTGATCCTCTGTTTTTTTCTCCAAACTCTCAAAAAGTCTGCAAGAGAGTGATGTCTAGTTTTCTTTAATCTTGATTTAAAAAGTTGTGCAATGTGTGGGCTATATACGGTAGGACAGCTATATATAACAGCTTCTATATACCACTGCAATGTTATATCTCCGTTTCCTATTTCTCTCTGCTTTAAGTCTCCCCAACCTGAAACTGCCGCGGGTTCTTCCTGTGAAACGTGAAAGTAACGCATGCACATAGCCCCTTCCAGCCTTCAGCCAACAGAGCTTTATTGAAACAAATATAGTTGTCAACATTTACAATACTATTGGACAATACGAGATAGACAGGAGAGACAATAAACTGTGTAAGTAAAAGATAACAAAATTAATGCAAAATGAATGTAACACTATTCAAATTACATTTGTACATGTGTAACAGTATACACATATTTCTATAATCGTAAAGCACATCCCCGTCATTGTGCATCTGGCTGACTAGGTAAAAAGTACAAGGACTTTTTCCTCAATGACTATGTTTATTATTCCACTTGAACAGACTACACATAAACACAAGATGAATGGAAATATAACATGATTGTTCCATCTGTCTGATGGGAAATGTATAGTGAGTCTGAGCCACTCAGGTTAGCTTTCACCAAACATAATTTCCAAACCATTTCCATCCGTGGGAAGGGATACTAGAGTTTCAAGGGGAGGTTTTACGGTTGATTCCGCAATTTACGCCTCCCTATCAAAAGGGGATTTCCTGTAAAGTATAGTGGAGCACCTATATCTGCAAGGGTCCCAGCTTGAGCTTCCTCAACATGGCTGCAGGCCCATGAGACCAGCGCCAGTATCGCCAGCTTACGTTCTCACACATTCACGTTCAATGCAGCAGCGCTCCGAGAGTGAGACATGCGTGTGGAGGCCTGCCAGCTCCCATCACAATGGGTGGAAATGGGAATTTAATACAAACTTTCTCACATAGCCACAAAGCATCTGAAGCCCCTCCCCATTCAGTAACACTCAAAGTTTAATTCATGATTGATTTAATGATTCTTATTTGTGAGATTAATAGAATTTAGACCTATATTACAATATTTATAATATAAAATATTTTCTATATAATATTTCCTATATTTAATTCTACTAGCTAATCTTTCTTAAAGGGAAAGTTCACCCAAATAAGAATCATTTTTCATCATTTACTTACCCTCTTGTCATTTCAAACCTGTATCACTTTCTTTCTTCTGTGGAACACAAAAGACGATATTTTGAATTTTGATAACCAATCAACGGCTGTACCCGTTTGCATTGGTTTTGTTTCAAAATAAATTAATGGGTATTGCTGTTGTTCATACAGTTTTCATGCATTGTGACATTATTCCAGTTTGTCTCATGCTTTTATATTTTCATTTTTATAAAAAATATAACATTTTTACTTTGTTCTGTTATTAGGTAACCCGAGTATAAGCAGCATTGCGATTACCAATTTAATATTTAATATATACATTAGGATATAGAACAAAACATTCTAAAAAAACAATCAACTTCTGCGTCAAAATATTTGTTAAATAACAATTTGTAATTGTCCTCAGCATATGAAATGTTAGTATTACGTTTTGTCACTGTATCTTGCACATTCAAATATGAGAATTTGATTTATTTGTAAAAAAAAATGTCTATAGGCCTTTGATTTCCTTTACATGTGTTCTGGCCGCCAGCGTGCACATTGTCTCCTGACCTCTCTCAGGAAAACCACACTGGTCAAAAAGTCTTTGAGTCTTTGTCCATCTGCAAGAGAAAATAATCAGCCTTCATCTCCACTTTCATAATAAAGAGGAGGAATAGCAATTACTGCTGGACTACAAAAGGTGGCCAAGACAATAGGCGGCAGTCTGGGGGAGTGTGGTGGTTAAATCTAGTCCTCCTTGTTAGTACCTTATTCTTCTAAATACTTCCCTCCACCCTGGCTCCACGCATCCACAGAACATGTTTACACAGTGTGCACTACTTTCCCGTGCGGCTTCCTCTCCAAACACTTTCTGCTCTCTATCAGGCAATTGGTATACACACATTTACACATGCGCTCTCACACAAAAACTCACATTTACACAAAAGGCTCTCAAAGAACAATACAATCACACAAACAGTGTCAATAAGACAACATTACGATACAGTAAAATACATAATTGTTAATAAAAATTGTTGAATGTCCTCAGAATATGAAATGTTACTATCACGTTTTGTCACAGCATCTTGCATATAAAAAAATCGTAATTTGATTTATCTGTTTTGAGCAATGGTGACCAGCTATTTGTGACTAAGGAGCGCAGAGTTCACTGGTATTACCAGAGTTGACCACGCAAAAGCAAGGAAAAAAGAAAGTAGACCTTCACCTCAGACAGCATTTCTAAAAACAGTAACTGCGGTCTAAATCAGCATTTGCAAATCAACAACCACAGCCTGTTTTATTATTTGTGCAAAGTTTCTATCTGTGCTTTCGGCTTATAGTGAAAACAGGAAAGTCTGAACAATGTCATTCTGAGTCAGCTTTGGTTGTTTGAGGTTATCAGGAAACAGGCAGAAAACATAATTTCAAAAACCCATCCATCTACAAATTAGCAAAGTGTGCAAAGACGGTGTAAATGGGTATGTGGACGTGTGACAGAGGAGTTCCCTGCAATTAAACTAGAGATGACTGAACATTTAGACACAACATACAGTCAGAGATTGTTTCTTGCTTCCTGAATATAAAAAAGGGTTTTTTGATAGCGTAGTAAAAATATTTATAATATGATCATAATCATAACTGTAATCAATGTTCTTTATGATTTGGTTTTTGAGTGATGGTAATGCATCTTAATTCATATTCATGGACTGTCTAAAACATCTGTCAGGAAACCTCTGAATTTGTGACTTTGCTATGAGCCCAAATGCCTCTTTTAAATAAGTCAACAATAAACTTCTTAGCATGCTGATGTGAAACTGTATTTTGATCATTAATTTATTTTATCAAAAGTCACTTAAATGTAATATATACTGTATAGCCTATATTAATAGACATAGCAGCGAAAAAATTAACAGACTATGCCATGTTTTAATTTATCAGAATTTCTATGTATTGTGGCCATTGCAGCAGTGTCTGTTGAATTTCCAACCTGAAACGAATTTCAAGTAAATCAAACCTCAGGAGTGACACAAAGTCATCCAACAGCAATGTGAAAGACTGACAGCATGACAAAACACATAAAAACTGTGATAAAAATCATTAAAATATAATATTTGAACTTTTCCTAAATACTCATGCACATTTCCCTGCTGTGAACTTGCTTTTTGCAGTATTTGAGTTCTGAAAATATACAGAGCATCATTGCTGTTATTTTGATTTGTTTCTCCAGTTTTTATTTTCCTCAGTAAAAAAAAAAAAAAATTGAAACATTCAAGAAACACTTAAAATCCAGTTAAATGTGCACAAGAATTCTTGAAAGTAGCAACAATCTATGTACTAAAAATAACAACTACCAAAATGGTGCAGTTTTATAGATATCTTCATCAACATGCTTTTTTATTTCAATTATAATTTGGTGTAACTGTGGAGACAATTTATACACAATGTACTTCTTTACAACTCATACTACAGTATCTAATATAGTTTTGCTTGTCAGCTATGCATCTTTCTTAGGAATGTTCATGGAATTGCAAAAGATTCAGTGAAGTATCAACACAAAAAGATTGTTGTTTCAACGCACGGTTGGGTAAAATATGGACAAACTCTGTCGTTTGTTCTTTTAAATAACAAATGCTTGACATATCCTTGAACAGAAGAGCTGACTTCTCTTTTCTGTTCCACATAAGTGAAATTTTGTGAAAATAATAGCCTACTTTACGCTCACGAGTTTGATCCTCTCTCTCTCTCTCTCTCTCTCTCTCTCTCTCTCTCTCTCACACTCTCTCTCCATCTCCAACGCCTCTTCCTTCCTTTCCCACCCAAAGAATGAGCGTAGAGTAAGCAGGAGTTTTCAGAGTGTCAACAGCACTGATTTACACAAGCGCGCGTTTGCTCATGTAATGTTCACAGTGATTGGAGTTACGCGCAATAACGCGCGGCGTCGGCCGCTGATCTCCAGATCCTAATGGAATGTATAAATCACTGACGAACTATTTGGATTATTTCTAAGGGATTATCTGAGATTTAACGTAATATTAAAATCATGCTTCTTTTAATCTGCTTTTTGTGTTTCGTCTACATCTCTGGTAAGTAATGAAAATTCAATCATACTTCATCTGAATGATAAAACGATGGATGTTGTGTAGCTTTAGAAAATTTACCAATAATCACTTTTTCACTTCTGTTCAAAACCATAGTGATTTTAAATTGTTTTACTATAAAACGATTCGATAAACTGTGGTAATAAAGGTACACATGGTAATCAGTCTGCCCAAAACTTTTATCTTTTATTGGTAGTGATCGTTATCGTGGTTAAAGCGTCTACAGTTATTCCTTCTAGTAAATTAATTGTTAAATGAAGTTATAATAACTGCAATACAGTTTGTAGCTCACTGTGGCATGTTTATTGTTGCATATCTTTATAAAATCTACTAAATTAAACGTTATAACTTAAAATAATAATAACAAAAACGATAAGCTTTTAAAAAAATACAAGCCCATTTATTAAAGCTTTGCATATGAGTTGTGTCATGTTTTAGGAGAGAATTTACTGTAGCCTATATATAGTTTAATTTCATATTTAAAGGTCTCTGTCTTATATTGATTAGATTTTTCTTTATATCACACATGGGATTTAAAAATATTCAGTATGGAATGCATACCCTATGGCTTTGGATCCTCTTTGTTTCCTGTTTTATTGTTCTTGTGATGAGCAGGGCATAGAGTGGCAGAAAGCCAGGGGGAAACGTGTCAAAGCTGAAATGTCCATTATACTGACTCTGTTGTTGTTTTGTAAAGAATTTCATAAAAATGAGCCAGATCCTGTACCCAGCACTCATAGCCAGTGATGATGTCACACTGTTTTCTACCAATAAGTTAAGCCATTTTAATATGGTTGAGAATTTGTAAATAAACATTCATGGAAAATGTCCTCTCTCAGATGCTGTCATGGATCTCACCATGACTTCTAATGGGGCCTTGCTTGCTCATAATTTCCGCCTCTCCTGTATATCTGGAGAGCGTGACAACGATGACATTGATCTGAACATCAAGAAGGACAACAGCATTGTCCGTCGTGAAGATCCACCTCATTTTACTGTGCATAGGACACAGGCTAAAGAAGTTGTGGCCTCTGGATTTACAGGCTTTGACCACAGTGGGATTTTCTTCTGCCACTCAAAAAGAGGCTCTGACCATCTTGCCAATATCACGCTCATAAACAACTTCAGTAAAGGTATGACCAGCACAGGAATTTAAACGTTTGGCAAAGCCAGTTTTGTTATGTTTTGCACCAGATGTATTTCCAATCTGTGTGTACACTCCTAAAAATAAAGGTGCTTCACGATGCCATAGAATAACCTTTTTTCTTTAAATTGTTCCATGAAGAACCTTTAACGTCTGAAGAACCTTCTGTTTCACAGATGTTCTTCAGATTATAAAAAGGTGAGAAAGAGCTGGATCTTTAAAGAACCTTTCACTGAATGGTTCTTTGTGGAACCAAAATTGGTTCTTCTATGGCATCGTTGTTAAGCACCTTTCATTTTTAAGAGTGTTTTTAACACACATTATCAATTAAGTAATATGAAGTCAGATTGAAGTAAATTGGTAATTAACATCAGATTATTCAATTATTTATTAAAAGGTCATTTTAGACCGGTAAGGATGTCTCAGACGGCCAGTATAGGAGACACAGTACATCTCACCATGGACGTTCTTTGGATCGAAAGACGAGACATTAAATGGACATTCAATGGTAAATGCCAACTGTTATAATTGTAAAAAAAAATCATGTTATTTTGATTAAGTCATTTTTATATTCACAGCATGAACAGGTTGATAACTAAGCAAACTATTGAGAAAGACCGCATTTTGCAAAGTTCAACAAATAATTAAATAATATATATATTATGAATACAATAACATCCATAATAAGCAATTCTTCGCGTTTAGCAAGGGATTTACAATCAAGTAAATTCTGGTTTGTTTTAGGGAACTATTACTTCATGACACCAATCGCTGATGTTCAAAACCGCACGGCAGTTCTGGACCTAGAGAAAGTTGATGAAAGCCACGCCGGGATCTATAGTGCCAGCTATGTTGGGGACAGTCCTCTCTATAGTGCCTGGATGCGTCTTATTATTCGTGGTAACATAATTAGTATAACATCACTATTTCAATATATGCATGTAATTGAATTTTGCCTCATATAGCTTACAGTATTTCCAATAAATGCTCTCATTTCTCCAGAATGCTCACATAACAAATGGGGGTCAGACTGTGATAAAGATTGTCCCGAGTGCTTGAATGGGGGTGTGTGCCATGACAAAGATGGAGACTGTGTTTGTCCTCCAGGCTTCATGGGAGTGCGCTGTGAGACAGGTGAGACAAGAGTTCTTAATGTTTGAGGTCAAATCTGCATACTTTAGATGCACATATTTATGTATGCCACAAACCATTTATTTGTTTGCAAGTGAATTCATATTTCATTTTGACTGGGTTTTTTCCAGCATTTCCCCTGGGCAAGGATATTAGAATCGGCCCAATTTTGTCTAGTTTGCATTAAATGAAAAATAAATGTGAATATCAGAGCTTTTGATTGATTATGCAACTTTCAAAAGCAAAATTTCCCCCTGCCTTTTCAAAGTGTATGTTTTTCAGCAACTTCTGTATGCATATAAAGAACATATACACATAAACAGCACCTACTATACAGTGAATTGCGTAAGGGATGCATTTGTAATAACTATTACTATGTGCGATTTTTTTACGCATAACATTCTTTATAATTTTGGTCTTGCAGCCTGTCGTGAAGGAATGTTTGGTCGAAACTGCCAGGAATCCTGTGGACCGAAAAATGATTGCCAGGGTTTGAGTTTCTGTCTAACCGATCCTTACGGCTGTTCGTGTGCCAGCGGCTGGCATGGAGACCGCTGTCATAAACGTGAGTTTAACATAAGATCATTTAAAACAATAAACATTTAACGTGTCATCCATACAGAGTATCATTTGAACCTTCCAGAAAGGATTCGGTTTTGAAATTAAAGTTTAAACAGGTGCTGCTGGGATCTGCCAGTAACAATTCGACAACCATCAATCTTACCAACACAAACAGCTCCCACTGCTTTATCCATATGTTCTCGTGTCTTTGTAGAGTTATGAAAACATCCACCCAACATCCATCAAATGCCTGTTTTTGTGTTTAATTGTGAGGACTTACACCTGTCAATGCTCTACTTATGTTCAAAGCCTGTCCTGAAGGAATGTACGGAGCTGACTGTCTTTTAAGTTGCAACTGCACAAACAAAGGGAAATGTAATCGCTTTAGCGGCTGCCAATGTCCTTCAGGCTGGAGAGGACAACAGTGTGAGAAATCAGGTTAGGCTTCAATGTCTATCAACTCTGAAGTCTTTTATGTGTGTCTCCACATCCCTAGCACTGTTGTCTTTTTTTCAGATCGTGCACCAGAGATTTTGGACATGGCCAGTAACCTGGAGGGGAACCTGAACTCCACTCATATAATTACATGTTCTGCCATAGGCCACCCTCTGCCCAGCCACACGAGCATCGAACTTCGCAAGCTTGAAAGCACTGCGCTTAAGGTGAAACAGAGATTCCTAAAATGTTTAAGTTTAAGTGTAAAGCATTGTTGCAAGTGAGCAAAAATGCTACTTGTGGAGGTTAAGAACTTACTAGATGTATACTAGATAAAGCAATACAGTGAACCTCTATATTTTTTAATACCTAAAAGTAATTTTACAAGTTATGATTTTTCTTTTAAAGGGGTCATATGACTCGGCTAAAACTAATATTATTGTTTGTTTCAGATGTAATGCAATGTGTATACATGATTAAAGGTTCAAAAACGCTGTAATTTCCACATACCGTGCATATTTTATCTCATCTTTGCCCCGCCTCTCTGAAAAGTGCAGATTTTTTACAAAGCTCATCGCTCTGAAAAGCCAGGTGTGCTATGATTGGCCAGTTAACCAGTGCGTAGTGATTGGTCGAATACTGCAAGCGTGTAACTGAAATGTAACGCCTCTTACCATATGTGGAACATCAGGTTCCAAAGCAATTGTACTGACAGGTACATCTGGGTGAGCATTCGTTTTTATATAGAATGCATCTTTTGTTCCGACACTTTAATATTTGCAATTTAACGCGTCTAATACATGCACGGGCAACTTACAACACACCAAAGACACAGAAAAACACGTATTCGCGCCATATGACCTCTTTAACCATTTGCTCACGCATGATGCAACCATATGCTGATATATTCCATAGACTGTTTCAGCGGAAACAACATAAACAAACGTTATGTGTCCCGAACTCAACTTCCGGTCGACCTCCGCAAAGAATCTATAACTGTTGAGTAGTTCTAATTTAATTGAATTAAATACAATTAATATGCAAATTAAATATGAATATAAATTAAATATAAAATGAATTATTATGTTATAACCAAACACAGATCGGAAGGCGCATGTGTCCGATAATACCATCTATATGGATGTTGTTGTTTTGGAAAATATCAACCTTTGCCATTCACAACAATTGAGCTGTGGTTGTGAATGGTTGTATTAACGATGGGTAGTTTAAAATTGTGAAAATGCACAATATATCAACTAATAAAATTTTGACAGAAGGTCAAATCTGCAGAAGGTAAATCGGAAGGTAAATCGCTTATAAATCTTTTATAGTATAAATAGGCGTTTTACAGCTTTACGTTATAGGAGCTTAATGCCATAGTCCAAGTTTAGAAATAATTTATTTCTAAATGAATTCTAAAATTAAAATTAACTGTACGTAATTTCTTTACAATAAATGTGGGAATTTCACATTGTGTGCAATATCTATAATCCTATGCAAAATACCTAAGCAGGCCTTAAGGATCACAGTTGAAAACAACAAATAGTTTAAACCAACTCTAAATGATTTGTTGTTCTGTTTTGCTGGTTTTGGCACTTGGCTAGTCAGACTGAGAGACCAGCAGGCTGACCTAATTGTCTGTAATTGTCAGCTATTTTTCATGAAGGTTTAGTTTGTTTGTCTGTTTTAAAAGTCTTTGTTTTACTGTTGCTCAGGCCTCTCACACTACTCAAGACGCAAAAAAAAGCTCTGCTCAGTTTGAGATCACACATCTCTCTGCAGAGCATAATGGCGTGTGGGAATGTCGGGTCTCCACAAACGGAGGGCAGGACTCTCGCAAGTTTACCTTAACTGTTAGAGGTGAGGAAACCTTTTATTTCAAAAGTTGTATCACTCTAACAAAAACTTCCCAATCTTAAGACCCTTATCTTTATTAACTAGAGCCACCGTACCCAACCACTGCTCCTAAACTGTTGGCAAAGAGCAGCAAACAGCTGGTTGTAAAGCCGGTGGACAGTTACGCTGGTGATGGTCCTATTATTTCAACGAAGCTGCTTTACAAGCCAATGGATTCAGTGGACTCTAGTTCTTCTATTATAGGTGAGGGATGCAAACTTTGGCTAAATAAATTCTATTTTCAGGAATGGCTTAGAAAATCTTTAGGTTGAGTATGTTATGTATGATCAGCTTTTTTTATACTATGTTAAAGTGTACAGCAGCGATCCCATCACATTGATGAACCTGAAGCCCTCAACAAAATACCACGTGCGTGTACAACTCAGTCGACCGGGGGAGGGAGGAAAGGGTTCGTTGGGTCCGGAGGCAATCATGGAGACCGACTGTCCAGGTAAGAGTCAATCAACTAGAAAAGCAAAGAGTAAATGCTGTTATATAAAAAATTACATAAAATAAAAGTGACCCGTGTTCTGTGTTGCCAGAGCCCACGGCCAGGCCGGAGATTGATTCCAGCTCAGTGGAAGGACGTAACGCCACCATCAGGTGGTCCATGAGTGACAGGTCTCGTGATGCCACTGGCTTTTTAGTTCAACTCTTTGGACAATACGGAGAGAAATTGTGGGAGGAAACCACCTTGCTTAATGTGCTCTCCACCAAGTTCTACAACCTGGAGTACCGCAGAGACTACAAAGTGGTCGTCCAACTGGTAAACTGCGGAAGCCATGGACCCCCTTCAAGGCCCCACCACATCCACATCTATAAGCAGGGTAACATAAATCTGTCACCTGGTTCTCACAATTAGACATTAATGACATTGAAATGATAGACTAGGATTCTAGATTCCAGGCAGAATGTGGTGGATTACTTACTTTTTGACTATTTCCAGGCCCCTCTTCTCCACGTAACGTCCATGCAGATCCTCTGTCTGTTAATGCAGTCCGGCTTCGCTGGCAACCCCCTGAGGACCCCAATGGTGGTATTGTCAAATACAGCATTGAATATCAGCCAGTAGGCCAGAGCACCTTGCACCCTTGGGTGGACACAGATAATGGCAACAAAACCACAATGGATGTATCATCCCTCAATGGAAGCACCTTGTACCAGTTTAGGGTGAGAGCTTTCTCCAAGGTGCCAGGGGAGTGGAGCACATTTGTAAAAGCCAGGACACAAGAAAATGGTAAATTCAAAATTAACAACTCTACTTTAGCTTAGAGAGGGCACAAGAAAATATCACATTCTAGTGTTTGCATAGGGTATTCCATTAAACGTAATTTTGAGAAATGTTTTAGATATACGTTTTTATTGCATTATTTAATAGTATACTGTATAAGCAAGTAACTCTCTTAAATGTGGTTTGATTTTATATCGCTCAGGACATTCCAACTTTATTCCCACCACTCAACAAGTGGGGAGGCCAATGGCCGAAGAGCATCAGCTTCTGTGGGCTGTGGTTGGGTCTGTGGCTGTAACCTGTGTAACCATCCTTCTGGCTCTACTGGCTCTGTTCTACATCCGAAAATCTGTTCTTAAACGAAAACGGACGTTTACCTATCAGTCCGGATCGGTGAGTGCTTTGTCAAATGATTTTAGCACAAGCAGTTGTGTGAAAACCAGAAAGTAAGAAAGTGGTTGTTGTTAAGTCTTTTAAAACAGAACAGTTGATTTAAAACTGTCTTATACAATACAAATACATTCCTACATATTTAAGTGTGACTAAAGCATCCAAACACTTTAAGGAGCCACTTTTGCAAATGTATTAATTGACAGCCACAGAAAAAAAGAGACCATCCCAAATTTGTATTTAATCAGCATTCAGATGCATTGTGGCAATTCCCATCCAGTAAAGTGCCAACTGAATTTTTACAAGATCAAACCTCAGGAGTCACAACAGAAATGTGAAAGACTGACAGCATGACAAGACACATGAAAAGAATATCACATAAAAAAAACGAATTAATAATTTTTCTTAAATCCATGTGCACATATTACTGTTGCATTGCTTAAAAGTGAATATGTACTGAAATACTTTCTGTTATTATGACCTGTTTCTCTAGTTAAAATTTCTTGCAAATAAATGCAAATAGAAACAATATTTTGTTTGACAATTGGGAGAAATAGTTTACAGAATTAAACAAAAATGATAATTTCAGAAACAATGAAAACTATTTTGAAAAGGTCTCTTAATGTTTTCTTTGGCTGTGTGTAACTGAATAAATAACATACAAGGAAAAACGAAACATCTCAAACTTTGTAATAAAAGTCAGCACATGCACAATTTTAGGGAGAGGAAACTATCTTACAGTTCAACTCGGGAACTCTCACACTGACCCGGCGTCCGAAGCCCTCACCCGAGCCCCTCACCTATCCCATACTGGGGTGGGAGGACATTAAGTTTGAGGATGTGATTGGAGAAGGAAACTTTGGTCAGGTCATCAAAGCCATGGTCAAAAAAGATGGAATTAAAATGAGTGCTGCCATAAAGATGCTGAAGGGTAATCAAATATAATATTTTGTATTATTATTATTTAATATTTAACATAATATTATTATCTAGGGTTTGTTTTAACATTGTTTTTATTTTGTGCATCTGTGTTGTGCACCTACAGAGTTTGCCTCAGAGAATGACCATCGGGACTTTGCTGGTGAATTAGAGGTCCTGTGTAAACTAGGACAACATCCCAATATCATTAATCTTATTGGAGCTTGTGAGAACAGAGGTGAGTGCGCCGCCTACTGGCAATGCACATTATTAAATATCCTTCAGATATGTGATAGCTTCTCTTTTCCACAGGTTACCTTTACATCGCCATAGAGTTTGCACCTTTTGGAAATCTTTTGGACTTTTTAAGAAAGAGTCGTGTCCTAGAAACCGATCCTGCCTTTGCAAAGGAACATGGAACTGCCTCCACACTCACCTCCCAGCAACTCTTGCAATTTGCTGCTGATGTTGCAACTGGCATGCATTATCTTAGTGACAAACAGGTATAACAAGATTCTCAGAATATAGAAATGCATATTTGCAACAAACATTGTTGCTATGCTATATAGAAACAATATTTGCATCAAGTCTAACAGTGTTTCGGGTTATATTTCTCGTGTATCGCCAGTTTATCCACAGAGATTTGGCAGCCAGAAATGTGCTTGTGGGAGACAATCTCATTGCAAAAATTGCTGATTTTGGACTGTCTCGTGGGGAGGAGGTGTATGTCAAAAAGACCATGGTGAGGACAATATCTCTGAGTTGTATAGATATTGAATGATGTAATAAAATAAAACTCATCATTTTATTTGTTTTGAACAAAACTACACAACAAAGATAACATTTTTCAATGTTCAAAATAGATTAAAAGTTACTTTACTTTTACATTTGGCAGACGCTTTCATCCAAAGCGACTCATATTGCATTGTACCATACATTTGTTTACATGTGCAATCCCCTGGGATCGAACCCATATCCTTGGCGTTGCTAGCGCCATGCTCTAACACAGATTAGGGACAGATTGTGAATGATAACTATAAAGATAACTTTAACCATGACTATATGAGAGTCCATATAAATAGATGATAAAAATACAATAGAAGCTCGAGCACTTGACTGTCAATGTTTTATCAATCAGCTGCAAAAACAATTGTGCACCTACCCTTTACGTTTTTATTCAGTTTATTCTTTATTACTAATAATAAGACAATATTAAGATATATAAGATTTCAGTGTCAAACGATTGTGTCTGAAATGCTTAATTAATTAGAATTCATTAATTTAATAATCTATTCTTTAAATAAGTTGTATGTTGTTTTCTCTCAGGGAAGGCTGCCTGTGCGGTGGATGGCCATCGAATCCCTAAACTACAGTGTCTACACCACAAAAAGCGATGTGTAAGTGTAGTCTGTGCTGTTTTATGGTTGTCAGTATGCTGTTAAACACAGAGAGACTGAATATGCTCAGTATTTCATATACAGTACTGTAACTTAGAAGGGTGAACATTTGAACATGATTTTAGTGTGAAACTATTACAAAAGTTATTTTTTTATAAAGTATTTCAAAATAAATTAAGTGCAACGGCACCAAGTGTATTCAATCCAAAACAAGTCAAATGTCCATCATTTTGCTTAATTTATAATGGGCAACTGATAAAAAAAAAGAAGGAAGGAACTGATAACTTAAACCAGGAAGCTCAAAATTTGAGTTTCAGGAGACCACAGTGTCCCCATCAAAACGGCCTATTTTTACCAACACTGCACAGTTGAAATTTTGAAATGTTAAAATATGACCAACATGACATGCAACATGTTTTTTTATTTAACATGTTTTATCTTTACTTTCACTCAGAGTTTGATGCTTTAGTCATGCAGGGATGATTTTCATCTTGCATATTTACAGTCGATAGAAACAGTTGTTAGAAACAATTCTAGTCAGGACCTCACTATTATGGAACTTTTAGTCTTACACGCTACACCGTGTCTACACCAGACACTGCGCAATGTGACAAAAGACAATAGACCGCGTTATAATTTAAAATTTTGTCCACACTGGATGCGGTTCGCCGGTCGCGTCCGATGTAGACATGGTGTTAAATTAAAACTTCTACAAAGTTTTAAACTCCTGTAAAAGTTTTATATAACACAAATATCTGTCTTGGGCATTTAGGTGGTCTTTTGGAGTTCTTCTGTGGGAAATTGTAAGTTTAGGTAAGTTTGTTTGTATTGGTTGTAAGCACTTCTTGTTTATTGTACACATTTTTAGACTGTATCTGTTTACGAGGTGCTGTGCTAATGGTATAAATGTGCTCTACCAGGTGGGACGCCGTATTGTGGGATGACCTGTGCTGAGCTCTATGAGAAACTGCCTCAGGGCTACAGAATGGAGCAGCCCAAGAACTGTGATGATGAAGTGTAAGCACAGATCTTCACGTTTTCCTGCAACTCTTGAGTCTACATTGGTTGTCTGCTGTTGTAAGGGAGACTGGGGCTAATGGTCAAACACTTAACTTACGTAAATATTTCTCAGGATACGTTTTTTTTAAGTCATTTTCTTTTACAGAAAATGACAAAAGTAGAATGTGACAACCTCCCCAACGTTCATTTTATTTAGTTCTTTGTATACAAAAAAAACCTATAGCCAAATATCTGAACTATGGCAATAAAATACAGAAATCCCCTTTGTTTGGAAACGAAGAGAACTAGGTGATTGCAACAAACATACAGAACATATACTTGAAAAAAAAAATGTTTTATGACTTTAAACATAAAGCCCGTGTGACAGCTTTCCTGTGTGACAACCTGCCCTGGACCCTCATGTCATGCAAGTACTTGTAATTGTTTGGATAAAATGTTTTGTACAGGTATGAACTGATGAGGCAGTGCTGGCGGGACAGACCCTATGAGCGACCTCCATTTTCACAAATTTCTATCCAGCTTAGTAGGATGCAGGAGGCTAGGAAGGTAAGTCAAATATATTTTTTATCCAAAAAAAGAAAGATTTGTGGTGTGGTGCCACAGCTCACGCTATGATTCTAGGTCACAGTCTGTGGGTTTTGGTGAACACCTCATTCTATTAAAGCGCAACATGCATCATTGTATCATGTATCATTTTTATATGCAGACCTATGTCAACATGGCTCTCTTTGAGAACTTCACTTACGCTGGAATAGATGCTACAGCTGAAGAGGCCTGACTACCAGCCCCCTCAGGCCCAAGCAGGGTCTGCAGCCCACGGGAGGCTCATGGCAGCAGGGCTTCACGCTATTGCCACCCTCCTGTGGTCAGGTTCCACTGTTCAAAGAGACACTCCACCAAGATCACATGGCTATAGAGATTGGACTGTGAAAGGACACTCTTAGGGCCTTTGATTCTCTTAGATCTGCTAACTTCTGGTTGGATATCTCAGGACTAGACGCATTGATCTTGGATTACTCAAGAGAAAGTGGAACCTACAAAATGAGCTACTTTATGTAGCAGGCTGGGCCTGTGGGGATCTGGACCGTGTATTAAACTATTTTTCCATCTGTTTGTTGGGAGAATCCTTTTGTGAGGTTGTTGACATGGATGCAGTTCATGGACAATGACACTTGTATCATTCAATGTAGCACTTGAGAAACAAATGAATATATATAATGATGTATCGTGTTTTGCGCTGAAACTCGTGTTTCTACCTTAAAGGGATAGTTCAAAATAAAACAAATAAAAATGAACATTCGAAACCAGTGTGACTTTTTTTCTGTGGAACACAGAAGAAGAAATAGAGTGTTCATACAATGGAAGTCAATGCTGTCCAATGTTGTTTGGTTACCAACATTCTTCAGAAGTATTTTGTGTTCTGCGGAAGAAAGTAAGTCTTGCAAGTTTGAAATGATGAAAGTACTTTCATTTTTGGGGGAACTGTCCCTTTAAGTAAATTCTGTGCATACTGTTTATGTTCTGTTTATCAGTGAAAGCCACTAAAACTGAATTTGTGATGTGTTTGACATATGCACGAGATGTGTAGCCATACTGTTATCATTTAAAAAATGTTTGACAATATGTTTACTTTAATAAATAAAGCATCTATGTGAAGACGGGTCTCATCACATAGGCAACTGGAGTGAACACAAACCCTATAATATAGAACAGAAAGTACAAGCTCTCTCGCTCTCAGTAGTGGGGTTGAGGTCAGGCCTCTTACCTACTGCAGCTTGCTGATCTGTCAAAGTCATTTCCTACTGTTTTGCCACAGGCCCAGAACCTGTCAGTCAGTTTCCTCCAACTCTCACACACTCACACTTAAATGAAAACAGAAAAACTGTTTCCTGAGACAAGTCTTCCCTTTAACTCTGGTATGTGTTATTTTAGCATTGGTTACTCTATTGAATGGAAATCTTTCAATCCTGGTTGTTTATGCATTTTTATTAATGTTTAAGACACTGGGGATCCTCTTTGTCTGAATCCCACCAATCTGCCCTTGACATACGTGTTAAAGGCATAGTTCACATAAAATGGAAAATCCTGTCATCATTTAACCCCATGATGTTAAAAATCTGTTTTTGAAACACAAAAGAAGACATTTTCAGAAATGTGTGGTTTTGTGTCCATACAATGGAAGTCAATGGGGGCCAGTGTTGTTTGATCACCATGCACTGTTCTTCAAAATATATTTTCTTGTGTTCTGCAGAAAACAAAAAGTATGTCGTACAGGTTTGGAACGACATGAGTTAATGGCGTTTACTAAAATATTTTTTTATTGAGGGGTAAACTATCCCTTTTTAAGATGGCAAAAAACCTTAAAACAAATACATGATTTTCTAGGTTATTTTGACAAAATAAGTTTGAATTATTTGAGGGATGATGTTCATTTCTACATGTAGCTACTAATACTGACTAACATGAATTATCAATAAGCAATAATACATGTAATAATTCATCTTTAATATAAATAAAACATAGGCCTAAAATACATTGTTCAATGTTCATGACACTGTATAACGCCTTATTGTGTTGCAGTTTTATCAGTTAGCAGTATAAGCACACTGTGATCTTGCGTGTGAAGGAGGCACTGACTAAAGTCCCCTGTAAAACCACTTCCTTTTGCATTGGGCAACCCAAATGACCACCTACCAACCTCCTCTCCCCATCCTTAAACTTAACATACTTAACATAAAGATTTTTACAAACACTTTCAAAAAAGTGATGTGTATGGAGCACCTGTGAACATAATGAAGCCAAAGCTCACCTGGTGGATACTTTCCTGTCTGATCAGTCAGGTGCATTTAGACCTCTCAGTGCAAGGTAGGCTGATGGGTTGATCATGTTATATTATATTATATTATATTATATTAATTATATTGTTTTTTTATTGACTATTCCATTTGTGCTAGCTTTTAAAAATGTGCCTTTCAAACAGTTCTTTTTAATTAAGTTTAATACATCCCTGGTATTAAAATAGCTGTGAAATATACGGTCTGTTAAAATTCCTCAATAAGACTGAATATTAAATTGTAAACAATATATTAAGAATTCAGGATTGTTTTACTTTGATTGCAGATATGATACACTGAACATGCATATTTGGTTAAATAGTTCACATTAGACTTAGTTTTCAGTTTTATTGGATTTATCATGTTTTATTTGCTTGTAAATATAAAAACACTTTCATCTGCACATTTCCGGAGGTTTGCTTTTTATTTGTTTTGTAGCTCAATGTAAGGCTTTCCTCCTTTCCAGAAATGTCCCTCCTGGACACAGATAAGAACCCAAAATGTTTTACCAGGGATTTAGAAAGCTTCACTTGCTTTTGGGAATCAACAGTGGGAAAATCCTTTTATTTTCTCTACAAATTTGAGGGGTAAGCCTGCTTTATGTTTGTGTTTTCTTACAATCAATTGAATTTACTCTTGAAAAAGTTCTACATTTAAATTTGAAAAAGATGACACCTTTTTAAATTGCTTCAAATTTTAATATTTCACACCATTTTGAACAGTATCAATAGTTTAATCAGTGTTTACAGGGAATTGCACTTTTCTGAGTAATTCCTTGTGGTAGACATTATCTAACACTACAATGCCAGACACTTCTAAAAGGAGACTGAACTGAACATCACACATCATACTAGCTAAAAGTCTATATGGTTGTCTGCTAGAAACGTACATGTTTGTCTTAAACAGCTCTGAAGAAGAAATAAGGTGTGATGTGAAACAACAGCTTATAAAGAACAAAGAGGTCCTAAATGTTTGCGACTTCCCACCTAGCGATGTGTTTCTGTTGATCGAGACACATATAAGAGTTATAGATATTGAAACCAACTCAACCGTCTACAACCGCAATGTCAGTGTTGAAATCCAGCGTGAGTGTGTTTAAATAAGCACTTATAAGCAACATACTCGTATCAAAATAAAACCTATGCTTATGTCTTCCACAAAGTTCTTCTGTATCCTCCCTCAAATATAACGCTCCGCCCGACTGGAGAGGTCGGGCAGATGTTAGTTGACTGGAAACCACCAAAACAATTGTGGGGAAAAGCACAGTATGAAATTCGTTATCATTCTAAAACAAAACAGAAAAGCAAAGAACTGGTAAGTCCGACAAACAGACCCCTTGAAATACTCCTGTTTATGCAGTGTAAGCATTATACATGTGGCCTATTGACTGAAAACAACTTTTTTTTGCTCCTCATAGGTGTCTGGATCTTCTCATAAACTCACCTCTTTGGTTCCAGGAGAAAACTGCACAATGCAAATGAGGGTCAGGCCTGTAAAAGGGTTTTGGAGTGATTGGTCAAGTAATGTAACTGCTATGGTTCCACAATCTTCGGGTAAGAGATGAGGAGAGTATTTGTGGTTTACAGTGGCTCCAAAAAGATTTGCCAACTAGCACACAGGCATATAAGGCAAATATTGCTTTGAGCTTCATAGCAGGGTTTCATCAAAGTTTAAAATTACCCTTGATAAAATACAGTATGAAAAGTAAATGTCCTGTTATATAATACGCATTCAATTATACAGTCACATGAACTCCGGCTTCTTTTCCAGATGACATAAAATTGTGGTGCCACACTGCTGATCTGCACCAACTATTATGCAAATGGAGTACAGAAATATACGAGGGCAGATACAACCTACATTACAGACAAACGAACAGGTATTGTGTTTTGTTGTTTTTTATGTTGTTATGCTGTTACTGCTAAACATGATTTACTTTCATTAGTGTGTTTTGTCTTGTGTTTCAGAAGTTCGTGGGGCAGTTGGAAGGTGTGTTCAGAAGAGCACAACACTGTCAGTCAGTGTGTGCTGCATGGTGAGGAGTCCACTGTCTATCAGATTTATCTCAGCGCTGGTTTGGAACAATTTGGTCGAACCTTTTACACGAAGACGTTCAGTATGAACAGCACCAGTAAGTGCGATGAGAAATGAAGAGTTCACCTGCAAAAACAGATTTAACTCCATTAAAAAAACGAAAAATCCTGTATTTTTATTTTGGATTGCAGTTAATATCAATCAAACTGCAGTTGGATTGTTTTGATTATGATAACAAAACGTGATTTTTTAAAGTAAACTCTTACAATTTTGAAAAACAACGTCAGACAGAATCTGATGTCCAAATACATTTTTTAACTCTAAAACTAACAATAAAAATGTTATTTTGAATCAATTAAAATCTTAAGAATCACGTGCATCGAGTAAACTTCTACTTTTCAGTTTTGACCAAACAAGTACCATGGTATTGCATCATGGTCACTGCACCATGGATTTGTGCCTGCCACTACATTTTGTAAATGTTATACACTCAACTTATTTTATATTTAAAACACTATTTTAACTAGTTGTAAATCGTCATGATAGTGACTTTTTCCGATGGACTTTTTATATCAGCTTGTCTTTCTGGTCTTGACAGTCCAAACAGAGCCTCCAAGAAGACTGTGGGCACAAAATGAAGGAGGAAGGCTTTGTTTAAATTGGGATCCACCCCTAATCATGATTTCTCAATATCTAATGTACCAGATCCAGTATAAACTTCAAGGAGACAATGGGTGGAAGGTGAGAGTGAATTACATGAAATAAGCCATTTAAAATGATATTAATCATTCAGACAATGCATTGAAAAAGGGGAATACAAAAACATGTAAGTTATTTAGAGGTATACAGTAGTTGACTGAAAAATAAATGAAATGTCTGTCGTTGTTTAGCAACCTATATAGCGACAAATCGATATGACCGTGAAACATCAAAGCCAAGAAAGGAACAGTCTCACCATTCACATGCATTGCATCCTTTTCTGTACAATGAAAGTAAATACTGACGGAAGTTGTCTAACATCTACTTTCATGTTCTATGGACAACGATATGAAACAACATGGCAGTGACTAAATGAAATACAAGAGAAATAACTGTATTCAACACACATTCAAACCAATCTCTGTGGTAGACTTTCACAGTCCCCAGTTCCAAGATCAGCACATGTTTAGATGTCCAACAAGGAAGTGAATACACCATCCAGGTGAAAGCACGGCCTGATGGATCGATCTATGGTGGATACTGGAGTGACTGGACAGAACCTCTCACTGTACACTTACCTTCAGGCAAAGGTAGGAATCATTTCAGTCAAAACCATAAACAAAATGCATCGCACATTACAAGTCTGTAGCTTGAATCTGGAGTTTGAAATATTCAACTATTTCTGTCTCAACACAGAGTGGATCTTCATCGTCTGCGTACCACTGGCTTTACTTATCATTGCTTTTGCAATAATCTCCTTGTTCTCCAGATATTTCAGGTAATTCAGTCCAAAGTCACTCTGTCACTCTAATGGTGAGCTATAATATATATATAAAATATAAAACATTAAAGTGACAGTTTATTCATTTTTTATTCATCCTCATGTCATTTTAAACCTGTATGACTTACTTTCTTCTGCAGAACGCATAAGATATTTTAAGGAATGTTTTCAACCAAACTATTGTGTTTGGTTGTTATTGTGTGTACACAAAACCAATGAGACATTTCTCAAAGTATCATACTTTGGGACACACAATAGAAACATTCATAATCAGGTTTTGAACAACATGAGATGGGAAATGACCGACTTGATATTTCTTTGGGTGAACTATTCCTTTAATGTGATTATAAAAGAATATAGAATTAACTCGGAATTTACTCCATCAGTAAGGTCAAGGAGACTCTGTGGCCATCAGTCCCGAACCTGAACAAGGTGTTAGAAAGCATCCTGACAGATTTCAATGGATCACACTGGGTAATTGATATCATGTTTGATCATTTAGAATTTGAGAACAGTAACAACGTCACTCAGCTTTTTTAAACACACCGTTTTCATATTCACCCATTTATATTCTCTTCAAATCAGGAGCCAACATTCAACATCAAGCAATGTGAAGATGACACTTATACATCAGTGGTGGAGATTCTATCAGAGGCTGCGGTTGCAGGAAAACCATGCAAGGAATCCACCTGTCTTTCAGTCCCTGAGCAGGCCTTCTTGGTTGGTGAAAAGGAAAGTTTTGTGGAGGACTTGGAGATTGTACAAGATTATGTGCTTCTAAAAAACAACGATACAATCCCGTGCTGTAAAGGGAATAACTATGTGTACAGAGAGCTTGCTTTTTCTCATTTGACTGTTGAAAAACTCAACTGCAGCCCCTCTCTAGAAACCACCACCAATATTCTTAACCATTCATATCTCCTTCGGCCTGAACAACCCGAGCTTCAAGAACATCACTCAGCCCGTCGCTATACAAACTTGGAGATAACAGCAAGAACCTGTATAACAAATGGAGAGTAAGGATGATTTCATTGATTCTACATTGTGTCTTAAGTGTTCTGGGTTAGCCCGCACAAATAAAAAACTCTTTTGCAGAGATAAGTTTGTCTTTTGTATCTTGAATAACAGATAAGGTTGACCAAACGGAACACTGCTAAAGCAGTTATAAGTAGGAGGTGAATGTTGTGTAAAGATGTGAGAAAATTTTGCGTAATGTGTGATACAGCTAACTGTAAGATCATATGGCTTTCTAAAACATATTGTACAGCAGAGATCTACTTGGACATCAAAAACAGTCCAAAGTTATAGCGTTGCTGCTCTTAAAAGAAACATTTGTATGTTAATGACTGTAATAATGACGTAAAACATGTACAAAATGATAATAATTTTTAAAAAATAATTTTCTGTTACCAGGGAGTGTGCGGGACCTTATATATAAAGTGTTAAGGGACCCTAACAAGTTCAGGATTAGTACCCAGTTATTACCCAGATATTATATATACTGTAATAAGAACACGGTATGTACATGGGAAACAGGACTGTAAAACAAAGTGCTACCAAAATATCTATTCATGGGTGAACTCTCATATAACAGTGTTATATGCTTTGGTTATAATTGATTGTAACTTCAGTAATTATGCTCTCTATATTTTGTTGTAACACTTTGTGTAATGATTATGACATAAAACCAAAAAGCTTCATATTTTGAACTTTGAGTAAACAGCTTTATTGTATGAAGACGACACAAAAGACGCACGTAAAATCTGAATAAATCAATGTTCTGTACATTTAAAGGTATTAAATTATAAATGTGTGATTTTTGCTTGTGTAATAAAATGTTTTAAAACTGGTTTATGATCAAGCATTCTGTGCAAATTTTAAATAGAAGTGTGAACCGAGAATCGATCGACATAATCTGAATGGGTACAAACAGCCATTAAAGGCACATTTAAAACGTATTACTTGTAGGACTACACACGCACAACTTTAACCATTAAAAGCTATGACTTATTCAGAAAAAGCTGGACAAAACAGATTCAATTCAAAAAGTCAAGTTCTAGCCATTACAGAGGTGAAACACCAAATGAGACTTTAAATCTACTCCTTGAATGTCCAGAAAACTTGACTTAGTCCAAAAAGGTTCGCAACGAGGCGGTTTTCCAAAGCCATCAAAGTATCTTCAGTCAGCCTTCAGAGCATAAAGCACATCGTCCTGACTAACGTTGAGTCGGATACGCAGCAGCAGGTCAAGACGGCTGCCCTCAAGGAGAAGCAAGCGACAAGAACCAAGTCTCTGACAGACCGCCAATCCTTCAGACACGCTTGCTGGCTGCAGACCCTCCACACGACACAGAGCCTGGTGCTGAACGAACACCTGTGAAAAATTAAAATCCTTGTGATAACCAAACATGTACCTGCATTCAGAGTCAACGGATTCAATAGGATTACGATGCTCGGTGTGCTTTTTTTATCTCAACTACCTGTTGGAATGTGGCCTCTTCCAGACCCAGTCGGCGAAACTCTGCAATAACAGCTCTCAAGAAGAGCTGCTCCTGAAGAGAGGCGCACCTGTAATAACATTGAAACAGAATACAAATTAGATATAATCTTTCGGCAAGGATGTGTACACAATCACATAGACACTCAATTGTTTTTACCTAATGGCTGTAACGTAGGAAGAGGAGAACATCTCATCCAAAGTCTCCATCACATGACTCATTCCAACCAATCCACTGCCTTTCTGCAGACCAGCAGAGTGCTCACAAATCTCAGTGGCCCTTCTGCAAATATCAAGGCAACGTCGTGCATCACCAGAAAGTGCTGCTACCTAAAAGACCATAAGGACCATGAAACTCAGATTCGGAAACCCACTATTTGTACACTTAATACAAACTTGTGTTTGCCGCGAACAAAATACCTCTAGAGGCACCTGCTAGCCACAGAAACCAAAAAGTAAGCAACCCAAACAAGTTCACCCTTTCTAAAAAATGTCCAAGAAAATAAGGCCTCTTCCTCCAATAGATCTTAAGGAAATGACATGCTTTCACAACCTTTCTTGACACCAGCTGGAGAGCATCTTCTTCAAACGCTTTCACTCTGTTCAGTCTTGATGTGATGATTTGTTGTAACTGTTTGAAGGTATATGGCTGGAAGGACATTCTTGTCAGACCCTACAAAGTGGACAAGCATTTACAACAGGCTACTCGTAAACAAACTTTTTTCTTCTAACATCACAATACATTTCGGTCATTGCTTACCAATCGACTGGCCACACGATTTATCATGATCCTCTCAGGCAAATCCATAGTGTTTGCGATGGTAAGCACCACCAGGCGAGCGTTGCGTCTGGTTGGCCAATCAAACAAGTTATACATCACGTTCTGTTTCCGGGTCCACAAGAGGTCAAGCTAAAGGGAAACAAAACTATATTTAAGATCAAACACTTGACAAAAATAGCACTGTCGAGCTACAAACTGTTTGCGGGTCCATGGATATTTTCAAGGAGTATGTGTGCATATTAAGGTTGGAACTGAGGTCTCACCTCATCGACTAGAAGCACAGTAGTCTCTTTTTTGGGTGCTGGGGCACTGAAACGTTTCTCTAGTAGGGCAGCAGCATGGTCAGGTGTTGCTTTTTGATCAGTCAGTTTCTAAAAACGAGACCAATCGACAAATTCACATAAACAGCACATTTAAAAACAAAGATAAATCAAGTGGGGGGTGAAAAGGGCCACATTATATAGACCTGCAGTATCTGTACATAAGCCTGATGAGGGTCTGTCATTTTCATCCCATTGATTTCAATGAAGCGGAACTGAGGGATCTCATCTTGATCTGAGGCCTGGTGAAGGGACCGGATCACCTCATGTACCGTGGCAGTCTTACCGGTACCAGGAACACCTGAGATATACATACACCTGCAGAAGGAGAAAGACAAAAATGAACTTGGTGACCCTTTGGTACAGTCTGTTAAATCAGAATGACCCTCCAGTCTTACCCTCCGGTCCCATCAATGACTTTACTCTCCACGAAGTTGTAGATATCTTGGAACTCTTGTTCTCGACAGGGTAAAGACTCTGGGACTGAAGACACATGTAACCTGTAGCGAACACACGGACATAAGGGAAAAAGGATAAAATGTCTTTCTGCTCTCTATTAAAAATGTCATTCAACAACAATAATAGGGGTGTGCATCGTCACTGGTCTCACGATTCTATTCGATTACGATTATTATGTCAACGATTCGATTCGATATCCCGATGCATCACTATGCGTTGCATCATCAATTTTAAACATCACTCCCTACACTTTGTAAACATGTGCAACTTGCAGTGAAATGTTCATCTGGTACACTCCAAAGACTCTGCAACAGAGGAGTACATAGAAAATATATGTATGAAATATATAAACAAAGGAAAATAACAATAAAAAAAAAAAGAAGAAAAAAAAAGTGAATTTGAGATTTTCATAAAAAATTAATACTTTGCCCTCGTCTCACGATCCCAATGCTCTAAATCATAATTAAACATTGAAAATGATCTTCATTTCTTTAATTTTTCTGAGATGTGCACCTTAATACAAACTGGATGCGTGTATATCGGAACCAAAGCGTTTGCGCTTCTGGGGTTTTTTTATTTTTTTGCTGCCTTACTCACTTAGAAGGGCAGAGCTCTAGAAGTGGAAATTCGAAAGGGAGACTAGCAACTGTCTCTCATAGCATAGCTGTTTCCGTCACAAGGGTAACCAGAATAATATAAACACACTGCATGTCTAGAGATCAGACTGATAGATGCTAAAAGGTTTTTGGACTTTCACTGCTGTCTCGATTGTCTTTCTTGTCAAAGTGTTGAGAACGAGCTCCACGGCACACGCTTCATTGATTTTAACGGCGCGCAACAGTTTTATTGTGATCGCTTGAATTACAGACACGTCATATGTATTTCGAATTAACGTTAGCTTCACTTTAAAACTTGCCTTATGCAGCGGTTTAAGTTAAAGACTGCCCCGATGATGAACGCTGAACCTGCCGCGATGGATGGAGGGAGATGAGAGCGCGCATAAAAAAAACTGCCTTTCACTATGATGAATCCACGGGTCACGAACGTTCCGATCTGTGGGGCGCGCACGATACAATACAAAATAGTTACTGTACTTGAGTATCTTTTTGGCTACTTTGTAGTTGTACTGAGTATTAAGGATATTAGCACCTTTAATCTCTACTTGACTACATTTTAAAAGTATATGTACTCTTTACTCCACTACATGTGAGATGACAAATGCTATTACACATTACATTTTGCATGGCACCTATCTTTTTTTGCTACAGAAGAATTAAGATTGCCATTTACAGGGCATTGAAGGTACTATAATCTTGTGGATTTTGCCCTAATTTACTAAAATTTGTCAACATGCCTTCTTTATGTGAATACGAGTGCAGTATCAGGTAGTTGTCAATTGCTGGCGGTTTATATGTGAAATCAGGACATGACTGCAGCTGGCGATGAGGCCAAAACCAGCATATCAAGTGCAAAAATGCTTTGACTTTTGAATTTTACTTAAAAAAAAATTATTTATCCGTTATATTCGACATTTTTGAAGGAGTTTGGTTTACTTATGAGCACTTGAGCTTAAATGAGACTTGGGTGTTTGTAATAGACGAAGGTTATGGTGTCGGCCATGATTTGTTGTAAAATAAATGCGATTGCTCTCCTCACAAATCAGCTGTTTCTAGTTTTTCGCTGAAATGTCTCTTAAGTGTATAAGACCAGTGCTTCTTCGAGCCTACATTCAGTGCGAGTAAAATACTCAAGTACTTTTAAAATCAGATACTCTAAGACTTTAACTGAAGTCGTTTTGAAATTAGAGACTTGTAACAGAGTAATTTTCGCTGCAAGGTATCTGCACTTTTACTTAAGTATGGTTTTCAGGTACTCTTTACACCACTGGCGCAGTCTGAAAGGTGTATTAAAATGCTTTTTGTCAAAAGCGACATTTTCATATAAGATAAGAAATAACAACAACACTTTCTATTTGCAATAGAACAGTAACAACGGGCACATATGATGTTTAATTGCATGTTTTAATAATCGATTATATGTTTGTATGCAACGATGCATAATCATTTGCATCTGCATCGCTATGCATTGTATAATCGATTCTTTTTGACAGCCCTAAAAAATACCTGCATGAACCTATACTGAGAAACTTGCTGGCCCATGCTTACCTTGCCCGCGCTTCTTCCAGAACGTTCCCTGGCTTCCTGGCTGGCGCACTCCTGCTGGGAATGCTGGGAGTGGCGTGACGTGGTGTACGTGGTGTGCGTGGAGTGCGTGGAGTGGCGGGAGCAGTCTACAATAAAATAAAAATGTAATATCTTAAAGCGAAAAGCTTCTATTAAGGGCACAAAACTGATAGCATGAGGGAGAAATGGTATAAAGGACAAATCTGTGATACCTTTTTGATAGGCGTTTTACGTGGAGTCCTCGCAGAAGTGCGGGTTTTCTCTGTTGAGCCTGGTGTCCGGGAACCCCTACGTCTCTTCACAACGAGTTCATCTTCACTGTCGATCTTTGCCTCCCTTTCCTCATCGCTGCTGCTCTGAAGGTCAATCTTTGCAGGTACGAAGCAGTCGTCATCGTCATCGCCATCTTCACCATCTGACTGCAGGTCACCCTTGTCCTCCAGTAAATTTCTTAAAAAGACAATATTACACACCAGACAAGGTTTTAGACAGATAACATGACTGGCCAACACAAAGCCCAGACCTGGAGCTCAGTGATCCTTCAAATCAAGTAAAAAAGATCCATAATCACAATAAAAATGTTAGGGTCACTTATTATTATATTATATATTGTATTTGTATTAGTAAAGTCATCAAAACTATCAATAAGACAAATCAAAATATGGAAATTATGCGGGTGATCAAAAAACCTAAATCAATTTTCAGAGTGGACAACTTTTGCCAAGAATTTGTGAAAATGGGACGAAGCAGCTTTTATTAAGCACATGTTCAAGAAGCATATATGGCTGTGGTGTTGAGTTGCATTAATACTTTTGTGACAGATGTTGCTCTAACATGGACTTACAGCTGCTTTCTGATGCGCGAGGACACAACCTGAGCAGACTTTCTCTTGGATCGAGGAGTGGCAGCTGTCAGAACGGGTGAATCTTCATGGTCTTCTTCGGCTCTAACATTTGTGTACAAGTAAATGGGAAAACAGAAACAAATGCGATATCGTAAATAACCTAGACTCATTCCTGCTAATTGACACATTTACCATATCAGTCTAAGAAACTGGACATCTTGACTAATAAACTCTAAAATAGAGAAAATGCTCCCCCTAGTGGTCAAAAATAACAAATTGTAGCTGGAAAAAAATAACAACCCAGAGAATAAGATATTAGAGACCTCAAGTACTTACAGAGCGGCCAAAGTTGGCTCTTTTAGTGCAGTGGCATCTTTCCTCCTAGATGGAGTTCTTGTCCTGCTTCGACATTAGATGCAACACATTTCAGTTAGTTGTTGTACTAAAAGTTAAATTAAATACAACTACACGAACAGAAAGTGAACCAGGGGCCACCGGTGACCAAAATGAAACCTGTGTGCAGTGTTTTTTTTTTACTGTGACACAACCCACACCGTATCCTGTGTCTTTGTGCCCGACACCCAAATAGGAGAGACAAGGAAGAGTGCAGCTTACGTCTGGCCTCTCAGACTTGCTCTCCTAGGGGTCGCTTCCCTCTTCCGGGGAGTTCTGCCTGTGCTAAGTGGTGGTTCCCCAAGAGGCTGCAGCCCGAAAAATGAACTAGGAGGGCAGCAGGACTTACACAACCAGACTCTACTTACAGTTTTGTATGAGAATGAGATACAACTGTCTCTAACTCATTAGTGCAAAGGGCAAAACAGTTGAAGTGTGTATTTAAATCAACTTCCATCTGAAAAAGTCAGCTTTGACATGTTAAACATTTTAACTGGATGAACCCAGATATCACATTTCAATAAATGTAAGTAATTAGCATAAAGACGTACTTGGATTCTCCGTCATTCTCCTGTGCAGCTGGAGAGATAGGCTCATTGAGCGGAGTCAGTCTAATAGAAATGGAAATGCGCCCCGTAGGAGATGTATTCAACTTGGACGTCAGTGTTTTCCCCGTCCCTTTGGGTTCATCAAGAATCTCTTCCAGAACATCATCTCGGGTCATGTTTTTACTCGGACCTGTCATATAGCAACAGTAACACTTCTGTTCAGATTACGCCAGCAATTTGGTCTGATGCAAATTTGAATAAAGCATGCCACTCACTGCACAAGTCAAGTTTCTTGCGAACATGGGGTCCGGAGGTGGCCCTGCTTCTCCTCCTTGCACTGAGAGCTTTAGCCGCGGAGAGTTTGGAGGCCGAATGGAGAGACTCCGCCTCCGAGATGATTTTTCCGGTGCTCATGCAGCCACGGGTGAGGGCGCCCGACATGGTGGCCCGCTTCATTACTGTGAGGTCCGGGGTGGGAAGAACACGAGCCGGAGGCCCTCGTGATGACGGTGGGGGAGATTTAGGGCTCGGAGGTGGTTGCATTATCTCAGAGCTCAATGCTCGGAAGGCTTTGGTGTCCCATAAGAGTTTGACAAACAGGATGTCTTTGCTTTTGCCCTCTGGGAAAGGAGCTTCAGGAGAGACATACTCAATCTAAAAGAAAATGTATAAACAAAACGTTATTTAACAAAAAACATCTACATAAGGCTTTCGACGTGAAAAATCAGTCTGCACCTGTACTGGTGAAAGAATGGTCTCGGCATCCACTTCATTGTCACAAGAACGGTCGTGGTAATAAAATATCTCCTGAGGATGAGAGTCTCTACCCAAGAGCTTTCGTTTGTTATGAGGTATCTCACACATCCGCACAAACCACTGGACCAGAGCAGTCTTCTTCTTCCCTGAATCTGGACACAAATGTTTAATTTATCAACAGAGACTTGCATACAAATCCATCTATTCTGGATCAAATAAGAGGTACTCCTACCATCATAGTACAGTTTGAGAAGTTGGGCCACAAAAGGATTGTCGTCATCATCTCCCTCAATAAGAATGAACTGGCCTAAAGACACTGTTGCGTTTTCAGTCCTTCCATCCACAGAAATGGTCATGGATCTGTGTGAGAAACGATCAAACCATTTCTGTCTTATTAACTTTTGGTTACAACAAGTTGGCAAATACAACATTGACGTCATCGGTTAAAAGGCCAAGAACGGCGCATACTCAAAAGCTTGACGTAGAAATGTCTGACTTTTGTATTAAGACGCACATCACCAAAACATGATTTTTGGACTCACTCGTGGTACAATCTTTTCAGTTTTCTGTCTTCACCAACCGGCGCTGCATTCCATCTGTAAACTCTTCTCATTCTCAGTCTTGTGATATAGCGGCTCATGGTACAGATCAGACGTAAGATGTCTGTACAGCGACACTTTAACAGTTAACGTAACTTACTGACATGAATAACTTTACTGTTCCAAATAATAACAGTTGCACCCACATTAAGATCTAATCACCTTAAGTGCCAACTAACATTCATATCAACAAACAAAAGCAGATTATGGTTAGTTAAGAGTATTAATCGCTCTATAGTTCACTTTCCGCACAACTTTAAACACACACACCAGTGCGTTTTTCTAACTCAGCTGTTAAATTCCTTTGCAATCGTAGAAATGTGCAATATTAAACGCGCGTACACGCGACACTCAGAAACGCTGAAACTAAAACACGTATAAAGTTAAACACATTTTACAAAACAGCCAGAAGCAACAATCATGCAACGCACACCAGTATTTCGCGCGCAGATTACCTACGAGGAGTATTTGATTGGATCGGAAAAACTAGTCCCCTCCCACTTGACCTTACGGAAGTGATGCACTTTTCCCCGGAAGTCATTCCTCTTGCTCTATTAGTCCATGGGGCAATAGCGCTCCGTTCATTCGTTTACGTTTGTTTTTAATCATGGCTAACAGAACAGTTAAAGATGCGAACAGTATACACGGAACAAATCCTCAGTATCTTGTAGAGAAGATTATAAGGACACGTATTTATGAGTCCAAGTACTGGAAAGAGGAATGTTTTGGGCTTACAGGTAGGTACAATATTTTTACTGTGGTGATCTTACTGATTACAGTTATCGTATTATAAGGAGTATTTACAAAGAAGATCAACTACAGTGACGTGAATAGTAAATACGACAAGTTCATGTTTACCTCTTGGGTTCCTATGTCATGTTGAAGCTAATCTTTGTGTTTTCTTTTCGTCGTGTGTAACGTTAGCTGAGCTTGTTGTGGACAAAGCTATGGAACTGAAGTTTGTTGGTGGAGTATTTGGAGGAAACATCAAGCCGACCCCATTCATATGTCTGACTCTGAAAATGCTCCAGATCCAGCCTGAAAAGGACATCATTGTGGAGTTTATCAGAGAACTTTTTCTTTTTCACTTCATTGGCTTTCTTTTTTTGCATTGTTTTTACTCAACTGTTTTAATTCTTTCTAGGTATGTTCGTTTGCTTGGAGCAATGTACATGCGTCTGACTGGCACTTCAGTGGATTGCTACAAATATTTAGAGCCATTATACAATGACTACAGAAAAATCAAGACCCAGAATAGAAATGGAGGTGAGCGTTTTCCTTTTAGCTCAATATGCACTTGTCCTTGCACAGTAAAATTCTTTACAAATAATGTTTTTCTTTACTTAAGAGTTTGAGGTGATGCATGTAGACGAGTTCATAGATGAGCTTCTTCATGCAGAGCGAATGTGTGACATCATCCTCCCCAGACTTCAGGTTGGTTGGACTTCATCTAGTATTGTTGGTTTTCTTTGGAGGTCTTTGAGGAAGTTTAGTGAAGGAAACTGGTACCGATCATATAATAAAAATAATGGGTTTATAATGGGTATGGGTGTGACGAGACACTAATCCCACGAGACGAGACTTGGTTCACGAGAACGAGGCGAGATTTTTATACTTTTTTTAAAGAAAATCCCCAATCATGAAATATTTAGGGAAAAATTCACCTTTTTTTATTATTTACCTTAACCCAAAACGCAAAAAATGTAGGCCTTATAAAATCAACTTGTACTTTATGAAACAAATTAAACTTCTATTTTAAATAATTATATTATGCAGTTATAAACAATATGTAAACACTGCAAAATGTTTTGTCACAAACTCAAATGACAGGCAGTAATTGCATAAAATGTATGCTTTGATTTCATAACAGGTGCTGCTCTTAGTAAAGAGCTGTGGTTGTTTTCTCTATCTGATTTTGCCTAGTGCTCGTGTTAGCAGAGGTGGCGACCATATCACACTGTCAAATCCTCCTTCCACCACTGACTAAACCCTCATAGCCTTCAGAGAAACAGTTAAAACTACATAAAAACATTATGTTTTATGAATACATTGCATATATGTAAGAGACAGATGATCCGTTTCTGAAGAGGTTTGCCTGGTACAGACAGCTACATTTACTTATTAGCTCAGCTGCTGTTCAGGCGCATTACCATATCACACTGTCAATCCTCCTTCCTCCACTGACTGAACCCTCATAGCCTTAAAAAAAAGTCATGCGTTGAAATATCTTATTAGCTAATTCCCATTCCTGGTATAAGGAACGTCAGCCAGAGTTAAAAGTAAAAAAAAATTGCAACCAGTGTAAGCTGCATTCTCTTTAATGCAGAGTTCACATTGATTTTCAAAGTCCTTGCATCACTGTTCTTTTCACACTGCATGACTATCTGGGGTAGCATTCAGTTGCTGCAGTGTTCACATTGAACGATGGATCGACGACAAGAGATTACACACTCCATGACTGTACAATAGGTCAGAATCACCGACAACCGTCTAGTCCGCAAACAACGTTTCACAGCCAAACCCATGCGAGAAGTGATACATGATATCAGAGTTCTCGCGCGACATTGGTAGCTATGCTTGCTGATGCTGTGGTCTCCTCCCTGGACCTCACTTTGCCTTGTATCTTGCCTTCTCATTGGCTGTAGGTCATCGCCAATGTATTTTTCAGTCAGAACTCATTTCACACAGCAGGATTTTGAGACGCTGACCAAATATTTCACGGACGTCTGCGACGCGTCGCCCGCTCTCTGCGTGATTGTCACTCGTGGAACGTAAACGCGTTTAATCTATAGCGTAATTGTGACACCAAAGGCTTGCCATACTGCTGACGCGCACAATCATTGAAACCCACAGAAAATCACGTTGTCTATGAATGGCCGGGCTGGTGACTGTAGCTCACAGCACGCACACTTTGTGCAGTTATTAGCGTGTTCTTTACAGTAATGAAAACAGGTCGCATCACAACAAATGTGCACTCACACAAATGCTCCCAAATATATTTTGAGGTCGCACAGGTTAAACTAAGGGAGCATATGCGACTAAAATTGTCGCAGTTTCGCGCCCAGCACTCCATCATGCCAATTGCGTAAAATTGTGTGAAATTGTGTTCTCAAGCCACGGGCTTGTTTTTTTGTTGTCACAGAAGAGACAGGTTTTGGAGGAGGCTGAACTCCTGGATACTCGCATTAGTGCCCTAGAGGAAGACCTGGATGAGGTGGAGACCAGTGATGAGGAGGATGAAGAAGAAGAGAAGGTAAGTGAACTCACAATTATGACAATTCATTCATGCTAATACTACAAACATACAAACTTTCATTATTTAATCTTGGGTACTGTAGCAGGAAAGAGTGCAGTCACCAGAGCCACACAGGAGGGCTTACAGAGATATGGATCGGCCACGCAGATCTCCATCTCCACGCTACAGACGAAGTCGCTCACCCAGAAGGTCATTTAAAGCTCCACTTGTCAATTTTGCACAGTGTTTTTACCATTATAGAATCCATAAATGTTACACAGCAGTTTACATTATTTATTACTGTATTATTTCAAGTTGATAATATCAGTCATGACAGATATTATAAAATAAAAATGAATGTTCCGATTTTTTTTTCATGTTTTAGAAGGAGCAGATCGCCTAAAAGAAGAAGGTATGAACAATATGTTAAATACATCATTAAAATGTTTGAAGTTATGTACATTATTATGGTCTTTTTGTAAAATATTATTAAGATGTGTGGCTGATAAATCGGTTAATGCGGCTGTCTGATTGATTCAGCCCATCACCCAGACGTGAGCGAGATCGGGATCGTCACCGCAGCAAAAGCCCCCGTAGACATCGCAGCAGATCCAGGGACAGAAGACATCGTTCCAAATCTCCAGGTACAGCCAAGCTATTACAAAATATGCAATGTATGTACAAACAACAAATTATTAAATGATTAAAATTCTTAATTACAGATCCATTTAAAATGTTAGAATAAAATCAAGGCAGAGCATTTTGGAGTCGTAATGGTTATATTTAAAGAATAGTTTACGCAAAAAATATGATCCTCATGTCACTTCAATGTATACAAAATTTTTGTCCATGTTGCTCTACACTGGAACTTTTTTCAAATAGGTTATTTTGGTCAGATTAAATAAGAATTGAATTACTCTTGAATTAATACAATTAAATTTCATAAAAATATGAATATTTTCCTTCAGCTCACCATAGAAGCCACCGGCATCGCAGCCACTCCAAATCCCCAGAAAGGCAAGACTCGCATAAATGAACTGATTTTTTTTATTATTGTTTTATTTTGTACTGTCTTGTTTTTCCCGTTGTTTAATATTGTTTCTTTTTGTGTTACAGTCGGTCTAAGAAGAGTCATAAGAGTCGTCGAAGAGGAAACGAGTGATCTCAGTTTTTCTTTATTTCTTTTTTGTATAACATTTTTGTAGTCTGAAATGTATGGAAAAAGCAATTTCTATCATTAAAAGCTCAACCTTCTGTGTAAATGACCAATGCCAATTTAGTCCTAAGGGTTTTTTGTTTGTATGCCGTTTTATACTTTTAGCTGATTCAGCCATAATTTAAGAAATGTTGTTTTTCAGCTGTTTGTAAGTGTAATTCACTTTATCAGTGTCATCTTGAATGAACTGTACTGTGCAAAATAAACGTGTTGTAGTTTTACCAGTGAACGATATTACAAAGACAAAAATGAAACTACATTTTTACACGTGTAAAACAACTTAAAGCAGGACCGAACAAGCGATTTAGTATTTGGGATCAATTTTGTAATTGTATGACCTAGAAGGGAACATTTCGATTTGATTAAGTGACATCTTGAAGTTATAATTGAAATTACTTGCTGGGTTAAGATGTGGCAGCAAAGTATAAAATGTGTAATTTAGCTAAATAAAAACAGCGATTGCTTTTTGTCTGCAAACCCTATACTTTTTAAAGAAAGTAGAGATAGTGAACATTTATTAAAGTCCGTTTTTTTGTACATACTATGATAAAATCTAATTTAGAGGATAGAGTGATGTCAGGTCTGAAATGTATAGAAACGAGCTAAATAAAAATGTTAATGTGGGAGTAAATAAAGACTTTTATTTTGACGCGTGGTTTCGCGAGGACAACAGGAAGTAATAAGTGAACATTTTCAGAATAATCAATCGGGATAGGATAGTACAGTAGTGAAGATAAAATATCCTAATCGTGCACAGTAAGTAGTTGAATAAATAAAAACATTTTGCGACACATGGTACTAACGTTAGTTGACCCGATTATATACTGAGAAATGCAGCCTTTTCAACGAGCTCTGCGTCTTGTTATTCATTCTCATAAGTTTTACTGTCGAAGACTGGTACGTTATTACACGTGAAATGTATGTGCGATTCATGGTTCTAACTCACGTTAGGCAATTTAGAGCGAATTGTTTAGTAGTGTTGTGCGTCTTATTGAGAAAGGGCAAAGGTTGATGTTGTGTCAATAATGCATGGACGCGAACCTGAATGATGTAATAACTACCCATTATTTTAAAATGCAAATGCATTTTGTTTCAAACACATTCTCAGTATTCAGTTATTTAATGTAGTTTACTATACCAAAAGGGCATTTTCCGAAAAATCACTGTCCCATCAACGTCCGTGCAGGTTGTTTTTAACAATCTGTGCATCCTGTTGGAAGTCAGCTGACATGTCAGGAGGTTACACTTCCTATCGTTGCGAGTTCTGAACAGTTTGCTTTAGTCTAACAGTATCTGCAACATTTCCGTAAGTGTCTATAGACTGAATTGCTTTTTTCAGGTACAGCGAGCACAGATTTAATATCCTGCTGCTCCATCTTTTTCATTCAAACTCTGTATTTTCCAGGAACGCTGTTCAAATAGTTTTTGTAACTTTTCTCTAAAGACACACAGGATGAGTACCAATGACTTTGCTGTCATCAGCACTGGGCGAAAGATGCCCCTTGTGGGACTAGGGACGTGGAAGAGTGAACCTGGAAAGGTGGGTTTATTTTGTGCTTTTATTGTTTTGTAATTCATGTGCATGTGTATTAAAATGTTTCATTGGACTACAGGTAAAACAGGCAGTTATTTGGGCACTGCAATCTGGCTATCGGCACATCGACTGTGCTCCCATTTATGCGAACGAGCAAGAGATTGGAGAAGCTTTTCAGGAAATGCTGGGGCCTGACAAAGTAAGTATACTGTAGCGAGAAGTTTCGTAGCTTGGCACTTGCTTTGAAAAACTCTTTAAAACTTTTAAAAAGAACCGCCACAAACACATCTTCTATGATTTGTTGTAATGCACAAAATCTTTTATTGTTTGAAAAAATATATTTTAGAATACAGATCCACTTTTAAAAGCTGTCAATTGAGAAACCACCCTCTTTCAGGCCTTAAGACGAGAGGACGTATTTGTGACTTCCAAACTGTGGAACACAAAACATCACCCAGATGATGTAGAGCCATCTCTGTTAAAGACCCTGAAAGACCTGAAGCTGGAATACCTGGACCTCTACCTAATCCACTGGCCATATGCCTTCCAGTGAGCCTTTCAGATTTTTTCATCTAAGAAATAAACTTGAAAAAAACACATTTTAAAATAGATTTGTTTTACTCCTTTTGCTGTCTATTGCACGGTTCATTCGTTTGACAATGTATGGCAATACAAACATGTAGCCTCTCCTTTGAGGTATAGTCTTATATCCTTTTACTGTTTTCTGCCTTTTCTCAGATAGCAGTTAAGTCCTTTATCTTTTTTTTTTGTAGACAAGGTGATAACCCTTTCCCTAAAAAAGAGGATGGAACCTTGCTCTATGACGACATAGACTATAAACTGACATGGGCTGCTATTGAAAAGCTTGTGGGAAAGGGTCTTGTCAGGGCCATTGGGCTCTCTAACTTCAACAGCAGACAGATCGATGACATCTTATCAGTTGCAAGCATCAAACCTTCTGTTTTGCAGGTCAGATGAATATGTCCTCTTGTTGATCTTTCGTTTAGATTTTTCAGTTTTTAGAGTAATCATAGTGTTTTGCAGGTGGAGTGTCATCCATACCTTGCACAGGTTGAGCTGCTAGCTCACTGTCGTGATCGGGGTTTAGTGATGACTGCATACAGTCCACTAGGATCCCCTGACCGAGCCTGGAAGCATCCAGACGAGCCCGTTCTGTTGGAGGAACCAGCCATTGCTACACTAGCCAAGAAGTACAACAAGACTCCTGCTCAAATTATCATCAGGTACATTGATGTTATGGCACTAGATGTGCATATTTCGATACTCACTACTACATTACTAGTGTTTATACGGTCTATTGATCATTTGGCAGGTGGCAAACTCAGCGAGGAGTAGTGACTATCCCAAAGAGCATCACAGAGTCTCGGATCAAAGAGAATATCCAGGTTTCTAAATGTTGACTTTTTCCTTGTTTTCATTTTATTTAGTTCAAGTAATGTATTTAAGTAATAATTTTTCTGATTTCATTTATAGCTATTCGATTTCAGTCTTGAACCTGAAGAAATAAGTCAAGTGACTGCATTGAATAGAGGTTGGCGTTACATTGTGCCAACAATTACTGTACGTTTGCCAGCATACACAGTTCAACATATCACTATATTTTACTTCAGGAATTACAACAAATACATTTTAAAGGGTACTTTATATTTAAAAGTGTTTTCTTTTTTTTATTATCGCAGGTTGATGGAAAGCCTGTACCCCGGGATGCAGGACATCCTCACTACCCTTTTAAAGACCCCTATTAATACACACTTGTACAAGATGCTGTGCCTTGGAACCCATGTCAGTTCAGTTCTCTGTATACTTGTAGACAATAAAAGTTTTGTTACGTATTGATTTGTGTACTGTTTTGCATTTGCCTGGTATGTGTCTGTTATAATTAATCTGCTGAACCAATAAAAATACTGGTTACATGAACTTTAATTTGGGTATAATGTATATAAAGCCTTTAGTTAAAAAGTATATCAAAGCATATCAAATATACATTTAGGGGATTCGTTTTTTTCAATTTGAGGGGATTTTATTTAATTTTAGGGTTACTGATTTTGGATCTCTACTTGTTTATTTTAAGAAATAACATTAAACAAGTTAGTTAATGATTTTACATTTCATGATTACATTTATTAAATATTTTTAAGAATATAAAAAATAAGAATAAAAAGTAATGTCACTCTGCTATAATAGTGAAAAACAGTTGAAAATACACTTGCATATCCAAACCGTGACTATTGGTTCGCGTAATATGGTTACTTGCCCTTTAAATGTATTCTCCCGCGTTTTTCTGACAGGGTCGTAGTTCAGCGGAAGTACAGCTTATATCCGTATTTAAAGGCGCCAACAAAGACTTGTTTAGGAGCAGCTTCACAAATCTGCCATCTTTTTACGTGGAGCTTCATACACACATCATCCCACAATTAAGTATTTTGTTTCCCGTAAACAAAATGCCCGAGGAAACAGCATCCGCTTCAACCGCCAAAAGGTAAAACAGTTGATAGATTAAACGCGCTCGCGAGCATGGGAAGTGCACGGATAAGTTGTTTAGAAACTCAAACTGAGAGATTTTGCTGCTTGTTTTTATAACAAACCTGCGGACGAGTCCTCGTCAGGAAAAGACGTTAGCTGTATTATACTCCCGGGCAGGGCAGCACGCCACGCGATGTCGTTACTGTGTGTTCCCGGTAGCGTGTTAAGTTTCGCTCTTCTCATTCGGCGTAGAAAGGCTGAATATACACGTTTAGGTTTATCGCTCGAATATATTCCCGCTTTAGTGACGCACAGACGTGAATGGCGTTTGAATGAGCTTGGCGATACACTGCAATGCTTGCAGTGCACGCGCTGATCCAAGTTTAAAACATGTTATTAGGAACCTAAATAAAACTACATACCACATCAGGGAAATAGTACTTGCGTTAAACTACGACATGACGTCCGTGTGGATGTAAAGTTTCTGTCAAAGTGTATCACGCGCGGCAGCGCTCTTGTGTTTGGTCCTCCGCACGTGCGGTTTTTGTGTGCCATTCTAGTTGTGTTGTTCAAATTGTTACTTTATTTTGTTGACGTTTGTCTTTACAGTATGGAGGAAAAACCTTGCTCGTCGACTGCTGCTGCAGACAGGTTAGTTGACATTTGAACATGTATTTGATTCAACTGGTGAAGTCTTCTTTAATGCGTTGACATTATTATTTTTTTTTATTCATTGTAGCACTGTTGATGTATCTGATGAAGCAAAGAAGCTGATTGGCACAGGCAACCGGCATTTGGTTATGGGTGATGTTGTGTCTGCAGTCAGCGTGTTTCAAGAGGCCTGTGCCATGCTGTGAGTGGTATAGGAAGATTACAAACCTGTATTATGATGCTACTATAGGTAGTCTTTGGATCTAGGCAGTTGAGCATTTACTTTGAGTGATAACCTTGTATATGAGTGTGTTTGGTTGTATGTTCCACAGAGCTGAGCAGTATGGAGACACTGCTGATGAATGTGGAGAAGCTTTTTTCTTGTGTGGGAAGGCCCTTCTGGAACTTGCCAGGTATCAGGATTAATAAAACGACAACTTAAGTTGGTTGTCTTTGAGGAATCAGAACATGCTACATAACATTCATTGATGCTTCTCCTCTTAGGATGGAGAATACCGTGCTTGGCAATGCTTTAGAGGGAGTCCCAGAGGAATCTTCAGAAGAAGGAGAGAAACCGAACGACTCCAAGATTGAGAGTGCAGACAACTTGGATGGTTTGTATAGAGATTCTAGGTGTTCATTTGGCAAAACATTTTTACTCCGTTTTCTTGTACATTAGCCACGTTTACATGCAACCAAATAACCGTTTTGTAATTGGATTGATGGCTCAATCGGACTGAATAGCCTTCATGTAAACGCCTTAATCAATCCGGTTGAGGTCGATACGATTGAAAGAGGTGGTGTAGATGGAAAGCAATGCGAATAGGAGGAAAAAACATGCATTTAAATGCTTGAATCAGAGTATTTTCTCTGTCGGATTTGAAAATACCTTGTGCACATGCTGAGTGAAGTGCTGCGCTGCGTATGTCTTATACATCTTATGTTTACATCAAATATAAAAAGAGACGACACACTCCGCAAGAGCCTTTTTGATCTATTCCGTGGCACATGATAATTAAGGGAATGGGGACACGCGCTGTATGTTCGGATGGGCTCGTGTGAGTTCTTTTATAACAATACATAAAGCGAAGAGAGAACATGGTATTATTCGACAACTTTGTTTTCATTCCAAATGTGAAAATACGGCCTATATTGACATCCATCAGAGACAGAGTTTGAAGTGAGACGTTAGATGCTTGAGCAGTGTTGCCAGGTCCAGCTAAGTTTAAAGTACAGGTACGATTGGGAAGTTTTTAAACTGTTCTCGTGGTGGTTTCTTTCCTGTGGGTTAAGAGGAACAATGTTGTTCATCAGATGTTGCTATTTGGGCTTTGCGAGGTCATTTGAGCTTCCATTGGACTGGATTTGTTACGCCAATATGGAATATATTTCATGTACGTGTAAACAAACTTTTTAATCAAATTGTAAGATTTAAGGGGACATGTAAACACCACTAAAATGATCTGCAATCAGATTGAATTAATTCGGGTTGACAAAAATGGGTGCATGTTAACATAGGCATTGACATCTCATCTGCAAAAGGGCAATGAATGAGAATCTTCAAACTGACAACAGTCATGACTGCACAATGAGCCAACAACAGGGGGGTGTTTTTTTTAAAAGCCCACTTTTTGTTTAGACTCAACCTTTTAACCTTTCCCACTACAATTCAGAGAAAACCAGAGATGAGCTTCGGGCACAGGTTTATGATGCCATGTCAGAAGAGACGAGTACTGGGGTGCAGAAAGAGCAGGAGGAAGATGTTGAGCAGGAGGAAGATGTTGAGCAGGAGGAAGATGTTGAGCAGGAGGAAAATGTTGAGCAGGAGGAAACTGAGAAGCCTAAGGAAGGGGGGCAGAAAAAATCAACAGAAGAGGAGGAAGGTGACCAGAAGCAGGAGAAAAAGGATGACGTTAAAGCACCAAGTGAAGAGGATGCACCTAAAACTGAACAAAATCTTGCTGAGAATAAAGCAGAGAAGTCCAATGGTGTAAATGGAGCTTTGGAGAAGGAAGAGGCCTCTGGGTCAAATGGAGCTACTGAAAAGGCTGAAAAAGACAAGGAGGCTACTGAAAACCAAAATGCCAATGATGAACCTATGGAGGAGGAGGGTGGAGGTAGTGGAGTGTGATCTGGGTTGCACAGTGAACATGGGCTTTTTAAATAATTTTAACTTCCACCTGGTGAATAAATGGAACACCCACAAAGTATTTATTTTGGGCTGTGGTGTCACTGGGTGTCTGGTGTTAGTTTTTAATATTAGGTGACTGCTTTATAACTAAAGCATTTCTTGTTTCAGATGATGATGATGATGACGATGACGATGAAGAAGAGGGTGGTACAAAAGATAAGGTAAGTAACTTTATTAAGAGATCTTTTATCCCACTTTCTATTTATTTTATTATAATCTGCCTTTACATCTCCTTAGGAAAGCGAGGAGGAGGACGAAGTTGGCAATTTGCAGCTAGCTTGGGAGATGCTGGAGGTTGCTAAAGTAATTTACAAAAGGCAAATACCTCCTCCATACCTCAAGTGCTTTATCTGTTGTATTGAGTTTTATATCCATAATCCTTTGTATCCATCTATTGTTTATAGAAAAGAAAGTAAAGAAGATCAGCTAATGGCAGCACAGATTTTCCTGAAACTTGGAGAGGTTGGGGCCGAATCAGGTATGTGTGTGGTAAACTTGAGGGTGAAAATTACAAATAATATAAATTTCATGTTTACATTGGTTCTGCTCTCATTAGGTAACTACAGCCAGTCTCTGGAAGACTTCAACGAATGCTTGACCCTGCAGCTGAAACATCTTCCCTCTCATAGCCGTCTTCTGGCTGAGACTCATTACCAGTTGGGCACAACTTACAGTTACACAGCCCAGTACAGCAAAGCCATCGAGCATTTCTTAAGCTCCATCAAAGTCATTGAGAGCCGTCTCGGTAGTAAAAATAATCACATGAACTCTTTATCCAAGTTGTAATTTAACAACTTTACTGATATTGCTGGCTCATTGTTTCTCAGCTATGCTTCAAGTGGCGATAGATAAGGCGGAGACGGCGCAGGAAGAGAAGAATGAGCTTGAAGAGTTGAAACAGTTACTGCCAGAAATTACTGAAAAGATAGAAGATGCCAAGGAGAGCCAGAGGACGGCTGCAACGGCCTCTGCGGCCATCCATCAGACACTTGTGAGTTGCTACGCTGCCTTTGACTCAACTTGTATTTACAGTCTCAGTTTTTGAGTGTTGCAGATGCCGATATTAAATTTGGAAACAGGGCATCTGGCTCATAGAAAAGGAGGCCAAAGCTGCTTCCTGTGGCAGTTTGGTGTAATTCAGAAATCATTTTCTGTGTTACAGGGAGGAGCATCCACTTCTGCGTTCCCTGCTGAAAACGGTGGCTCATCTACAGCTAAACAGGTTTGTTGATAGTGCTTCGTGTAATTAATTTCCTACTATTAATGTGCTGCTGCTTATCTCGATTCCTCTGGTTTTGTTTAGATTGATGTGAAGCCAGCGGGTGTTGCATCTTCATCGAAGTCTGCATCTGATATTTCTCACCTGGTCCGCAAGAAGGTTGGTATGCATTCACTGACATTAAATGACTGTAGCTTCGCTGTAGAGCTTAAACTAGCATGCTTTCATGTACCTTCCAAGGGTGTAGGGCAAGCCTGACACTGTACCTAAAGCATCATCTGATTTGCAACCTTGCATGCTGGTCATGAACTGAGTTTTCAAACTCAAAAGATTTGTGTTGCTTGGTGCTTCTGTGGTGTTTGTGCATCATTAGTGTGACATGGCATATTGTGGTTGAAGTGGTGGCAAAGTGTGCTTGACTAAGTTGCATCGACTAGGTGTTATAAGGAAAAAGTGCGAAATAAAGAACGTGTTCTGTCCTGCTTTGTTCTTGCACAGAGGAACCAGACGAGGAGAGTCCAAAAAAGGACAGTGACGCTAAAAAGACTAAACAGGAGACATCAGTTAATGGCAGCGAAGACTCCGCCCACAACGGCAATGGAGTCCCGGAGAAAATGGAACCGGAGGCGAGTTGCTAGGCTTATTGTTTCCTCCTAATAGGGTCGAGGGAGGGTCTTTAAAGCTTCCAGGTTCAGGATGGGAAATGACCTTTGTTTGCAGAGACCCATACTTTTAGAACCAAGTAAAACATTTAGTTGGTAACGTAATTGCCTGATGTAAAGAAATGTCAGTTGCAAATAATTCATTTTGCACCGTATTAATCACAGTTTGTTCTTTCTTATGAACCTTTTTTTGCCAAAAGTCGCATAGTTTCATAATTCTTCGGTCAGGGGGAAAACTATTCTCAAAGCTACTTCTGGAAGTTGAAAGCTCTACTTTGAGTTTGATGGTGATGCTGTGTGAAGTGAGCATGACATTCTGAGTGTTTGTTGCACCTAACAGCGCCTTTTTTAGATTTGGTGTGAGCATCCAAAATTTGCTCTGTGAACAAAGTATCACTTGTTCCTGGCAACTTCAGTTACAGCAGGTTTTTTTTGTCATGACCCAATGATTATGGCTTAGATCATGGTGTATACTCTATGCTCTGACTGATTGGATTTTATTTGGCTTCTAAAACGTGGTGTTTGAGTTTGTCTGGTTAAGTGTTACTAGTTTTCCCAGCTTTCTAAATTTAGTTTCTGGCTACACGGCATGGATTTGAATGTTTTCATGTTCTCTTTCAGCCAAGCAATTCTTCCTCTGTTGAAACCTCGGCGTGATGGGCATTTCCTGACTGAACACTTACCTTCCAACCAACAGAGCATGCCTGCCTCTTCATTCTCCATGAGCAACGTTTTGTAAATAAATTTATCTTTGTCTGTCCAATTTTGTATAATTGTAGTAATCTTTCAATAAAGGATTTGCATACGTGATCTCTGGATTTCAATTATACGCAATTTTGTCTTTGCTAAAAAATGAGCTTGTGTAAAATGTACTATTGAGATTGTAGTCTATCCATGGATCAGAGCTTTTGCTCTTGGTTTAATAGACTTACAGATTGCATTTGTAGTCTTTAATATGAACACTTTTTTTTTTTTTTGTGCATTGATGTCTAGAGCATTAAGAAAAGAACAGAAACTAAGCACAAATAAACATTAAGAGGTGTAAAGAGCATCAAATAGTTGATCAAATGTTTATAATTTCAGGCTCTAATTTGACTTCATGGCAGGAGAAACCCCATTCTCTGTCTGTGGCAGTGACGAAGGTTCTGGATTAGATGAGGGTTGTAATTTTTGCTGCGGTTCATGGGTTGCTGGGATTGAAGGTGTGTTTAGGACCGCCTAAAATTGACAATTATGAGGCGGATCAAAAACAAAGGTTTCATGGGGTTAAACATCCATCTGTTAAATGTTAGAGTAACACTTAAGATTCATCATTGCATACCATGGGTAGATACTTGTATTGGCTGAAGGTGTTGTGGTCAAGCTTTGCTAGGGTCTGTACATCTTGGTCACAAGCATTTACTACCCGAACGCAAAGTTCTGTGTTGCCAATCTAAAAAGAAAATCATTCTGCGCATTATGTATGATTTAAACTTAAAATATCTTTGAGGTTTGACCTTGAAGAAATATAAAGAATTATGGGTATGTGTGTGTCATCTAAAACACTGGATACACCCAAAAGTCTAGAGACAGAAATGGCAGCGCAAGGCACTTTTAATGTTTGATGTTTGAAGTATACTGACCTGAGGCACAAAATTGAGCTGAGCTGGGCTAAGAGATACTTGAACTGGTAGACATCGAAATGGAAGTCTCCAATGACCGCTGTAAACCTGGTTGAACTGGTCAAAAAGCTCAAGCTTAGCCCAGCCTCGAGTCACCAACCCCCCATTTTCATGACTGTACAAATCAAGACCTTCGGAAGCCTGGATCTCCACGACCAAAGAGAGGTTTGAAGATGGTTGTATTCTGTATAAAGCAGAGGTCTGAAGATGTACACATACTAGTCTATACAATTTACCGTGTAAAAAACATTCAATGCTTTTATGTCTGAGCACTACCTTGGCACAGGCTGTTTGACAGCCAGTATGACAAAGTTTCCAGGACTCTTGGTGGATGGCAGGCATTGCACAGGCGGCATGGTGGTGGTCTGTCCCAATTTCTGTCCATTACAATATAAGCCCACCAGCAAACGCACTGATCTCATAGTGGCTTCCACACCTATTACCAGGTCATAGAAGATCACAAAGCCAGCCCTGTCCACACACGGGGATTCAGACAATAGCTAGATATTAATCTTACATCAGTGTATAAGTATGACATACCTGGACTTTGGAAGACAAAATGAACAAATAAAGAGTTTGTCTTACACAGGATCATACGGAGCAGGACCAAAGGTTTCCGTTGAATCAATTGCATGGTGACCCATTGGTGAAGGCTGCTTTAAACTTTCATCCTGCATTGATAAAAAAAAAAATTCCAGAACCTTCCAACAGTGTGGGATCAGATGAACTGAAAATGTGAATTTAAATATAATTTCAGTGTTTTTCATGTGAAGTCTGCTCGTGCCGGCGCTCACCAGTGAAAGAGCGGGCTGAGGGAAAAGAGGTGATGTGGGAGGAGTAAGAGGTGGCCTTCTCTCTCTGCCCTTCTCTATTTCTCTTTTAAGATAGGCGATCTCAGCTTGAAGGCTAGGGATATGATGAATGTGGTCCTTCTGGATGACATTGAGCCCTGGTTTAAAAAAACATACCAAGCAAAAAAATCAATACTAGAATGCTTGATCAGTAATTGAAGTATAGTAGAAAATAGTACGCTAAAGGCGGCCAGATGGTATACATTTTGTGCAAATGTTCTAGATCAAATGTGAACTCATTTTGGCATAAAACGTCATACAGTCGCTTGGAAGAGCATGCTGAGTTTGTGATGGTTCTCTCTTGACGTTTTGCAAAGAAGGGAGTCTTTGTTATATATTAAAGTTCTCAGGGAGAACCACCTTTCTGCCTCTCCCTGGTCAGCTGGATTCGGAAGATTTCCTCCTCAAGTCTCTGGTTTTCCTGCTCTACAGCAAGAAGCTCAGGGTCCAACAACCTGTGAGGAGACTTTCCTGGGGGACAGACAAAAGAAAGAAGAAAAATTGGGCATAAATAGGTATAAAGGTCCTAGAAAGTATTTGCATATTTAAGATACACTTTAAGGGCGGTTTCCCGGACAGGGATTATCTGAAACAAGGACACGGCCTTAGTTAAAATAGGAAATTTAAGTAGTTTAAAAAAACATACCTTACAAAAACATTACTGGTGTTCCTCTCGACACAAAACAACCACACTGATTCATTTAAAGATATGTCAGTGTAAGTTGTTTTCGATCAAGACACCTCTAACATTTAAGTTAGTCTGGGACTAGTCTTAAACCCTTTCCGGGAAACCGCCCCCTAAATGTATTAATAATAACAAACTATTAAACCAAGTGTCAAATGCACATTTCACAAAAGTTAAAGTTAAAATAACTTCATATATTTATGAGTGTGACATAAATTGTTGATGCAATATGGCTATACTACTTACTTCTTCCTTTTGCCCTGCCGTCCGCTTTAGCTTTTGTCTGCTCCAGTGTCAGAGCCTCAGCCTGAAGGTCATGCATGTGGGCCAGAAACTCTGGATCCGAACCCCCTGACTGCATGTATGCAAGACGCAAAGCTCTGTTTGGAATACACATTCACAGTGTTCAATATCCATCCACAACTAACTTACTTTTTCATTTTTAAGATATGTATCACTAAACAAACCTGATCTGGGCAGAGAGGGGACCGTCCACAGAGGAGATCAGATCAAAGTTGATATGTTGCACCTTTATGTCCACTGGTGGGTTAGAAGGGACCTCACTTGGGCTGGGTCTGTAAAATCAGCATTGTATAACTGTAGAAACATGTATGAAATATGTACATTCTCTGCACACTTTTTTTCATCCTCTTACCCTTTATTTGAGTCGATGTGAGAGCTGATCCGATGTGGGACCTCCTCGTTCTTCTGTTCCTGATATCTCAGCTCATGCAGCGCTTCCTCTAGATGAGCCGTTCTGTCACGTCCTGCCAACTCTGCAAGCCGCTGGTCGATCTCTGGACACACACGCATAAATAGATAGACACCAACCTGTCCATTTTCCTTAGAAAAATATGAGCTACCAACCAAACACATTGCATGATATTCCAGTTGCAATAGAAAAGTTAAGACTAGGCAACTCGTAACCTTTGTATGGTGTTTTTGTGACTTTGTTCACGAGTTTAGTGGTATAGAAGAGAATGAATATTCTAAAGAATAGAATGTATAGTGCAAAATGTATATGTCATTTTAAGACCCCCAACCTTTCATTTTGACTTCCTTTGTCATATGATTGTTCTTGTGTAATGCTAGCATATGTTTATTTAAAAACAACATTTATTTTACATTATTGTTTGTTGTTTCTCGCCAACAGAGAAACCCACCCTCTCTCTCCTTCTCCAGTCGCTGGTTATATGCCCTGATCTCCGCCAACCTCTTTTTATGAATCCTAGACAATTGTAGAGCCTTCTCCTCATCAGCTCTCTCCTTAAATGAGCTCTGTTTCTCACAGACCCAACAAGCAATACACATAAAAACACTATTCATATTACAAACACATTTTGCACATGTCAGATCCGCATATATGTTGGATGAAGTGAAACTGACCTTGTTTGTCTTGCGGTCAAGCTTTCTTCAATTGACATCCTGAGTTTTTGAAACTGAAATCAAAGGTTCATATGAAATACAAGTCCACTTATGAAGTCCACTATATGACCGCATGTGTTCCTGTACCTCTGCGGTGAGTTTGCTTAAAGTGTTATTCTCTAACAAGACGTCCTGTGGTTTAGCTGGCGGACTCTCTTTCTGATCCACCGGCTGGTTCATCTGATCCTTCAGTTGGCCAATGGAAGAGATACACATGCGTTATTACTTTGAACAAACGACAAGCAACTTAGCTTATTTGGAAGGGGGTGACACTTTGACTAGTGTTTAGTTGTGGATTTATTCAAAACCATTGGTGTTATGGACATGACTGATACTGCAAAATGGATTGAAATATTACATTTCCTGATATTTTCTGGGTTTATTGGAATACTGTTGTGTCATCGTTATATTGTGGTGCCATTGATCTAAGCAAGTAAATAGCAATTTCTGAGCGAGGACAACAAGTGAAAGTCATGATTATTGACTTAACAGAACCTTGCCTTAAACAACAAAAAGTATCAGCACTTAAATACGCATGGAACAATAGAAAACACCATACCATATTTCATTCAAAAGATATTTTATTTGTTTTATAATACACGACATATGTTCAAATGCAAGGTTCCATATTATTTAATAATTAAGCTACTTACAATGATTAAATCAGGTGTCCTTGCCCTTGTGGAATGCATCATCTTCATGGATGCTCGCTCTATTGCAATGCGTCCCATCCGTCCTCTCCATAGAGCTACCGGATCTTTCAAGTCTGTGCCAATGCAAAATTTGGCCTTGTGTTTATTTAGAAGTCCAACAGAATGGAATGCCATCTTACAACTCTCACAAATGAATTCCCTTAAGCCTTCCATCTTTCCACTGAACAATATTTTTCTTCCTAATTCTTCAAAACCAACCTGGTTTACAATAATCTAGAATACTTGTTAGGTTGGTTGCCTGGTAAGAATGAACTGCATTTGTTGACGGATGAGATTTTGTTTGTTGGTAACAATCACCTTGGAAAAGGGGAGTGAAAAGAGTGGGCGAGGATCGAGCAAGAGAAATCCACCCCTACATTTTTTTAATGCTTTTTGTTTGTTGGAAATAATATTTCTAAGCAGAAAACGAAAGGCAGGACATGATTGGCAAACGGATGCAAAATATTTATTAAAAGTTTTTCTCTGATCTTTTCATTTTGATGCAGTAGTTAACGTCTGCCCCTTTTTACAGATAAATCCACACGTCACCTTTTTCTCTTCTCAAATCTGTAAATAATGTTATCAAAATAATCTTCCAAAACGCACAATTTTTATTCTTATATTTTTTACAATCCACCCTGAATATCAAGGCTGCAGAAACAATATAATGCAAACAAAAGAAGAAAAAATCTGAATGTGGGAATTTTTACAGCTGTACCAAAATTAAAAAAGAAACTTAAATCTGTGATAAAGCCATTTTTATACCCTATCAGCAAAAACAAGGTACAAAAAAAGGAGATGCACAATTTACACCAGCAGTCCCTCATGAAATAAAGTACTTGAAAGAAGATGGCTCTCTACTTTACTGCCAGCAGCAGGGATAGAACTGAGCATCCAGATGTAACCTCAAATGAACTGTGTAAAGAACAACATAGCAGAACAAAGCGTGCAAGCCATCTCACTGAATCGTTCAAAGTTCACAGTAATTACAAACCATTGCTTGCTTGGATCAATTCCAGCCTTGTAAACATTACATAAGCCCAATAATGTTTAATGCTTTTCTATTCCATTGGTTAGATTTGATCAGGGTTTAGCGGCGAAGTACGTTTTTTTTGTATTTATTGTATCATTTATCATCTACATGCAATGACTGAAGCTTTGGGAAATGATTGCCTCAGCAGTAATAAGCACAGGAACGCTTTTATAGAGCAACTCTGAAATGTAAACGATTTCAATGTTTTAAATCAAGCCGCTTTAGATGTTCCAGAAAAAAACGTTGACACCACAAAAGGGTAAGAAAGGAGACAGTCTGTTTATGAGTCTTTTTCTAAACAGAACCCAACCTCTGTGCATTGAAACTCACCAGAACTTAACAAAACATTAGACCCTTCCATCCAAACGTTACCTTTATTCAAAAGCCAGCTCCTGACAAACTCTAGGTTGCAAATCTAACCTTTAAACATCCTTTAAGGTACGCTCACATGTTTACTTGGCAGACAGATGAAATCAGGAATATTAGTATGATTTTGACATTGCAGAGTGAAAATCAGCAGAGTTTGGTGGAACCGGAGCCAGAAATGGACCGATGTTCAAGCTGCCAGTCCACACATGACAGTCCACTGAATGTTGCTTTAGTTCTTCCGTGCTGCAGCTGTGTGCGGCTGGCTCGAGTTCATTTCTATGAGGGACTGGTAGCAACGTCGCAGTCAGTGGCTCACAATGATTGTTTCATCTTAACGCTAATGCTACGAATTGTTTTCGCGGAAAGGGAAAAAAAGAAGTTTAGAAAGGTGTCGAAGCCATTTTAGAGAACATTCAGATGACGTCATATTTCACGTTAAATCACGGTTATAATTGGTGTTATATGAATTAGTCTTTTTTTCCCCCCAAGCAAAACAAAACAAAAACATCTGGTGGAAGGGTGTGTGGCTTTCTTTGACATTTCTAGTTCAGGATAAAGAACAAAATGCAGATAAGGAAACAGAGGAGGGAAATCAAACAGAAAGACACTGCCTATGACGTGACAAGTGAATGCCGTTTACTCTCCAGCTGAGATATGACCAATGTTCCTTGTCCATGAAGAGATTCTTATCTCTTTCAGCTTGAAATACATGGATGTGATGGAGGGAAGAGATTAAGAGAGAGAGAATCGGATATGGGGGAGGGGTGTTTAAAGCCACATTAGGTATCATCATCATCGGAGGTCTGGCTGCTACTGCTCGTCTCAGACTCAGAGCCCTCTTCCAGGCCAGGGTTAGGGGTGGTCCTCCAGTTCAGCAGGGTCCCACCACGTCGCTTCAGGAGCACGCCGTTACGTCCCAAACCAATCTTCTTCATCTGACATGAAAACAAACGAACGGTCAATGTTCACGACAACCTTCACGACAAGAATCCGCTGTCAACACCAAACGATTTCAATACCTGCTCAGTTTTAGCTTGAAACTCTTTGAGTTCGTCTTCGGTGAGGGGCTGGAAGTCATCGTTTTCTGGGTATTCCTGCCAACCCATGGCCTTCAGCAACCTGTCACAGAGGACGTGTATGTGGCTTATAGACAGCTTGTATGCGTCTGATGGTATAGAATGGGCTAAAGAATGTGTTTGACTCTGACCTGTGTTCAGCCTCCAGAGAACTGGACAAGTGCTCTGTGTCTGAGTCACTGAGAGAGTGGGAGATGCCGTTCTCATGACTCTCTCCAAATTCTTTTGGTTCAGGGGTGCTCGCCTCCCCCTAAACATGAGGATAACCATCAAAAAATGGCTTCAGCAAACAAATAATTAATCTGAAGCAAAACCATAAAACCAAGATTGAAAGCACTGGAACTGATCATAGTTCATATCACAAGATGCAAAACCAAATATATACAGTTTCACACCTGAAATTGTGGTGGTGTACAACCAGTTAAAAATTACACTTGTGTACTTAAAGTGCTCTATTTTCACTAATTAAGTTTGTACTTAACATACAAAAAATATAGTCTTTGGTACTTCTATTCACGGTGTCTCAAAATAACACAATAGAGAACACTTAGATCTTAAACTACAACAGACTAATTTTTTGTATGTTAAGTGCAAAATTAATGCATGAAAATAGAGCACTTTAAATAGAAGTGTATTTAAGTGCGCTTCTTTCACTTGGGTAATTGTAAGTGCAATGTTGCCTAATGCTAGGCGACATGCTAGCTGTTGCCATCTCAAACAGAAATGTAGCTAAAAATAAAATAATACGATTTCTGTCACAAGACAAAGCAAAAAGCTCAGCTCAAAACTGAATTCACCCACACCTCTGCTGGAGCTAGGGCTGTGGCAGCCACTCACATCCCCGTTCCTCTCGTCCTTTAGTCCCCGCAGGAACTCACTTTTACGGTCTGTGCTGCGCCGCATCAGCTTTAGCCGTGAGGGGGTGATGTCTATTGGAGGGGTGGTGCTGGAGGGTGGCTACAGAAGTAACAAAACGACACTGCTAAGTGAGCCAGCACATTGATTGTTCTATAATCTTTAGAAAATAAACATTATAATAGTGCCAGCAAGAAAATGACAAAGTCGGACATTTATAACATGTTTAATCAATTTGTTTGTACTGAAAATGGAAAATTAAAGTAAAACCGATGTATTTCTAGTCAAGTATTTAAAGGAGGGATGCAACGGTGTTTCATGCATTCTGACTTATATACAATGTTAAACATCCTGGCTTCTCATGCTTAACATGGTCAACTTATAACAAAAAAACAAGTTGGACGTATGACTTGCGGGTGGGAATGACATCCCACGCGCAGCTCTCTTGGAACAGCCTCTTCTTAAAAGGTACAGTGTCAAAATCGCATGACCCGCGTGCGACTAGTCGAAAACATGACAGTTTTAGTTAGACCATATGTCGTGGATTCTATATCATTTCTATATGAAGTCGAATGTTAGTAGGTATATTTTAGAAGCCCGTTTGATTTGGGGTACATTTTACTTTTTGATTGATGTTTGTGTTTCTGAGACTCTAGACTACATGCAGCTACTATCGCTTGTAGTTATACCGTCACTAGTATCGCTATCGCAACAAATACCAGAAAATATTGTGATAGAGTTTAAGGGTAATTCCGCCCATCCCTAACACCCTCCCCCCATGAGTCTTATGTTTTCAGAAATAATCGCACAGATGCATCTGCTTTTTATAGATGTGATCAAACTAAAGATTTGAAGGGTACGATACTATTCTGTAAGTACTCAAGATTAACATGAGATATGCAGAAAGTGTCTGAGCTATGGCCACTTTAATAAAAAAACAAAAATGTCAACCTGAACTATTAGTGTGACATTGCTGCATTACGTCAATCATATTTATTTAAATGAGATATAGTTCTTATGCCCATGACTCCATACCTCTTTAGAAGTGCCATGGGCAGGTGCACTGACAGGCGTCAGAGGTTTGGTCACAGAAACGGGGCTTGTGAAGGCCGAATCCCGCCCAGAGTAATGCAAACCCACTTTAGTTTCCCTTCCATTGGGTTTCCATGGACCAGACTAATAACAAAAAAACACAAATGTTATATTTAAAGGTGTGATTTTAGTTAAAACGAGTGTATACAAAGGCACCATCTGGGGAAGACGTCAGGGGAACAAAACATCACATAACTACTATTTTCAGGTCCACTTGCTCAAAATGTACCTTGCTGGGGGCAGTGGCAGGTTTGGGCACCAGATTCTTGTAGACACTGGGACCAGGGATGGGGACTTTAGAGCCATTGGTAGGTAGAGGGCCGGCACTTGCAAAGCCAGCAGAGAATGCAGCGCTGGGGTCCTCCTTAGACACTTTCTTAATGACCAGCATCTTAGACATACCCTGCTTAGCACTAGGGGGGTTCTCTGTAACAGAGGCAGACACTTACATTAGCGTGCAATGCATGTCAAACTCTTTTACAGGTAATGATTACAGAAAATATGCAAACTTGTGCATGACTGTTTTGCATATAAAGAATTCCAGGACCTTTTATAAAAATAATTGAAATGCAAACCAGACCAATTATAACGTGTATCTGAAAAAAAAACAGTGCATAAATGAAAGCTTCCTTACCCCATACTCCTGCTGGAGTCCCTACAGCACGAGCCTGACTCGCTGGCTTTCCAGTTGTCTCTGGATTCAAGGAGGGCTGAAATTTGAAAATGCAACACGGAAAACAACTCAGTATGCAGTCAGTTCATAAACGTAATTGTGAAGTATGACAAAATCATAACTCTCTAAATACACAAACATTTCTAAGCAACCAAACTCTACTTACAAAATCCTCATCGACAAACTTGAGCTTGTCGTCATTACGCTCCTCATCAGAGTATCTCTCATGATACGGGCCACCTTTGCGTGCAAGAAAGTTTCCATTTCGCTGCCGGTGACCCCCTTGCCTGTCCCTTTCGCCCCCACAGCGTTTGATGAGCCGGGCATGGTGGTGGTGAGGAGCCTCCTGGCCCCTCTGCGCCCCATGCCAGCTGGGGGTCTCCTTCCACCCAGGTCCACCACCTAAACCCCCCTGACTCCCCTTGGCGACACCAGAATCCACAGAGTCGTGCCTCAACAGAGACGGCTGCTGCCACCCATCACCTGAAGAGAGAACAAATACAAATGTCACACCAAGCAAATAAAAAGCACACCTCAACTCCAGATGCAAAGGTGTCATCTACCTCCAGGGGCTCTGAGCGGGTCATTGTTGAAAAAGCCATCGGAGGAGTTGTGTCTGCGGCGGTTTACTCCCGGCCGGCCATCGCCGCGGGGAAAGTGCTCTCCATGCTTCTCAACGGGGGCAGCAGGGGACTAAATCGCACACAAATTAAACATCCATCAGCTGCATTTAGCCATCGCAGGCAGCTTTGCCAAGCTTATTTTAGAAAATAATGATTAGGCTTTGAACTCAAGAGAAATAAGAACAGGCTTTGAGTCGTGCCGTCCTGAATTGAAAAAAAAAGGCACAAAGTGAACACAAAGTCAGTTGCAATACCTTGGCGGGCTGAGGCGTGGAGAAATTAAGCCAGGCAGGAACAAAGTCATGCTGCGCCATTTAGGTCCAGTGTCTCCCGTCAGTGGATGGAGGCATCAAACCTCATGGCCTGAACTTTAAAATAAAGCGACAACAAATCAAACATCTCTATAATCTCTTATCTCCAACATTTCAATAGATGAAGTATGTGCTTTCTGAAGCGCTAAAAATATGAACACTTTTCAAACTGCTTTGCAGAATGTTCCCCTGTCTGACATTAGTCTGTCAAACAGATGATGCCGCTGCCTCACTGGTTGTTGCTGAGTTGGGATTCTCAAAGCGATGAACAATTTTACAATGGACCACTCTTTAAGGAGCTGTAAGGTATTTTTTTTTGTGCATGTATAACATGAAATGTCCCTACTACCTGACATACTTTATTGAAATGGGTATCCTGAGAAACCACACCTGTCTTTGTAACAGCCCTAGGCTCCATAAACAGAGTCATGGAGCCAGCCAATCAGAAATGCACTTTCGGTTTTGCTGACATGACTTTGATGGGCAGGGTTGTGGAGAAGAGACATGCCATTAGAGTTAACAACAATAATTGAATCTCATGGCACATTTAATCTTGTGTATGAGAAAGTATTTAAACTTAAAAAAATAAACACTTTTACATTTTTTAAGCTGGAATTGTTTACTTTTTGTGAAGAAAGATTTTGCATGTTTATATAGAAGGTTAATCATTCAGGATATTGGCATTGAATTCCACGTACTTGCTCCTTGAAGTGTTTCCAATTCAACTAAACCACAACTAATACCAAGAATAACAGTTTCAATAAACTCGATAAATTATATTCAGAAAACTAAACAAAATGTGGCTTCTCACCCCAGAGACAAAGGCTCTGTAGTTCGATGGCCCTGTTCTCAGCGTTGTCTCTGTAGCGGGCCCAACCAACGCACTTTCACAGGCTCGGCAGCCTCAGGATACCAGCAGCTCCTGCCACAGGCAAACTCCAGTTTCCAGGATGGTGCAGTAAGGGGGAGGAAGTGAAACTCTTGCAGCCGGCACACGCTCTGTCGTCTTATTCCCGTGCAAGGTGAAATCGTACGATGATGGAAGAAATCAATGCGAATGGTGAGCGCTTGTGGAAGAATAGTAAATGTGTTTGATCAGTAATGCCTGAGTGACTCTCCAGGACACCCTTAGTTCACCGTCGATGGCAGATTGCATTCAGGTCGACTGAATACAAATGAAAGAATCCAAAATATTTTGACTCTGTCCGTTTGAGTCTTGGCTCAACCAGTCTCTTATTCTGGGGTTTTGTGGTGGCAGCACACCGTGCCTGCTCTGACGCTCAGGAGCTCCTTTACGAACTCATTTTCAGATGAAGACACGCACAGTGACAAATGAAAGTGGGGCTGTACCACACAAAGCTCTTATGCGGAAAGTGGCGATCTAAGTACGTTCACCTCATCAAAACAGTCGAGGTGCTATGTCGGGGCAAAAAGGGGTGGGGGCTGATTTGTCACATCACAATAGCTAAGAGTGCTTTATGTTATGAAGTCATGGGAATCGATTTAGCCTTCAACAGCTCATACTTTGGATGATTCAGTGAACAGAACATAGAATGAAAAACTTGACATCTTTAATTCTTTCCCCTCATGACTGATAAATAGCTGTTGAACCGATATCACGTCAGGCTACTAGAAGATTTGCAGGTAAATATGATTTGATTCCTAACAACACTTCTGATCCCCCAGTTCATCAAATTAGAAGGGAGTTCCACTAAGGAATAACGTGATGCCAAAGTGCACTGATTCTTAACAAAGGTGTCGATAAACACTGCGTACCGTTCATTGGCGATTCAACAGCCAATGAAAACAAACCAAAGTGTCCAGGTGCGAGCAAACCTTGAACATTCAATGCGGAAACAACAGATGTACTCCAGCTAGTATAATTGCATGATGGGAGACTTCAGGTCTTGGGAAATTCTTGCTGTCAGAGAACAAATCCAATAGGTCGTTCCTCCTCCAGATCTTCACGACTAATCTGCAGACCAACTCTGTTAAACAGAACAAGCATTATTGACACAAATTTAATTCAATAAAAATCACAACATCATAACTTAACACTATACAGCATGGATAAAACCAATGCTTTGGCTAACTTAGACCTTGTCCACACTAACGCACATATATTTCTCTCCGTTTTGGCCTTTCGTCCACACTGAGACTGTGTTTTTGTCAACGGAAACGGAGCTTATCTAAAACACACTCGATAGTGGATACCTTTGAAAACGCCCTTTTCGCATTGTAGTGTGGATGAGGAAAACTGAGAGGTTTAAAAATGATGACGCGTTTGAGAAATGACACATGCTGACATGTCTTAGGCTTTACTCAAGTGCAGTACATGTATGTAAGCTAGTGTGGACGAAGAGCGTTTTGAAAACGAAAACTCCATTTTCAAATGAAAACACACAAGTGTAGACAGCATCTTAATTTCTTTAGGCAAATGCATAAATTACATGACATTAGGCAGTGTTCTGCGGCTAAAATAGCTTTATCTATTAAACTTTTTGAAATAACATTTTTCAGTTTTAATTATACATGCAGTTTTTATAACCTTGCAAAATAAAAGAAATATGTTAAAAGGAAAAAAATATTTAAATGTATACATGTATATGAAGAGTTTGGTTCCAAAATGAGATAACTCCGTTTTTAAACATTTTCAAAATCATGTTTTTATTGTGTTGGTTTAAATCAAAACAAACCAACTAAAGTTTGATTGATATAAATTGGAATTCACAATTAAAACTTTATTTTAAATTATAAAACAGAGTTCTAAATGTCATGCAGAGTAACTGGATTAAAGTCAACAGCAAAACCAGTCTAAGCATATCTGCTTTTTGACAGCACATCTGATATCAAGGCATACAAAATTATACAAACTACATTTAAAAATATATATCCAATAATCTCTGACAAATCATATTCATGAGCTTGCTTTTCTTCTGTAAACTTTTCATTACTATAAAGTAATGAAATTGTGTAGAGATAATAAAAATGTACTCAACTTCCCTCAAATTCTAGCAAAATCTGAAAGTGACATTGAAGACAGCCTATCTGTAAGTTATCTGTAAGTTTGGACATCATAGGCGCGTAGTGAATGACCACAACATTGTGCAGTTTGGAATCTAAATAGATTTTATGAGACACAGCCCTTGGTAAACTTTAATAACAAGACCATACATAAATAAGCCCAGCATGCCAACAACTCAACTAAGCGAATCGACTTAGATTAGACTCCTTATCAGCACCAGCGGTTTATCTTAATGCCTAACATGACTTATCATCCCTCTGTCAAGCTATTTTAAATGAAACATTTAAGCTCACTGCCATCAAAGCAAACTAACGTTACATGAATCGAAACTAAACTACTTCTATAATGCAAAAACAGTTACAGTAGTATCTAAACTAAATGAAAGCTAAAGTCAGGCTTAGAACTAGCAAGAGTTAGCTGCACGGTATCAACTAGAAAAAACTTTGACGGTTTTTGCGATAATAGCAAGCAAACATTTTATATCTTCAACCAAAAGTCCTAGAGCTCACGGAAGTTGAAAAAAAAATCCCGAGGATAATAAACTAACGTTAAATACGCATTTGTGTTTCTACTTACAGAGCACTCGCTAGCACGACTGTTAGCAGAGTAGGCCATTCAAAGTGTGTATAAAGCCTAAACCCCACAAGCTGGTTGGTTAAATCTGATATATTAGACTAAAGAAACTCTCGGTCGTCATTAGACGTCTGCATTGCTAATTGACGGTAAAATATAATAATTATTGCATCTTGTCGTGAGAGTATGCGTGTTGTTTTAGCCACGGCGCGAGCTAAGCTAAGGTAGCACTCCGAGCAGAAATAGTGTTGTAAAATGGCTCCCACTCGGCACCAAACCACCAAATAAACAACTCGATATAGACCTACCTTTTGATCCCTTGTCTATCCCAATAAATGAATCAAAGACGACGATGCACCGCTTGTCAAGTTAATTTGACAGTTTAGAGGTTGTCGTATTTCAGAATATGTCTGTTGGTTGTGTTTTTAATCACACTCGGTCCGACTTTGCCAATCCATCTAGCTTGTTCCTGTCTACTTCTGCACACACAGACGAGCTAATCGATCGCAGAGCAGAGCGCCCTGCCTGGACGCGTCATAACAGTAATTTGCCAGACTGGAGGACTCGGAAAATAGCTTGAAACCAGCAGAGCGCCGAATTTTGAAGTTAATATCACTCTTTGTAAAATATAAGGAACAGATCGTCGGTAAAGATGATGCGAGCAGGCGGCGTAGACTGGGTACCTCCTGTAATGCAAATTTGGCGCATAGTCAGAGGCATCCCTTGAGTCCACGTTGTCTGATTGAATTTGACTGCCATTAGCAAACGTAAAATGCAAAAACATACAAATGCGGTTTGCTCTAAATATTGCATGCATGGATAAAGTTGCCATCTAAACATTTAAAAGTGTTGTCTATGGGATAATCAAACAAGTAACTAAACTACTTACTTAACTAAAAGCTAACTACAACATTTCTTGCTAATAATAATGTATATATATAATTTATCACTTTATAAGCGTGTGTATATATTTATTAAATTGTGTTTGTATATTTATTTTATATTATTTAGCTATAAATACATTTTCTGACACCACTTGGACTGGAGCCCATCCCAGCATTTGGGCCACGTGCAGGGTAGGCCTAAACATCCTGAATAGATGACTGACAATACAATGCCAATTTTAAACCAGTTGTAATAGTTTTGGCTCATTTTATTAAAAAAATCTATTTTAGCCATTTATCCATTTTGTGCAGTATCCATATATAGGCAATGTATTGGTAATTTGCCACAGGTTGCTACATGCTGACTGCAGAGAAAGTTCTGAAAACTGGCAAGACAGATGACCAGCAAACCTGTTGCTCTCGAGTGATTACTTCAGGAACAGAAAAAACACAATAAATACATTTAGACCTGTGAATATAGCTTGCCAAATAAAGTAAGAATAACTAAGGTCATGTCAGGTGTCAAGCCATTATTGCAAGTGTTTACACAAGATAACAAACACTATTTTCTTGTGGTCACACAAGATAACAAATGCTAGACCTCCCCACACCGACAACATTCAGTGTGCTGAATGACAACCTAAAATGCAACGTTCTGTCTTCCATTACTGTATTCCGTTGATGATTGTCTTCCTTTTTCTTATTTTATGTCGGGGTCAGTCATTTAGGCTTGCCTTTGAATATATTTACTAGGGCTGTCAAAAGATTAATCGCGATTAATCGCATCCAGAATAAAAGTTTGTGTTTACATAAAATATGTCTATGTTCTGTGCATATTAATTATGTTTTTATAAATACAAACACATACACATGTATGCATTTACATGTGTATGTAAATGCACATGTACATTTATTTACATGTATTTATTTATATTTACCAACAATTGAAATTATATATAAATGTTTAATCATTTTTAGATTTTTCTTAAATATATGCATGGATGTGTATGTGTTAATAAATACAAAATTATTCTGCACAGCACACAGATATATATTATGTTAACACAAACTTTTATTCTGGATGCGATTAATCGCGATTAATCTTTTGACAGCCCTAATATTTACATATCTATTAAATGTATATTTATTGTATAAAATATAGTATTTCTTGTAGTTATTCTAATCACTCAAGTCTCAGGAGACTCGAATTCACCCAAAGTGTACTGTAGCTATACTTAATACAATATTTTAATTACATATTAGGTGCATGAAGGACTTTTATTACAACTTCCGCAAGACTTTTATTACCACTTTACGGCCACCTTTCGTCTTCTTGTTATGTTTGCGACTTCACACATTATTGTACGAGTAGTTATGACCTTCTCCTGATTAATAAACGCAATTTTATCATACGACATTAGAGGTATGGTTTTAAAACGCGTAATGATAGTATCTTACACATAACGACATTGTTCCTGAAATATGAATAATGAAATAAATGTACTAGCCTAGCAGCTAGCGGTGGCTCGATTGCTCGTGATTTCAGTTCAACTTGTCATTCACTTTTAAGACATCGCTGCAATGCTAATCATGTAATATTTCCTATATTTTGCAGGTACAATGTTGGCAAGTATAATAGGACGAAATGTCTTTGGTAAATTTAAGGTAAGTTAAACTAAACACGTTGCCATACTGTTGTAAAGGGGTGCTGTTAATGAAATCACATCACATTACAGTTTTTTTTCTTTTTAAATAAACCTTAATATTTAAACACATAATATTCTGTGGTTTATGTGTATTATCAGCCAGAGACAATTGTATTCATTGCCATATTCTCTCTCCCGGTTAACAGACCAGGCAGTGGAGTGGCCTTTTGCAGGTGTCTAACAAGTTTTCATGTATAGGGCATCGGACCACTCACCCTTTACCACTGTTTACTAGAGGTTTACATGGACAGCTGTGCCCTAGACCTGTTGCAAGTGCTGTTCTGGGAGCCCAGTCGTTTCATTGGTCTGCACAAAGATTAAAGAAACGGCCACAGGAAGAGAGCCCACCAAAAGAACTTGACCTGATTCGTTATGACATGAGAGACCTGAAGAAAGCTCCCAAGCCAGCCCTCTATCTCGGATTAGCTGGTCTTATACCTTTCGTATCAGCTCCTCTGCTTATGGCTGTTTCAGAGGTCTATCTTCCTGAAGTTGCATTTGCTCAGATCACATACGGAGCCTCCATTGTTTCCTTTCTCGGAGGAACACGCTGGGGCTTCGCCTTGCCGGCTGGGAGTCCAGCAAAACCTGACTGGCTCAATTTAGCAAACAGTGTGGTTCCCTCACTAATTGCTTGGGTATCGCTTCTTTTTAGCCATGATATTACACAGTCAGCTATAATTGTGATAATGGGGCTTGGGATAGCATTGCATTATGACCTGTCTCTCCTGCCCACATACCCCAGCTGGTTTAAAGCATTGAGGACAATCCTCACAGCCGTTGCATTTTTCTCCTTGGTGGGTACTATTGTTATTAAACATTTTTATCCGGAGAAGAGGTATAACACTGATAATTGATTGATACATTTTTGTATCATGTTTGGTTGTAAGAAGATGAATGATTAAAGAAGAGTAAACTGACTGGTATCTCTGACACAATTTAATGTACAGTCTAAACATGTAAATATTAAATTGTTTGACCTGATGATGTTGGCTGATTTTCTGTCTGTATTTCTTTTGCCAGTTTCCCTATTTGAAAACACAATTTAGTTTATTATTGAAAAGTTGTGAAATTGAAGAAACGATTAAGACACCTTTATACCTCAAACACTTCACATACTTTGCTTAGATCACTGACCTTGTATCACAGTAAATAAAAATTACGTTGACACAGTCTTAAAAGTCTAGTCATCTGATGACTTTGTCAAGATATCACCAAAGAAAAGTCAACTTTCTGTTCACAACATTTGTTGATTCATGAATTTCAATTATGTGAAATTATTATCTCTTTTTTAATGACATTAGAGCAAAAACATGTAGCACTGGTCTGTAACACTGTAATTGTGCTTCTTTTATTGCTTTCGAAAAATGTATAGGTTGTTTAGTGCTATATTCAAATATATTTCTAATTTTTATATATATATTTAATATATATATTATATTTATTTTCTTTTTAGATGTCCCATGTCTGCACTATTTTTAAAATGAACAGCAAAGACTAAGCAAATGACTTTTAAACTAAATCCACCGGTTCATAATTCAGTACTGCAAACTTGCAAAACCTTACATTTAGATTTTCATTTAAACAAACGTAGAGAACATATTCTGTAAAAACAAGAGTTCAGAGAAGAACACCAAATAATGCATGCAGGGCCGAATTAGGCAGATACCCCCTGATAATACACATCCAAAAACATTCCCTCAAATTTTGGACCCACCTTAATTTAAGTCCTCCAAACACACTTCAATATGAAGCACTTAAAACCCAAGAGCTGTGACACTGGTGAGGTGGAGACAGAGACACACTTTCTCCTTCATTGTGATCAATTTAATAATGTGTGAGAGAAACACTTTCACAAAATGTCAAAGCTCATGCCATAGTTTGATAGGTGTTCAGAAACAGAGCGAATGCAGATGTTACTGAGGGAGAAGAGACACACATCAGCTGCTGCGTCATTCATCTATCAGCTGCACACCCTCAGAAACAAACTGCTGCCTTCATCTGCTACCATCACTGCACATATACACTCTTGACTTTATTACATTCATGTTTGTGCCTGAGCTCTACCTTTGATATTGAGATTTTATTTCCATATTTCATTTGTTTATTTACATATACTTTATTTTATATTTCATTCTATATTTATGCCTTACACAGCACCTTAGTTTAAATTGACTCTAATGTGTGTACTTATTGTATGTCTTTTGTTATATGTTCAATGCTTTGGCAATATTGTAAGAACACGCAATCATGCCAATAAAGTACTTGAAATTGAACATATCATCTTGTTTGTCGATCCATAGAGCCTACACTTAAAAATAACTAAAATTATATGCTTAACCAATTTTAAGCCTTTTTCGCTCAGTGGAGCTTAAAATTATATCGCATAAGGGTTTCATAGACAAGCCTTAGCCTAGTTAATTTAGGTTATTTAATTTGCTTTTATTAAAATGCCTTAGAAAAAAAGAATTACTGATGTACATCTTGCTACAACAAAATGGAACTGACATATTTTAAGATAAGTCAGGGCAAGTTATTTTCAGTTAAGACAGCTCAGAATGTATTTTAGTGGGGCAAGATGTTCTAATCTAAATCCTGTGAAACAACAAACATTCGTGTCAGCAGATGGCAGCAAAGTCACAGTAACGTCGTTTTCACCCATGGACCTCGATTTTCCCTCGCCATAGAACATGAGGGGAGCAACGTTCTCAGATCAGTGCTCAGGTTTATGCGCAAGACTCCAAAGTACAGGTCCCGCTCGTAAAGAGTGATCTCAGATCAGGATACAGGAACGAAGCAGTAGCCGTTCTCAATCCGCGCTTCAGGAAGCTACTACACTTCCACACAGAAGAAAAACGACGACATGGACCGGTTGTAATTATTAGCCGATACAATCGCTACTGAACAGTCTTTTGGACCAGTCGGACTAATGTTTAGAGACGAGAGAGTCTGGGACACAAGGAGAAATGCGTATGATATGATACGTGTCAAAACAGAGGTCGCGCTCTAGACCTGACTCGCGAAACATGATGAACAGTTGTGCTCGCGCTGTGTTCAGGTCGGTGGTGGCAAGTATCTCGTCAGTCAGTCAGTTGACTGAATAAAAAGTTTGTCATTTTTTGGTCTTTGTTTTCGGTATGTCTAAAACAACCGCGGGAAAGATAAGGAATTAGTTGCCAGAGAAGTGAAAATCCATTGGCTGACTTCAGCCTCAACCAAGCACGTTGGAAATGCTGCGTTATTCAGTGTTACGTTGACCTGACGTTACAGCAGAGGAGTCAGTGCATCATTTGACGGACACAAACGTGGCGAGTTTGTTTACATGAGATTTTTAAACAGTCCCTTTATTTTTTGTTAAACAACAAAGCAGTTTATTTTGCGGATGTTGTTCAACTTTATCAGCAAACGGCTAGCAGGCTAGCGGATTTTGGAGGAGTTCCGCCGGCAGCCTTGGCGCGCTAAAACAGCACAGTTTACAGAGGACCGTACACATGAATAAGATTTAAGGAAAACATCGGCGTGCTCAAATGGCTACGCGTGTTGTAAATCAAAAGTGAAGAGCACAGCATTCAAACCCGGAGTCGGAAGGGCGAACCTGCGCTCCCCATTGATTTTGCCTTTGTGTTCGTGGATCAAAGTTGAGAGGTTTGCTCACTATGTATCGGAGCGAGATTTGTTTCAACATCTAAATGCACTGACCGCCAGTCATTCAGGTTCATCGAAATAGTGATCGAGTAGAGTAAGGGTTTACTCCGTCCACATCCTGCGGTATGAAGAGAACCGAGACCAAAAACAAAAGGAAGCTCTGTACATCTGAGCAGCAAGACAGCAGCGCCGAAGGAAAAGAAGAGGTAAGTGATCGTTCATCTGATGTACATGCCAATATTGTACCTACTCTGTTTTCCCCTATAGAAATACAGTTCTAAGGGTATTGGTTGATGTGAACATTGAACCTTTCATAAATGAGGTCATGATATAAAGTGGTACTCATTTATTTATCTCTCTCTCTCTCTCTCTCTCTCTCTCTCTCTCTCTCTCTCTCTCTCTCTCAAGATTCAAGATTCAAAGGAGCTTTATTGGCATGATAAAAAGGTTTTACATGGCCAAAGCACAAGATTAAATATAAACATGCACAAATACAGATTAAGATAAAAGTAAGATAGAATAAAAATAAAGTGTATAAATATATATATGTATATATATATATATATGTATATTCATCTCAATATAAGGGTGATAGTGTCAGTTTGTGTGTGTTGTCCTGTCAGTGTTGTGCTGGTTGTTCTTTGGTATCTTGCAGCCAGGTTTGAGCTTCTCTCTTTCTTTCTTGTTTTCTCACTCTCTCTCTCTCTCTCTCTCTCTCTCTCATCATCTAATCTACTACGAAAAAAAGTAAATAATTATAAGGTGATCTTAAGTCTGTGAATGAGTTTTCCAGGGATATTTTTTTGTCTTCATTAATCCATATTAATGTACATGTCGAAATGTGAAAAAAAATAAAAATATTAAATGATATCACTCCCAGTTACAGCTGTGAATACTATGCAATAGATTTAGTGTTGACCGAAAAGCTCACTGTTCAAGGGGTTGTTGTTACCGTAAATTCATACTCCTTTTATGGTAAGACAACTACACTATTTCTTGTGTAAATTCGACTTTCGTTTACTTTCTGCAGTAAAGCATTCTTTCCAATTTTACTGTGAATCAGAATGATACAAATCTTACTAGAGGTTTGGCTGTTATTTCTTAGGAGCTCTGGTTTTTATGTTTGCAACCTTCCGGTGGTGAGCTAAGCTTTTGTTGGATTTAATTTTGATTTAGAAGTTCCTGTCCTGCTAAACCACGTCATTGTAAAAATCCGTTGATGAGCACAGACGGCTTGGACTGGTTTTAAAAAGCTGTTACATAAGCAACGCAAATCAGCTTTTCATCCCCATATTTACTTGTATGAATATTTCTGATGATTAGAAAGATGCGCTGACACAACAGGACTTGGTTAGATAATGGAAAATGGGTTACAACATGTTGTTGATGTTACTGAACATTAATTCCATTTTGGCATGTAGGCTCCATGCTTAAAGTTTACACTGAAACGAGCAAAAAGAAGGCAGCACTCTACTAGGTGCCTGTTGACATTGCTATATTAAGTTCTGTTTGTTGCGTCCGTCTTCTTAAAAGTAGGTGCCACATTCTCATCAGTTAGTTTGTGGGGTTTTTAAATATTCAGCTAATTGGTCCATCATTGAAGTTATTTGAAGTATGGAGAGCATCCTCGGGTGACATCCATGAATAGTACTGTTTTATTTATTAGAGAACATTTAGATTATACATTAACTTCATAGGCTTTATGATGGGGTAAATATATAACTGGGATTTTGCTTCTGTGTACTTAATGAGTCAGTGAAGAATTTCACTTTCTGTTGCAATATGTCTGTCATGTACAATGCACAAGTATCTGGACATTTGCTTTATAATTGGTGGCACATGACGTCATGGCACTGCGCAAAGTGCCGATGGAGGGCAGCAAGTGATTTTATCGATAGTCATACTCAAAATACCTATGTTTTATGTCGTTTTTGCCTGTTCAAATCGATAAAACCTTTAAAGGTGTTTTATATTGTGTAGCAAAAGTTGATGTTCATGAAGTGGGAAAATGCGAGTATTGACTGAGAAACAGAGATAAAAGTGGCTTGTAAACCTAAATCTGCGTTTGGGATGAGCCGAGCGGGATGACTTTCTAAAACGATTAACAAGGTTTAACGTACCTAAACAACGACCAGGTGAGCTCAAATTTACCGTTCAAGAACCTTGTCATAGCTACAAAGATCGAGTCCTGATTAATCGGATAAAGTGATAAATCTCGCGTTAAGCATTTCTCCCCATATAAGTCCATTATAATGAAACAGTTTAACATACAGAAACAATGACCACGTAAAAACTAATTTCTATTAATTAAACCTTAATTGTAATAAATACTAGCTACAGATATAAAATCAAGCACTTATTCCAGGGATAAGAATAGTATCACGTAGGGCTGGGCGATATATATCGCGATTTACCCTAAGATATATCGCCAAGCCCTAGTATCACGTTAAAGTTGATCTTCATTAAAGTTCATTATAAAGAAACCATGGGACGTGGCTCAAGGCAGCGACAAACTGAGAACATAAAACTTCTCTGTTATCATGTTTATGTTTGATATGATATAAACAAATGTATTTATTTTGGTTTTACGGTGTTGTTTTGGTATACGTTCCAATGGACTTCTATGGGGAAGAAACGCTTAATGCGAGATATTTCGCTTTATCCATTTAATAAGGGCTCATTCTTTTGACGAAAGCTAGTGTGTATTACAAGTAAGGTTTGACAGAAATTTGGGCTTACCTAGTCATTTTTCAGGTCGTTAAACATAGGTTTGTGAGTTTGTGATAGTGAATTGGAGGAAAATCACTTGCTGACCTCCAGCCACGCCTCGCGCATCATAAAAAACACATGATTGCAAACAACCTATAAATTAAATAAGTCAACTAGGAAAGGTTTCGGATCTAGCCTATGCAAAGACACATAAGTCATGTTATTCATGGCCAGTGGTATTCTGTGCAGCGTCTGTATTGATATGCAATAAGGTTTATTATTTTGACATGTACTCTTGTATTTCTGAATGCACAACAAAAACTGTGGTTGAACGTCTTCATGGAGGCAGAGAGACACAAATGAGTGTGTATAATGCAGATAAAGTGCAGACTGCAGACTCCCCTAAAAAATAAGGTCATTGTCTTTCCGCTGCATGCAGGGAAGTTCAAGTTTGTCTCACTCTGCTGTGCTCAGCCTTTTTTATAAAACCGTTAAAGCGGCAGTCCGCAAGTTCTTTTGAGTAAAAATGAACTAAAACCAATTATTGAGCAAGTATATGAAAGAACATTGTTTAAAACTGTGTCATTACCCTTGCTGGATTCACCACGGAAAGTTTGTAATAATGGTTTGTAATTTGGCCTGTCGGGTCGTTTTTTCCCAGAGATCCTTATATGGTGTCTTTCGTCTATGTGTCATTTCGTCACATTCGTACACCAAACGTGATAGGCTAGGTCCGAAACCTTTCACTAGTTGACTTATTCAATTTATAGGTTGTTTGCAACGAAGAGGATCCGGCTGCTAGCCAGCGCGTGGATGCTGCGATTGATAGTCGTTTTGTAGCGTGTACTCACAACTGTTTGGTAGGATTTTATACAAAATTAGTATTATTTATGGTGCCGTTTAGTACTTTTACTTTTAAACGCCAAACAGTGTTGACATCTGGGGATTCATAATTTGTGAAAAACAAGAAAGAACGAACTGATGACAGTTTACAAAGACACAGGTAATATGATCGGACTCGTGCGAAGAATTAATATTGGCAAGGCATTTCAAAGGTGGCGTGAACTCTGTGATCTGAAAGGATTGTAAAAGGACGCAGGCATGACTTTATTTCTTCTGAACAGGTAAGACATTTCAATAGATAACACAAAAACTGTAGCGCACTTGTTGTGTTAATACAGACGGGTACAGTTTCATCGGTTGTTCGTTCTCTCTTTATGTTCATTATGATAAATGTCATTTAAGCCCTATTCGCCCGGGACTAGTATTATCTGGGGACCTTGTGTGATTTAGAAATGACCTCCCTGCATCTGTATTTCATGTGGTGCGAATTAGCACGGACAAGTGAAGCCTGTGATTTTACTTAAATTTACGGACTTAAATCCCGGATATGATGGCAAGGCTTTGCATATAGTATATATAGTTGTATGGTGTATAATGATTTATGACCTTGCCTGTCAGCATTTGAGACCCGCATTCGGGAATCTTCTGTCCGGTTTGCATCACGGGAGTTTCCATGAGGAATAACAAAACTGGAGACTCCCGCTCAAAACGTCAGTGTTCGCAGCTCCATTTGCGCTATTTGTGTCTGTTTATGTTCTTATTTGTTTTTTGTAATATCATCTGCCATGTTATCTGTGTTTATTATGCGCTACTGATGTACAGTAACCACCAGTGACACAGGCCACGACTCAAAACATCAGACTCATCCGCGCAGTTGAGCAGTGCCGAATCACAACTCGCGTAAAGAAATACCTCCGCACATCACCTGCAGTAGCAATTACAAACTGAGATGGCGACAAAGAGGCCAATCCTACTTACTGCCGCTTTAAAGCGATAACAAGCAACTTTTTGCCCTTAAATGAATGTCTCTAATATTATTTTAGTGGTAGGACAACTTTTTAACTGGACGAATTTCACTGCTGTTGCTTCCTAAGCAGCCTACTATCAGCTGAAACTTCACTTGTAACTTTGGTTTTCGGGGCGGTACAAGCCCCGCCTATTCCCTGCTTTACAGCATACGGCACATTTTACTCTTAGCCTGGGAGAAGTTCGCTAACAATAAGACGAAACAATCTTAAAAAAATCACTAGCATTTTGAATGAACAAAATCTATCAATCCTGGGACTAATTCCTGGACACATTTTCTGTGTTTTTCCAGGATCTCTGTGTGAAAAGGCTATAAAGCACTTTGGTGCGATTGATATGCGTTCAAAGTTTCAGTTGCAGAAGATGTAGTTTGCAGATTATATTTTATAATTATTTTAGAGACCGATCAATTCGCTTCGTAATAAATTGATATGTCATCAGGAGCCGCACGGATTACTTTTGTATTGCTTGTTTCTGCTTTTTGACCTTTCTTTTTTATGAAAGCTCATTATAACTCTTTTTTTTAACTCTCATCAATCAGGTCCTGCAATTTATCTCTCATAATAACTCTCTCAACATCAGGCCCGCACTTTATTTTCTCAATCATGCATGTTTTAAAATCCAAAACCTCAGACACGCAAGCACTTTGCTTCCGATGGACACGCATCCAGTTTGTATTAGGAAAGACGAAGGTGCACCTCTCAGAAAATGTAGTCAAATGAAGATACTTTCAGATGTTTGATTACGACTTGGAGCATTAGGATTGCTAGACGAGGGCAATGGATTTATTTTTTATGATCTCAAATTTGACAAAATTCATATTTGTCCAGAGTTGTCATGTGGTGCACTTAAAAAACTTGTGCAGGCCAAAAGCCTGAAGAAAATGACAATACAACCCGTCCCCACCCCCTGGTCGAATAACTGTCCTGTCGCCTTATTCAACCCTCCGGGTTTGCGTGTTTGTAAATGACTCCACAGGAAATTACAGTCATACATTTATAACCAGTGACTTTTTTATGCTTGTCGTAGTACCTAAGACTAGTCAAAAGTACATAACAAAGCACATCTCTGCTCGCCATATGTTTCAGTGCGTCAAATGGGATCAATAAATAAACAAACCCAACTGATCAAATTTGCTCTGGCTTCAACAGATCACTACTCGTCATTAGAACTGGTTTAGTAGATCAAGTTATTACTTGTAATATCAATAAACAATGAGCAATATACTATGCAACTGTGTGTGGCACTGCCCATGAGAACAGTTTAGCTGGTGGTGTTGTTGACAGGCCAGCCTGAGGGCATGTCAAGGCTGGAGTTAGTGAGTGTATTGCACGGAATGTAAATAAGTAGGCGTGGTTAACTCGGCGCTCTGTAAATTAGGCGCTATTCTGAAAAAAACGAATGAATCAACCCGTAACAAATGAAAGTATCAAACATTCTTTTGACCTTCTTTCAGTCTGTAGTTTAGTGATCCGCTCCAGTCCGGCGCTCGTCTCACCCGCAGTGCTCATGCAGGGATTTGCGGCAGCATATAAAATAGCTCATTCTCACACATATTTTAGAAGTCAGGTTGTTTTGTTAAGCTGTTAATAGTTTTAATATAGTTTAACTTCAGGCGAGCTAAGGTGAAACTTGCGTTGAAATGCGCGATGATGTGAGTGCTTTGATGTGACGCGCTTCTAACTCCAGTTTTGGGAGATGCGTGAGGAGTCGACCAGAGACTGACATTGCAAAAACAAGCCCGAGAGTAAACAAACCTAAAGACAGAGAGTCGCAACACACTAAAATCGCTCATCTAATAGATAGGGGAGAGCGATAAAGACCTACAGTAGCCTACAGACCCCCTTAACACCAGTTTATAGCACCAGTCATATACTGTACTCTCATTGTTTGTGCATATTCATACTTCATTGTTATACATGTTGTCTATCTTCCTGCTGTATACCTATGATATAGCCAGCATATAAATATAAATAAATAATACAACTGATTATCAGAACTTAATTTGATATCTTTAGTACATTTTCATAACTTGCCTACATTTTAACTATGGTGAGCATTTAAATGAACTGTAATAGATACATTTGTTAAATATAATATAAAAATGAGGTATAAGATATATAATTATAATGGGAGATTGTTTCATGAAATATATGTGTGCCGTTTTGACTAGTTAATATGTATTAACTATATATAGATCAACCTATGATCTGCATCCATTAATCATTATGGTAGGCTGCTAAATGCCCTTTCTCCTTGACAGTTTACCTTCTTGATTACAATCACTAATAAACATTGTTCATAGGCAGGCATTTATGGTGAGAGTGACACTATATGTACTGTGGAAAAATATAATTATTATATATCATAGATTATATATTATATATTACCAAGCATATTTGGGACAGCTAAATAAACAGTATGGAAATAATGGCATAGTAATATTAGCAGCAGTTCAATTTAGCTGTTAACATTTTTAAATGTATTTCACCATTTAAAACTTAACAGCCTAGAGTAAACCTTCCTTTAAGTTTAAGCGAATCGCAGCTGCATGACTACGTTAACAGTTACAGTACATTACATTTTCATTAATTTGGAAGAGGCTTTTATCCAAAACACATTTAACATTTTGTCAACACGCTAAACAGTACTGACAGCCTAGTTTGGCAGGCCATGTTACTATGAGAAGTAAATAAGGGAGAATGAACAACATGACATAATGTCTTTATTTAATAAAGACATGAAAACAGACAGTTATTGGTTCGTATGCTTCGAGTTGTTTTTAGAAAGTTGTGATGGATGCTGTAGCTCGGTGGAGACCTGTGATACAAGAGCAACCAGCCGTGTCCATTCTTCCGTTATAAGTTGTAAGGATCCAGGAATGATTTTCCCACTGTGCATGTAAGTTAATGGTAACTTAACTTGCGTCTCTGTGCTCTTATAGTTGCGCATCGAAGACCGTCAAATAATACTAAGTAATTGAATATATCTCTATATATTATATATCAGGCCACTTCTTCCTCCCACTGTGTGATACATTGCATAATTTCATCTACAAAACTTCCGCGTTAAAAAATAAGGTGGATAAGGCTGTTTGGAAAGGAGACAGGAATGCTGCAAGCAGGAGCCTGTGTATGTACCAGGAGAACATGTCATAAAACAGCTGTTTTAATGCAGAGGGAGGTACTGTTCTGGCAGTTATACCAGTCACAAGAGAGGGGAGTGGTTCAATGTCTTACTTGAGTGAAGGGAAAATAGTAAGCAATCTTAGTTCCGTTGTCTTAAAGTAACTAGTGTCATACAAACCTAGAATATGTATATTTTTCTGCCCTTATGCCTGATAATGTGATAATAGTCACTTACCAAAATAACTAATTTATTAATAAATATCTAAACATGCAAGCTACGATCTTGTGACTCTTCATTCACCCTTTAAATGGGTTTGCAGGAGGGGAAATAATTAGAAAAATTCCTGTTATTCTTTGTAGGCATGTTCTTGGAAAGCCTTGTTGCTCCATCCTTTGAGATCGGTAGTTTACTGACCGACCACACAACTGCAGAACTCAGAGGTGATATCATTGAATTACAGCATGAAGTTATTGCTCTGAGCAATTTAATGCAACAATTGTGCTGATCAATTTTTTTCATGAGCAAAACTAGTTTAGGTAAAAGGTAAATTCGATGGTTTTTGTTTTCTGATGCGTCCTAGCCTTTCCTCAAGCTTTTACTGCCCTCTAAGTAACATTGTTTGAATATTTCTCCGAAATAAATATGCCTCCTTAAAATAAAATCTTTTTAGAATAGACACAATGTTTCCCCAGAGCATAATGTCAAAGAAATATTTGTACATGTATTCATGATTATGTCCATTATTATTTTCATTTATTTATTTATGTCCCTGTTTCCTTGTTTCTGCTCTTCTCTCACCTCCTCCTTGCTTTCCTTGCATAAGTGCATTCCCTCTTTCATTATCAGGTATTTTTCAAAATGGGCAACTCTTGCAGTAGCATTATATGGCTAGTCTGCACACATTGTTTGAACTGGTGGACCAGATTAAAGCTGCTCTGTAGAAGATGTCCTTGTCCTTGTCCTTGTCCTTGTTCCTTGACTTTGCACATTCTGTGTAAATTCTTTGAGATTACAACCCATGCTTATTCATGTTATATTTAGCCTTGCATGGATAGGATGGAGCCTGTCTGTAATGCTTTTTACATGTATTACACACATAAAATAAAGGCTATTAACATGTGTCCGATAATAATGCTAAACCAACAAGCAGCATTTTGTGTTAAGGTTAATATCATTTTATTTTTCCCTATATATTTCAACATTGAGGATTTCTTAAAAAATTTGAAAAATCTTTCGTGAACCCAGTCTCGTGTCACACCTCTAGTATCTGGTCATTTTTTTGTGTTTTGCATTTTGGCTTCTTGGCAAACATCACCATACCTCTACTTAGACTACATGGCAAATCAGACCTTGCAGATCTTCTGCACTACTGATGTTTTGTTACAGTACGTAACAGTCGGGCAATTTGCATCCCTAGCATAGTTGTGAGACAGAATATGTTGTCTGAGATGGCTGGAATGTGTATATCATTATTCACTCGTTGAAAGCTGGGATGAATGCCAATGTTTGGGGTTAAAACAATACTGGGTGCTGTCATACTTGCGGTTATAGTAGGTGTTGGGAAGCAAAGAGCGTATGCTTCATTGGCAGTGTTAGTTTATGTAAGAGTTAGGCTAATAATCTCCCCCTGTTTAAATTCAGTGTGTGAACAAGCATACTTGTCCACAGCACACACATACACATTCTCATGCGCTTTGGCTTAGCAGATGGAATAGGATACTTTGTTTGTGTACAAGTCAGGTTAACGTTCATCTGTTTGAGAAATGGGAAAAACACACATTTTCACACAGAAAGCATTCCCACCAGGCTGTCTGTGTTTAAAGCTGTGCTTTAAAAGGATATCTGTGCCAAAGTTCATTGAAATTGGTTTATGGGATTCACACGTCTGCTAAAATCTCAGCCAGCTAAGCCACTTCCGCTCTCATTGGGCTGAGGTAATTTTTCACCTAAGTATACGTTTTATAAAAAACATTGAAATGTCAGCGAACTGACAGCACTACAGCTCAGCATTGTTGACTGGCTCTGTGATCATGCCTCAAGTAAGCGCAAAAGTTTACTTTGTTTTTATCATATTTGTGGATGTAGCTTGAAACAGCTATCCTGAAGCCTTTCCCCTTTTTGGTTGTCGATGTGTGATGTGGTGTTTGGATAATTTGACTCACGTTGTTGACCGAAATCCTATGTGCATCTTAAGTGAAAACGTCATTGTTCCCTACTTCCCTATAGACGCTACGTACTCTAGATGTAACTGAAGCGGACTGAGACAAAATGCGGAAGCGATCGTGCATAGAGTCTATTAACCTGACTTTCCCTCAGGGATTAAGCCATTGTCAGAACCTGATTCACTCTATCAGCATGATGTCAAGGACGTGAGTGGATTCTTTCGTTTGGATGGTTTTGTTTTCCAATGTTATTATTGAAGACAGAATTGAGTCAAATCCAAAATCGGGTCATTGCTCTAATGACATCATAAAGAAATAGCAGGAAAATGTTTCAAACATGTACGCTTCAAACTGTAACTACCTACATCTAGATCAAAATAGTGAAATCCAAGGTGCTTGACTTCTTTCACTACTTTCTTCTGTAATTTTGAAAAGATATTTGATAAAGATATTTTTGACAACATTAGCTAGCCTTCTGTGTGTGCTTATCACACATTTAATATCTGAAGTCATTCATAGGTAAATAGATGGATGTAAAATAGTTATTTTAACTATATAGTTATATAAAGAGTTATTTTAAAGCCACATGGAATAAAACGCATGACAGGCAGCCGAACGTAAATTCATGGGTTCAATTTATAGTCTTGGGGTTAAATAGCAGTGCCTACTGATGAAATCTTATTACCATTGAGCATAATTTATGTGAAAATGGAAGTGAATAGAATGGGGATGCACCGATATGTACTAGTGATGCGCGGGTCTGGGTTTTTTCCAAACCGTGGGTCCCGCTTTATGAAATTATTTGACCCGCCCCGTACCACTGTATCTAATTTAACAACCCGCCTCGCACTTGCGACCATTAAATAGACATACTATGCATTTTAATGTGAATGAAAACAGGTTTTATTTCAGCCTAAAAGTGCTTTGAAACAGCCATTAGATTACATCGCCCTGTAAACTGGCAACAACATACGCTTATGAACCATAGAAACTTGCACATCACGTACCAATACCCTATCAAATTGTACTACCAGTATTAAATAAATATGTAGAATGATTTTACAATGGACTCCTGAGATAGGCGCAGACTCCCCGTGACCCGAGGTAGTTCGGACAAGCGGTAGAAAATGGATGGATGGATTTTACAATGGAAATATTCTATCAGATTCCCGCAGCTTTATAAAATAATAGGATGATTTTATAGCGCAAAAAAATGCCGTAACATTGATGTGCGCATGCCTGGTGGGACAATCTGATGGGTAGAATGAAATTTTTGGAAACCTGTCCCAAACATTAGATTTAGCAGCTTGACCTTATTTCTTTTAATGATGTAAATTCCCGACCTTAATTTCTTCCACACCTCGTCTTCCATCTTCATTTTTATTTCTCTGTTTGTTTTGTTATTGTGTGGCTGGTGGCGCGAGCTGGTAGGTGTTTTCGTGACGTGTTTAGTTTGGGGACATCACGAAAGTTACGTTGCTAGCTACGTAGGCATACGTACTGTAACCTTATCAAAGAACCTTATAAAATATGAAAATATATAGTCCCAAATATTTAATATAGGCTATATGGAATTGCACGCAACGTACATGTTTTTTGGTTTGGTTTTTAATGACCTGCCCCAAACTGCCCTGCAAATAAAGTGAGAATTTCTTTACCCAACCCAACCGGACCCGCGGGGCCCGTGGATTATGAGATGACCCACACATCACTATTATGTACATTTGGCCGATAACCCATAATTCTTGAACATTGGAAGCCGATATCCGATATATTGGCCGATATACAGAACCTAAATATCAATTGACAAAAATCAAAATTTTCTGAGACTGAAAATTCTTTTTTCCCCTGAAAATCATGTACCAAGCCTACTTTACACTAATGAAAGATTCTTTAACTTTTAAACTTTTCTGGTATGTTTATTTAGTAAACAAATTAAAGATGTTCTTCCAGAGCAACCCAGAAAGGTGTTCTCTATAGCCACAAGTCTAACAGGTCTCAAGACGGAAAGCATTCAGACAGCAGTCGGTTTCACACAATATGCTTTTGTTTCTATAATTTACATATTCATAAATATTTACCTACAACATCAACAATGGTTTGCTAATAGCAGTAAGTGATTGATCATTTATATATATATATACATTTGTATTATCGGCCGATAATTTATAGTGTGTCCCTAGAATAGAAAATGACCATGTGCAGTGTATGGTAATCAGCTTATGCAAATAAAAATCAAATTTAATGGCCGGGATTTTCAATAAGGCTGTAGTTTGGGGGCAGTCAGGAGTGTCACGCTCTACGGCTTTCTTATTACTGTGGAGGTTTTGAAGTGGCTCTTTTCTGCATTTTTAATTCCATCGGTAGACTAAAATGTGGAGGAGGGGAATTAAAGTCTCCTTTCTCGCTTGCGTATTGTAGCACCCTGTATTTCAACAATCTTTTCATATCTCATGATAAGCGTGACTGTTGCCAATAGGGTTTCTTATGCAGTAATATGTCAGTGTCATGTTTGTTGGTTTTTGGCTATTGCATTCTTTATTTATGGTCAATATTGTAATTCTTTATGTAATATTCATATATAAAATTACAGTATATTTTAAATTAATCAGTGGTATTTGTTTGTATGGTTATACGTTTTAAGTATTTTTCAAATATTGTTTTAAAGATTGGATTTATGGAGGCTTTCAACTTCATATTCAATGTAATACAGCACCATCTATAAGGAACATCACCAGGATACCAATTAAACTTGTTTTTACATTTATTTTGAAACATTTGAGGACAATTTATTATGCTGATATCTGTTACATTATTCATGGGGTTCAGCTGGCACAGCTGCAGAACCATCTCATTGCCGATTCCTCCACCGGTCTTGAGGTTAATGAACAAAGATTGACAAATAGGCAGTGAAATCCTTCAGAGCAATGTTTTTCTTTTCACTTGTCAGTCATGCAGTTTTGCAATGTAAAATGTATTTTTGAAAACAAAAGAGTTGCCATGGATTATAATATGAATAGGACGTTTGAACTGGATTTGGATTCAATTTGGAACTGCCTGTTTTATATGCAGTTTTGTTTTGTGTGAGTAGAATGACTGGATTGGTTTTAATACAATAAAAGCATATCTGTATGCTTCTTATACAGGCCATGACAGTTAGGCCGATCAAAGCTTATTGTGGCCCTGGATATTCTGAATTATTTTCAGCGAATTCAGGCATTGTTACCTAACTCCATTGTCCAGTGTTTAAAAGAGTGCCCATGTGTCCAGTTCCTAGTACTGTAATGAATCCGTTAGTCATTGTAGACTGTGATGCTGTGCTTATGGCTCAGGCTGACTATGAACTTTTCCCTTGATTAGTTCAGTGAAAGGGCATTGCTGTCAAGCCCAGTGGGGAGTGGCCTATCCATAGGCTTGTTTATGCTGGTAATGACCTCTTCTAGTCCCATCACACCCTGGGGGAGAAGCTCTTGGCCAAGTGTTTTGATTGGTGTGAAATGGCTGTCTCCACCAGCTAGCTGAATAAATAAATAGACATTGTTTTCACATACTTCGAACAGTGCACTGGACTATAGTTTAAGTGTTCTTAAGAAAGATGAACCAATGGAGAAAGATGAATCAATCAAGGATGTGTGCCAGTGGGCCAGACTGGCCCAAGATCGCCTAGTAAAAACCTAAGAGAGACAGGGAAGATTCTGGAGGTTTTGGTGTGTTATTAATGATTATCCCACCGAAATATACGATTTACTCCCAACATAGAAAGATGGTAAGAGCTGAGGTTCTTTTAATACCACTGACAAGCAGTTGAGTTTCTGTATTGGTCTTGATCAGATGCTTTATTGAGCTGTCTTGAAATGTTTTTGTTTTGCTTCCTAACAATTATAGTGCCTTAATGTAGATCTGTTACGTGCAAGATTAATGTTTACTGTTTGGTTTCTATATTTTACAGTGGTTCACATATATTGGCTCTAAGTATTGAAAGAAATGTTGCTGATCACTTTTAAAATTGAAATTTGAGAAATGTATTTTAACACCCCCAATAATCATTATTTAATTGGTTTACATTTAATTTAATTTCATTAATAATAATTTAATTGAATCCTTTTATCCTTCTGTAATCCTAGTCACATGTATTTGTTACATTCTGAACTCTACTGATGCCCTGACTCTGTTTATTGTATTGTTCTGTTGTATTGTTCTATTTTGCTGTACTTGAACTTGTAACTCTAGATCAGACATCAGGCATGCAACAGAGAAATACAGAAAAATCCAATAGAGAAGTGTTTACAGTTTGACATTAGGTTTTTCCTCATTAGCAGTACAAGCAAAGGTTCCATTGAGGCTTATTGTGACCTTATCTCCCGCTACATGTCCCTGAGTCTGTGCCCTACAGCGCTGTATTTGGGTGAAATAAGGGGCAGAGGCTTGTTTGTTCTAAATTTGGTGCTACTTTTCACAGCTGCAAGAAGCAGATTAGCGTCTGTGAAAATAAGTGGAAAGACACATTCACTGACAGTTTGCTTTGTCTCTGCATTAAAGGGATAGTTCACCCAAAAATGAAAAGTCTGTCTTCATTTACTCACCTTCGAGTTGTTCCAAATCTGTATAGAACAATAGATGAACACAGAAAGAAATTTGGAAAAATGCTTATAACCAGACAGACAGATTTTTCCCCCCATTGGCTTCCATAGTAGGAAAAAAATACAATGGTAGTCAAAAGTGCCCCATAACTGTTTGTTGTCCTACATTCTTCAAAATGTCTTCTTTTGTGTTCAACAGAACAAAAAACTATTACTAAGATTTCTTTGAGCTTATCACGAAGCTAACTTTCACTGAAATGCTTAATAAAACACTACCCGCTTCATCTCAGTATTACATGCCCAGTACATAATAATAATGATTTGATATTTGATTATGTTATATTGTGTTTAAATCAACTAAATGTAGCAGATTTCAGTTTGACCTGTGGACCTCTGCATGGCATAAGCTTTGGTCCTACATAGACATCTTGAATTCGTTTCTGTTTAATCTTCTTCAGTGATACGATCTTCCAGACATGCGTGTAAGCGGTAAACCTTGTGTTGATTGTTTGAAAGGATTCATTGTAAATCTAGCTTTTGTATCTTAAAACATCCTGTTTATGAATCATCATGCTCCGTTCTCTCCTCATCTGTTAAGACTTGTCTGGAAAGGTTAGTCCTCTTTCTGTGAAAGTAAAAGAAGCTTTAATTTAACACCGAATGAACACATGGGAATATTCAATACTGAAAGTATAAATTAGATCCATTTTTTTTTTCTTTTGATTCAAGACAATTTAATGCACACAAGCTCATACAGCAACATTGATAGGGTCATATGGTGCAACATTTAAAAAACAAATATTTCATGAAATTTATATTGTGACACTGTGACCAGAGATTCACTTTAAACATATGTTTTCAGGATCACCTAAAACCCTTAATTCATACTATCCTCAGTTTAGAGAGAAACCACATTTAGGATTCTACTGTATATGCTCTCTCTGTATAATTTATTGTAATGCATTATACATATTACACACAGTGACAGTTTCAATAAATTAGGGACAGATTTGTACCATCTGTGTATATGTTTTTCCTTGTTTGGTTATCCCGTGAAGTTTGTGTGAAACAAATGCATATTTCTGTAATAATCTGTATAAATTCTGTAAACTTCCTTTCTCCATCAAGCAAGACCTCTTCTCACGGAAGAGTGTTGCTATGTAGCTTGGCCTACGTTACAAGGCAACGGCATGATAATTAGCTTCTCTTGTGTTTTATAAGGCAAGAGTTTGAATAAGCCAGCATTCAATCTTTTCATTTCAAACAGTTCACATTCAGGTCTTGGCACAGTGTCTGACTTCTCACTTCTCTATTGCATGCAGCATTATTGGTTTGTCTTGGCTTTGTCTTAGAGGGTGGTGCGGTTCATATGGAGAACTGGCAGAGTCAAGTTTCTCTGTAAGGCGCACAATTACATAACCCAGGAGAAGTACTTGTGAGCCATTTCTCATGTGCCTGGCAGCTTCGGCTCAGATGAGAGTTCTTGCGCAGTTCATAGTGAAGCTCTGGGCGATACTTTCATGGCTGACAGATTTTTGGGAAGTTAGCTATTTGGACAACCATTTAAAAAAATAATGGATATGCACTTTCATGTAAAAGAGACATAGAAATAATATGTATGCCACATGCAGAATTATGGAGCAGCACTGAATTTAGTCCTGTTTGAATACACGTTTAAAGTTTGGAAATATTATATGGAATATGATTTCCGAGCATAATGACAAAACTTGCTGATTTTCTGGTTGGATATCTGGACAGTGTTGCTAAGATGATCAAAATAGTTTTTGATGTAATTCTATTCTGGGTGGTTGCTTGCTAGCCCAAAGGTGGTATGTTGGGATGTAAAGATCCTTCTAGAAGCTTTGTAACTATTAAATAGTTTAAAGGCGTTAAAATGTTTTGCACTTTAGCACTTTTGGTGTAAACATAGAGGTCTGGGGTGCGGTTCATGTGAACTCCAGTACGGTTGGCTGCTGATATAAATGCAATCGTACCAAATCGCAGAAGTGAACTGCTATTAATTACGTATTATTTGGTAAAGGTGCTCTGAAGGTTTTTTATATTTGTTTCTTATTTTTGCATGGTGTGTACAGTGGTTATTCGTGAGGTCTGTGTTTAATATAAGCAAATGCCATTGTACTTTTTTGTAGTTGTGTGCGTTTTCATTAAGAAAAATATTGAACCCACCATTAATTCATACGATTGCCGTTCTCGAATTGCCGCTAATTCAAAACTAAAAGTAAAATGTGTCACGACCGCATCTACGACCACCCCACAGCAAACACCCCACCCCGGGTCTCACCGGTACTACCGGTGTTTTTATATATCTATTAACTGATGGGAACATTTCCACACCACATTCCTGGGCTGCAGGCTTGATCATGCAAACCAACCGTGGTTCGGACTCAAATAAAATAATATGAACGCAGTCCAGCACAGGGAGGAGCAAATGAACTGGAGTTGGGACCAGGCAATCGAACTAAATGTGAAACCACCCTTAGTTAGACTGGTGCAACCAACCTTTGAATTTTTCTGTTTTTATGTCTGCAAGAGGAATGTAATGTAATGGAAAGTACTAGCACCACCAAGGTCCCAAAAAATCTTGCATAAATTTGAATCTATTCATTTCAGAAACACAAATTTTGCTCAAGTAAATACTTTTTGTTGCAGTGTATTTTCCATATATTTTGTTATAAAGGGAATTTAATTCAATCATGTGGTAAAATATTTTGTCATGAGCTATAGAGCCTCTTTATAGCAGTACGTTTTTGGTTTATATGATAAAACGATAACAGCTTATCACTCGGAAGTAAAGTTCTAGATCCAAACATGCTGTGGGTGCAACCTCACTAGATATGAACTAGAAGACGTATCAGCATTACTCAGGATGTAAAATATTTAGTGGTTTTATTAAGCTGTTATCCCATACATTCACGCTGTTGTGACATCAACAGGCAACTCTAATGGGAAAAGGGTTACTAATAGTTTGTGCACATTTCCAACCATTGTCAAGTGACTAACCCTAACTGTGCAAAAGATAGACTAAGAATTATCTTAAATGTATTTCTACATATAAAACTGTTGCATCCGTTTAAGTTTGGTGGTCTTGGATGTTACTCTGCTACTTTCAAAAATCTTAGTTGATTTGACCTAACAACGGTTTCTCTTCATTTCCTTTTCCCACTAATGCTTTCCTGAAGGGTTTTTCAAGCCAGTCCCAACTGGCTAGGTGGGCCAGCATATTGGCGCAGCACCATTGAATGAGTACATCAGCTTGATGTATCCATGGGGTTCGTACACTAACATCCACTCTTTCATTCAACTGACCCTGGAAACAAGCAGCACATCTGGAATATATCAGAAAACATGATTTAAGCCTACTTGTGGTACATTGTGTCATTGACTTCATGCACATGTAGTAGGCATTACACAGTAGACATGGATACAATCACACATCAATAAAATGTCAGAACGGATTAGATTGGGGGATTACTAACTCTGGTCTGGTGGAGATAAATGAGAAAAGTCCAGGCCATTAGAGTTAAATCTTTATTCTTTTTTCTGTCTGGATAGTTGATAAACTGCCCATGTAAAGACTGGAATGCACTATTAATTTTAAAATGTGAATAGATTTTCAAATACTGGGTTTCACAAACTTGCAGGATAAATGTACCCTCTTGTTGTTGATGTGTCAGATCTAAACAAACCTCGATGGATGTGGGAGCTTCTTGTTATTTAGGTAAAGTAAAATTCACCCTGGCCAGTTTTACCACTGTCAGTAGTTAGTTTTACATTCCTGGATGTCAATTTGTCAAAGTGCCGGTTAGTTTTTTTTTAACTTGTTTTGGTATACAACGAGGTATGGGATATTGTTTGGTATGAGGGTGAGGTATACAAGTAGTACCAATATATTGCCATGGACATTTGGTGCATACAGTTAGCAGTCTTTTAATGTAAACATTTCTAATTTCTCAGTGCCAAAATTGGTTATCGTAATAAATAATATTGGTAGAACAGTGTTAGCGTCGTTTTAGTGTCTTGCTCAAAAATATATGCTTTTAGCACCAGTGTGGCTAAGTAGAAAAATTTAAGAAGAAAAGAAATCTAAATAAAACAAAAATACCCCACCAAAAACTTTGTCAATTTGTTTCACTTTGAGTATCGTCCTTCAAATGATATGGGCAGTAGTTTTTTGCAGCTTATTTTCTGTAGTCGTTTTGCACAGGGGAGGTATAGCATTTAGTATAATTTAAAGTATATTTTCTCATGAAAAGTTCTATTTACAAATTTGAACATTCATCCCTAATGGGATAGTCATTGTAGAGGAATACTGTAAGAAGTGCATAGTAAATGAAAAGTGCTTGTCAGTGGTTTGCTTTTTGTTTACTTCAAATTTATAGTGTCTTTTAGAGTTATTGTTTGTCTTTACGTAGCAATTTTCTATAATCTTTATGAAAGCTCATAAGAAGTGTGAGTAATTGAATTTAATGGCTATTAAACCAGAAAAGGATTATATAAAACTAGGGAAAAGTATGCTGTTGCTGCTGAAAAAGGAAATGCCAGCTGTGCCGTTCTTTAAGAGTGTGTTTATTTCCATGTGGTAACTTGAAGTGGCGGACTCTGATCTGTTATACAGCTCACCTCACCTGCTTAGGCAAATAGAAAGCCTTTCCATCCAGCAGCTTTTGGTCCAGGACATGGCAGGCTGCCAGGCGGTGTGAAAGTGTTTATGTTTGTGTTCCTGAGGGATTAACTGATTTAATGAGGCGCTCTCTGTACTGCAGTCAGTGAATGCTACTCACTGCAGCAGAGCAGCATCTTCGTGTCATGTCTGGGTAACACTAATAATGAGTAATACTTCTTCAGCATTTATTAATTTGAGTTAATGTTTAACATTTACTGATACATTTTTAGTAAATATGACCCATTGTATTATTTGTATTAATTAACATTAACAAGGATTAAAGGTACAGTTTGTAAGAATTTTGCAGTAAAATATCCAAAAACTACTAGGCCAATGTTATATATATATTTCAGCTGAGTACTTGCAATATTTCAAATATTTCCACCTACTTTTAAATCCTGAGAAAATCACCATTCTAAACAGTGGACCGGGGCTGTTTAGTCGCCTGTCAATGGCATCATATCCGCGTTACCCTTTGTTACCGCCTTTACTGACGTAGCAACCGCGTGACACTGTCGTAGACAGATGTGGAAGAAGTTTGTACCGTCGGTCTGTCTAGAATTATTGCAAATGATGTGGGTACTTTCAAAATAACTTTACTATAATTTATTTGAACACTTAAAACTGCACAGTGTTATCACACCATTGAATTGGAGAATTACTGTAACATCTATGACAAAAAATGTAGTTTAAAACCTTACATTACTCGGGTCTTATTCATTTTATTGAAATAAAATGATTTCCTCAAACGCAATATTTATAAAACATGATTTCTCGTTCCCGTCTAATTGATGTATCAGCGGTACCATCAGTGGTGGAGTTGAAGACAACGTATCCCATCATTCCACGCTTCTACACATCGTCATCAAGCTACGCGATTGTTGTTGTTTTGATCGTGAATCATTTGGAAAATAAGTTTTTAATTTGATAAATTTAAATAAACCATGAAACATGTTCCCTCTGCATAAGGAATGAGGAAAAACTGTCCACAAGTGCAAACTTTAATACATAGCGATGGTGCAGTAAGTGTGCACTACTAGTTTATCTAGCTTGCTGCACACTCAGTGTCATGTGGTCACCTGCATGTCTCGGTGCAGGGCAGAGCTGACTGCAGTCTGTTTTGTAATTGGTATTCATGAGAAGAGTGTTGTCCCCATAGGGTGAGATCAGGAGCAGATAAAGGGGTGGGTGGATGGAAAGTGGTATTACAGCTAGACACAAATGTTTAGGTCTGAAAATGCTCTGCCAGAGCTGATGGATTACAGACGCAGACTTGTATTTCATTACTGTGAATGGTGAACCCAAGCACACTCCATAAGATGAATGCGCTGTCACTGGTGCTATGAACAAGAGGGCCGCACACTGAGACCTGAGGGTGGAGAGAGGAGGCAGATGCCTTTTTAAACGGAATGTACCTCATTGCCAGTGACACATTAAGCTTTTTGTTGTTGTTATTGCTTTGATTGATATCTGTGCTCTCAACGGTCTCTCATACTTATTTCCCTCCCATTGTTTGGTGGTTAACAACAGTTTGCTGCCTGTCATAGCAGTTAAATAAGCTTACCGGTACTGCCCCAGCCTATACTGGATACTTGAGTAACGTTGATTCGTTAATAATAGGTGACGTGTGTGTATTCTTATATAAATAAATGCAGACAGATTCTACGGTAAGCATTGGCATGTATAAACTTTTACTGTTGCCAGTGGTATATGCAATGTGACAGAAGAAAATGTTCTGTTATCTGTACCGTAGTAGATTACCATATGCCTGGACTGCTTTTTGCTATTTGCACTTCAGAGTAGTCAATATATACCAAACAAGTTTAGGCGAGGAAGAACTTGTTATTTAAGGGTATTGTTAGTAGTTTACAGTTGAACTGTATTGCATCTTTATGTACTGTAGAACACTGATATAGAAGTAAACTGATGTGTGATCACCATATGAACAATTTTCAATGGCCTTAAAGCAGGGGTGTCAAACTCATTTCGCATCGTGGGCCACATACGGCCTAGGGAGATGTCAAGTGGGCCGGACCATTAAAATTATACCATACTCTGCTATAAATAATTAAAATATCATGTCTTTCCTTTGTTTTGGTGTAAAAAAGCACAAGAACATTAGGAAAAGATTGAAATTTAATAAACTATCCTTTTACAAAACATTTCATAAAACATCTCATATTTCCTTAGACAAATGTGAAAAGGCACAAAACTTTAATTGGTACTAAAAAATATAGTAATGCACTTTAAGATTAAATGAGACTTTTAAAAAAAGGAATTTTTAAACCACTTACACAACTTTTATTTTGAAGCTGCTGACTAACATTAAAGTGCACATTTTTTAAATCACCACAGTAAGGATTCATCTTCACAGAGCTGTATTCTTTCAATGCAAACAGTATCTAAGGCAGCATTTTAAAGGTGTTAGTCTAGTCTGGACTTGTATTTGTTCCTGAAACTTGGCATCTTTTGGCCTGTACAAGTGCATCAACACCAGGTGTCATGTCCTGACTAGCTGTCACTTTCAGAATGTCATTTAAGTGCTTGTTTGTGAGCCTTGAACGCATTTTTGTTTTATTGATATTCATCACTGAGAAAATTTGTTCACAAAGGTAAGTTGTCCCAAACATGCACAAAATTTTAGCAGCCAGGGCTGTTAATTTGGGGTACCCTGGTAGTAGATACTGATAAAATTTGTCCAGACCTGGCTTTTACCGCTGCTTCACTGACTTCTCGGCTCTGGAAAGTTGACTGCTGTTTCCTCAGACCCGCCAGCAATTCGTTAATCTTATCTCTTCTTAGTTGTCCTTGCAAGCCGTCATATTTTTCGCTGTGATGAGTCTCGTAGTGGCGTCGAATATTATATTCCTTCATTACCGAAACTTGTTGCAAACACACCAAGCACGAAGGTTTTCCGTGCATATCTGTAAATAAATAGGACGTGGTCCATTTTTCTTTGAAAATTCTACACTCCTTATCTACTTTTCTCCGTTTTGATAACGACATTTTGGCTAAAGAGGGTGTAGCGGAGAAATAGAGACCAAGGTATTAACAACGTCGTAACAAGCAGCAGATGACGCATTGATACCGTCTGCTGTTTTAAGTCTGTCTCAGTGATGCGGCTTGTCTTCTACTCTGATGGAAAGAGTGCGCTCCTTAGCGGATAATCAATGAATTGCAGCGAATTAAAAATATTAATTTCATGTCTTTTATGCATTTTTTCCACTTTCAAATTATCCCGCGGGCCTGAACGAACCTCCTGGGGGGCCGGTTCCGGCCCGCGGGCCGTATGTTTGACACCCCTGCCTTAAAGGGATACTTGCATCCTAACTGAACATGTCTTTCTTCTTGAAGAATAATGCAGTCAAGTTATAATACCACAATTCAATTTACTTCCAAGCGGTAGAATGGGGTAAAGTTAAAGTTTTGCCCACCAATCAGATTTCAGTTTTATGTTGGTTTGGTAAGTTTACTATAATTGTGTTTGTTAATTTTTGTAAATGCATTAGCTAACATGAACTAACAATGAGTAATATATATTTTTTAGTATTGATTATTGTTCTTTAATGTTAGTTAATGCTAATAATTGTTTGTTAGATCATTGGTGCCTTAACTAATGTTACAACAACTTTAGATTTTATTAATGTAATAGTAAATACTGAAATGAACATGAACTAAGCTTTTGTATGCTTTTTGTTGCAAAAGCTGATATTCTAAAATAAACAATTACTTGATGTAAAATGACTCATGCTTCGATTTTGGTCATACCACCCATGTCCGCTTTGGGTGGAACTACCTGTTTTTCACCCACAATGGTAGATGAGGGTGGTGGGGAAATCTTTGCAGAATTTTTTTGCACATCTGTTTATTACTCAGATTCTTTTTTCTTTAATTTTTATAATCTAAAGAACCTTGCGTTATCAACTTTAGACCTATGTCTAAATGTATAGGATAATGCAATGTAAGTCGCTTTGGATAAAAGCTTCTGCCAAATGCATAAATGTAAATGATCCAAAGCACGTGCGCACCCATTGTCAACAAAACACAGACATCGGTTTCACTCACCGCATGCGGTTCATGTCCAGCATCTTTTAGCGCTGGGACGGCTCCATATATCAGTTTCAAACTAACGCCAAATCCAGCGTTATATCCACCGTTTATATAACATTCATCACCCAAATGTAGTGAACAAACAAACACCTGAACTTCGCGAACGTATGCTCTCTCTCTCTCCTGTTTACAAGTGAAAGTGACGTCTGCCCATGCTCCTTCTCCTGCTCTCCTTGCGGACGCGTGCTTTTCCGGGAGAATTGTCCAATAAGGGACTAAGAAAAATTGTTACGAAACAGTTTAATATGTTCGAAAAAAACTTTCCGAAACCTGTACGATCGCTGGGGGAGTGAATCGAGCACAGAAATACTACGTAATACGCCCAACTCGTTTTTTGACAAGTTGACCATGTTAAGCATGAGAAGACAGCACATTTAACATTGTGAAGAAGTCAGAATGCATGAAACACCGTTGCAGGGCCGCTTTAAAGAGTGTTTTATCCATCACCACTTACTGCTGTTTAACTCTTGTGTTGAGGTTGCTTGCATTGTGCTGGTAACTCAGGGTTGGGTTTTCTATAAAACTATCTAAAAGAAGCATGAGAATACTACCCTTGCACACTGAAGTGAATTCATCAGTGCTCTGTAATCTCAGCTTCCGCTGGGACAACGCACCTATGACATCATAGGAACTAACCGATTAGTTATGAGGTTTGCGCTTAGGGTGTTTTTGGCTATGTTTTGTGTTATGTCATCTGCCTTGGGAGCTAGGAAGAAATTACACAGCCTCTTTCACTGCTAGCTGAACAATTCATTTAAGTAAGTGTTTATCCCTATGGACCATTCTGAATGTTCGTTTTCTTCATTGTTGATATTTGGGTCAGGGTGTTGAATAATGCTTTGTGTATTAAACAAAATAAATTCAGTTTCAACAGATTACGGCGCTACTTTTGACATGCATTTGTTTTAGAATAAACTTGCTACTTATTATAGTTCAGCTGCAGATTTGTATAAAATTATGTAAACATAGCTGAATATGTTTGTTGTGTGAAATATCACTCCAGCTGCTGTGCTGAACTTCGACCATATGTGGCTTCACGGCGACAACTCTTATCCATCATATGCAAGGGCGGTTTGAATCTCTTCTCTCACATACAGTTACACTCACACAGCTCACTTTCCTTACTGTGAAATCATAAACTGCATTAAGGCCAAGGGCCCTCTGTATCGAGGCTAGGGTGAGAGTTTTGTGTCAACTGATGGAAAAGTCACTTGCCAGTTCTGACATTGCAAATTTTGCTGATGAAATTGTCATCAGGGTAGCTATCATGGATAGACAAATCTGTGAAAATTAGTTGCTGATTCTAACTGGTGCAACATGGTGCTAGTTACATGAAGGTCACAAGTTTGCTGAAAAACATGCATACTTAAGAAATGGATGTCTTGAATTAAAGTGATTAGTTCTCCCAAAAATAAAATAGTTGTGATCATTTGGTCACCCGCATGTCATTTCAAACCTGCTTGACTTTCTTTCTTCACTGAACACTAAAGAAAATATTTTGAAGAATGTTATTAACCGGCACCCATTCACTTGCATTGGTTTTGTGTCCATTCAAAAGAAGTGAATGGGTACCTGTTCGGTTACCAACCCTCCTCAAGATATCTTCTTTTGTGTTCTGTGAACGAAAGATAGTCATTCAAGTTTGAAATGACAAGAGGGTAAGTTAATGATGAGAGAATTTTCATTTTTTGGTGAACTATCACTTTAAGTCACTTTGGATAAAGGCTTTTTCTCAATGTTAAAGTAAGGATGCACCAAAATGAAAATTTTGGCTGCAGTTAAATAAAAATAAAGTACTTGGCCGAAGGCTGAATAACGAACATTGCTTTTCGTATTTCTTCGATTTATTTTTAAAATAAATTCACTATTGCAATAACTGAATGGTAAACATGTGCTTTTTTATATTTTGTCTTGCTTTTCAATATAATACAATATATTTAAAATAAAATTGAGCCAAACGAGTAGGCTAAATTAAAACAAAAAATTGAGCCCTCTCTCTTCTTGAATAGCCTGTATTAGGCCTATAACTGACTGCTGAAAGAATGTACTGAACTCTGTACTCCTACAACAAAACACTTCATTAAATAGTGTCAATCACATAATAAACAAAAAATATGAATAAACACATTTTTTTGGGATTATTATAGGCTACACTGAAAATTGATTTAAAGAAATAAAAACATTAATGCAATCAATTCTGCATTTTAAACTGAACGTTCGACATTTGGTGCATCCCTGTGTAAAAGTCTCCATGATGTAATAGTCTTGAAACTAAAATTATTTGTATGAAAAAATAACCCATTTACATTATAGTTAAAAAATTTGGGGGAGGTGAAAGTTACATAGAAAATAATTGCACGTAAATATTGTTTAAAAAATCTAATCAGGGCTTGGAATGGTCTTTAAACTTTTTTCTATTCTAGTTTAACCTCTGATGTCATATCCTGCACGAGTCCATTCAGCTAATCTGCTTGTTAATCTGATTGCGCACAATTAGCCATGTCCGGTGATAAACCAAACGCATTTCCCTTTTCTTTTATCAGTAATCGGTGATTTTCCCTCACTAAGACTGTACAGTAGAACTGTCAGTCTAAATGGAGAATAAAACGCTTGAACCAGTGTCTGGCCCGAAGTGATTGATGAGCTGTGGAAAAACATCTGTGGAAGTGAAATTAGCTCAGCCACAAGTGTGCAACGTGAGCTGGATATAAACATACCGAGCTTTCACTGGAGAGTCATTAAGGCCTCTGAGGTCATGAGTTAAACGTGAAGTTTGCTCTTTCGTGCTCTGATGTCAAAACGTGTTTGGCGGAGCAAGCAAGAAACAATTCAGGCGGGTGCAAAATACAGCTGTTTAAAGGACTACTTCAAGCAATACTGAAAGTTTGTAATAATAGTACAATGCACAAACTCTTTTGAAGCCATGCGGTAGCTTTACGAAACCGAGAAACAGGATGAAATTTGATGTATATGGAAAATAGCACCTGGGACAGTCTGCTTGGCATACACATTTACATTTAGCTGTAAATATGCATTGAACATCTAAGTGTTCACTCTTGTTTCTATATCACTGTTATTATTTGGCAATTTGTAAACATGCATAAATTGTTTTGATGCTCTCAGCTATAGTATAGATATTCTGCATTCCCTACTCCCACAGTAAGAAGCACACAGTAATGATCCACTATGTGCTTTATTATTGCCATCAAAAGAAAATTAATGCTTAAGCGCTGTTGAAAAGCATTTCCTGAGACGGGTGTCCCTCTAAGATCTTGGGTTCACATGTAGTCATCTGTATCCAGCTCATCTGATCAGCCCCAAGACTCCCGACTGATGTTACTGTCAACCAGCCCCACTTTGTTTTGACCCAATGGTTTTGTTTATTTTAAATAAAAAAAGAGTTTCAGTCTGTGTGATCAAGCTAGTGAGAACGTGAGCGTTTGTGTGTATCATTGCTCTTAAACACGATTCTGGGATCTTTTATGTGCTCCGGTATAGTTTAAGCGCAGGGCGTCCAGATGTTTCTGGAATCTTGTGACACCATAGAGAGGATGTGACCAGTGCAGGGATCCCGCCAGGTTTCCATGGCAACATCTGTATTTCATCCCGACGGAGAAAACAGGGAGTTTGAATGAATCTGCAGGCGTCTGTAAAGATATTTAATTGTTCGGCTCATAATTTGGGTTCAATAAATGTACCACTTGTTACTTTATATTCTGATGTGATTGTCTGTGTAATTTGTGTTGACGGAAGCCTCACGTTGTTGTTGTCTTTCCAGTGATTTGTTAATAGTGGCAATATACAGGCCAACAAAGTAACAGCTGCAGGTATCTTGGCAGAAAGAGCTCATTTAGAGATCAATTATTCACAGTGTGTTTGTGTTTGATGCAGTGATAATGCACAGATTGAGTCGCTGCAGAGACTTTTAAATAAATGTTTTTGTATTGCTCTTGTGTGACAGTGCGATCTTACCAGCTGTACAGCATTGTCTTTTCATTTTTCCATTCACTAACTTAGGGGTCTTCAGTGGGGGCCAGAGTGGCTCACTGTTGTTCTGGGTCCAGTGATATTGTTAATTTTGTTTGCTTTCCTGTAGCTCCGTGGTAAGAGCATGGCGTTAACAACGCAAGGTCGTGGGGATAATGCTATGTAAGTCACTTTGGATAAAAGCGTCTGCCAAATGCGTAAATGTAAATGTAAATATGTTTTGTGAATAATTAAGAAGTTTCAAAGCTAACATTCATACACTGGTGTAGTTGAATTAATGTTTTGGAACCGCTTTCACCTAGGGCCCTATTTTAAAGATTTAAGCACATGGTCTAAAGCACAAGGCGCAAGTGTACTTAGGGTGTGTCCGAATCCACTTTTGCTAGTTTAACGATGAGGAAAATGGTCGGCGCCAGGTGCATGGTCTAAAAGGGTTGTCCCTATTCTCTTAATGAGTCATGGGTGTGTTTTGGGCAAAACATGCAGAAAACCAATCAGAGTCTCGCCATGGCGGATTTGCTATTTACATGGCGGAATTCAGAAGATTTAAGACTGGACACTTCAGAAAGGAAACGCATCTGCTCTTGCGAGAGGTTAAAGCGCGCGAGCAGACCATCTGACAAGACGGATTTTAATCTTGATGTACACAATAATAATCTTTTACATTGTTATCAATTAATTTTTCATATTTGGCATGTTTGTGTGCTGCTGCGCGTTCCTCTGTGTGTAATAATAAGCAGAATGTACGCACGCTTAGCAACCGGCTATAAGCGCATATTACTAAAGCGCTCTTTAAAAAAAAAAAGTCCTGCACCGTTGACTTAAGACCAGGTTTTAGTCGGTCAATGGCACAGTCTGTTTCAGTTGCCTCCAAATAGCAATGGGCCAACAATACGCCTAAACACACCTCGTTTTCACACCAGCACGAGCCCATGGGGGCACAAATGGGCACAAATCCATTTGCTATTTACACAGCGTGGCACAGGATGTGAAAATCATAACGGCATCCGGCTGAAACTAGTAAAAAACACTTGCCGCTGCATTGCACCGAGTCTGTGATAGGACCCCTAAAATTCAAAGCAAAAAAGTGCATTTATCATTCGTGTTTTATTAGCTTGTGTTCCCTTGAGCCAATGACTGTGGGATAGTTATTGTGATGTAAGCATAAAAGTCTATGTAAACACATTATTAATGTACTTTATGCGCATTATATAAGCCAGATGTTGTTTCTCTATCCACCAAGGGGTCCAAAGTTTGACACAGGTTGAAGGATTCATATCCCTGCAGTTACAGCAGTCTCTTGTGTGGCATTTCATAGCATTGTAATTTTGTAAATGTTTTCAAAACAAATGTGTTTGAGTTTGTCATTGAAATGAGGAAAGTCCTAATCTGTGTGTGTTTCTGCAGGATCTCCCGGCGCCACCTCCCCTGCTGTTCAGGAAGCTCAGTAACCCAGACCTGTCTCCTGCCGCAGGAAAGACCAAACTGCAGCGACAGCTCAGTCAGGATGACAGCAGAGCACGCCGCAGCAGCATGGCCGGCATCCTCACCGGTGAGCACATGCAACCACACCCGCATATTTGGCCTGGTGTGACGTCCAGCACTGTGATAAAATGAATGAGCTGCATTGTTACGTAAATGCATTCCACATTTTTTAAGTGACAATACAAAAAAGTACAATAGCATTGCAGCTGGCATAGTGACCCATTGTCATTTGCTTGGCAGATATCGGTCGACAGGAGCGTGCGTGGCTAAATGTCTCTGCCAGAATATCTGAGTGAACAAAGAGTGAAAGTGAATTTGCATGAGTTTGCCTTGAGACTTCATGTTGTCTCTTGCTCTAACATTGCTGCAATAACACGTCAACGGCCCATAATGCAGCTGAATGTGAGAGGATGCATTCTCAACGCGTACTGCAACGCAATCTGGAAAAGAGACATTAAAAAACGCTCTCTCGATAAAATCAATTTGCTGTTGCTTTGTTCCACTTACATGCACTGGGGTGTACAATGGTGTGTTTGTCTTTTTATAGAGGTAAACCGATGAACTAGCAGTGGGACTTTATGGCTTTGATTTGACTCTTTTAGAACATAGACTTGTATGCAAACAGGTGCAGATCACATCTTGACCACTTAAGTCTGTGTTCGGCAGGAAAGCAGCTTCTGCCTCTGTCCAGCAGCATGCACGGTGGAGTGAGTCAGCTGGCCTGGCAGCAGCACGCTGGAGAGCCAAACAACTTGGTCCGCATGAGGAGCCAGTCTTTTGGCCAGTCTGCCCCCTCGCTTACTGCAGGACAGGTGAGCACACGTGTAGAACACACACACACCACGCACACTCTATATAACGCAAATGCGCAATATGCCACATGGACAGAAATTGCCACATGGTGATGAAGTAGGACATGTCATCTAAAATGCCCACGATGTAAGAATGAATCTCATTAAATCTGTCAAGAACATGTTCAGGTCATTTTCACTTTAAAAATGCTAATGACATGCATGGTAAGAAATTATGCTTAGCTTTATGTACTTCACTATTTATATCATAATAGTATTTATTGTCATGCCTTTAATTTAGGTTGATTCAGAAAGATTTCCTCTTACAGACCTTATGTGCCTAAGGATTTTAGAGCTTTTCTTTAGAGATGTGAAATGTGTTTTAGTAAGATTGATTTATAAATTTGCTTCGTCATCATGCAAATAAAAATGTCTAGTTTCGCTTTATTTCTAAATGTCAAGGTCTGATAACAGCGTGGCTGTTTATGCTGGTCTATAAATAGGGCATCGATTTGTCTAAATTACAGCAATATAACCTTTACCAGAGCTCTTTAATCTGCTTTATGCTGAGATGTTGTCTTGAATGTTTTGAACAATGGGTTGAATGCTTTGTTGCAGCGAATAAAGGATGGTGCCATAGCCACATCTTCTGCCCATGCTTAGTACTACACCCATTAGAAAGGAAATAATCTATCTGTTCATGCTTGGGAAGGCAAGCTGGTATGGCATGTTTTTGCAAGGATACGAGGGACACATAATGACAAAGAATTGTATTAATCTCAGTTAGGATCGAGTAAGGAACTGATTTGCTTCATCACTAATGGGTTCAAACACTCAACCTCCATATGTTCCGAGTGGTCTGGCTCCACTAGTACCACGCTTTGACCGTAACCATGGTCTAAATAATCTTTTCTCATTCTTGGTTGCTAGGAAGGCTATGCAAAATCGTGGTCAATAATTATGCATAGTATATCTGGAAATACATACTTTTATGAAAAATATATGGAATTTCTTTTATACATTAAGATGTATTATTTGGTAAGTTTTTCCAAGAACAATGAAATGACCCTTAGATTCGCTTAATAGGACTAGGTGTTATAATCCCACCATTTCAGCACAGTTGAATTGCCCAATAGGACATTTCCTACGCCTTATGCAGGGGGAAGCAGTCAAGAATATGCATAGAGGAAAGGAGGTCTGAGGTTTCACTGGTTTGTCGGGCAGGCATCCTCTGTGTTTAGAGTAATATGTGTAGTTAATAAAGCCTAGTAGGTTTGTTTCATACTAAAAATTAAAAGAAGGCTTCTACGATCCTCAAGGTTGTTTCAAACCAGCAGGTGGCAGCATTGCCCACTTCTTGCAAATGCAGAGCCATTAAGCCGTTCACTGATGTAGAACTAAACAGCACAAATCCTAAATGGCTATAATACTACACAGACGCTACATGATTATCTCAGCCCTTATGTGTATGCATGAATAATGTACTCAGCACAGCAGTGAAGCGCAGTGTCCTAATAAAGTGCTAATTAATATGCCAGCGTTTAAGCAGATCCTCTCTAAAAAAGCCTTGTATACTGAACGAGGAGCTGTGGACACACTAATTGCTGCTTATTTTTCTGGGCTTTATCTGCCAGCAGACGGTGGCATGCTGTTATTAAGATGTAATAGTCTACTGTTATTTAAGAAGAAGGGCTGTAATTTACAGTATACTATTTTTGACACTAGGTGCCTCTGTACAGGATAATATAACGTGTTTAAGTGACACGCATCAATATATCAAAAAGCAGTAACTCTAAGTGTTTGAGGAAATGTGGGAGAAAGTTTGATATCAAGGCCTGTTGAATTTTTCATCGCTTTATGTGACAAATGACCCGCCGATGATGAATTCATAAACACATCGGCGAGTGCCCCCATAAATAATATTCCTCGTGATGCAGCACTATTCTAGATTTTTAAAAGGGAATTACTCTTTTAGATGTGTGTGCAGTTTGTTTCACAAATGACATTCAATAGAATATAAGGCAGCTTCCAGGAAATAGCTTGTGGAAATATAATATTCTGAACTGTTTAGACAAATTATTTTTGTAACTAATGAACTCTTGGTAGATGCTGGTATTAAGTATTAGAATATAATGAATAAAATACACTTTATGGTGACAGTATAATCAGGTATAGGGGTGGATGGTATGACTTATATCTTGCATTACGGGGTGAGTACAGTTGTATATATATATATATGAGCACATTGTAATATTTACATACCATATATGTGAACCTGGACCACAAAACCAGTCAGCAGGGTACATTTTTGGAAATTGAGATTAATACATTATTTGAAAGCTAAATAAATAAACTTTCCATTGATGTATGCTTTGTTTGGATAGGACAATATTTTGTAGGGATACTGTACAAATAATAGAAAATCAGAAATCTGAAGGTAGAAAAAAAAATCTAATATTGAGAAAATCACATTTGAAGTTGTAAACCAGAGGTGCTGTTGCAGGCCGTTGCTAAAAAGAAACAGGTTTGTTTTACTCTCTCTATTGGCTCAAAGCTGTATTGATGTTGGGGAGATTAGATGAACACGAAGGCGGAAATTCTAAGCTTCACATATACCAAACTTGAGTGGGTAAATCCCAAAAAGCAGGTTGCAGTGAGCAATGTTTGTAGGAGTGCTTTTCACAATTTTGCTGCATCCACTCACAAATATAAAGCTTTGATATATTTACAGTAGGATATTTACAAAATAACTTTGATCTTTACTTAATATCCTAATGATTTTTGGCATAAAGAAAAATATATAATTTATATATCATATATATATATATACCTTGTTGGCTATTGCTACAAATATCACCCGTGCTACATATGATTCGTATGTGGTACTCGTACTCACATACTGTATTTACAAGTTTTTTTAGACATTTTAGTTTTGAAGTTTGTGTTTCTTCATTGCTTTGTTACCATGCCTAATTATTTCTATAACAACATATGTCAATGCTATATACCCCCAATCGCATATATGTACCTTCATACCCACAAGCCAAGTAAATTGTTATTCTCATAGGCATAACAGCATGGTAAAGGCCTGTGAAAATGACCCAGGGTTGGTTTAACTTGTGGTGGTGTAGTTCAAAATCCTTACATCTTAGTTGTGAGGGCAGGGTGAACTGTTCCTGTGGGTCTTTATTGTATGAGGTGTGAAGGAGACACAGAACAGGGGATGGGATGTTTTAAGGGGAACCATGCCGGACAGGCAGATGGTGTTTACCTTTCAACTACAGGCGTGGAACTGTGTGTGCATTTCAGGCTGGTACAATTATTAATTATACCATTTTTTTAGGTGTATAATAACATTTGTGTGATGCGAACCATCGCTGATTATGCAAAGTGATGCATCTGATCAGTTTTCATAAGATTTATGGTTATGTCAAAAGTTCACTAGAAGAGGCACAAGTGGCGTTGTTGGGTTGGAATTGGCATTCTTGCCAGGAGAGGAATTGCTGTTAGTTGCTTATAGGGATTTTAACAAGCAGATTTAAACAATGTGGCGTAACTTGTCCCTCTCTTTTTCTAAATGATCAGATTTATATTTCACAGACAAAAAACACTCACATTTTATATAGGAAATGTTTATAGTAAGTTTGTATTTTTTCCAATTTAAAACTATACTGCATACAGTTTTTATACATTAGAGACTGTAGAGACCTAAGCTAAGAAATTGCGTTGACAGCGAAGAAATCTGACACAAGTGATTTGCTGATACTGCAGTTGTACAGTCTTCTGGGTATCCACACGTCATTTCGGTCTGTTCAGGTCTGTTAAATGCACACATCCAGGAAAGAAGAAACAAGGGATTTTTCTAGAGTCTGGCAACAGTGGCATTTACATACCCTGCAATTTGCATAATATTTGCATATAGACAGGGGCAAAAAGGAATGCTTGTGTTATTGCTGTAGGCAACGTTTTCTTTGCGGTTATATTATTGACATACTAGCTTTCAAATATTACATTAAGATTAAACAGCTGCTACCAAATTCTAAAACTATATTTAGCAAATAAAAAAGAAAAGATAAATTGCACATTTTCATTGTGCTTCCCAGTTAAAGTGCCTTCATAGAAATGTATCAGATGTATAAGTTATGCACTGGTTGTATATTTTAAACGGTGATTTGGTTTCCTCTCTCAGGGATTCTGGTCTTTAGTGTGGTTAATGGAGCTTTTATAGGCTGTCTGAGGCCCACATAAGTAGATATGGCGCTCATAAATATACAGTCAATGCTTTGTCACTTACATCTTTAATGAAATCTGTTTCCATTCTGAAAAAAAAACACGTTAGACCTCTTTATTTCAAAAAGACACAAAACATTAGAACAGCGTACTGGCTCATCTCCTATCATTGTTACAAAAGGTTTCAAACAATTAAAGTGAGGGACTGTGTACTGGATTAAATATGCAAAAGGCAATAATGAATAACTACTTGAAAGACCCTCCAATGTGCTGCTAACCAAACCGAGGTGTTTATAACACTTATGGCAGGGGCTGCTGAGGTCTGTTGTTATCCTGTCTACCTCTGTGTAATTGTGCTGTTAGCTTTTTTTTCCATTTACCCTATCTGGTTTCAATCCTAAATGCTGTTGTTGCTTTGTGAAATGCACCTGCTGTTTCTGTCTTCAGGCTCTTAATCTGATGTTCTCTGCAACGGGCCAACCCAGCCGATCTGTGGCACAAAGTAATGAACCAGAATTTTGCAGTGTACCTTGAAGATCCTTTTTTGTATCTTATCTAAATCAAGGCAGTGTTCTTGGTATGTTGGCACCGTGTTTCACAGACAAGTTGTACTTGTACAATTTCAAGCAAAAGATAGCGAAGACGTTTTGGTTTATCTGGTTTTGCTTTTGGACTCTTTACACTGAAATGACTTACTATGTAAAAGCAATCCTTTTTTAGAAATGTATTTTTAAATGTATTATATATATATTTTTTTAATGTTTTTTTAATTAACCTTTTTTATCTTTCTTGCATCTGTCTTGCAGATGATCCATATTGCTATCACGCCAGGTTAAAGGGATAGTTTACCCAAAAATGAAATTCTGTCATCATTTACTCACCCTTAAACCTGCAGATTTTTAAAAATCTTTTTCCTTTAACATAATATTCTGAAGAATGTGTGAAACCAAACAGTTCTGAAGCACCATTGATATAGTACAACTTTTTTCCTACTATGGTAGTCATTAGTGCTCCAGAGCAGTTTGGTAACAAACATTCTTCCAAATATTTTTGTTTGTGTTCGTCAGGACAATGAGATGTATACAGGTTTGAAACGGGGTTAGTCATTTACATTTTTCTACCAATGTATTCAAAGATGCTGAGGCTACTTATGTAGTTATCCTTAAAAAATATATTTGTGATTTTTTTATTTATTTTTTATAATAACATAAATGTATTATTTGCAATTCAGTGCACTTCAGTCCTTTTAGCCTCTACCTGAAACACAATTTCATCCAAGCCACTGATTCAGAAAATCATTTAACAATCTTTACTCATCATATTTTACATGCTTGGCTTATAATGAAATGTCACATTAAATTGACTAAATATTCCTCATTTAAGCTGTAGGTAAGAGAGTCAGGGTGTCCGTTCACTTCTAAAATCCTAAATGCCAAAAGAAAAAAATCTAAAGGCTTCAGTCCCCATCAACATTTTCACCACAGGGAGCGATGACTCACTCTTTCTCTTCAAGGGTTAGCATTCAGCAACCACTGAGCAGGAGAAATAGAAAGACAAAGCATATCTTCACAACACAATGTTTTTCTTACTGCCTCGATAACTCCACCTGTCCAGCCAGCAGAACACATCCATTATTCATATCTGAAAAGAAGACCTGGATGTCCTTGGTTTTGCTTAGGATCAGAAACTTTGGATAAATACACTTAGCCTGTATACAGCAGAATGCATTTAGGGTAGGAGAGGGTTGTGATGTGGCCTGCTCGGGGAGATAAATGTCAAGAATTCAAAATGTGGGTCTGCAGTGTCTTATGTAAGAGATGGAGCTCTTAGAAAAACCTGCCTAACTGAACATTATCCATTTACGGGGGTACATGCTGCTGTTTTTAAACGTAGTCTGAACACTCAAACGACGATGTGAATGTATGGCAGTGCATTTTAGACAGTAGGGATGATACAAATGTTTGCCTGAATGATTTGAGTAATTGGTCTTAAGCATCTTACGTAAAACAATTGAGTCTCAAGTGTTTTTGTTGCTGTGCGATCTGGACAGAAAATAGACATCAGTATGGACAAAACCCACCATTAAGATTAAATGGGATGGGAATTTTCTACATTGTTACCCATGGGTTTATTCATTTTTCACCCATTCATAGGTAGAAACAACCCAGCATTTACCTTTTTTTCCATGCTTTTGGTGTTTAGCAAATTAGTCTTCAATGTTTATAGTAGTGCTGGTAAAAAGTGATTAATAAATGATCAATAATATGGACATTAGTTGGTTGTTCTCCTGTTTTTCCTTATAGGGAGGCCAGTTGTCCTAAAATGACACATTCTCCAAAAATCCTGGATTGTTTCCTCCCATTTTTAGGAGTAATATCCATAAAACCAGTTGTTGTGTTATACCTGTGCTGTGCTGTCCTATACGCAACTATGGGTTGACACAGCCCAGCATTTTTGTACAATCCTCAGTTGTCTTTTGTTTTGTTTTTGTCTTTTGTTTGATTTGTTTATGATGGATGCTAATGTTAAGTCTCTTGTGAAAGAGTTTGTTGTTCTATTCTGATACTTTTTTAAATAGAAAAACTTAAAACTGTTAGACACAGCCATAAGCTATTTTTGGCAGTAAAGATTAAATGGGAATAAATAGCTATGCCATGACCCAAAGCAGTCCTTTGGTGTCAACGCTTGCAAAGCCTTCCTGCTGTTTTGCGTTCTGTTCTGACTTCATTCTCTAAAGCTTGACCTAAATACTTCACACTCTTCACACACTTCTGTCACATTATTAATATACAGCTAAGGGTCCCCACTCTTTGTCTACTTTGACATTTTAATGTTCCGGAAATTATTTGGACCATGACCATCCCTAACAGCACCAACTCTTCATCTTGGAGTCCTTTGAGTATTTTATTCTCAGATTCATAATGGATGTTTTGTTTATGCATCTCATGGTGTGTTTGTTTTTTCACCACAATGTCCTCCACAAATAAAATCCTGTTCTCTGCATTTTTAAAAGTCTCAAGACATCCATTTTAAGCAACCATTTTGAAAATGCACATTAGTTGACCTAAAGAGTTAAGTGAAGCGTAAAACGGCCTAATTTTCTTGGTGTCAAAATTTTTTATACCTCCTCTTCATTTCCCCACAGTCTCTGCTGTCATCACATTCACCGTTCTGTTTTTTTTCACATTGTGGAAGTTGTTCATATCCTCATTTGTCAAAGCTGTGACCTTTTAAAACTCACGCTGAGGAAGGATTCAAACTTTAATTGGGCAGAATATGACGAGTTCTTTCACTGTAATGACCGCTGTGAACCTCGTAATTATGAGCCGCTTCTGAAAACCGCTAGCCATTAATATTCCAGCTCTCCAAACACAGGCTTTTTATGTCTGTTATGACCAGTTACACTTATTTTGTTGAATTAATTCAAAGACGTAAGATTGAGGCCGGCAAGCTACACCGGCTGCTTTCTCTTCAAACAAACCGATCCAAATTTAGTTAATTACCCCGGTCTCTGCAGGATCTTCCCAGACCTTTTGTTTTTCTTCCTCTCCCTACGGTGAGATTCTGGTTGACTGAGTCCAGATAGCAATTAAGATGCATATGAAAAATTAAACACTTCTGCCTGAGATCGGCGCACATTTGGAGCACCGAGTCAATAAACACGGCGCAGCGTTGCTCTTCGCTGCCGGCAACTCATTTTCCAGAAATAATTGGCTGACGAGGTTTTCGTTTTGTTTTGGCCGCCTCTCTTGTTCTTATTTCGCTTATTCCCATGCCGATTCCTCCTGGACTGTGAGCTATAGTGCTAGTGGAAGACATTTCTAAAGGAAACTCTTTCCTCTCTCTGGTTTGAAGTTAAGTGAGTGCAGAGACTTTGATGCTTTCACTGTGAAGTCGGCTTTGTGTTTTCTGCAGGTGCCTGTAATTACTAATGTTGGGATTCAGTTTCATGCTCTTTGGTCGTTCTTTATGTGTTTGAGCCTGACTTGCGTACTTCTGTTTTGATAGGTAAGCACAATAATACAATATATGCAAAAAAGATTGATAATTGACGGTTTAATCGGATGCATGCGCTTGGACAGAATTTAACATCCTGTCTGTGTTTGGTTATCATATAACAATTATAATATAATATATATATATGTATGTGTATATATATTAGGGCTGTCAAAAGATTAATCGCGATTAATCGCATCCAGAATAAAAGTTTGTGTTTACATAATATATATCTGTGTGCTGTGCATATATAAGGGGAAATAATGATTTGATCCCCTGCTGATTTTGTAAGTTTGCCTGCTTACAAAGAAATGAAGGGTCTATAATTTTTATGGTAGGTTATATGTGTATATATATGTGTATATATATATATATATTACTGTATATTCATTGTGTTAAATTAAATAAAAACTACGCAGTTATTTATTCTTTGTGGAGGTCTACTGGAAGTTAAGTTTGGGCCACATAATATTTGTTTATTGTGTTGCCGCTAAAACCGTCTATAGGTTACACGGAGTTTTCACATAATATATTTTTATAGAGATTTTTTATTTATTTAATACAATTATATTTTTTTTAATTCTTTATAATTTAATGTATTCTTTAACCTATTAAATTTAGTGATACAAAAATCATATCATATGATCATATTCATATTTCTTGCTCAGTATGCAGCAATAATTATTATTTCTCCTTAAAAAGTTTAAACATCATGACGTTGTGGCAAAAATAAATGCTCTATTGGAGCATATTGACCAGCCACACCGGTTCAACCAATACCCTTGCTGCCTGTTGGACTGACCAATGGGCGATAGAAAAAAAAAATAGTTTTCTGTTGGATGACACTTGTCCAGAAATCACACACTTCAGCTTTAACTACATTTTTACGTTTTCCAGTGAAACATGCTGCTTACCTGTGCAAAGGCTATGAATCTAAAATCGCTCAATTGATGGCCTAGAAATGCGATAACATACCTCTCCTCAACAAGTGGCCAGATTTGAGACGTAATTCATGTCTGTTACACCCACAAGTGCAGATCAAGCATTTTGTTTCAAAGTTTAAAATGTGTTTCAGATGTTTGAGCGCTTAGAAAAAGGTTGATGGTTATAATAAAGGGATGATTCTTTCAGACTTTTTGTTCTCCAAGACACATTTTAAGGACTGATGCGTCTCTTTCCATATCCTCAGTTTAATGCCCTGACTGCTATAATGAGACTATGATCTCACACCAGCCTAAATACCATAAACACCTTATCTCAAGACAAGGTGTTAGGTCTTGGGGTACCTTGCTTTGTCAGGTTTGAAATTAGATCTGAGATAGAAATATATTTCCTCTCAAGAGATTTAAGAGGTGCTACGAGCCTTTATATTGCATCAGACCATGAATGGATGTTCTCTTTCCCTCTCCCAGTTTTGTTGTCACGCATTTCGGCCTTTTACAAGCTTTTTATTTTGTATTCATGTATGAGCTTCAATTAGTGTCCAGATCAATTAAATGAAGTGTTATATAAAGTGTTGATGCACTCTAATGTCATGCTTTACATGTTCGTTTTTAAGGAGAGAAAGAGCTTGGTTTAAAATGCATTAGCTGGGTGTTCAGGGAGGGAATTTAATTGCTGTCAGTGGTGGACTGTATCTTTGCCTTAAGGCAGGAACCAATGTCTGTTTCAGCTAACCGGCTGATCTCATTTCCAGAAACCACACAACCCATCTGTTCAAGGATCTGTGTATGGTTTGTGTATTAACTGGTCATTTAATATGTGTTACTTTGTGTACTGCGTATGTTTTGTTCACCTTCATGTAAGAAAGAAAGCGCTTGGCAGTATAGTTTGTGTCTGGTTGTAATCTATGCAGCCACCTTATAAATATGTATATATCCGTTAGCATGTGTTAAACAGAAACATTTTTCACACACAAAAAAGATTTTTGTAAATTATTGTTTTTGTCTGAGGCATATGGGTTGGTTTAGCCATTGGCTGGCTGAATGACTTTGCTGTCTATGTACTGGAGGAACCTCTTTATTGTTATTCTATTGTTAGTGTCACCCTAACTCTTAGATCTGTCTCAAGGTTGGTTCTATCTACTGTGAATTTTGTTGATCGATTGTTTCTACAAATATGAGGGAGACCCTTTATTGATATACTGTGGCGAAGGGTAGAGTGTGAAAGGCTGGTTAGCATTGAAATGGTTGAGATTTAGATTAATAAACAATAATCCAAATTTAGATGTTAAGAAAAACTACAAATTACATGATAAAACTACAATTGTAATGGAGGCATGACGGCTCTGAGTATCTCAATGTCGAATCGCTTCCATTCTTGGATGTCTCAGAACCAATGGGATTCAATGTTGAGAGTCGTTGAGCCGGCGTGCCGCCATTACGGATGTAGTCTTCATATCCATGCATGTTCAATTTCTAACACAAACTATAAATAAGATCAAAATATGAATTGTATTCATCGTTTAATATGCGCATATATGCCCTTTTTTGGAGCTTCAAAAATATGGTTAATATTCAGTACCATTACAGGGCAGGGAACAGCTAAGATTTTGTTTATTGTATAGCATAAATTTAATTATTGTTTGAACTATTCCTTCAAAGCATAACTCTTGTCTGTGACAACAAAATCAGCTCATCACACACACACACTTTCTTGGGCTTGTCATTTATCTGTGGCTGGTTGTGCTCTGGCTTCAGGTGCTTATTCGAGGTCAACTCCGCATGAATGCCATTTCACTCATAGATCAGATCTATTTCTTCAGCCAGCACCCGCCATGGAGAAGAGCCACGTGAGGTTGCCGTGGAAACTGTCAGGTCTGTTATGAATGTTGTCTCTTTGTGAATTGATTCGCATTTCCATTTTATTTCTGTACCCCTTGTGTCACTCTCAGTTACGATCAATAGCAAGATTTGACTTGTTTCGAGGGTCGGCTTTATTTATTTAAACAGATTGAATCCACTGTGTGTCAGCTGCATCCAGCCTTGACTTAATGTCAATGTTGTCATTTACATACTTTCAGTTTCGGCTAGATGAAATCAAATTGAAGTAGATATTTATTCTCAGGACTGAGAGACAGTAACTTGAAATGTCTGTAAATTAGATGGGGAAACAGCTTACCGGGACATTGAAAAATGCTTGGAAAATATCACATTTTAGTTGGTTTACGAGTCATGTTCACTGGAGTGAAATAAATCCGCTCAATGCTGCTAAAAATGCCAGATGTCTGCCGATGTGGAGGTGTGAATGTAAAATATATAGTGAATGTGGTGGTCTTTAGTTTGGACTCTGATTGCTTGCAGTACACTTAATGTCTATATTTATGTGCATGGTTATAGTTCCCAAAGTTCTTCACAGCAAGGCCATATAGAAACCATTTTTGGTTTCCCAAACAACCATTTACTTAAAGGTTCTTCTGAAAATCATGTTTTACTTTTTTATAGTCTAAATAACCTTTTGTGAAAGATAAAGGTTCTAAGTATGTAAACGGTTCTTTATGAAACCATTCAGGAAAAAATGGTTCTATGGCATCTTGAAACACATTTTTAAGAGCATCCATACAATGTCAGTGGGCATATACATTTATATTTTTCATTTAACCTTTATTTTCAAGGAAGGTCCCATTGCGATTAAAAGAAATCTCTTCTTCCAGGGAGTCCTGACCAAGATGACCGTACAAAATTTCACATTACCATATAGCACACAAAGCAAATTCTAAACAGACAAAGCTAAAAAACATTAATCATGGGTCAACCAATTAATTAAAACGGCAACATGATTCATTCATGTAACACCGCAATCATTTTTAAACATATTCAAAGAAGGAACTGTTTCTAGCAGATTAATGACTTGTAATTCATTCCACAACCATGGCGCACAATAAGAGAAAGCTGATTTTCCGTGTTCTGAATGTATCCTAGGTACTTCTAATTTAATTCCAATTGACGATGTGGTGTTAAAGTTTTTCTTACACAGACTAAGAAGACTAGTAATGTAATTTGGAAGCATTCCCAGCAATGCCTTTACAATAAATATGAATATATGTGATTTTCTTCTTTGATATAAGGAGGTCCAACCTAGGTAGTTATATAAGAAACAATGATGAGTACGTGAGCAGGCATTTGTTATAAAACACAGTGCAGCATGGTAAATACAATCCAGTCATTTCAGTGAATATATAGAAGCATGCATATAAATAATATCCCCATAGTCTAAAATGGGTAAAAAAGTACTCTGTATAATTTCTTTCTAGCTCTAAAGGAAAACCATTTTTTTGCCGAAAGAGAAAACCCAATCTTGGTTTTAGTCTTTTCACTAAGTAATCAATATGGACATCAATGATTCTCATCTAACCATATTCCTAAATATTTGTAAGATGTAACTCTTTCTATTTGCACATCATCAATAGTAAGGATAGACGAAACAGCGGTCTTAGAATGACTACGTGAAAAAATAATATACTTAGTTTTCTTTGCATGAATGGGAATACCCAATTAATGGGACCAATTCTCACTATTAACTAGTTGCTTATTAGCATGCCTATTATTAGCATATTGGCTGTTTATAAGCACTTATAAAGCGCATATTCTGCATGACCATATTCTACATCCTTAATACCCAATACCTAAACCTAACAACTACCTTACTAACTATTAATTAGCAACAAATATAGAGTTAACTAAGAAATACTCTGTGTTAAAACTTCACTAAATCCGAGAACTGGACCTTAAAATAAAGTTAAATTTATATCCAAGTTTAAATTGGATTTTTTTCAGCATGGCTTTAGACTCGTGGAAGACTATTTTACGCATAAAATAACATCATACATAATGTTTCTATACATTATTAATTTTCCTATACATAAATGCTGTACATATTAAATAGAAAGTCAAGGTCTGTTAAAATATTACGAACCATGTTTTTTCTTGTTTGACGTGTTTGAGGATCATCAATTATGCAATGTATTTTAGAGATGGGTTTAAATAAATAAACCTTGTCTCCAGACTTCTCCCTGTTTGATCTGATGTTCTCAGACAGGATGTGATGAGCCTGAAAAATTAGTTATTGAGTTTGTGCAGCGATTGATCGAGGCAAGTCTGGATCAACCAGGGGGAGATCGTGTCTCCCTTTTAATTAACCTGCTTGTAGCTTCAGACGGTCTGTCAATACAACAGCTGGCCTTGCATCTCTCTGAACGTCACTGTAAGACAGTGTGTAAATAAACTCGAGAACTGTCTCTGTAATCTGTCAATATCGGCCTATAAACAAAGAAATTGCAGATGATCTCAGTGTTGGTTGCTATTGGTGTAATTGAGCTTTATAGAAGCAGATCTGCTGTTGGTAGAGTGATACAGACGTCTTATGGAAAGTCTTGTTATATTAACTCCCGCTTTTACAGAGGAGCTCAGGGGTGTGGAGTCTCACACTTTCAATGCTGAGATTTCGCACCATTTATGAGCCCAGCATAACCAAGAACAACCAGACAATGAGGCAAGGTTTTCTACCCCTTTTTTCATTGGCATCCCTCTAGTTTTTAGAAGATGCCATTCTGTTTTTAAGTTTTTCCACTGTAGAAAAGGGTTACATTTGAAAAACACAACTTTGATTTTGCGGTAAAGAGTTAAAGCATGTCTGAAGGTTTTCTCTGGAGAGCTGTGAAGCGAAGGGGAAATATGTCAAAATGACAGAATTGGTTGTGTTGCTTCATCACCTATAATGAGACATGATAAAAGAGACTAGAGTCTCTTTTAATGCTCAGTCCCTGCTGGTATATATTCAGGAAATAATCTGTAATTTTGTGTTTATGCTGTTGTAAACTAACAGCAGATACTTTATGTTGCCTTTCATGTCCAGGTAATTTAACTTGGGTGTGCAGAATTGTTAATTTCTTAAGGAACAGGCGAGATTCATTGGTCGGTTTCTGCAGATCTAAATATGCTGTGGGTTATAACATAAGTATGAGGGAGTGTTAGTTTGCACTGTGATTTATCTATGAGGTTTAGGTTCATCTCACTTAATTGATGAGTTTTAATTAAGAGAGAGCTATTAAGCATCCAATAAAATGACATCATCGGCTTTATGGTTCACTCCTACACTATTGCTTGTCTGTCTTGATGGTCCAGGCACTAAAAGCTGTGTTGTTTATTAAAAGCACAGCGGAGCCTGACCAAATGCACACATACTTTCTTTTGTTGTTTATGTATCTTTGCTCAATACGAATGCCAGATGTGTTCAACAGATTATGTCTCAGGGCATGTTTTTTAGTTTTGTTTCAAACACCCATTAAAGTTAGCCAAACTAATATCTATGTTATGCTGTCAGCCATGAACTCGGCAGCCATGAACTGATTAATCAAATCAGATTTATCAGATTCTTATTTTCAATTCTTTTGTGTAGAATTAATACCTGGAAAAATCTTTACAGTATTGATTTCTTTGTAGACTATTATTTGTAGATGAGATATGATGTATTATATTTCTTCTCCCTTCTCTTCTTTCCTGTGGTCCTGATGGTTATTTGAGCTCTATTGATTTGGATCCGTTCATCCACAAGGTCAAATTACCTCCAAATTACAACCAAAATATATGTATAAATGCTATATATTTATATAACTCTTTAGTTATTTATTCATTCCATCACAAGATTAACTTAACCATTCTTTGCCAATCCATCAATGTCCTGCCAGATATCGATTCATGCTCTAAACCATTAATAATTGTTTCATTTTTTACTTCTGTAATAAATTCCTATGAATGTAGTTTCCTGCCAGCAAGGTTTTCGGTCCTCCAGACATTCATTTGGAGTTGGATATTCTGCTGCCTATATCAGACAGTTCACCAGAGACACCGAGCTCTCCAGATGAGAGAGTTGCTGAGAGTAAACAAAGTCATGTGCTTTTCTTTAACCTGAAAACTTGTAGGTGTTTACTTTGTGTCTCAATGTCACATCATTATTTATGGGAGTTAAACAACAAGGTGTAACTTTTATAATTTTATGCAACTTTTTTTAAGATGGAAATGTACAAAGAATTGTATGGACAATTCTGTTCTCAAAGGTCCGATGTGTAATTTGTTGGAGGATCTCTTGACAGAAATGCAATATTATAAACATAATGTCTTCAGACATGCATAAAAAACCTTACATAACGAAGCGTTATGTTTTTATTACCTTAAAAGGAGCTATTTCTATTTACACTGCGGGTCCCATTACATGGAATTCGGCATGTTATTTCTAGGCCTAAACGGACAACTGCTCTACAGAGCGTGTTTCGTAAATATGTTATATCTTTCGGAAAACAAGCGAAAGAGTGATGACATCTTAGTGCTGTGTCGGCCACCACATGTCGTAGCGTTGGGTGCTATTCGAAACCTCACCGCTAGATGCCACTAAATTCCATACACTGGACCTTTAAGAGATGTAATAGCTAGACAGGAATATGAGTCTTTGTGCATAAAATTTCATTTTTAGCCTTCATCTTAAATCAACTTTTTATACATTTGTATCGTAAAACCACGAACGACAGCATTTTTTGTAGTTGATGTCAAACAACGTGTGCCTTAACGGAATGCCTACCACTTAATCGACTCTCCACACCTATTTGACAGCAGTACTGGGTGGGATTTGCCCATCAAAGCAGTCATTTTAAGTTGATTTATCACTAACACTGTCCACCTTGCATTTATGTACTGCAGTCTGCGAAGATACAAAGGCTTTATATCATAAGACATGGTTGATGAGCATTAGGGCTGGTGGATGAAACCTGTTGTAGTCTAGCTGGCTGCTCCCCAAACCCAAGAACATCCTTGCAGAAACTGCTAAGCTAGTGAAATAACTCCCAGTGCTGAGATAAGTAGCCTAATACAACCCCGCTTTTCAATAGGCACAAATGTACAAGATTGGAAAAAGATGCATGTGTCTAAAATCTGGCAGCGCTCCCTGAGTGAATATAGATTTTGTAGATCAACACATTGGGCTTTTAACCTCAGTGTGAACCCAGCAGATGTTAGTGTCTATGTGGTTTTTGTTTCAAAGAGGTACTTTGAGAAGTCCCTCATGATTGTTTTAATGTGGAGAATAGGCAGCGAAATTCTGGAGTTTTATATCACGGTTCTACGCGAACAAGGAGGTAATGGCGTGTTTGAGTAAATGGCAGAGCGCGTGACTGGCTTTGTCATAGTATTGCTGTAACATTCATTGTTTTGGAGTAAAACTGTAAAGTGTCCCAGTGCTGTTCTGGCCCTTGATCTGCATTTTTAAAACCAATCCAATCAGATTCAAGGACTGCAACTATTGTTTTATAGTGTAATACATTATGTTGTCATTACTTTTGAGGGTAGATGTAACATTATTTTGTGTTTGTTTGTTTCTAAGTTGACTTGTGCTTCTTTTACAGCTTAATGGGTTTTTGATGAAGGGAGTCGCCTGCCCCAGGCCTTCATCTTACAAATATGATAATTTCTCTTTATGACAAAATTTTGTTGAATGATAAAAAGTAGACCCAAAAAAGTAGGCTAAGCTTTTATTAGTGTGCATGTTAGGTGCTGATGCTGCTGTTACGGTGCTTTTTAGGAAAGATCTCATCTGTTAGTTTTATTTGTTTTAAATACAGATAAAGTAATCTATTTAAACTAGAGCACTAATCTATTTACTAGAGAGGTCTCTCTTAAAAGAAAATTCATGATGACATGTTAGACTGCAATGTGTTCACATTGATGCTTATGACAAAAGTTGTGTGAAGAGATTTCTTTCTTGTTTTGTACACTAGAAAGCCATCTCTGTAAGCTCTCCATTGTGGCATTTTTACCTCTGTCCCACTTCCTGCGGTTTGCATGAGGGTGTGGACTGACAACATTGGAACTGAATGAGTTTTTCAGTGGCAATGAGATAAGAGAGTAAAAGGGTTTATCACAGGAGCTCTTATCATGATGTTCCCTCGGCCTGTTGAGAACACTTGCATCGTCACTGTTTGTTTGTTTGTTTAATCCCTGTTCAGAATCATGGACTAGTTGGGAATGAGATGAAAGTAGATATATAAAGTTTCTTAAAGAGAAGGTATTTTGTGGGAAAACATTATTTTTGAATCATTCAAAGCAAAACTTACTGCTTTGTTCAGTCGCATTGGTAATTGACTTTGTCTGTGTCTATAGGAAAGTGTGTGTTTTCTATGGACAGACTATATTGCAAAATTACTTTGTTTTTCCAAGTAGATTTTCAAGTTACCAGTCTTTCACACACACTTGTGTTTAGTGCACATACAAATTCCCAAATCGTAGTCTGCAAGAGACAGGTTGTGCCTATGAGAAGAGGAGCTCTGCTTTTTTGCCTGGTGCTTGCTCAGCACTTCATTATTATCTGACCCGATGATGCTGTTTCTCGGAAGGAGCCTGTGCCTGCTCTCCACAGCTACTTTTAAACATATACCTCTTATCCGAGATCTAGATTACATCCTCTACCCCATCAGCTCTCTAATAAGGGACTGCGTTTAATATCCCATCGGCACTTTTAGATCGTTTAAGTGTCTGGTTTCAACTAGAACAAGTTTGAGTTGTGTGATGTGCTGCACTTTGCACGTTGAATATATGCATTATATAGGATTTATATGGATTATAGAACCTATGGATATATTTTATCTGTTTTAAAGATTTATTTTTGAAGTTTTTTGCCAGTGAGAGGACAAACGAAGTGGGAGAGAGAAGGGGGGATCAGGAAAGGGCCACAAACCAGAAATCGAACTCGGGTCGCCTGAGCACTGCCCATGAAGCTATCGGATCCGAAACCTATACATACAGTTTTGACACAATAATGCAACTTATGTGAACATACCATGAGAAATTTGGTGTGGCCTTCTTAGGATTTTATTTGTTTTCTAAAGTAATCGTTCACCCAAAAATGAAAATTCTGTTATCATTTACTCACTGTCTTGTCAGTTCAAACCCTTATGACTGATTTTCTTCCGCAGAACACAAAAGAAGATATTTTGAAGAAAGTTAGTAATCGAACAGCACTGCCCCCCATTCGCTTCTATTGAATGGACACAAAACCAATGCCACAAAATGGACACAAAACCAATTTTTTTGGATGAACTGTCCCTTTAAGATAGGTCATCAAGTTCCCTTCCGTTAATATTTGGTTACTTTACATAAATTCACGCTCCAAAAGAAGATGAGGTTTGATTTTACGGAAATACTTTTCCCTTGCTAGGTGTTGCGTGAAATTCATTTTCACCTTCCTCTTCCCCCGAGGTAGGCCTAAATGTTTTTGTTTGTGTTATTTATCACATATTTATAATGGTTCACTAGATTAATGGCATCCATTTCTGCTGTCAGGTTTGCTTTTAGCCCTCTCTGACTCCCTCATTACGTGCCCAGCAAGTGTTGTAGGGACGTCACTTTTTAGCTCAATGAGAACAGCAGTCTGCAGATACAGTCACACACTTCTTCATGTACTTTGAAGTGTGAAATGGGGAACTGTTTTGTAGCTTAATTACCCCAGAGATGTGATGAAAATAACTGACTATTTCACTGCATACTACATGCCTAGATTTCCTAGTCCTGTCATATATGTGTTTTGCTTGAATATATTAGGTTATTAGGGTACTAGCACAAGCGTATAGAAATGCTATATATTACATCCAGCTTGTTTACAACTTTGCAAATTACTTTTCTGAAATGAAGCGGTGTTGCTGTTTTGGTTATAACATTACTATCTGGATCTTTAGATTTACCAATCTTTTGATGTTGATGTTTCGCAGTGTTTTGCTGTGTTTTTCTGGACAGTGTCACTCATGCCCGTAGCATGTAACCTTAAAATTCATACCATTACTCAGTCTTGTAGCCTCCTCCGATCAATAGTGGTGAATGTGGTGTCTGTTATTCTCAAATCATGTGCCGATCAATGAGCTTTTCTGCTGCATCCCCCAGGATCAAACCGTGGAAGCTGATTTGTGGGTGTCCCTGTTTTGTTTGAAACAGGAGAGGTGACTGAGGTGTGTGCGCTGGGTCAGGGCTATCTCATTTCATGAAAAGTCTGAGAATTTAGCCATGTGTCAGCACTTCATGCTATGAAGTTCCTCCCCAGGTGCCGGGTCATGGAGACTAACATCTCCAGACTCACACTGGTAACATAATACAGTCATTTGAAGCCTTGCCTCATGCTAGGATTAGGCAGATATATAAATCATGTGTATTTCCAGCATATAATTAATTCAGATCAGATAATAATAATTATAGCAACACAAGTAGCTAGTTGTTTTGGGAACCGACCCAGTGTTTCATAAACAAACGTTACTCAAGATGTTTATAGGAAACATTGGCTGCCTTATATAGCAGATGCCTCGTTCTCACACCTTTGGTTAACTGTCAACATTTCAGTTACTGGATAACAACAGGAGAATAGCAGCCGTGTGGTAGGTAAGACGTGTTTCGGTGGGTTTTGTTTGTTGTCTGGTCCATGACTTGACCATTAAGCCCTGAACACAGATGTGGTCAGTTAGTCAGTGTAATATGTACGGTTTCCTCTCCTCTACAGTATATACTTAACAAGGTATTACAATTTAACGCTGGTACAATGTACATAAAAATTAAGTTTTTTAGGTAGACTGTAGTGGATGGTTTATTAAGGTTGATACTATAGTATTAACTGTAATATTATAATTAGTGTTTCCCCGAAGTTATTTATGATGAATATAGAAATGCGAAGGAAACGCCTCTGCAACGGTGGTGTATGCTTTCATCCTGTTCGCATTGTTTTTGTGTGAAGACAAGGAGCAGAAATCGAGCAGCATAGAGGCAATTCAGGTGTTAATATGCCTTCTTATTGCCACATATGTTACTTTGATTATGCTTATTGCAACTATGAGCTTAAAGTGATAGTTCACCCATAAATAGAAATACTGTCATCATTTACTCACCCTCATGTCATTTCATACCTGTATAAATGACTTTGATCTGATAAACACAATTGGAAGAATGTTAGCAATTTTCAGTTCTGTGACATCATTGACTTCCAGTCGGAAAAATTAAAATGTTTGTCCAGGGTGCCCAAGAACAGTTTGCTTTCCTAAATTCTTTAAAATATGTCATTTTGGTTCAATAGAACAAAAAATGATGCAATATTTTTTTCCTACTATGGTAGTGGATGATGTCCCAGAACTGAACCTGCTTGTGTTTAGCAGAACAAAGACATTTATACAGGTTTGAAACAACCTGAGGGTAAGTAAACTGAGATAGAATTTTCATTTTAAGGTGAAATATCCCTCTAATCGTAACTTTGTTTTCTATGAAAGTTACCTGATGCTATGATGTTTCTCTACACATGGTGCACTGTGAAGGAACTTCTCTTTTGCTCTCTCTCTTTCTCTTTGCGTCTTTACTAAAACCCCTGTCATGCATGAATATTCATATGCATTTTTTTTCTACATGTCAATTTGTTATCCTGCCTAAACTTCTGTAAAAAAATATATGCATACGATTTATGTGTATACAGTACAGTAGTATTTCTAACGCTAAATATAATACCATTGTAGTTATTCCTACATTTTCGAATTTAGTTTTTTTACAAGGCAGAACAATAGTCAATTATTCACATGCACAATTACAGTAAATAACGCAGCGAATAAAAAGACAATTTAGTCGTTATATTTTTTCTTTGATATACATTTTTGACAAATATAAATTAACACTTTTAAAAATAATTTTTTGACTAACTACACTTTTTGTGTAGTAATGGCAATGTTCTGACTACAGATGATAATCCCTCTTGCTTTTGTACGTGGTCTCCCTTGAGATGAGCACAGCCGCTGCTAATGCATTACTGTACAGAAAAAAGCCCTGCACAATCTCATTAAACTGTCATTACTGCATACACTGATATTAGGCTCGCTTATTTCCCTTTTAGAAAACACACACACCCTGTTAAAAAGGCTAGGAGAGGCATACACATATTCTATATTGTGTGTGCTTGTTTGTTTGAACAGCAAGCATGGAAGTGTGCATGTGTATTTTCTGATGTTTTTGGTGTAAATCGGACCACTGTGAGCCGAATGGCAGAGAAAGGAGTGAAGGGGTGGGGCCTGTTGGCTCCCCCATTCATATTATACAAATAGCTCAGAGCTTACGAGCGTCTGATTGGCTGGCTGGATGTGTTGCTGGCTGATAGGACAGATAAAGCAGCATTCAGCAGTGAGGCGCTGGGGAAAGGAGGAGGACAGGAGCTTATAAGCAATGAAGAGAGAGAGAGCGAGAGATCCAGAGAAGCACAACAAGATACGGAAGCTGTTAGAAGAAAATCAGCGATTATGCTTGATGTAGATTTCATAGATTTAGACACTTGACCACCTGCTCGTGCCGGCTGTGTGCTGAGAGAAGACGGCAAACGGATGAATTCAAAGACGAGATTGAACGTGATTGGATTGTGACCCTGTCGTAGCGGCTCCTCTTCAGCTGGCAGCCCATTCACAAACAGCGCAGCGTTTTAAACGCAATGACAGGGGAGATTTTGAGTGACACTCCGCTTCATCCTCCCACACAGATTGTTTATTTGATCTTTGATGTGAGAGACCCATCTTGGCCGGAGTCCGGTTCATCCGGCTGTGCTCGGGAAGCTGAATAAAGCGAGGAGATATGCTAAGGAAAAGCAGACAAGCAATCAGCGTGAGTGCGGCGTCTGTTTGCACCTGCCACTGAAAAGACAGCTCTGCCAGCACGGCTTTTGTCGCCTGCCTGGCGAATGAGAGACAGAGGCCTCCCGGCCGAGGGGAATGGAATCCAGCCATGCTGCTCTGACTGGAGTTGTTGTTTGCCTTGTGCTGTCAGTGGGCAGCTACTGCCTGCGCCGTCCTGCTGCTGCTCCTGACTGTTTCCAGATCATCTCAAGAGTGTAGGCTGAAAATATTCTCTGCCTGCCTCCGTTACTTTTATTCTAAGGTCGTCTTTTCACTTTAAGCCTCTGTTGGGCTATAGCAAGTGGTAAACATCTTGCTTATTAAACCTGCTGGGTGGATAGATGCTCGGCTTCCCGCGGGATAAACTTCACCGGGTCAATTTAAGGTAGTCCTGTGCTAAAAGCATCAATGAGCCGAACACTTTAGACGGATTCTGCGTCTCCGGAGGACTGCGCTGGCCTGAATAGTTTTCTATTTTCGTCCCCCGAGGTGCCATTTTTATCATTAACTGCCCACCGGTTATAAAGAGGCTGTCGTTTCCGTAGAAAGGAAGATATCCGGGAATCTCAGAGGATAGAGAGTGTCAGAGCGAGGCGAAGGAGAGGCACAGGAATAGAGATCAGTGTAAAAAAAGGTTTGGAGGTTAGTGGAGGTCACCTGTGCTGGACTGATGAATGAAGGAAGAGTTTCGGGAGAAGAGTTTTCCAGTCTTTCCTCACTCTGAGGAAGTGGAGGGGCGAGACAGAGACGTGCTGTTCTGAAAGCTCTCCGCCTGAAGCAGAACAAGAATGTGTGAAATGCTCTCCTACTCTTCATTGAATCCCTCCGTGCCCTCGCGTTGAACTGTAATCCTCCAGTTTTCGGTTCCTGGAACACATTTTGAGAATTTGTGCTGCCAATTCAAAGACCGTATTATCATTTTTGAAGAGATTCCGGCACTTGCAGTTACACGCAAGACTGTTGTAGCATGCGGGACGGTCCGTTACTAATCTTGTAGGATGATCACATCTGTTTTCTTCTGCATATGCAGCGGATGCGTATGACATCAGCAAAGAGGGAAGTTTCAGAAGTGAAACCCAAATTCATAGTTGGGGAACTTTGTCGTATTATTTGTGCCTCACGTGGAATTCTGGTGATTCTCGAATACGGGAAAGTGTAACTGGTTAACTAAAGTCGGCATCAAGGTATAAGACAGAACAATGGACGACTCCAGTATATTAAGGCGACGAGGCCTCCAGGTAAGGATAAGATACCAATAATGACTTTAGAAACATGATCTAAAAAGTCTATGCGTGTACTTGTTTCCCAGGGAGAATCTCATTAGGTTTAACTTTCCTAAACTGAAATATTGGTATTTGATTAGAATATTGTGCTACAGCATTGTATTGCTTGTGTCACAGCTAGACTTGTGCCGGTATTCAATAAAACTTTTTACAATAATAATTAATTTGGACAGTTTTCTTACCGTGGGCAATTTAAAATACAGTGAATAACTCTAGATAACGTATCAGTAAAATTGTTACATTTCTCTGAAATCACAGTAGCTTACGCAGTTGTAAGTAGAATAGTTTGTACATATTTAGTTGTCTATAAATCAATATTTAATGATGTATTAATCATGAAATCATTTAATGTTTAGTTTCGTTTATTGAATGCTCAAGATACTTTCTCTGTTATATCATTTTTCATTATTTTCAAAGATACAAAAAAATACAAGTTATGAAATATGAATATACATGGTTCCAGAAGTACAGCAGCGATATGAAAATGTGATACTGGTACATGCCTAGTCACAAGATTCCGTTATTTCTTTGCACAGTATTTACTTGTTGCTGCAATGTGTCAGCACTTTTACTTACATAAATCACCGCAGAAAGTAAATTACCTTTGGGATATATTAGTTCCTGCTTGTTGACAGAAGGGTTACTTTTCAAATATGAAAGCACGACTCTTACTGATAACAGATTGCAGAGCGCTGGATGGAATTTAAAATTAAATTTGTAGCTGAAATCAGCATTTTTGCACCAATGGCAGATGCAGTTTATTACATCTGCTCGTCGGCCCTCATTCCTCCAATTATTTGCTGAACAGCTGTCATGTCTCTTTTCCTGTTTGAATAATTATAAGAGCCGTCAATGGTCATCATCGTGATGTGGTGCCACATGTTTTAAATGGCTACAAATGTTTGTTTGTGCAGCCTGACTTCATCTGAATCTGACTTGGAAAAAAAAAATGAAATATAAAAAGTGTTTTAGAATCTAATCTGTTGTAGCTGTAAGGAGCAGGAACTCTGCATTTGCCTACACTTGTTTGTCACCCCTCATCTTGTGGCCAAACTCAACTCTATGTGGGGTCAGTCATTATCTTCTTCCGTTCGTGTGACCAAAACAGTCCAAGGCATTCAGGGTCTGAACTTACACAACACATAACATTTATATATAGATAGACATTAACACATACTGTAATCACCTAACGCAGTGAGCGTAATCACACCCGTCAACAAATGTATTCCTGGCTCTCTTCACACCCACATACAGGCTTCTCTCTTGTCTTTTGCTTTATTATCAGTTTCTGCATCCATGAAGTCAATCTGCTACGTTTAACCCAAGTCATTTGTTAGAAGATGATGGCATTGGTAGACTGTTTAATACAAAAAATACATTAGGGCATTATTCATATATCATTTTCATAGATTGAGTATCAACTCTAAAGCAGCACAATGCTACACTTACCCCACAATGCACTGCAGAATTAAGGTTGCCATTTGATTGTGTAATTTAACTCCTTGTCCTCTGGGCTTTTAGTGGGGAAGATGTTGGTAAACGAGACAACAAGAGAAATGACAATGTCCTGCTGTAATTTGGATAATATTTAAAAGGTTCTTGTGAAATGGAGCGGAGCAGGATTGCAGTGAAGTGTCATTCACTAGAAAGACATTTCAGTGAAGTAGCATTGTGCCCGGAGGAGTGTTGTTGTTGAGGCTGTTTGGGCTTTTGTGTTTGCATTGTTCAGCATCAATAGAGGATTAGGCACTGTTTGTTTTTGTTTTGGGTAACAGTGTGGTTTTTAAGACACTTCTCAGTTTTTCACATTGTTTTGCCGAATTTTGTATGGAGATGTCTGTGTTTTTGCCCTTGGGCTGGTTTGTGGTTGTGTTGAACTCTCTCTCTGTGTTGTGTCTGTTCATTGAACTGTGCAGTGGGGGTTTGTCTGTGTAAATCCACCATAGGCCTTTCTGTCTGCCGGAGCTGGACACTGAGATGAAGCAGCAGACTTATTGTGCTACCTACTGGAACATCTCATTTAACTTCATATCCTGTTTCTACAGTCATTTTGCAGAATCTAAACATGGTCAGAGGAACCAAACACACAGCCCGAACATGTCCATATTTTGTACGACATTTGAATTATTGCTGATGAATAGGTCATTATGGCTTTAAGTCATGGATCTCCTTAATGCTTTAAAGTGGTCTGGGCAGTAAGTCACATGGGGACTGGACCTAATACAGATGCCTGTTGTGAGACACAGTGCCGGGGAAAGCTACATTTGGCAGTGTTTATGGGTGGAGGTTAAAGCCTGAGAGGGAGTCTAAATCTCTGTAATGCTTCTGAGTGGTCTCATGAGGTCCAAGTCTTTTAAATGCCTTTTTCTCAGTGTCATTGCTCCTCCATATACCTTTGACAATCATACACTCCTGGGTGTTTAATTGTTAGTGCTAAAGCAGGGCAACAATAATCGAGAGGCTGGGCATTACAGTGATTTTACCACAGTTACATTTATTATTAATATTTATACTCGGACAAGCATTATTTTGCCTTTTATTGATGTTATACAATGCAGTTTTTTTTACAGATTAATATCAAATGTGCGGTCACATGTGTCAGACTTCTACAATAGCTGGATTACAAAAGCATAGTTAGAACCAAGGTTATTTTAGTTTTACTAAAATTAAATCTTTGAAAGCGTTTCCGTTTATTGAAATTAAATCAAATATTGGCCTAAACTCTTTGAAAAAAATAAACAAAAGGAAAAATGAAAATGTTGCCTCAGAAATAAACTTAAAGTCAGTTTTGTTTACTATTTCTAAGTTTAGTGCCTTAAACTAAAATGAATTAATCTTATATAGCAACACAAAAAATAAACAAATAAATAATAAAATGACGAAAGCATATGATAAAGTTTCTAAATATTTGACTTAAAATTAACATAAAAATAATAATAAATAATGTAAAAGCTAATTTAAAAATATGAATAAAAACTAAATAAAACTATAATAAAAACTATAATAACTCTGGTTGGAAATATGTGTTTTATATACAAACAATCTAAAAATATATTATTGTTTAAAAATATTTTTACATTCCTCATGATGTTAACAATGTAAAATAGATTCAAGGCAGCATGTGTTTGTACATTGTTATATTTCTTTTAAAAGTTAGACAACTAGTGAATATTTTAAATGTGAAACCATGTGAAAAAAAATGATAACTGTGCAAAGAGGGCATGCTATGTAGAAATGCATTTAAACATGCAATTAAAAATTGTAATTATAATTTTTTACACAGTGTTGCCGTGATTATCATAAATCAGATGAACGTCACGATACGGAAAAGAAGACAATCGGAACTTCCGTTTCATGGTGACTTTAAAGGCACAGCAGTATACATAATGGCCCATTTGATTTCAAGGTTCACAGAAATGGTCATGTAACACTGAAATAGCCTAGAAACATTGACTAGCACTATAAGAAAAAATATGTCAGGTTTTTTTATCAAGAAAAGTTACAATCATGTTTTTATGCCTGAAGAGCAATAAAAACACAAAAACACAATTTTGACTGAGATTGTCATTATTCAAGCATGAAAGCATAAAAAACAATCATTACGCCTTTTGGGAATTAAAAGATAACACATTTTTATTGTTCATGTCATAGGATAAACATGCCGTAATACCATGTAGTATATTTACAGATATAATAAATATCTTTCATAATTTTCTGTTTTTATGTTGGTCTCCACTATATATGAATTTGTCATCAAAATGCATGAATCATTTCTTAATTTAAGGCTCATTTGATTTATTCCATTGTTTGGAATTTTTCTTGAGAAAAAATAATCTATTATGTCCTTCTTTTGCCAGCTAGTCTCCCAAATCCAGGGATTAGATGTAAAATCTCATCCCGAGTGAAACTGAAACAATAGCCTCTCTGTGAATGAATGGAAGCTGATTAAGACGGCTCTTTCATTGTTATCTGAGTTGCGCACTTGATTTTTCTCATCATTAGGCAAATGCATGTACCCATGTGAATTCAGTTTGGCACGTCACAAAGACAGTGGTTTATCTGTGCCATTAAGATTATTGTTATGATACTTAAGACATTATTCATTTTAAAGTGTTTCTGTGTCTGCACATAAACTCCATTATGAAACCTCGTTGTTTATTCACGTGCCCCGTGTGGGCTAGATTAGATCAATTCACTATGTCACCTTAAACTGGTTTTCGGTAGTCAATTGGTCAACCGCACCCTTTGTTGAGTTGGGAATATAGGTCTCTTTTCTCCAGCTTTGTTTCTTGTGTTGATGGGATGGAGATAGGGGTGTTGGATGTCAGGGGCCTTTGGTCTGCAGGTACAGATGAGCTGGAGCGAAAAGGTGCCGTCGGGCTCTTCATTTTTTAGTCTCTCCCATTTCCTGACAGGTTAGAGTGTTAAATTGTTCTTATGCCCTGGTGCGTTTGTAGACGAGGATTTCTGACATCGGGAGATTGTACCTGCAGGCTGTATTGAATCGGAAAAGAAAGGGAGGAGGTGATGGAGAGGGTGCAGCTTTTGGGGAATGAGCTCTTTAGGGGGTGGTTTTGCTGGTAATGGGGTGTTTTGGGCTCACCTTGCTTTTATTAATCTCACTCGTCTGGTGCAGTGACCCACTTTATGTTCATCCATTGTCACCTGCTGGCGCCGATGAGCAGCTTGTACCTTCTTCCAACTGCATTTAGTTTCTGGATGTATCCATGTTGTCACAATGCATATTTGTTGTAATGAATGCAAATACCAGTGATTTTTGATTCTCACAATCATAACCAAGCTAATTCTGTTTCGTAACATATTTGTTTATTTAAAAAAGCACCGCTGCTTATAACTGTCCTCTGTGAATCTCTCGGTCTCATTGAATTTTAATGAATTCAATAGCTGAATAGAGTACATTCATTGTGGTTTATAGTGTTCTCGTTGGCAATATAGTATGAACATGGCCCCTAAGGGTCAGCTTATTCTGTCCTGCTCACAGTGAATGGGCACCCATGTGTAATAATCATCTAGTGTTGTTTCAATAAATCCTCAGATAATAGAAAACTTCAGATATTAAATATTTTCCTCTCTGGTACCCATTTCCTTCCAGACGTTTTTATTTTTTTAAGTACTTTATTTTGGCTTTCTGCCAGAATTGAAGCAAATATGTTTAATTCAGCAAGGAATTATCGTTTTGGGGCTGTGCACATGATAACAGCAGCATATCAAGTAATCTGCTTTTACTTGAGCGGATTAAAAGTAGTGAAAACGGGTTTGATGTGCCTTAACCCTGCGCAGTTGTTTAGATGAAGGGAGGATGATGAAGAATGTGCATACGGGGAGCTAGCAGTCATGTCCTGCTCCAGGATCCTACCAGCAGAGTGTGATGAGAACAGAAGGCCGTTAGCCTGCAGGCGCTCAGTCAGTTGGTATGGAGTCCGTCTGTGTATTCTCAAGGAATCGATACAGGCTTTATCTGAGGACAGCCAGGTGAGAGATGACTGGAGAACAAACTGTTGCTAGGAATATGGGTAAACTGTTGCTAGGAATATGGGTAGTTGACTAATAAACCGCAGATGTGTCGTGTGATGTGACATGTGTCCTTTGCATTTTATTGATAGCGTCTGCCAAATGAATGAATGAAATGAATAAATGTGACATTGCAAAAAATGTGAAAAAATACTAACAATTATAAATCTGTCTTATGCTCTTGTATACTGTAGAGATAAATATTAATAATGTAAAATATATTATTAACAGTTTGTTTTCTACATTTTTGCTGTCACACCCTACGACACATGGTACGGTTTATTTGACTACCTAACTATACAGATCATGGAAAGTTTGTGAATTTCCCTTATGGAAATCAAATATGGAAGGACATATGACTACAAAAGACTTATGTGATATTGGCGGCACGATTGGAAATTTAGCTGTAATTCTCAGAAAGTTGAAATAAATAATATACAACACCTTATTAGGATGGAAATTGTTTAACATTGGGACATCATTTAAATTGAGCATTTACAGCATACTAGTCCGTCCTTTTAGTGCCTTTTTATTCCGTGTGGGTTTTTTTTGTCTCCCTCCCAATTCTGGACAGGACAGATTTCTAAGAGTTAGATTTCCCCAGAGTAAGCTGAAAAACAGTGCGTTCGGTTTCATTTTTAACCAAGATTGTGGAAAAACATAGCCATGTTTTATTCGGGTGGGACTTCACAAATTTATCACAAAGTGAGTATGGGAAGCACGATTTCACCTCACCTCCTTCGGGAACACTAGTCCCATCCAAACAGTCGTCTCTTTCGTTCTTATAAGATGTTGAGGTGATATTTCAATTCTGTGTATGGTCTCCATACTACACTTGAATAATGGAACAGACCTTTGTTTGTCTGAATCTCTTGCGTAAACGCATTTGTGCAAAATTTAAAGCTGTGAAAAACAATGCTAGCGGATTATTTCAACCTCTACTTAAAATGCAGTGCAACATCCCTGAGATATGTATTGAAAGACATGAATTCTCTTTGTGAATGAAGTCTTTTACACATCATTTCAGGAGATTCATCATGAAAATAATCTTATGATCCATAGCTTGCTTTTCAGTGTATCTCTGAGTGTCTCCGTCAGGTCCCTGGTCGGAGGTACAGTACAGTACAGCTGATACTTTGTGTTTATGACGCAGCAGTAGATGGTGTAGTATTTTCGCGCAGTGGAATTGATAATCATGGCTACTGAGCGGCTAAATAGCTTGTGACCCCACACTGACCAGAACAGCTGCTTACTAAGAAGCTGGAGTGATGTTTGAAATGGCGCAGAATTGCATTAGTTCCCACACAACCGCAGTATTAGAGATTTGCGTGTGCATATTCACTGGTAGTACCCATTTAATACTCCACCGTTTTTAAGAATAGACAAATGTCTTTGAGGATAAGGGATGCTTGGTCTCAGATAATCAAAATCCTAGTATGCATGCACTATGAAGGGCAACATTGATGCATACAATGTTTCCTATTTTAGATTGTACGTATCGTCTTCTCCTTTTTGGCCAGATGTATTTGGATGAACACAAGCAATGTAAAGTCATATTGCTCTTGTGTGCTCGTGTTTGATCAAAAGTAAACTTTCTCTGTAAGGTCGTTCAGACTGCAGAGATGCCCGTTGGCCTAGTTTTGTCTGTCCTCTTAGCAAGTACAATCTAAAAGACCTATTGCCCTGAAAATAACCTGACTGAAACTTGTTTGGCAGGTTTTTGCAACGTGAGAAGTGTGATCATGAGTATGTACTGTGATAAATTCATAGATGTCAGTTTTCAGTTACAGTTGATAGGCGATGTGGAAGTCTGCCAATTGTATTTCCTTATCAAGTATTCACAAAGATAAGACGAAAGAGTTGGTCAGGACATAGTTTTAAGCCTCCCTTGTTTCAAGCCCCCCGCCCCCTGCATCTTGATCCATTCACTTGTGCCCCAGATATGTTTTGTTAAAGGAAGTGGAACACACAGTGTTGACACTTTTGTTGAGACCAAAAATGTAACTTTACATTTTTATTTTCGGCTAGTGGATATGAATACTAAATTGGATTCAATTTCACATGGGAATGTTTGTTGTCATTTGACTTCAACCCTCATAAAGTATGAAATATACCCTGCAGTTTTGAACATAAGTGGCAATAAAGAGGCATACGTTACGGATTGTTGCTTGAAGTTGAATTAAATTTGTGTTAAAGTTGTGTGCCATCGATCATTGCATTCAGTTTTGAATACTTGCATAATCTTACCTATCCCTACTTCTGTTTACATCCCATTTGTTTTTCGTCTCATGTACTTCTGGCTTTTTTGTTAGCACTGTAAAGCTTTTTCTATGATCACAAGAACTTTGTCTTGGTTCACACCCCTGCTGTTCTAAAGTCAATGTTGCTTTACCCAGTTCACAATGCTCCTGCTTTGGGTAGTGAGGCAAGGCCTGCTTCCCCTCCTGTCAAAGACTCGGATAAATGAATTACAAGCAAGCAATAACCTCACTTTGAGACCAATGTGAAGCATGAGACCAACGTGAGAGCATGAGCTCATCGTTTTACACTGAATAGAGAAGGAGGGGTGAAGGAGAAGTGGGGTAATGCCAGAAAGAGAGTGGACTCAGCTGCCAGGATTAAAAGCACACACACATAAACGCAAAAACCCAGACTTGGGATGGTGGCTTCATGGCGGACAATATTACTTAGCGGTAATGAATTCTGTTCTTTGAGCAGGCCTAATCGACATTGTCCTCCTTGTCTTTGAGATATGCCATTACGATAGACAGTAGAAGACATTCAATCAATGACAAATGGATTTAAACTGCTGTTTCATGCATAATCACAAATCCGAGACAATGGAAAAGTCAAAGGTTTAAAGACAGCACAAAATGGAAATCACGACCCATTTTACACTAATAACGTGAAGCGTTTCTGAGTGAAACGGGATATTCACCAGTGGGACTTGATTTTATCCATCTGGAATTGATTGGATCGTAAAACGTGATTGTGGCTTTATGACCCGCACTTAAGTTCAAGTTTAGCCTTAAGAGCATCTTGACTTATCACCACACTTTGTTATTTACAATTAAAGTCTATATCATTGTTAACTAGCATTATATGTTATAATGCATTACAGGGATAGTTCACCCAAAATCAAAATTCTGTCATCATTTGCTCTGAACATGTATGACTTTCTTCTACAGAACAGAAAATATGTAATTTTTAAGATTATATGTTATGTTTGTAACCCAACAACGGCGGTACCCATTACATTCTATACTTTAAAACCAGAGCAAGTCGATGGGTAGTGCCATTGCTAGGTTACCAACATTCTTCAAAATATCTTCTTTTCTGTTATACAGAAGATAGAAAGTCATACAGGTTTGACATGACATGGTGTGTAAACGATGACAGAATTTTCATTTTTGTGTGAACTATCCCTAATCATTTTAGAAAGACTATTACCTACAGAAGTCCTTTATGATTGTTGGTTAACATTATTTTACCATGACTGTGTGATCTACTGTAGATGACATCAGATGAACGAAGTGTACATAGTGCTTTTATTTCTTCCTAATCTTTAAAAAGAAAATGTCTGATCAATTTTAGTGTGCGCTGCACTGCAAGACCAGGAGTATTAACATGGTGAACAGGGTGAATTTTGATTTAATGTTGACATGAAGCTTTTTTGTAGAGTGTGTCTTCTAACAAACTTTTCTTCTTGAATAAAAGACAAACAAAAGATTCCAGCACTGCAGCAATAACAAAGACTAAATCAAGCCTGTAATGTTTTGAATTACTCTGGCTGTAAAATTTGCCTATTAAGTTGGCCTTTATTGGGTTTTGGGTGAAGAATTGAGTAGGATGCCGGCATAGTGTCTAGACACCCCCAGCCCACACTTGGCCATAGGCTAATACTGTTTCCAAACATTATTTTACAAAAGCAACACATTTAAACAAATGAGTGCACTAACCCTTCATTACTTCAATGGGAACAATACTCTCCCAAATCTAGACCTGAATACTATGTCTGTCACTTCTCTCTCTCTCTCTTTCTTTTTTTCGTTCTATTGCTTATCGTTGGTTTTCTTTTGTCTGGCAGTTAGGAATCTTCTGGTCTCTGCTGTAGCACCTCTCTCGCTAGGCATTAATCAAATGCGCAGCATAATAGCAGTATGTTGGTTGTGCGTCTGTCTGTTTGCGCAGTCGGGGGCGGCTTTTGATCGTCTGCCTCTCGTGCCGTGTCCTCCCTGGGGAGCCAGACCTCCATCTACCCTCACGCAGCCGTTTCTCCTTCAGCTCCTAGTAATGAGCACAAGCACTCCTTTTGTCTCCCCGTGTATCTGGCTCTCCTCTGCTGTCTGTAGCAGGTTCACGGGCACCTTGCCTCCATGCCTCTGTGTGTCCCCTTATCTTTTCACCCTCTGTTGTTTATCTGTATTTGGAGCTGCTTGCTGATTCTTTAATTCGTCTGGGTGTGATGCGTTTCCGTCCCTTTTAGGATTGTTTTGTATCAGTCTTTATTTTTCAGTCCATTTTCTTTTTCATTGCGTTCCGTGATTTCATTTTCCTGCCCTGTGTTCATTTTCTATTACAAGCACTCGTTCATTGTTTAGGTGCGTTTTTAGAGGTTTTTTTATTATTCAGGAAAATACTGTTGCCGTTTCTTTCATCAAAGTGTGCAGTCGTTTGTGTGGAGTAGGGATTGAAATTACATGTGTGTGTGTGTGGTAAGGGCATCTGACCCAAAAGGTTTGTTAATAGTGTGAATTGAAGATACACACAAAAAAATATTCAGGAGTCAATACCAACACTTGTGACATTTCATGGTTCTTGATGCCATTTTCAATAGCATGGCAGAAAGTAATAATGTTGACAAGGAACACACATCTGTTTAAAGACGCCATGACATTAAACATGATAATTCTAATTGTTTTACACAGTGTTGCAGTATTTATTAACAATTATTTATTCGTACACATCCTTATTTTTCTTAATTAATTTACACTTGTAAGCTTTAATCAAAAAGGAACTTTCTTCATTTCTAGTCACGAGGAATGGCGCGAGGGTGGGGCTTCAATGACTGACTGCAAACTGCCTTACATACTTAAATCTGACTTCATTTGGTTGGCAACGCCCAACTTTCAACGATCCAATCAGTCAAGTCCCGCCCTACATTTTTTTCTCATTTCCGAAGTTGTTTCACGTCACGATACGGAAATAAAGACAATCGCTACTTCCGTTTCATGCCAACTTTGAAGCTGCAGTCTGTAATTTTTGCCTCTCTATCGCCATCTCTGTTTGAAACATAAACATGCAAGTTACTTTATTTGCCTTTCTTTGTCAAATAACTCATATTTCCCAAATCTTACTTAATAGCTCAACCTTTAAGTCATTATTAAACATCCAATGTTTAATTTTTTGGGTCTATTGACAGAAATGCAATATAATATACATAACTGTCTTCAGAGATGTATAAAGAAAAGGCGTTTTTATTGCCTCAGAATGAGCAGTATATGGAGTTAAAATACATGCCGTTTTTCTCAATATTTTTCTCAAATTAAGAAACCATATTATTAATAAAGTTATGAAATCTGGTCAAGAATCGAGTATTTTCTAAACTAATATTAAATTGAATGCTTAAGATTAAATGTTCATAGTGCAAATGAGTGTTTAAAACAGTCTGTCAGTCAGAGAGCCCCCGGGTAGCAATTTGAAATGCTGCAACTGATATTATAGAAATACTGATATGACAGCTTTGTTGTTTTAGTATCATCATGACATCCCTAGTTGTGCGCAGTACTTTTGACTAGATGTTTGTGTGTGTCAGAGAGTTGGGTAGCACCTGGGAGTGGAATAGTGACTAGAAAAGCAGCATCTTTGTTTGCCTGCTGGTAATGAACTCAGACTTGTCACAGTCATGGGGGACAGAAGGAGAGGAAAGAGAAAGTCAGACATGGAGGGAGCAAATACAACTTCGGTCCAGTCATGGTGGAGCAGGGAATCTACTTAGCTGTCTTATTTGAGGTACTCTGAAAATATGTTCAATAAAAAATGAAGGCTATTTTTAAATCCTATCTGGGTCGCGAGCAGGTTGTCACACTTTGTAGATTGTATATCTGGGAATCAGCTTAGTAGTTTTCTTAGAGTTGAGAAAGATCAAATGAAACACTACACTTTTTGAATCTGATACTGAAGGTTTAATACGTTGTAACATGTGCCTGTTTGTTCTGTAAAATAGATCAGCCTACATTATATTTACATTTCTGATTCCTTCCTACAGCTTTCACTAAGACACACGCACACCTGAAACGACCCAGTTTTTTTCTAACGCTCTTCCACTCCATGATGTGTTGTTCTGTTCTGTCACTCTTGGCGCTCAAAGCACAGCTGAATAACATACTGATCAAACCATACGCGGCACAACGCTGCATTATTTAAGCCCCAAGTTTTGGTGAGGCGTCTCCGAGTTGCGAGCAATCCGGCAGACATTCGTGTTTTGAAAGTCTTCCTTCTATGCCGGGCGATGACGGCTGTCACCGTATATGTAGAAGATGGATGAGCTCTCTTTGAATGCCTCGGTCGGCAATATATACCAATCAGGCAGCCTGCTGCTACTCATGGAGAGCTCCTCGGAGATCTGACAGAAAGTTACAGCTCAGCAATACTAGTCTCGCTCTGACTGCTAACTCAGAGAAAACATGGATCAGCACAGAGAACACACGGTGATTACTAATAGCCGCGCAACCCGCTGCACACAGCAAGGATGGTACAGTTACATTAAAGTCAGAAACTGACAACAATGTTGGAATAGATTAGTACAGTTGTCCTTCTCCTTTCTGTCAGATCCATAATTTACATTGGACGCACTTATTGTTCCTCGAATTTAGATCTTGAAACTTTTCTGTCATCTGGACGTATGTTGTATCAGCATGAAATATGCTGACTCAACTTTTCAACCGGCAGACATTCGTGTATGAAAGTCTTTATGCCGTTTATGCACCAATCATGCTATTGGTCAGCGGAGAGCTGATAGCTACAGCATCCTAAACCTTCGCCTGACGCTAATCCAAAATGATTTGCAGAGAAAACGGTGTTAGCGGCAGCATAAAGCGTTACAGTTCAAATAAAGGTAACGGCAACATAGCAGTCAACACACACACATACCGACGAATACGCTTCCCGCTTGACACGTTGGATGGATTTTAATTGTTTAAAGGTAAAAAAAAGAAACTGTCAATCTTAGTAAAAGCATTGTGTTTTTCTCCTCTCTCCATTATCTCCACTTAGAAATTTCATCGAAGTATGTCGATTTAATTTGAATATGCAAATTCTAATTAGGATTAGTGTTTTTTTACGTTCTTTTTTCATTTTCCACAGTTTGATAGTCAGCGTGAATAGCTAGACTGATCACCAGATTAGCATCTTACTGAGGGAGCGTAGAAGACAGAATGAGTGAATTAGGGGCTTCCTCCCTAGATGGTCCTGTCTGCCAAAAGCCCACCACAATAGTAGAGATAATTACTTGGTGCTCACTTCCAACAACACGAGATCCTCATATATCACGATTGCTAATTGTGCCGATTTAGCCTTCACACAACGTGATGGGCGTCTGGCGACAGACGCGTCCAAGTTTTCTTTGTGCGTATTGAAGGGGGGCACCTCTTAAAAGCTGCAGCTGCATCCAGCGGAAGAGTCTCACAGCATTTCTTAATCTTTAATCTTGTATTCACTTTTCTCTCTATAAACCTCAGCTGCTCTGTGTCCTGTCTTTCCCTGCGGCACCGCCTCGACCATCTTCCTGTCCTACATACTCCACGCGCCAACTCCAATTAATATGAATGAGCTACAACCAGAATGAAACGCACTGTTCTCTCACACGCAACTGGGTTCAGTCTGTCCTGTGTCTTACAGTAAAAGATGGCTTACCCTAAGCCCAAGTATTACATTTCTGTGCTCTTGTCCAACACTATTTGTGATTTGGACCTGAATAACACGGTACCTTACATGGTGTGGCTTGTTGAGGTGAAAATTGGCCCACAGACTTTGGAAGAGGGACCTTAGCCATGTCTAGAGACCAGTAACACTCTAAGGCCCAATTCACATTTCATTTCGGCGCAGAAAATGCGAGCCGCGCTGCTTTCTCTCTTCAAATGACCCACGGCGTGCGCGGCACTGCGAAAAGTTGAACTATTTCCATCTCGATGCGCCGCAAATGCACCTAGAAAAATAACGAATATGCGCGCAGAAAAGATGCAAAATGTGAATCGGGCCTAAAGGTGCTTTTAGACCGCCATGTCTCTATGTCGCTAGTCTCTTGCTATGAGGTCGTTGGAAGACGTTCCTAGCTTTGGCTGCTCTAGTAACATTTATAAACAAACCCTGGATGATGTGAGCTCTGCTGCTGCTTTACAACTATTAATAGTCGCTGCCGAAAGTCGCTCATCATTTGAGCAAATCTCAACTTTATCGCGACGCTAGACACACCCACTTCCTGTCGCCAACTGTCAATGACGCTCGTGTCGCCGGCTCTCCATTGAAAAGAGTGACATTGCCTCGCTTTGTCGCAGGGAGTCGCTGACGGTCTGAACGGCGCGTAATATCTTTTAGAAATTGCTGTTTATAAATGTTATTATTTGTGTTGTTATGGAGATCTTAATGATCATTGTAGAACCATATAGAATTCCTCGTCTTATTATCACTCGATGGACTTTTGTTTGTGAATTAGCAGAGCTTTCAATAGTCCACCCTTCAATGTGTTTTAGTTAATCATTATAATAATGTCCCGGTCTTATGTATTAGGTATTTTATCCTTTTAGTACACATGGCTCTGGGGCCAAACCTAGCCGCTAAGTTAAGACTGTGTCTTAACAGCTATTCTCACAGACTCGCAGACAATCAACCTTTTTATTTACCTGACCAGTTTTGAAGAAAAAGATTAGGTGACTAACTTGTAAGACTAGTCTATAGCAGTTTATGCAACCGGCCCCTGATTTTTCTCACCCGTTGTCTCTGTCTCACCTCTGTCAGTTTGGTTTACCTTCTTGTTTGTTCAATGTAAGTAATTAGTGTCGACAGGCTCATACCTCATTTGGCTACACAGGCTACACCTCATTTGCTCCATGAGATGATTTAACAGTCCTCAGCCCTGCTTAATGCAGTCACTTGTGATCACTGGACCCTTTTGACCTTTTATTTTTTATATAATTACAGGAAGTAGTGGTTCATATTTCACTTTCTACAGTACCAAGAGTTCACAATGGGTCGCATAGTTATACTATACAGTAATTTATTTCACTTAAGAGTGTTTACTTTGATTGTTGACACATATATTGATTCTTTATAATTTAATGGGTTGTAATTTCAGACATGATATGCTGAGCGCTAAGCCAGTGGCAAAGAACGCCAGCTGCTGGCGTTTTCAAAAACCGCTGCTTTTCTGTTGGAATAAATTGAAAAAAGACGCCGTACGCTGGCGAAAGTGCCCCGGTGGACACAGCCCCTTATAGTGTAAAACTCTAGTTTTGTTTGTTATAAAAACGTCAACATTATAAGTTGGTTGGTTGTTGGATTTTGATTGAACTAGCCTTAGACCAAGAGCAGTGTTTAGTTGATACCTCAGCCAAAGTTGATATTTCAACCAAAAATAAAAAATTCTGCCATAATTTACTTACCCTTAAGTTGTATAAATGTCATTGTTCTGTTAAATGTTAAGTAAGATATTTAAAGGAATGTGAGAAACCAAACAGTTTGGTTTCCTGTGTACTCAGACAAATTCACACGTTCGGTATTTGCATCATCTTGACACATTCTATAATGAATTACATATTGAATGTGCGGTGTGTTTAGCAAGGGCATAGAGGCTTTTGTAATGGGCTCTGTTAGTTTGAAATCTACACCGGAGGGCATGGCATTACATGTCAGCATCAACCAAGAGATTTCAAGTAGTCAACAAACATTGAACCGTTGTGAAGGAAAGCAAGATCCAATCAGGCGCCGCTATACCTTATGGCTCAATGAGGTCACAATATAAGTGCACAGCATCTAGATACAACAGTCACACGGTTTAACCCCGAAACCTGACATCTGTCTCGCTTAAGTCCATTTGACAGTGTAAACTCAGAATTGCTTATCACACTACAGCTTTGGATGGCCTCAACCATGTCCAACAGTCCATTTAAGCAGTGTGCTGCTGCTTTTGGCCCATCTCCCTGATTACATTTCCCTGCAACTACAGCTTCCTGTCATGCTGGACGGACTTAAGAAATATTGATGGCCTCCATCGGAGAGATTGCTTTTGTGCAAGAGCATGGGGTCTGCTCCAAACTGTCACTCTGGCTAATTTCATTGCCCAGCCTTTTAGCTTGTCAATGACAGAGCCTTGGCTTGGGATGCTGTTGTGTGTATGTGTGCATCTTTGTGTATCGGATCAACTGTTCCCTTGTCTACCGCAGACCCCACCCTCCATATGCCTGGATGTAATCAGTCTGCCAGAACACATATCATTTGGCTCAGATTACATATCTTTATATGAATATTATATATTTTTAGCCTTTTACTTAAAAACACAGCACAGATATGAATACTACATCTTGCTGTGTAAACAAGCTTCTTGCCTTAGTTTTTCCCATCTCGCTGTTGAACAAAAGAGCACATCTTTGTTTAAGGATTATTTTTCAGGCTCTCCTTTCCTTCACTCAGAACTCAGCTGGGGGTTCAGTTCTCCTTTACACAAATGCAGCATCCCGATACAGTATCCGAGAGTAAAACTAATGAGATTGGGCAATAAATGTGTAGATACTGAATCCGTCTTACACACTCACGCTAACAAGGTTTAGCCCATCTACAGCACCACCAGGGTGATGCATTTGTACCTGTGTTCTGTATCGGGGATGCATTGGCGAGCACTTCAGGCTTGTTATGGAGAGAGAGAGAGAGAGAGCAGGTTACAGAGGTCAAGAGAGAGAGAGAGAGCTGGAACGGTTTTTTCGAACGGCACAGAGGGAAAGTAATCTTAAGTTTTTGAAAAGCAGGAAAAGCTGCCACATATAAAGCCTCCAGGTATATCAGTCTGTATCGGTGGAGTCGCTAATTAAAAAGTAGGGGCATGTTTTGCTAAAGTTGCACTTTGAGAATATGAAGGTTCCCTGACTGAGTCCCCATCCAATGTAGAGACAGATGTCTCAAAGACTTGCTTTAAATACAGGTATAGATCTCTGTCTCTCTTTCTGTGTGTCTCATACAGTAACTACTGTTCATTTCCACGGCCGTCCATTATCTATGTTCGTTTATGGTCTATCACGTTCAATCTTCTGTTCTGTCAGATATCACAATAGTAAGAGATGATTTTAGTGGGAGCTGAAGTGCATTTAAAGTGTTTTACCGTCAGCCAGAAATCACACTTAAATAGAATAGAACTTTATTGCCGTTGTTTAGGAACAACAAAATACAGTTTAGCGGCTCTTTTGGATGACATGTGAACAATTATAAAACACAATTTAATGAGTATAAGAAATAAAATAAATACAGTTAAATGTAAGAGCAGCCAAACAAATCAGTCACTTTACTTTTATTTCTATAGCACATTTTAAAGCAACAGAGTTGCGCCAAAGTGCTGTACATTTAAAACGGAGCATACAGCATATCTTACATCTTACGTTTAATCATTCCATATCAATGCAAACTTACATGCTACATGCTTATATGGTCCCAGTTGTAAATATAATTATAATGTGCTTATGCGTGTGTGCTTGTACCCACTTAACTATATTTTAGAGACACATTTGTTCCCAAAAATGAGCAAAACCTGGGAAATCCAAGCAAAATCTCCCTTTCGAGATGTTACTATATTTTTGTTTTTTACAAATGAAGACACGTTAAATTGTTAAAATTGCTAAATCTTGTAAAAATTTAAAAAATGTGTTAATATTGTATTAATGACTAGCTTTGTATAAAAACAATAGAAGTCTGTTGACAATACAATATGGGATTTATTTCAGTTAAGCTTCATCAGTGGACATTGCATGGAGAAAAACTTGCAATAATACCATGTATCGTCATACGATGTGCTGTCTTTAATTTTTCCCTTTTTTAATTTTGATGTATGTTTAGCTGCTTTGCAATAATGAAACATTTGAAAAGGGCTTGTTTTGTTAAAGGTTGTAAAATGAATTGCTTTTTGATCAAAATGTTTGCTTGATATCACAATTTACACAAGAAAGTGCTGACGAAACATAAAAAGTGTATACAATTGTGAATCTTGAATATGGAGCATTGGTCTGTTTAGAAGTAATGTAAATTGCAGAAAAAAACATCAAATATAATTAAAAAAATGTATTGGTGCAGACGATTTACAATGCTGTAAAAAGTGTATATGTTGTAGATACTCCTTAAGCAGCAACTGGTGTTTCATGTAGTGTTTTGTGTAAGTATGATAGAGTATACGTTTCGCTGCTGTCCTTCTGAAACCTTGTAAAGATTAGCATTTATGCATTTGGCAGGTACTTTTTTGAGGAATTGAATCGAGGTCCTGTGCGCAGTCTTTCTTTTCAAAGACTATACTGTGCCTAAAAACAACAGCTAAACCTGATGTATAAACACTGTATCAACAGAATAAACTTCGTCCCGACGGCTTTGTTTGTGTTACTAGATGAATTGAATCAGTAAGGATCATTACTCACAAGACCAGTGCCCGTACACCCACACTGTTAATGGATGTTGGGCCCCGAGAACACATCCCATAATTGAATCTAATGAATTATCTAAAAGCCAGTGTTTGTGTTGGCTATTAGTCAGTCAATGGCACTGTTCGGGTTTTGTTTTGATAGAAAGATTTAACACTCACACCATTCTCCTACAATGATTGTTGCCATAGGCAACCCGACTATCACCATATCCAATGTTTGCCAGGTCGCTATTTGACAGAAACATTATTGCACTTTTTGTCCCATATGCTCAATATCTCTCACTTTGGATGTTTTCCACCATGCTGTCTGATTATGTTGGTAAACTTCACGGTTGTTGTTCCAAGAGCCGAGTTTGTTTTAGTCTCTGCTAGGTTTTGTTTCATGTGCATGATTATGGTGTATGTTAACTCACACAGATATTTACACTAGTAAATCTGCTCTCTATGGGCGACAACAGATGTATGTACACTCTGTCCTGTGGGTGCTCTGGTCCTGATATCAGTTTTTTTTTTGGTCCAGCTAACAGTATGCATGCGCAGCCCTAAGATAAATATTGCAGGAGTGTGTTACTTGGTTCACCTTTGCCATCTAGTGGTTGCTTTTGTAAATGCGAGTGTACAATGGAGTGTAAATAGCACTAGTCATACAGTATAAAAAATAAAATAAATTTAAAAATAGCATTTTGTTTGCTTGGGTAGAGCGTGTGTGTACATACAGTATGCATACACACCTTTTACAGGTAGAGGTAAACAATATTAAGGAAAAAGTGAATTGTTACTATTTGTGCTATAATGTAATAGTATTCTTTTTTTAGCATTCATTATAAAATTTTAAATTAGATTTTGGTAGTGTAGGATACAGTACACCATTCCACTCCGTCCCTAATTGAATCTTGCATATAACAAATAATGTAATATGTGTGCTTTTGTTTAATAACTGAACACAACGTTTCACTATGCAAACAGTTCACATATTGTCATCTTAGTGGTTATGTGGAATTGTGCCACCTGGTGGATGATTTAATTCATGCACTTCATTTAGGTTTTCCTAAATGCTGTTCACAAGCTCTGAAATTGACATACATAATATTTGTGACACACAATTTTTAAATCTTGCAATTTTTTTCTTCATTTCAGAAGGAGCTGAGTCTTCCCAGAAGAGGCAGTTTGTGAGTACCTGATTTCTTTTGGATTTTTCATCTCAGTTAAAATAGAGGGACCTTAAGACCAGTGAATGCTGCGTATTCTGGAAAACCAGACCTTGAGAAAAAGATTGAAAACATTTTCTGAAGAGAATGCTATGCCCATTCAGCAAAGAGCTGCCTAGGTCTCCTCATCTGTTTTATTCACGCTCATGTCCCGTTGGTATTTTTACAGATACTTAGAGCTTTAATGTTGCACTTTAGACGTCGTGCCATCTGGATACAAAGGCTTATTAATATTGTTGGTATTTATTCTTATGATATTAATGGGATTTGTGTAGTTACAGATTTGGGTAGTGCCTGATAAAAAATATCCGTAACGTATATATTAATATTCATTAAAGAAAAAAAAGATATATGAAATAATAACATGGGTAAAATAATGAAGAATACTAATAAAGAATACATAAAACAGCTCTGAGATAAGTAACAACATAAACTTTAGTTGGAAACAAAAAAGGACACAAGAACAAGACTGTGTACGTAAAGTCTTTAGTGAGTGAATAAAGCGCAATCCCATGACACAGTGTGAATGACGTTATCAAATGATATAAAGGGTTTTAGTCAGACAGGAAAGATGTTAAAGCAGTCATTTAATCTCGTGACGATGCCTTTACGTCTGGATACTGCCTGATAAGAAACATGTTTAATACCTCCGACACATGCTGTATCAGTTCGGTTTGCATTCATACCATATCACAGTGTTGGATGCAGTTTACCATGCATGGATGGGGTCACGGGGTCAAAGGTGACCGGTAGAGCAAAGACAGGCAGATTACAGCAGGATTTTTCCAACAGCTGAGCATCTCGTTTCTAGTTCTCACACACCTATCTATATCTTCATGCGTGTTTATTTTTAACCGACTGCCAGCAAAGAATGTGCACTTTACAACCAATCGTGAGATAGAGCAATATCAGAATCAGAAGAGAGGTGGAGGTGGGTGGTGTTATATTGAGATTGTGTACAAGCAGACTGTTGTTGTGTTTTGTATGTATGCGCACTCTCAGAGGTTTGCGTTCTGTCGTTGACTGGCAGGGGTGGGCAGAATGTCTGCCGTGGTGAGGGTTCACCGAGTTCATTCAACTCGCCGCTGGATTAAGTGACTTAATGAAATCAAGTCTTTTATTTAACCACACTGTTAGTCAGTGAGATCTCGGTTTATCCCCGTTTAGAGCTTTGGTGCTTTACTTTCGGACTCACATCTCCTTACCTTCAATTCTTTTTTCACTTTCATCTTTTCACTTTACTTATAACGTAATACGTTTTTAAAATCATTTTTATAAAATAACGTTTCTCAAGCAGAGGCATATGTTTTTATTGCCAGATTTAAGATTTTTCACTGACTTCTGGAAAACCAGAAACATAAAATAGATTTTTAAAAATCCTTGTCCAGTTAATACAAACGAATGGAAAATTCATGCAAGTCACAAAGATAAAGGTATGGCAAACCTTGTATGAGTGTTTGGTGTTGTTTGCATCCAACCTGGCATGACACAGCACATTGGATCTGCAAAAACATAATTGATTCTAGTGTTACGTTGATATATTTTTAGCATATAACAACATACATTTTTCATTTCACATGCAAATCTACCATTTATAATTCATTTTAAAACATGTTTCATTGTATAGAAAAAGAGCATCCTTGGCATTATGCTAATGAACTCCTTCATTGTTGTATTTCTTAAAAAAAGAAAGCTATATGTATTTGACATATGAAGATAAAGGAATAGTTTGCCCAAAATGAAAATTTGTTCATCATTTACCCACCCTCATGTCACTTTATACCTGTATGACTTTGTTTCTTCGCAGGACACAAAATAAAATATTTAAGAATTAGGAAGTAACCAAACAACACTAGCCCCTATTGACTTCCATTGTATGTAGAAAACAAAACGAGACTCACTAAATGATGAAACATAATTTAAATTTTTGCACAAACGTGTGTCAGTAATTTAATTCGATATTCCTGTGTGTGTGTCGGTGTTGTAATTTTTCAGATTAAGCATAAATGTTGGCGCCCCTGCGTTTTGATCCTGTCTGTTGTCTCCTTGCTGGTCTGGGGTGCCACACTTAGCCAAAAGTTAGGAACAGTGGATGGAACATTGTTGTTCTCTTAGTTCCCAGAAGTGTGTGTGTATAGCCTATGTACGGAGGTGGACCTGGGCGAGGGGGGGGGGCGACAGCTGCACCTCCCCGAGGGTCTTGTGATATCATGAGAATACCCGCTCACTCAGAGCTCTGTGTGTTTCGCGTCTCTGCTAATAGTGCCTGTGTGTTAGCAGGACAGTCAGAATTTAGAGAAGTTTTGCTGCCACCTTGATGTCTGATTTGCCCTGAAATTTGGATACTCCTTACTTCACTGCGGAAATGTTATATATAATTTTCTCGTCGGACTGATGTTATGGCACATCATGGTGCTCAGAAAGACATAAGGTTCCCGGACACAACTTTGAATGGACTGACATTTACCTGCGAATGCCATCATGACCTCGGGCACACAGAATTGGATACTCGCTCTGGCAGCAGTCGAGATGAGGCTGGATCATGGCACATCGTAATCTGACAGTTGATGATGTTTCTGCCGAAGCTAAAGCAAACATGGCTAGAATTGCTGAAATTGACTTGGAATTGACTTCTAACATGAGACATGGTAGTTGTGTAGTTGACTTAAGCGGTATCGAATTTGGTGTTTTTACAACGGTGTTAAACTGAGGAGGTTCATCCCAGTTTCACCTCCAAGTTCATCCGGCTTCAGTTGCAGTCCTCTCTGCTTTCAATAAATGTGAAAATGAAGAAAAGAAAGGAAAGACTTGGAGCTCCCGACCTGCATTTACAGTAAGAGTTGTTCTAGCTTACAAATGTATGTTTCATGCCAGAAACACATAAGTGTGAGCTTACAAACTGTTCTTGTAGTTATTCATGGAATATATAATGTAATTATATTTGGAGCATCTGGCATGGTTCACATTTTGAACGTGCACAATGTGCATCTAGCGTTTGAGGTTTCTAAACATGACCACTGCATTAGCTTTACACAAACAGACCACAGACCCTGACCTGGCAATAAAGCACCAGGTTCTCTCTCTCAGTCTCTCTGGGAACCTGATACCTTCTTTTCACTTATGCACTTATGCATGAATTTCCAGCTCTCAGTCCAGTTGATTGACAGCCACAGTGTGTGGCTCAGCTTACAGCTTCCAAACATACAAACCGAGCCAAAAACACTCAGGGAAATATGAACGAAGTCCTTGGTCAGCGGAGTATGTTTGTGGAAGATTCAGTCATGTCAAATGCCAGCTTATTGCCCAGTCAGCTCCTCTTGCCCTGTCCGCTTCAGACTCTTGGCCTCTGGCCACCTGCCCAGCTTTACGCAGGAAGACTCAATCGACCCTGTCTGGCTTTTCTGAAAGTACAGCTTTGAAAAGCTGTAGAAAAATGAAAGAGACCATTTTAAAATATAGTTTAAAATATAGTTTAAAATAACTAATAACAATTTGTTTTTACCTAATTTCAAATAAAAATATTGTTTCTATTTGCAGAAAACTGAAGAAACGGGTTAAATTGTTTTCAGACCTCAAATACGGCAAAGAAAACAAGTTCATATTCACTTTTAAGCAATACAATAATAATATTTGCACATGTATTTAGAAAGAATTATTAAGTATTAAGAAAAATGTATGTCATTATCTTGATTTTTATCACAGTTTCCATGTGTCTTGCCATGCTGTCGGTCTTTCACACTGCTGTTGGATGACTTTGTCACTCCTAGGGTTTGATTTTGTGGAAATTTAACAGACACTGGACTGAACTGGCCAATAAAAAAGGCTATAAAAGTGTATAGCAGGATTAAAGTACTGACAACTGACATATCTTTGTACAGTTTTAATTTCAGACACATCATTATGGAAATGAAATTCATGATCTTAATCCTCATCACACATCAATGTGCAACTTAATTAATTGGTGGGAAAAAAAACGAAGGCGAGGAGAGCCTGTAAAAACAGTTTTCGTGCATGTGTTCGTGTGAGACTGCTGAAACAGCCTGTCACTACATCTCTCGCCTTACCAGGGCAACTGACTGTCATACAAACAGCTCAAACGGGATCTTGTTCTTCCACTAGAGCTTATGCTTGAGAGCAAGGGACAGTTCAGTTTGCCCCGCGTGGTTGAAATGTGGGCATAAACTGAAGTGGAAGAGGTCACATTGTCATGAGCCTTTGCTTTGGTCATGTTTATAAACCCTAGGTCCCTGCCCTACACACAAGGACAAACACTCAAAGCTTTTTTTAATCCATTCATATTGCTCCTTGCTTTCCTCTCCTGCCATGTTCACTTAAAAGAATCTGGCCAACTGCTCAGTACCGTTGTCATGGCAACAGCAGCCTACTGCATCATCTCCTCTCCCCTACCTCCTGCTCCCCCTCTGCTCTCTTCCTTCCGTCCCCTGGTAGACCCGAGGGGCCTGCGTCTGCCCCTGTGCTCGCCCTCGGCACCAACCCCTTCATCTGGAGGTAAGCTTAAGAAATAGTCTCACCTCACTCGTCACAGCATGCGACTCTGCTATGCTACTGTAGCATTTTCGTTGAATCTTGTTGAAAGTTGTATAATGGAGTGGTGTGGTGTTGTGGATTCATATGTTGTTTTAAGTAAGAAAATTAGTTTTGTACATGTAAGAAAACTTATTGCACAGTCCACTTTGATCAGGTTTGTCAAAGTTGTGCGTGTACCTACTGTATACTGTATGTGTGTCGACTTTCTGTAGAACAGAATGAGAGAGATTCTGCTTCGAGACGTATGGGATCGAGCGGATCTGTACTGCTGCTTTGGTGTGTCAGAACATCATGTCCCATTCGGCAATGAGTGTGTGTCCGTGTTTGGTTTTCTAATTTTTTTCTTTGATCTCTTGTTTGATGTCACATTTTGCTGAGCGCAGCCTGGTCACAGGTGTTCTACTTGTATTTTTGCTACTAGCCAATGTAGGGGGCACAATATGTTCATGTTTGAGGGGTACAGGGTATAACAATTTACAATGAAGTAACAGTTTACTAAATGTGTGTGTTTTTAGAGAGCACCCATTGTTTAGAGGATCTGTGTGTGCATTCTCTATAACCTTCTATTCACATTCAGCCAAACTTGAGGAAATCAGTTTTATTCATGCTCATCTATTTTCCTGCCTGCTGGTGATCTGGCCATATTGTATTGATCGTGATCACAATAATATGTTCAAAATGGCTTGGCTCTCATGTGCAGGCTCATTTCCCCTGTGTATTGACTTGATGCACCGGGCGCCTTTTTCCATTCCAAATGATGTTATCTTGGGAGCGGAATGGGTGTTTTTCACAGTTCCCTGCAGGTTAATACCAACAGAGATGCTGCAGGGTTTCAAGTCTTAAAGCTTTTTAGAACTGCAGGTATTAGAGCTCAACTCAACAGGGCATCCAAAAGAGAGGCAGGGGGCTTCTTGTGGCCTTTCGACAGACAGTGGGGATTTTTCCATACACTCACTTAGGAATGGACATAAAATCTCCTTTTTGTTTCTTTCTCGTGTCAGCCTGCTGAACTGCAGTATCTAAGACTAGCAAATAAACTGATCTGTAAATCAGATATGAGACAAAAATGTCTTGTAGATTATCAGTATTTTGCATAGAACCTGTAATAGAATATAAAAATAATATATACGTTTTAGCCTAACAATGGACAAAGCAATATGGGTTTGTATTTTCTTGGGTTATATTAGTTAACATTCATAACAAATAAGTAATTTTCAGTTGTCTACTAATTTCAAGTCCTTAGTAAGTGTGATATCACTACAGAATTCCTTCTGTGGTATGTGCCTGTTTTGCTAGTAATGACAACATGCACTCCAGCTGGCGTGAACTCCACAATATCCCAAACTTGATGATCCATGTCAGCCTGATGTTCCAAGGAATGTTCCGAAGAGTATCTTGTGCGCGTTAGTGGAAGAAAGTAAATTGGACAAAGAAGTTAAATGTCACAGATTTGCATTGATATAGAAATAACACAGTGAGTGCATTAACATGCACAGTCTTACGCCGATTATGTTTAATAAGCTGACAATGTGTAAGCTCATGTAAACGTGTAAAACGGTTTTCTTTTATCGGGGAAAGCCCATAAACGGCGTAAGCAGAAGAGGTAGTTTTTTGCCCATCATTGTGCTGCATGAAAACGCCATTACCGTTTTTTCTCAGTTTTGTTTGTGTGCGCATATCTATCTCGCAATGGTAAAAGTCCCAAACGGAAGTTATAGTAAAATGAGGTATATAGAAGTCCGCTCTCGAATCATGCAGTTGATGTGGAAATGTCAAAATGAAGAACTATTGTTGCATATGCAGGACACAAGAAGAGATATAAAAATACAACTTCTGGCCATTTTCCCATTGCATTTTTAATTACTAAACAGACTATTGACGGTGACGTCACTGCACGCGAGAAACCCAGCAAGTCTTAAACTTCCATATAAACGCGTTTTTATGTGTAGCCGGTTTATTACTATGCATGTAAACACCTGAAAACAGGTTTCTTTTAAGCTGATTTTTGATGGATTTCCGTTTATTTTGTGCATGTAGACCCACTCAGTGTCTTAGAGATCCAATGTGGCTAATTTTTCAGAGGATCTTTAGACTGTTTCATCAGACGCGTGCGCCTGGACTGCAGTTATCTTCCGGTTTGTGTTTGTTTATCAGTCTGGCTAGTGTTTTATAATATAACTATTTATATTTGAATGAATTGATGTTGATATTGATTTACATAATTCTTTTATTGTATCCACATTTTATAAAAAAACTATTTGTTGAATTTTGTTGTATGTAAATTTAGTTAAATAAACAATTTGAATGGGTCCTGTAGTTTTGTCGCCTTTAAAGAAACCGTATGGGACATCGTTAAGCTTGATATCGCAGTCTAAATTCAAAATATTGGAGACCAATATCAAGTATCGGTTCTTCTCGCTTTCTTTTGCTTGTTATCAGAAATAATCTACTGGCACTATGTGTACCGGAAGTTAAGGACAGTCCGTGAACGTGCCCATGCGCATTAACGTTTGTTTATGTTGTTGCTTTGAAACCGTCTATTGATAGAAGTACAATATAATTGTGTATAAACACAACACTTTATAATAATAATAATATTATGTATAAAGACCTTACATAATGAAGCGTTATGTTTTTATTACCTTAGAATGAGCTATTACTATCTGCATACACTACACTGTAAAAGGGAAAAGTTAACTTAACTTAACATTTCAAGGCAACTCGCTGCTCAGCTTTCCGAGTTTACTCAACCTTTGGCCAAGTATTTCACCTAACTCAATTAACTGAGTAATGTCACATGACTGTCAATTGAAAAAAAATTGTTGAACCAATTTAAAATAAATATGCAACCATCAAATTTCTGGGTTCACTCAACTATAGACTTAGTTGACCCAACTCAAAAGATTATGTTTTATACAACATTAATATATTATTGTTATATACACACTCTACTTAATAGATATATTATATCCACACTCTAGTTAAGTAACTGCTTAAGCTGTTTGTGTTTTTAACATTTTAGTAGTGCCCTCACTGCGTTATTTACTTCAGACTTCAAGCACATGAGCCTCAATCAAAATTTTATACACTGGACCTTTATCGGAAAGCCTGATATTTATTGTGTTCTACTTTGGACCCGACTGAATATGCACAACCATATCCACCACTGAGCATCTTAATAATAAATCCTGAGGTTACCTTCAGTTTGTTTGGTGTGTACGGATGTGTGTGTGTGCTATTGGGTGGAGGTGTTTCTCTCTCTAGCTGTTTGTGCTTTGATGTGTGTCGGAGCGATTGAGCCCCTGGTGTAGGTTAGCTCAAGGTGAAACAGTGCTGCCATGCCTGGCATGCATCCCCATGCAAAACCGTTCACATACGAGCACAGAACCAGACTTCGTTTGAACCAAACCTATTTATCTTTTTCATTCCTTGTTCCTCACTGCCATATCTTTTTCGTGACCTGCTGGATCAATGATGGAGGAGAATTTCAGAAAGCTGTTTGTACAGGACTAAAAATAATTCTTTAATTCTGTGCCCGTACCAGCCTGTCACAGAATATTCCAGCATTTGTGTGTGTGTGTGTGTGTATGTGCATGCACTTTAATCCCCTGTCATACTGTCACTTTCTCCAGAGAGGTTATATTGAGTGGTCTTGTCAAATCCAGACAGTTCAGGCTGACAGATCATCCAGGATTAAAATGTATTGCTATTTCTCTTACATGGTTTAGTATCAGTAGTCGCCATTGGTAGTCGTGGAGTAATATTCTTGTTTTGAGGTCATACCTGTTTTTTATTTATACAGTACTAGCAAAGTGCAAAACTGTGTTTCCAAAATGTTCCAACTAAAAAATAGATAAATCTGTTAACCTCACAAGTCAACTAGTCACTCAATAATTAGCCAATCAAAGTGACCAATCTGTAATGTATGTGTTAGAAGGAGATAGAAGGGTGGGTGTGGGAGAGAGAGAGAGAGAGAGAGAGAGAAGCAAAAGCACATGACAGCTTCTCACACCAGCTCTAGCGATGTCACAGGTTGCCGGCAATAGGGACATCATCCTAGTGCTTACTACAGTATCAGAGGAAGCGTACTTCTTTAGCCAGCTGTTCTTCATTCTCCAATGCTTTTCCACATTTGATCTCTGGATGACAGCCATGTTAGAACACCGGTATCATGTCTGACTCCTTCTGGACCGTGCTTTCCAATTTCTCCCTGCCGGAGAGAACCATGCTACGTCGATCTAAGAGGTACGACGTCTTTTCTTCCTCTCCCACTGTTACTCTCGGCAGCCGGTAACTTGATTTTTCAGTCATATGAGCTGTAATTGATGGCATTCTGCAGTCTTGAGGTTGGGATTGTGCATGTGTGTGTACTGTGCGGTAGTGATTCTTTTTCTTGCTGACGTCTGTGTTCATGCTGAGTTCAAACAATCCACACGCACACGCATGCAATGTTCTTATTTTGCGTGTAAAAGTAGATCTACCTTAAGCCAGGGGCTCATATCGTGACTTGGCCACACATACACACAAACAGCTGTTCAAGGTTAGTTTTTCATAGCACTGTGCTGGAGATCAGGCAGTTCTGCTCTGACCTACTGTGCTGTTACAACGGCAATACACACATGTGCAGCTGCAGCACTTACATATAATAAGACCGTATATAATCTGTGTTCTTCCTGTAGCCTGGAGAGACAGATGAGGGATGGGCACGGTACTTGCATAGCAACAGAGCTTAGAGTGATTTGCTTCTACTTCTTTGTAGTGTCTTTCTCAGTGAAGCTAAATGCCTGATTCATTAGGCATGAGGTTGCAGCATTCTGCTGCATAGAGTCATGCCAGGAACATGTTTTTGGTCCCTCAGAAGCAAACTTATGGAGTTACAAGTTTGCATTGTATGAAACGTATGGTTCTGACTATGAAATTCTGTTTGATGAACCCCACAACACATTTGATATTTATGCAAGTTGTTATGTTGCTTGACACAACCAAACAAGAACAAATGAGTAAATTCCTACAGTTCATTAACTTTTGAACTCTTGGATAAATGAAACATACATGTCATCATAAAAGGGGTGTGTTAGAGATTTTAAATTGTATACTGGTTAAACTTAAGCACTTAAATTGGATCAGTCATAAAAACATTTTATAGAAACAAAATACAATTTAGATTCCAATTTGAATTCCGTTTTAGACAGACATATTAGCCTTACAGATGAATACTATATGCTTGCACATGATTATTTATATAATTGTGTCCCTTAATCTTTATCTTCATTCCGTTTGTGTGATAACTACAAGTCATTTCACATAATATGTCTCTATTAATATGAAATATATTTACTCAACATAACACTGCACTTTTAAGTGTTTATTAGTTTGTACCAAAATTGAATTATATTTGAATAGTAAAAAAAACTATAAAAACTATAAAAATAAGGTGGACACATGTATCACACAGTGGACACAATAGTGCCAGGACCTGTTTGTAACAGTTGTTACTTAAGTCATTGCTCTTTTTGGCAATTTAAAAAGCAATAAGCCATGTGAATAAGGCACGTGAGACTGTGCATTAGTGTGATGGGTATACCTGTGTTAGAATTACCATAATACATGGTCTCTCATTGTGGCTTATTGATTTATATCTTATGAATATGAATCATACTTCACACTATGGATGGAAATCCTAAGCTTTCCAAGATTCAATATCTAATTTATAGAGTTATGATTGATTGCAAAATAAATTTGCAATCACAGTTTTTTCGATAACAACATGGGGGGTGGCACATGTCTTATAGGGATAGTTCACCCAAATGTCATTACAAACCTGTATGACTTATGACTTCCATAGTATGAACACATAACCACTGAGACATTTCTCAGACGGTTTTGTTTTTGTGTTCCACAAAAGGAAGCAAGTCATGCAGTTTTTAACAACACGAGCGTAAATAAATGATGACAGAATTGTTCATTTTGGGCGAACTGTCACTTTAAGGTGGCTCTTTGTCAAGTATGCAGCTAAATTATATATATGTTATAAATAAAAGTATGTCTGCCCTAAATAAAATGCCACATTATAGCCAACCTAAACTTTGTAGTGGTCTAAACTTCCACCTGCAGTATGGAGGATTGAGATCCAGCCATCCTGACCCTATCCTTTCAAAAATCCACCTGACCTTTGGAGCAGTTGAGGGCTATGCATTATTATTATGGCAAAGATGTGTCAAGAGAGTGTGTTGTGGGTCTCTCACCCCCTGTAAAAAAAAACACCAGTTGCATGTACCATCGGTGACTTCTTGATTTTAACCTACTTTGCATTCAGACATGCACGCACACCTATAAAAGTACAGAAATGTCACCTTATGTGTGTTTAGTTGTTAATAATTCCTACAGCATCACTATGATAGTGGTGTTAAAAATTGTTAATCAACTCGCAAGAGTATTTTAGATCTCTCTCATGTGTGTTTGTAAAGCCGCCATAACTCAGCATCTCCTCTGTCGCTGTCTCTGGGGTGATGCTGAACCAGCTCTCGCTTTCTTAACACCTCGTCAGCTTGCATCAAGTCAACATTCTGCACAAATCCCCTATGGAATTTCCCAAAGGCTTCTCTGTTGCAGAGGTTATCTACATGTTACAAAGTGTATGTAAACAGTAGGAATGTAAAAACTTCCGCCTGGCAGTCGTCGCTGTGCGTATTGGTTAAATAACCATTCCTCTTGCTCTACGGTTTATGCTTTTTCCCTCTCTTGTCTCCATCTGTCTCATCCTTCTGCACATACCGTTCAGCATCCCCCAGCATTTTCATTACAGTCACTCCCCATGACAGTGTAGTCTGTGTGTGTGTTTGTTAAAAAAGTCCCTTTGAAACCTCTCATGAAACATTCAACAGAACCCATTCCAAACCGTTCAGCCTGTTTGATCGTCCCCTTCCCCGATGATATGGACCAAGAGATCGATTTCTTTTTTGTATTTTCATCTTTCTCTGCTCTGTTTAAACTCAATATAACCACTTAGCCGTAGAAAGCCTTAGTGGTCGCATTTGAGCAGATCTCAGTCATTGATTCATTGAATGCCTCGGACAAGGAGCAGTGATGTCATGGTTGAGGTTTGCCTTCATTTTAATTAGCCCACATATGAAAAGCTTCAGGCAATATTAAGTCAAGTTTATTTATATAGCGCGTTTTACCATGTTGCATTGTTTCAGAGGAGCATTACATTGAAAAGAAAACACAGAAGAGGAAAATTAGTGCAAAGAGTACAAACAGAGACTATCATCCTAATAAAAGCATTGTTAATGGAATTTTCTGAAGTTAATCTAATCGGTGAGCAAGCCAACACGGCAATGCTGGCAAGGAACCAAAACTCCAGTGATGAATAAATAGGGAAAAAAACCTCGGGAGAAACCCGAGTCTCAGCCGGGAGTGCCAGTTCTCCTCTGCTACATTAAAGCTGCAGTCAGTGTCTTTTAAATAACAACTCGCATATGAGTAAGTACGTTATGTAACATGCAATGTGAAACGATTTTATGTTTCAAACAGAGGCCGACATAAGGACAAAAGTTACGGGTTTACAAAGAAAATGACTGTTGTTACATAGAACACTTCTCTGCACAATATTGCTCGATCTTTGATTAAAGAAAGAAAGCTTGTCTTTGTCACTCAAGACACAAACAATCTTCGCTCCCCGTTGACTAACCGCTCCATAATTTGCTTTCGGAGCAGAGCTGACTTAGTCTGACTGGTTTGCATCTCTTGAAACCATTGTCCCCATTGTCAATTGGCTTATGCTTGCCAAAACTCAAATGAGGTCAAGCCAATTACAAAAGAGCCAGTGCATTGGTTTTCCATTTTCTCTTCTCAGCCTGTCCGCAGCTTTGAGTTGGGTGGAGCACCAGGCTAGCAGGTGTTTGCTCCTAATTGCAGTGTTCAGTATTAATAGGCTCCTTGCATCTGTTCATGGTAATTACACCGTTCAGCTCATGGCATTTGGCAGCGTGAGTCCTAAACCGGAAAACCGTTCTGTTTCCTCAGGCCACGAAGTGGATAATCATTTGACACGCTGAAGAGACGCCGGAAATTTCCATCTCATGGTATCTTTCTATCATGCGTGTTTGTGCATGCATTTCTATGCTAATGTTTGTATTACTCTTCCCATCTGTTACATGCACGTATGTATCACAGGGGATTTCCAGTCATATTCCTACCCCGATGCTTTGACTGTGTCCAAGTCTCTACACAGCATGACTTTATGCAGATGCCCCGACAGATGTTCACGTGTACTTTTCGTTCTACTTTTATAATTGCTTTAATTGGTATTGAAACTTCTAATATGGTCATAGAAACAACCAGCGATCCGCTGATGTCAGGTGACACATTGTTCTTACCAAGCATTATTTTCCTAATCTATAGTAGTTTTTCAAAATCTCTTTGGTCCAAAATCCCACCTTGCATATCGTAAACACATTCTGGTTGGTTGTGGTTGGACAGAAACATTCGGACACCCGTCTGGTTAGGACATGGTGTTGCTGAAGCAGATCATCTCTCATTATCCAGCACTGCTTTGTGAAGAAGTGTAATTTCGTTCTGTCATCCACCGATGCTCTGCTTTATTTCTCATGAATGAAGAATCCACCATTATATCGTCTCATCTGACTAACCTGCAATCGGAAAGATTGAATAGAGGAGCAATCACAGTCTCTCACAATCACAAACACATTCACTCTTAAAAACAGTACAACGTGATTTGGGCCTGTGTGAAGATGCTCACCTCTCGTCCTTGAATGAGTAGTTCACCTTCAAAATGAAAAGTCTGTCACTATTTATTCACCCTCTTGTCATTTCAAACCTGTATGACTTTCTTTCTGACGCAGAACACAAAAGAAGATATTTTGAAGAATGTCGTGAAAGTGAATAGGGGGCAGTGCTTTTCTGTACCAACATTTTTCAAAATATCTTATTTTGTGTTCTGCAGAAGAAAGTAAGTCATACAGGTTTGAAATAACAAGAGGGCGAGTAAATGATGACAGAATTTTCCTTTTGAAGGTGAACTTCTTTAAGATTTGCCCTCATTGTGTGTGTATGAGTGTGCTATAGTATGTTTTCTCAAATGTAGGCTGTTTTACAAGAGCATTTGTGCTTTGAAGGAACTAATGAAAATCTAATCCAGGATAAGTGTGTGTAGGAGTGGATTATGTTTTGCTTAGTTCAGGTGGCCCACTTTTAGAGAGCTGCAATTCTGCCTTCACTGGCTCACACTAAATGAAAATCTAAAACAATCACAGTGTTTCTATTACATTTCTACATTTCTTGTATTTCTTTTAGACCCAATAAGAAGATGCAAAGATTCTCACATGCACAAAATACAAACTGTTAAACTACTAAAGATCGTAGGATCCATATAGATAAATCTATACCAAAAATAAATACTAACAAAAAACGTTATTATCACAAGCAAACTTCTAAATAAACATATACATACAGATCATCCCAAAACAAATCCAGCTCATTTAAATAAGTCCAAATGAAGCTTAATAAACGCAAACTCAAATCAACCAGACGGAAATGTATACAAGGAGGTTTGCTCACAAATGGACTTGACATTTCTCTGTGTTTAGAAGTGGGAAGGGAAGTCATTTTCATTCCCAATTCCTGTTATTAAAGGATAACTTTCTTTTCTCACCCGCGAACCCTCCACAGCTGCTCACGTTATTAACATGTAAATTGTATTGGGCCTTTTTGCTGCAATGTGCCCCCTTCTAGTTTTCTGATGAAGGAATGTTGGTTTAATGAGAATGTGTAGCTCAACAACAGTGCACCTCCTGGAATTGGCCGTGTTTTCTTTATTGCTAATTCCTGTCAACACCCACCATACTTCACACCTTTGGAGAGGGAATCCCAGATGTATATGACTGTCATGGCAGTAGTAAAAAGCCCATGCTGTACTGTTGTTAAGAATGACTCCTTGTCTAATGTCAGCTTGTGCTCCGCTGTGTTAAGCTTTCATGACAGCATTGGCTGGTCGGGGGGTTTTGAAACAAATGTATGAGAAACCACTAACAGGTTTGTGTACCTGCCACATTGGAAAGCTGAACAGTATGTCAGTCTAAAGTGGTTAGCACTGTGTAAAACAGTCATTCTTGGGTAAAAGCTGCATGTGTGGAAAGTGACTAAAAATACAGTAACCCATGAAAACATCTTCAGGCAAAAGGGATAGTTTACCCCAAAATGAACATTTTGTAGATTATTTACCCTCATGTCACTCAAAACCTGTATGTGACTCTTGCTACTGTGGAAAACAGAAGACAAGATATTTTGAGAAATGCCTCAGTGGTTTCCTGTATGCCTTTAAAGACTTTTACTTTGATAATTTATTCCTGTGGAAACAGGAATACGTTCACACATAATTACAACACTTTTATAGGAGCCCAGTTTTATTGAGCCATTGGAGACTTGTTTATATTGCAGATGTAATTACGAAGTACTGCTAACACAGACAGACTGCTCAATGAGATCCTATTACAGTTAGAGCCTTGTTGCAGAAAGCGAATAGATGCAGTACTATATTTCCCCCCTTTTTTTTGAGTAGATGCGTGTCATGACTTAACATATACAATCATATCTCAGAACTAACCTGGCCAGTGGTGGAAGATGAGATGAGAAACTGTAATCACGTATGTTCTTTGGTCGTTCTGTCACTTTTTTTATGAGATGAGCCAGCCTCATCTTAGCGAATCACACATAAACTTTAAGACACATACATTTTTTGGGAATTGTGTGAATCGCAACAGTTTTGAGTTTTTTAGTCATTTGATTTGTGCAAATAGGTGGGAATCAGGTTAATGTTCTTTTATTTTAAACCACGTTGTGCATTCATTTGAATTTCATTTACACCATCCATTATGATGCAGTTCCTTTAAGTAAAGTACATTACTCGCCAACTACACATTTTAACCTGTAGTTGTTGCAAGTTTTTACGTTGGACCTCGATCGTAACTATTGTAAGAACCTTCTGGTCGGCATGCACATAGCAGACAATAGCGAAACACGCTCTAAACTTCCTTCAGCTAACATCCTTCTCCAAAGAATGTGTCGTTTTAAGCCTCCGCCAAAAGTAATCTTTTCTTATCAGCTGCTTCAGAAGAAAGGCCTTTCTTTAAGTGTTAATGTGCCAACGTTAGCTCGCGAGTCATCGATTTTCTCCCGCTTTTCTTCTTCCTCCCACCCCTCGCTCTCTCTTTTTCTCTCCATCCCTCCTGCTGTGACTCGTTTCTGAACCTCCATTACACACACACTGAGTGATGGCTGGGCTGGAAAATGGTGCAAGTCTTCACTGCAATAGTTATTCTTGTATACACTGAGATCCTCTGGTGAAATTATCCAGAAAATTACTGAGCACTTTCATCCTGTCACTGTCAGCGCTCCGAAACATTCAAAGCTAGTATTGTCACTGTGCAGTAGTTTGTTAGTGTGTGTGTCGGTTTACATTAAATCAAAGAGCTCTCATCCTTTACTTCCATGCTGCTCCACGCTTGAAAGCTTGTTCTAGAAGCTGGTCATCCTCTGTCTGCACTGGAGCGATATTGTTGTAAGCTGGAGGTCTCAAGGTTCATTTTAGCTGTAGGTTGCCATTTTCACCCCGTGCCAGAGAGAGAGGACAGATATTACTGTGCTCTTTCAGCCTCGTAAAATGAGGTCGGTTTGTGTGACCTGAATAGGAAAGTGACAGTCCAGACTACACCGCCATTTATAGTTATAGTACGTCTGTACTGTACAGCTGTTGGCACATTGTAATCTTTCTGAATGGGCATGCTGTCCGATTTAATACTGTGTGAAATATAGTATATTTTATATTTGGTTCAATCTACCAAAAAATCTCTGGTGTGAATACTTTGGCAGTATAGTGTGCGTGACATTTGATGAAACTGAATTATATGTTTGGATGTTCTCTTGTACAGCTGTCGGACCAGCAACAGGAAGAGTTTGATAGTGACATCCAGCACCTCACCCACTTTGCCTCGCCCCCATTCACCACTGCACGGACACCCAGGTAAAAACAGTCTCTCTTTCACTCTCTCTCTCTTTCTCTTGCTCTTCTTCAGCCCTTTTGAGCTGCCTACGTAGACATTTTTAGGCTCCATGGGCATTCTGCCAAAGTAGAATCTGTTCCAATGTTACACAGCAACATTTGCAGATAGCCTGTTTGTTATGCTACCATTTTATTTGTGACCCTGTTTTTACCATCAATTACTAAAATGTATGGCTGCATCAGAAGCAGTGTTAATATGCTGAAAAAAATCATGAAGACAGATTTGAAGAAAATGTTACTCTACAGGTGGGTAGTTGACAAATAAACCGCACATCCCATGGTGTGACAACAAAAATGTAGAAAAAACAGCAATGAAGATTAATCTCTCTTATGCTACTTTCTATTATAAATATTATTAATATAAAATACGCCATAGGACACTCTGGTACGGTTTATTTGTCAAGTATGAAATTATGTAAATGTAATTATTAACCTTTTTTAATATATATATATATAATGGGTCTTATTTTGTTGTTCTGCATACATATCTTTGTTCTGTTAAACACAAAAAGAAGATTTTGTGAGGAATGTGGAAAACAAACAGTTCTGGGGCACCATTGACTAGTATAGTAGTTTTTTCCTACTATGTCAGTAGTCAGTAGTGCCCCAGAATGGTTTGGTTACAAACTTCCAGATTTCTTACTCTGTGTTCAGCAGAACAAAGACATTTGTACAGGTTTGGAACAACTTGAAGGTGAGTAAATGATGACAGAATTTTCATGTCTGGATGAACTATCCCTTTAATGCCTACTGTATGTAGAGTATTACAGATCACTTGAATGGTTGCGTTTTAGTTAGGAATCTCAGCGTAGATAGCAACGCCAATGCATTCGTTTCACAAATAACACAGTTAATGCTATTCATATTTTCATGAAAAATCATCCTATTCGGTGTGACGGCTGTTCACGTAATATTTAAAACGTATGCATTTGGCAATAGAGCAACTTTAATGTGATCTAATTCACAGGCATTATGAATGGATTGACAGTTGACATTTACAAATGCAATTTTGTACTTTCCATCTTCTTCAAAATCTGTTTCTGAAATGATTCTTATTTACCTTTACCAGTAATACGTGAGGCGTTATCAAATCCATGTCATAGACATACAAACACAAACTATGGTGTGTAGTCTAGTAGTGTAGTAATAGTGCTTAAAGGAGGAAACGCTAGTTTGATGTTTTCATGCAGATCAGTGATTCTCAGTCGTGTGTGGGGAGTGGTGTAAATGTGAAAGCAAACAAAACATTCTTTGATTTTACAAAACTGCATACGACAAAAGCTACAAAAACAATCGCCTTACAGTTGGCCTGCATCTGTGGATCAATAAAATACCTACAGTAACATTCCTCATGGATGGTTACCTCATGTTGAGAAAAAATAAAGATATTGGCTAAGAAGTTACAGATCAAGTTAAATAATTTGTAAGAAAATAGTATATGGGAAATCAAAAGCAGCTACTGTTTTATCAATAACCATGTAAAAGCACATACAGAGTTTGCCGGAAACAATGACCCAGTTTTAGGAAAAACTGAATTGTGTGGTCATATGAAATAGAGATCAGCTCAAATTTAAGGTGATTATCCTGGAAAAAAACGCTGAAGACAAGTAAGATGGAAGTTGTTATAAATTGTACATTAATTATTCAGTAGAATCTCATACAAAGTATGAGATTCCCAAATAAATAATTTATCAGAGAACAATTGCAAAGGCCATATTTATATTGCAATGACTAAAGAACAAGAAATTGGACTGGGAAATTACCCAGTTAGAGATCTGATCTCAGTTCAGTTTTGAATTTGAACTATCACTAAATAAAACAAAGCAATAAGCACATCCGCAACAAATAATCAGTCCATATAACACCTGAACATTGTGTGAAGCTGTTAAATACACCAGAAAAATGTGTTCTGCTTTTTAATGACATAAAAAATAACATTGAAGGTTTTCCTAACACCATTATGGAGTTTTTCTTTGGATTATGTTTGAGCGTTTGAGCTTTAAATTTTAGTGCTGTGAGATGAAAATACCACAGAGATTTGTCATTCCATAAAATAAGACGGGTTAATTACTTTGCAAAGCACTTCATATCACTGCAGTTGTCAGGCTAATGCTTTAATAAAGCAGAAGCTTGTGATAAAACTCAAAATGAAAGTGCTGCCTCGCCAGTGGGCGTGTCCCTCGTGTCACTTCCACCTTGCGCAAAAACTTAGCATGAAAGAGAGATGGAGCGATCAGCTGTCACAGCCAAAGCCTTTGACAGCCCTATACTAGTGTGTGCGTGTAGAGAGAGATTAAGATGACGACTAAATCTGTTTTTAAATAAGTTCAGTGCGTGAGCGTGCATAAAGCCCAGAGCTCATTCACACCGTCTTGAAGACTTGGCTGCATCGATGTCTGTTCATCAATAGTAGTCACTGCTTTAATGGATAAAACCTTCGGTTTGCTCACACAGAGTGGTCATGAATAACAACTGCTCGGTTAGAGCACCCAGACATTATTGGATAAAAAACACATCCATGACATGTCTATTACCAGCATTACTGTAACTACTGCTTTGTATTCAGTTTGCAATATAAATTCAATTTGTCAATTTTGAGATGTTCTTACGGTTAGTGATTTCGGTGATGCCGCGTTAGGCGGTTGGTATCTGTGAAGGTTACATGGTTGTTTTAAATAAACAAATCTAAAAGGGAACATTACGCCAAATGCACCTTCATTCGAGGCACAACAAAGCCATTAGGAGCATTTTAATGTGACTGCCAACAGAAGCAGCAGAAGCTAAATGATATTAAACTCAGATAAACCGAATCAACAGGGGGTTTGTACTGCCACACTACACTGATTGCAGTCTGTTTCCAGAAGCCGTTTGCCAGGGTATGACACCAACAGCAACACAAATAAATACCGAAGTTCCGTGTCGGCTGACGTTGAACTTTAGACAAAATGAGCACGGAAAGAATCGGGTTTAGTGAGCGTTTATGCTGATGTGGTACTGCGGGTTCTATAAGAAGTGAAGACTGATCGGAGTAAATCAAAATCCATCCCTGTACTGTATTAACAATACTTCAGAATCGCTTCAGATCTCCCAGTTTGCTTTGGTATGTTTCACTGCATATTTATATGTTCTTGCTTCACGGTTTATATGGTGTTTGATAATAAGCAAAGCCATTTATCCAAACCATTTGTCTGTTCCAGCTCTTAACTTACTTTTCCATCTTCTTTTCTGAGTGGAAAAACAAAAAAAAAATTTTTTTTACATAAGCAATAATTGCTAAAAACCGGACGTGCATAATAACAAACCTACCTGGGCATTTTCATCATAATATAACACATTTTTTAATAAATAAAATATCTGATAATATTTAAGAAAATCTGATGAACTTAACTAATGTATTATCAGATCAATTCAAGTTCATCGGATTTTTGATAAGTCATGCTTCAACATACGCGAGTTAGATTTATGATTGTCTGTTCACGCTAGTCAGTTGTACTCGGTCAAGTCACACTGCACAAAAATCTGATGTTTTTCACATTTGAAAGACTTAAAATTGCCATGTGTGGAAATGTCCCGTTCAGTTAGATTTTTGCTGTTCACACCGTCATGCGATAACACATCTGTGTCACATTCGTGACAACACGTTATTCAACAGGGTGCTGACTTTCATTTTTCAATTCCTGTAGCTGTGTACCTTCTGCTGCATCTCTTCAGCGAACCCTTCATCCACAACACTTGTTTTGATGAAAAATAAGCAGGTGCCTTGCTGTGTAACACACTATCATGCCATCTGAGTTATCTCTACTATGTTCCCCCAGCCACTCCGTGACAGAATTTTCCTACATGAATGCTTCTCCGTGACGGATCCACACCGTTCCGTGCTCCGGTCCAGCTGTGCGCAGCTGTTCCTACAGTCACTTCCTGACAATGAATTATGCTCTCATTAATATTTAAGGTTTGGCACGGGCCGCTCGCCGAATGCATTAATGCATGATTAATACATGGGGGGATTGTGACCCGAGCCATACCACACAGTCCAGATAGGAGCCCCCCATTGCTCAAAATGACTGGGTTGATGGATGATGCCTGGATCTCCGCTTTTTAATTCACAAATGACTAGAAAGTGAGTTTTTTACAGTGCATTAGTTAGAGCAGTAATGGTGCCCTTAATATTAAAGTAAAGTTTGTATGATTCTTTACGTAATGCATCCTCAGTTGTGACGTAAAGATGTACACAACGTCAAGAGCCCAGATTATGAAACATACTTTATTTCCCTGAAGTGCTTATAATGAACGGGAGTCCTAAGCCAAATCTGTTGAATATGAATTTGAGATTGAGTTGATCAAAAAAGGATTTTTGGTTCATGGTCTGCAGGTCTTTAAATAATGTCATTATGCAATATAGCTCTCTACTTCAGGGATGTTGTATAGAGAGGTCCGTCGCCTAGAGCACTTAAATAGGTATAAGTGCTTCACTTTCCCAGCACTAATCTATTCTCAAAGAGATACGCAGGAGAGGAGTAAAAGCCTGCGATCAAAGTGTGTTTATCTCTGTACCTCTTTTCTCAATGAGCTTACCCAGTAACCTAGTCTCCTTAAGGGTCCTAAAAGGGCTTTGATGAATAAAATATAGGAAAAGATTGACAGAAAAAGAGGAGAGACCAGTAGGGCAATTGTGTTTACTTATGATGGGCATAATGTATTTCTCACTTACGCAAGCAGCTCGTGTGTATTTTGCTCACACCGTCTTTGCCACCTTTCAACATATGTGGCACAAAAAATGTATTCCAGTGAAGATTCTCACCTTTTAATAAATTGCAAAATCGTATGTATTTAGGTGTCGTACGTTATGTACTAAGTTTCTCATTTTGGGTCTCTTTCAGGAAGCAGTCCATTGGACAGTCCACGCAATTTCTCACCAAACACTGCTGCCCACTTTTCCTTTGTGCCAGCTCGCAGGTGAGTGACGTCACAGGTTTTACAGTTGTCATAGGTTTGATGTCGTAGGCTTCTTGTGTGTGTTTTTTTACCCCCAAATTTCACCTAATCAAATGTTATTGAACAATAAATTTAATTATATTCCATTAGTGATCTGAAGTTTACAGTATACAATGCATTCATTGTTTAATTTAGCAAGTAAAACATCTCTCGCTTCTCTTGCAAGGATAATTGTCATAGTTTGCTTCTCATCTGTTGGTTATTAAGCACCCCGCTTTCAATTAATTTGTAGTATCCCATAATCCTTCACTCTGGCTATGAATAATGATAGCGAGAATGTTAATGAGTGAATCTGAATTGGTAATTAAGCAGCAAAAGATGGTAATGCTTTAACAACCGGGAGAGAACACACCAAGCTGATGACCTCAGGCTTAATGAAAGAGATTCATTTGAATGTCAGCAGTTGAGTCACGGTCGCTCATGGACCAACAGTGCCACCTAATGGACAAAGAGAAGTAGACTAATAAAACAATCAGTACTACAGAAACCCAAAGTTTACCCCAAACTGTCATTAGTTGATGTTGTTTTATTCCAAACTTAAATGAACTTATTTTTTTCTCTGGAAAGTCAAAATTAAGTAACTTTTAAAAGCTTATCATGTACAAAACTAAAATTGAATGGTTGTAATGGACGAGAGTTGCATCTTTGATGTGTGTTTGGACTGATTGATTATGAGTAAAGGTCATGAAAAATAAAAGAGGAATAGATCAGTATTTTGATGCTGTATTTTTTCCATATAGCCATGGACACAGGGCTGACAGGTAATGATCACCCCGCTACCTTTATCTCCTGTGTCTGCTTCCAGCATGGCTACCCATACCAAGCATTTCCATTTCATTAGAGCTGTCAGTCAGATTTAAAAACATCTCAGACTTCATTTATGTGCTCAGCCTATACATTTTTAATCAGACTACTGCGTTCAGCTAGCCGCATTCAAACAGCTTGGCTGTGTGCTTAAATGCAAAATCAAATCTTTAAAAAATCCAGCAGAAGGTTTGATCTGACAGACATCTATGCTTGTGCGCATAAATAATACATTTTTCGGCACAGGGAGATTAAAACACAGCTATATTTTAAGTACATGTTTTCTAGTTGAGAAAATGATTTGTTAAATGTATGATTTGCTAAATTAAAGTTCTTTTTATCTGTATAATATATGCTTGTACGAGCTTACAGTAGTTTCTCAAATGTCTGCCTGTGTTTGCCTATTGTAACACTAACAGTCAAAAGTTTAGGATCACTTGACAAAAATGTTTCGATTAAAAATCTTATAATCTGAAGGTTTATGTTTGAAATGACTTTTGTAAAAATATAATTGTGCCAACATATGGATTTCTGGTCACACTTTATTATAAGGTCCAATTCTCGCTATCAACAAATTGACTACGACTCTTGCCTCAATAAACTCCTAATTTGGTGCTTATTTATAGTTTGTATGATATTTGTTAGGTTTAGGTATCGGGTATGATTAGGGATGTAGACTATGGTTATGCAGAATATGTGCTTTGTAAGTGCTAATAAACAGCCAATATTCTAATAATATGCATGAGAATAAGCAAAACTTGTTAATAGTGAGAATTGGTTCTTATACTAAAGTGTAACCGGATTTATTTTATTAAAAAACCTTTTTGTTTTTATTAAAAACTATTTTTAATTGGATTTCTTGGACCAAATAATAAATAAAATGTATAGATGGAACATCCTTGAATACTATTTGCAAAGCTTCCCAGGTTGGACCTCAAGAAGCTGGATGTTAAAAATGCCCAGTGTACGATTTAGCAAATTCTTGGCAAAGGGTGACTGATAAAAAATGATAAGATATAACATAGAGTTCATCTGTTTTGGATGCTTTTAGTTACAACATAATTCCCACAGTTACAATAGTGTTATTCCATGGCTTTGATGAAGTTACCATTGTTTTAACATGTGAAAAAAATATATAAATAAAGAATAAGTGATCCTAAACTTGACCTGTAGTGTACACTCGTCTTAGAGATTTTCAATATTTTGGACATTGTATCATCTTACACAGGCATAGGCCTTATGTTTGTGTGTGTGTGTGTGTGTGCTGTGTGTACAGGCAGCTTAGACAGCATCATGTATGTTTACGTGTCTTTTTGAACCGCGCTGTTGAATGTCACACTCTTCATTGTTCATCAATTTGCAGTTTGATTCATTTTTTGTCACTTTTTGCTGTCTGATTTGATGGTCTAAATGGTTCTTGTGCTGTTTATTAATGCTAGTCCTACCATAGTATCCACAGTGATTTTTGAAATCATCCTATACTTTAGGACGGACGGGCGTCGTTGGTCACTTGCCTCTCTGCCGTCCTCTGGGTATGGAACCAACACTCCCAGCTCAACAGTCTCGGTGAGTGTTTATGTGTGTGTGTGTTTGTCTGTTGTTGTCTATGTTCTACCTGTCGTCCTTATCTGTTGTATAAACCCCCAGATATATGCATCACTGATATTGTATTTGACCCCAAAATCTTAACCTTGCCCAGAAGGTTTATCCTATTGACCCTGAAGTAGGATAAACTCTAGGTACAAAGCAGTCAGTATTGATGTGTTCACTTCAAAAGATTTCTGTCAGACGTCTACTTCCGTAGGGGTATCAGTTCAAACCAAATTTTTCCTCTGAACGTTAAGAACTTTTACTTAACTGCTATTACCAAAGTCTTTGAAACGTTTAAAAAACAGTTTATATTATCAATTAACAACACTCCATCAACGAAGGCATTTGATTGACAGTCAGGGCAACCCATGTAATGCCTTCTGTGCTTGTAATCCCTCCCTCTCTGCTTCTCACAGTCATCATGTTCATCTCAGGAGAAGCTGCACCAGTTGCCCTTCCAGCCCACCGCGGACGAGCTGCACTTCCTCACCAAACACTTCAGTTCAGAGAGCATCACGGATGAGGACGGGAGGAGATCTCCAGCCATGCGGCCCCGCTCCCGGAGTCTCAGGTGCGCGGCTGCACGCACATTCCCATTTCACAGCAATCAAAAGTTGTTCTTTAACAGAACATGAAGTTGTGAGCGTGATGTCAGGTGGGCCCTTGGGCTCTCACTCACTCTTAAAGGCCAAATCTTCAGCTCTGACAGGAAACTGCTGCACCCTATTCTCTAGACTCCATCCGCGAAGGTATAAGACGTATTATTCAGCCTGTTTGCCCTTCACGTTGATGCTTCATCAACTCTTCTGCCATCACAGTCTTTCTGCTTGATTCTCACGAAACATGTCAGTAAAATGCCAGGGTCATATGTTACTCCCCAAATTGAGTAAGAAATACTAAAATATTTTATATAGAAAATAAAGCATATTTTTTGAATTATTGAGATTTAATTTAGTGAATTAATATTTATTATTTATTTACATTTAAAATGTTTATACACCATTGTAGGATTTGTTGTAGTGCCTTCAATTTTAAGTCATAGCTATTTAAATTTTATACTAAAATATATAGTGTTTTTATCCATTTTCTTCTCCTTAAGAATAAAAATGTAGAGGGAATGTGATATGATTGACACAACGTGAGGTTTTATTTAATTTTTAACGTGCAGAAATTCCGGACGCAAATTTCGGGCTCAATGTCTAATGGGCTTTACCCATCTGTCTTTTTCCTCTGTTTACCGTCTCTGTTGTTCTCAGAATAGAGCTGTATAACTCAAGGTGTCACTCGCTGACGGACTCAATTGTTTTGTTCTCAACCACTAGGGAAGTGACTTACCTCCCTTATGAGCTGCTTATCTGTAAACACAACTCTATCTCTCTGTTAAGATGACTTATTTAGGAAACGCTGGCCTTTAGTATCTAGACACTCTCAGTAGGGGTTCAGCGCTCCAGAATTAGGTCCATAAATATTGGATGAGGAAAAGAGGGTTGCTCTTGCCACATTTTACAGATAACCGCTTCCCGAGATGATCCGTTTCTGCTGTTGATAGAAAAAGACGAATGAGAAGGCTGGACAGGGGCGGAGGTTTGAGGGGGGAACTGTGGTCGAATCTCGTGCTGCTTAATTAGACATGAGGAAATGGAGCAGTTTTATGCTAATTTCGCGGTCTTGGATGGCAGACGTGCAGAGAGAATTGAGAGAGCTGTTGCTTCATGCAGCGGACACGGAACGTTTTCCATCATTCTCTCTCTTTCAGTGTCTTATCTCGCTCAAACTCATACGTGCGTACACATGTGAGAAAAAATTCGCGCAACATACAATGGTCATCATCCATCATCCACATGTCAAGTGATTTGGTAGCCGTAGTTGGAAATTAAAATATATTTAAATAAAAGGCTCAACGGCGAAATATAACATATGCAGTCTGGATTCTTTCCAGCTAACCAAGTCAAGGCGTTTTTCTTGAAATGAATATGTCAGTGTGGATTAAATAAACCAAAAAGGGGAAATCCGAATGTGTCTGAAATAAATAAATGTTGGTGATCTCATACGATTGTGTGTGTGCGCACTTGTGTGTTTGCGCAGACCACTCTGTCACGCCCAATTAACTAGCTGATTTCCCTGGTCTCCTGTTCCTCGGAGAGATTTAGAGGTCATTTCTGCGCTCAGTTGTGACACATTAACACACTCATCCCCTCCTCTCTCTCTCTCTCTCTCTCTCTCTCTCCCTCCCTCCCTAGAAGCCCCTCCTTCTGTTTTTCCTTTGTTCTGTGTGATAGAATCCCTCTCTGTTAGTTTTAATGAAGGCTGGGGTTCCTTTAGATACTTGGACATTACGTTTCCTGTAAGAGTCTTAAACATAACTAGAATTTCGTTTAAAAAAAAATAGTTACTTTGCAGATCTCAACACTTTATTGCGACCTGGAGGTTCTGGATGCTTGTTTGAAAGGGTTACTACACTGGCTCAAGTGTAAAAAGCTCAACTAAAGTTGTAATAATTTGATACTCCCATAGTGTAATGGCATGTGAAAATGTTTCAGTCACAACAGTTTGTCTGTAAAAATGTTGTGTGACGTGACAGCCATTTTGAATGTATTCCCGCTGTTGGGTAGAAACCTTGTATGTCCATATTTTGTGTTTTATATATTCATTTATATTTTAATATTATATATTTATATTTATTATATTTATTTATTTTATATTTTTTCAGAACTCTTTACTATTGGTCACCCTTGATGTATGCAAATATTTAACAGATGAAACATATTATGGATGCACAGATATGTACATTTTGGCCGATAACCTATAATTCTTTAACATTGAATGCCGATAACCGATATATTGGTCGATATACAGTGTCTAAATATTAATATAACATTTTCTGAGAATGAAACATAAGACAAAAGTGGACAACTGCTTTCATTTAAAAACTGCGGAAACCAGGGTAACCATTAGATGTCCTTTTTCCCAATAAATCTTTTTAAGCCTACTTTACACTAGTTAATGATTCTTTAACTTTAAAACTTTTCTGGTATCCTTTTTACTTAATAAACAAAATTATAGATGTTCTTCCAGAGCAACTTAGAAACGTCTGACATGTCTCAAGACAGAAAGCATTCAGACAGCAATCTGATTCAAACAATATGCTTTGGTTCATATCATTTACACATTCAGAAATATCTACATATTGTACCTACATCAACAATGTTTTGCTAATAGCAGTATTTGAATGATCAAGATAGAAAGTACTGTACTAGATTTTAACATGCACCTGAAGTGGTTCAACCAGAGGAAATGATTCATAATTTATAGTCCTGGTTTTATTATTGGACCGATAACGGTAACATTAAAAATCGACATTTAGCAGCCGATACCTATATGGACGATCATTTATCGAATTTTTTTCTGTGTACTTAAAAGTAGCGGTTTTAAAGATATGAGAGACAATATCCGATGTTTAATGTATAGTTTTTGTATTTATAGGATTTTTGACAAATAAGATTTCACATTGGGCTTGGCTACCAGCTCTCCTGCCACACAAATACATTTTTGTTTAGGGCAAAATCAAGTTTGTTGGCCTTTTGATCAATACTGTAAAGCATGTTATCACATTTATCACAATTTTCTTGAAAAAGCATAGCTCAAAGTTTTCATTTACATTTAGTCATTTAGCAGACGCTTTTATCCAAAGCGACTTACAGAGAGTTTAGGGAGCAATAAGCAATTATGTCATACAGGAGCCATAATACAGTAGGTGCCAATACAAAGAAACTGGTTTCAACAAAAGCTAGACCACTACCTGTTGAGAGAAAGGGTTAGTTTTTTTTCTTTCATTTGTCTGTCAAGTATTCACAGAAGAGATGGGTTTTAAGCAGTTTCATGTTGTTAGAATTTCTTTATATATCTCTCTTTTTATCTGATTAATATACACAGACATTATATGGTTTACTTTTCAGTAAAAAAATTGAATACTAACATTAATATCAATTAATACTATCAAATAATAATCTCCCTAATGTTTCTGCACATAACATATCTACAACTTTGATTAAATCTCTTTGTCTCAAAACTATTGAGAAGAATCTTTGTCGAGGTCATTTCTCAAAAAGACGATTTCGGAGGATGCCTAGACATTTTTGAGTCTATCAGAGAAAAATTATTACATTTTCTAATTACCATCTGTCTGAATATGTGGCATTATTGTGCCGCAGGAGCTTCACGGCGATCCTTTGCACAGACTAAATCCTTTATTTAATAAAAGTGCGGTATCGCTCCAAGGGATTTTCTTTCTTGTATTTCTTCTGCTTTTTTGTCTCTCCTTCACTCAGCAGGAGAAATATTCTCAGTGTGATTGTTAATGCAGCTCCCTTCGGCTGCGAATCAATCTCTGTCACAGTTAACCTTTCTTTACCGCACCTGTGTTGGTAATTTTTGATCGAAATGGCTCTCAAGTAGGTTAAAAATTTGACAAGAATAGTTCTCCCCTGTCTCTTATTGTTATTGACACAACTGTAGATAAGCTAATTTAGTATGTGTGTGTGTTGGCACATTGCTAAACGGCACCCTGGAGGTTGACCAGATGTGTTATGGGGAGTGTGTGTGTATATTCAATCAGTTGGGGTAATAGGGTGCGCGAGGCTTCGATTGATGACTTATAGCATTACCTCATCCTCATGGTCACGTGACCAGTTTGCCTTTTCTAACACGATGACTCATACGGTCACAGCTGCATCTGTAATGTGGTTCCATGTATGAAATACTCAGACACACATACACTACACAAGTTTTTGGTATTCCTTATGAAACATCTACATATATTCTTCTTTGACATGAATGAGGTTAGATTGCATTGAGATTAGATTGCAAGTATATTGTGCTTTGATGTTTCGTCTAGAGGAACATCTAAGTTAAAATGACATGATCTGTAGGCCTGACCTTCTTAAATATATATAAAAATACATACATTTACATTTCAGAAAAGACCCTTTGCAATACCTCCAGTCTCTTATGCTTATTCCATTTCTTTGTGTTTTGTTCTACAGCCCCGGACGCTCACCCATATCCTTTGACCATGAGATCATCATGATGAACCATGTATACAAGGAGCGTTTTCCCAAGGTAAACTGTAAAACAACTCCTGGACAAAAATATAGGAAATTATCATAATGGCATAATTAGATTTTTAGCGCAAAGAAATTTGTTCTGTACCTGGAAAAAGTATTATATAGTATTCAAAAAAGTTTGCAGTCAAAATCATTTTGAGCAACTAATGTATATCTCTATCTTGGCTTGGCCTTTGTAGAACTCAACTCTGCTGGACTTCCAAAATACATGTTAGAGTCCCTCTCTGTGTCCTCTCTCCCACAGGCTACTGCTCAGATGGAGGAACGTCTGGCTGAATTCATATCCTCCTCAGCTCCTGACAAAGTCATGCCTTTAGCCGACGGCGTCCTGAGCTTCATCCACCACCAAGTCATCGAACTGGCCCGTGACTGCCTGGATAAATCCCGCGAGGGTCTCATCACCTCCCGTTACTTCTACGAACTGCAGGAGAACCTTGAGACACTGCACCAGGATGTGAGTATACAGAGACCGTTGGATGTCCCAGCTGACAAAAACAGAACCCCACTTAAATCATAATTGAAAATGTTGTGGATTTAATGGTTAAAGTGGGAATTGTAGGGAATTTAATGGAAACTAATAATGCTTTCTACTGGTATGTGATGGATTGTATTGGCGCGATGTTATCTGGCAGATGGGAACCAATAGGCCACCATTTAATTCAATTGAAATAATGTCCAAAACACAATACAAAAGGAATTTTGTAATGGTTTTAAAGGAAAAAGCTAATGGCTCATAATGGTGTTTTAATGGAAACCATTAGAATTTCTCTGATGGTTTCTATTGTTTTTTTCTAAAGTTTCTAAAAATTTTAATTATAAAATTGTTTTTAAAATTCATTAATTGATATTATAATTATAAATATTTTTGATGACTAAGGTATGTGTATATATGGGATATATGGCATATGTGGGAATTAGATGGCATATTTTTGAAGATTACTTTTTTGCCACATATGGTTTCACTGAGGTCCTTAATGTCGTTCTTTATAAAAATCCATAATTCGGTGTGTCTGTCATAGCAGTGATGTCAGAGGTCATCTGGTCAGCTGGACAGCTGGTCTTGCACGTGTGGTTTCTTGACCCTATTCTTCTTTTCCGTCGTGTCTGTGGTCACCTGTCACACCTGCATTAGTCAGAAGGTTGGACATGTTGCTGATGTCTTGATTAGCTCAGTCACAGTACCCTATAGGCATGAGCCAGCGTTATGACTCCCAGAGGTCCCATTCCAAAACCTACAAATCTTGCGGGGGCCTGCGTGTGTTGGAATGCACGCGTGTTTGTTGCGCACGGTCGGGAATGGGGGTTGCAACTCCCTCCTAATTTTAATTTCACACCCCAGTAACCACCGCTGGTGACGAATGAGTATCCCAGACACCCATGAGGAGGGTGCAGGGAGAGAGAGAGAGAGAGAGAGAGAGAGAGAGGGGGGGGGGGCTGAGCTTGGAAGGAGGGATCAGGTCAGGATTTACCTTTTTTTGGTTGGTTGTCCGTAACCCTCCCATCGCTGTTGCCTGCCAGAATCGAAACCGTGCGGGGCGGCGTGATCTCATGCAATCGCACCGCTATCACGCAACCGTCATACATCCGTTGCACATACTTGGAATTCAGGCGAGTAGGGATGACATCATCCAGCCCGTGGTAATTGGCCGTTTCAGTTTGGGCGCTGATGGTGACAGGTGGTCCAGACGGGGAGAGCGGTATAAATCGCATCTTCAGCAGGTGCGCTCAGAATGCGTGCGTCTCAGAGTTCTGCATTTAACGGTTCCTCGCTCGGACACAGGATGTCCCGCGTTTCGTGGCAGAGGAGACTGGAGGAAGAACAGGTTCTTCAGCACATTTTAGAGCGCTGGGAGCAGAGCACACTCACAAACCATGAGGATCTAACAGTTGAGTTTCTCATTGTTTTCACTTTGCAGGGTTGCATGGAGTCAAGCTCGTAGTCTGATAGATTTGTTGATATGTGGGCACACCGGTGTGTGAAAAATGTGGGATTTTATTTCTGTCATTTGGCGGTTTTGAAAGGTGCTAATTCTCCAGATTTTTTATTATTTATCATGTATGACTCTTAAAGGGAAAATTATTTCATCATTCACTCTTATGTCATTCCAAACCTGTATGACTTTCTTCTGCAGAAAACAAACCTATATATTTTGAGGAATGTTGCTAACCAAACAACATTGGCCTCTATTGACTTCCAATGTATGGACACAAAACCCACAGAGACTTTTCTTAAAATATCTTCATTTGTGTTTCACACAAGAAAGAATCATATTCCGTTTTTGAATGACATGTGGGTGAATAAATGGGTGAACCATCCCTAAGTTTATTCTGTATTATGCTATAGCAAGTTTCATTGATCATCTTGTTGCATCAGCTAGTATTTTTGTTTAGATTTCTTTCTTCCCTGGACTTCCTTTCTTTGTCCCAGTTAATAGTTTTTAGAAGTTCACCTAGATATATGTCTTCAGGACAGACGGTTGTACCTTTTTACAAATGACTAGTGTGTATGATTTAGTCTCCCATGGCTGCATCATTAAAAACCACAGGGGCCAATCTCAAGTCTGGGGTCACTTGAGTGACCTGTCACCGTGATGCCTGGTCCTCGAGGAAACCTTATTTGACCTCATGCATCCAGGAAGCGTAGTGTATCTCGTATGATTTCCTCTCAAATCCATCCCCAGCTCTCTTTCTCTCTCAGAACTTCCCACTGTCTGTGGTATATTTACTGAGTGCGGAGAGTCTTTATTAGCCTGTGTGTGCGGTTCACTGGCGGTTTCATTACCTGTATAAATTATTCAACGGTTGATTAGACTTCCCCTGAGGTCACTGTACTGTCTGTCAAAGATGACTCTATTACTGTCAGCCTGCTGTTAAAGCATCTACTCTCAACAGCTTCTCTCTGCCCCAATGATGAACTCTCTCCTGTCACATCCTTAAACGCTTCATTTTAATGTACTTTCTCTGAACACTTAATTCACTCAAATCCCTTCTTTTATGGATTGCATGGCTTATTTGAGTCTTTGATCTTAATAAGAGAAACATTCATCATTAAATATAGTACATTTGTTATTAAATATATTAATAAATATAAAATTGTTTATTATCTATTTGTTATTCTACATTTCAGTAGGCGTTTTGGCCTCCGTTCAATATTATTCATCATGTTTAATTCAATTTAGAAAATGTCAGAAATGTAGAAAATTACAGTTTTTACAGTATGATGAGAAAAAATGATTATGATGGAGTCAGGATTGATATCACTTCCTGTTAATTCATCACCATACTATTGAAGTTCAGGGTGACACATTGCATTGTGGGATCCAATATTCCATGCATCTGAGTATTCACTTAATTCATGCCGAAAAATCGGAGCAGTTACGGTTGTATACGAATCATTAACATAATATATAAAAACATATTAATATACTACTAACGTATGTATTGTCTTTTCCGCATGTTGCTAGGCTCATGAGCGCTCGGAAAGTGGGGAGGTGACTTTTGTCACTCAACTGGTGAAGAGGCTAATGATAGTCATCGCCCGGCCCGCCCGCCTGCTGGAGTGTCTGGTAAGCAGTGATATCTTAAATGGCTTTGATCTGGAATGCTAAGCATTATTCTGAGCTTCAGAGAAAACTGCTTTGCATGCTTAATGAAGCAGATGCTTCCTCGAAAAGCAATTAAAAAACAAAATCTGCCAGGGGGAAATGTTCTCAGTGAATCAAGGCCACATTTTAAAGCTACATGATGCAAAAAAAAACGCTTTTAGGTTTTGTTGCCATAAAGTTTTCAAAACAGTGTGTTATGAAATTATTTCTTAATTTACAGTACACATGCAAACACACGCATGCAAACACAAAAGCCCCTGTGATTCCACACGGAGCAGCAGGACTCTAATTGTGACCACATCTGTATTTTGAGTAGTCTGGTATAGTCAATAGTGGGACAACATGCAGTGCAGCTCTGCAGTGATAGAGGACCACCTGTTCTGCTTCATGTGAACACAAAACGTCCCTAATACCTCATAGTCACACTATGGGGAAATCCTGCCTGAGTAAGCACAAGAAAAATATTTTGTTCCACTTAATATGACAGTGAATTCTGGGTGTTTAGCTCAGTTGCTTTATGTTGTTTTAATTTATTTTATATTCGTTTTTATATGTATCAGAATACCTTGGGTCTTGTTGTCTGATACCATGAGTCTATTATGGGGCCGCTACAGTTTTAATTTTATAATAATTTTTTACAGCACTATTATACACTGTAAAACTTTGCTGTAGTTTTGCAGCAGGTTTGCCAGTAATTTACTGTAGTTTTAATTTACAATTTAGATTTAAACATAAACTCACCAAGTTCTTATATTTTCTTTCATAAAAAAATACAAAATATCTTGGGTCACTTTTCTTGTTATGTAAATGTATCTTAATTAAGAAGTTTACTTTTCTTTTACTAGAAAACAAAAATGCCTAGGAAGCATTTTTTTGCAGTGTTGCCAGTAATGAGACCAGTCTCTTCTTGCTTATTATAAATCTCAGAAGTCAAAGTGTTTTTATTTTGATTTAACTCAAATTGGAGCATATATGCATATATGAGCTTTTATGAGCCGTTCTTCTGCCTTGCCCCCCCCCCAATTAAATTAAATAAAATAAAATAAAATTCATGTTTTATTCAGAAATAATTCTCCCTGTGTGTGTTATAGGAGTTTGATCCAGAAGAGTTTTACCACCTGTTAGAAGCTGCTGAGGGTCATGCTAAAGAGGGTCAGGGCATCAAATCTGACATCCCCCGTTACATCATCAGCCAGCTGGGCCTCACCAGGGACCCCCTTGAGGGTAAAATCATTAAGATTAAATGTGGATTTTTCTCTACAGATACTTATCTTCATAAGGAACACTCACTTAATCAAGTTTTGCAGTCTTAGTTTAGAAACTACAATATTTGTGTTGTATTTAATGGCCCCCACCATTCTCTTTATTGTATCTATTTGTAGAAATGGCCCAGCTGAGCAGCTATGATAGTGGTAACCCTGAAACACCGGAGACAGAAGAAACCACAGACGTGAGTAGAAGAAATACGAAATTTGCTGGATTATAAAACTGTGGATTATGCTACATACCTTATTTACTATTCACCGCGAGTCCGTTTGCATTGTTTGGGCACAATTGGCAGATTTCCCATGTAGTGTATGATGTGTATGATAAACACAGATTCCATCATCTCAGTTCCATTTAGTAAACATCACAATATTTCATCATTTAAACATGTTTAGTGTTACAAAATGCCAAACTGAGTCAGGTGCAGATGATTATGCCTAATAGTTATCTGTTTACGTTTTTCAAGTCATGTATTAAAATTCAGCATTTAAAGTACAGGCCTTTATATGCATTCAGAGTCGAGGAGCCGCTGTACAGCCACAACCCAAAACTAAACCTCCTCGTGAGGAAGACTTTGAGACCATTAAACTTATCAGTAATGGAGCATATGGGTAAGACAATATGATCTCACTACCTTAGGAAAAATGATAAATGTCAGACAAAAAGAGACAGTTTAAAGCCTAAAAACATTGCTTCTCCTTACTCAGGGCTGTGTTTCTGGTGAGGCATAAGGAGACCCGTCAGCGCTTTGCCATGAAGAAGATCAACAAGCAGAACCTGATCCTGAGGAACCAGATCCAGCAGGCCTTTGTAGAAAGAGACATCCTTACATTTGCAGAGAACCCTTTCGTTGTCAGCATGTTCTGCTCCTTTGAGACGAGGAGACACCTTTGCATGGTTATGGAGTATGTGGAAGGTAAGAAACACTTCGGTGTAGAAAAAAGATATGTTCACGATAGAATGTTCGTAAGGTGAAGTCAAGTCTGAGCAGTAGTTGAAGCTGTTTGCGTTTCTGTAGGAGGGGACTGTGCCACCCTCCTGAAGCACATCGGAGCTCTGCCTGTGGACATGGCACGCATGTATTTTGCTGAAACTGTTTTGGCGCTGGAATACCTTCACAACTATGGCATTGTGCACAGAGACCTCAAACCTGACAAGTACGTTTGTTGTACTTGTGGTTGGCTTTCTACACTTTATTTAAAATGTTAAATAACTAGTTAATAAACAAGATATTTGAAGTCTAAGAAATACCTTGACTTTTTACAGTCTCCTCATTACATCAATGGGACACATAAAGCTGACCGATTTTGGCCTGTCCAAGATTGGTTTAATGAGTTTAACAACTAATCTGTATGAGGGCCACATCGAAAAAGACGCTCGAGAATTTCTGGACAAACAGGTACAGGTGTCTTGTGGTAATATATTTGTTTCCAACTCAAAATTGTCCCCTTTTTAATCCGCTTCTGTATTTCTATTGAAACAGGTGTGTGGTACTCCTGAATACATAGCCCCAGAGGTCATATTGAGGCAGGGCTACGGCAAGCCAGTGGACTGGTGGGCCATGGGAGTCATCTTGTATGAGTTTCTGGTGGGCTGTGCTCCTTTTTTTGGAGATACACCTGAAGAGCTGTTTGGACAAGTCATCAGTGGTTAGTGTTATATTAAAATGCACAATTTTCTTTAGTTCCAGTCATGAATTGGGCCATGCCCGGTCTTTCCTTTTTATTATCATGTGATGTTTTTTAGAATAATAATCTATCAGATATTTCATATATCTTCTATATATCTATATATCTTCAGAAAAAAATGTAGGCATACGCCATCAGTTTAAAAGATCTCAAAGGCATAGTTTACCCCTGAAACAAAAATGATCACTTTTCACCTTCATGTTGTTAAAAACCTGTCTGTGTGGAACACTAAAGAAGATGAAATGTCTCGGTTGTTTTAAGTCCATGCAATGGAAATCAATGGGAGTCAATGTTGTTTGGGAACTAACGTTTTGATAAATATAAAAACCGGGCAAATCTTCAAACCTTTTGCTGGTACTCAATGTATGTATAAATGTATGAATTCATTCATAAATGTTATTCTGGCTTTGCTTTCTTCTTAACTTGGTGTGTATTTCGACTCCTCTGCCTGTTTCTGTTGTTGTATACACTCCCTTTTTTCATTCAAGTTCCAATCAATATGTTTGGTTCAATAGATGAGATAATCTGGCCAGAGGGTGATGAAGCTTTACCTCTTGATGCTCAAGATCTCATCTCCAAACTACTGCGGCAAAACCCCTTGGAGCGTCTTGGGACAGGTCCTCTAACCTTACATACACTCACTTGTCCTTGATCCTATTCCTTGATCCGATGAGATGAATAGCGTATGAATAAACCAGATCAGAAAATCTTAGACTGTCTCTTTTTTGGAGGTTATCCTACAGCTCCGTTCCCTGAGAAATATTTGATGCAATCTCCTCTCTCTCTGTCTCATAGGGAGTGCGTTTGAGGTGAAACAGCATCGCTTCTTTAGTGATCTGGACTGGAACAGTCTCCTGAGGCAGAAGGCCGAGTTCATCCCTCAGCTGGAGTCGGAGGATGACACTAGCTACTTTGACAGTACGTTTTTAGACTGTAGTGGCTGAAGTGAAATTGATCATAGGGCTGTCACGGTATCAGATTTTTACTACTTTCAACTGTTGTTCTATCTGACATTTTGTCGAAACAGAGTTATTACAGACATTACAGTTAACTTCTTATTCAAATATAATTGATCAATATAATAAAAAAGCGAATAGACTTTTAGATGTGAAAAGAACCGTTTTAGTTCCTAAATCTCAATGTTTTATGTATGTTTTAAAATGTTTATCTGTAATACACGTAAACCAGCATTTCCTTTTACCTTGGATTGTTTTTTTATGGTTTTCCCCTGGGTTGCGATCCAGCAGTTAAAACCATTGATCTGAAACAATCTGAGATGTCGCTGTCTCTTTAACCCTCTAGCGCGCGCAGATCGGTATCATCACGTGGACTCGGAGGAGGAAGATGACATGAATGATGATGACCACCTGGAGATCCGCCAGTTCTCTTCATGCTCTCCACGATTCAGCAAGGTGTGGAACAATACATACAACCCATCACAGCATTAAACAATGCGATTAAACACACCAATGTTCAATGAATAGTTACATTTTTCATTAAAATTATAAAAATACACTTTTTTCTTCCATGTAAAATAGTGCATTTGTGTGTTACGAGTTGCAAAGCAACATAGATATTTGGTGTATAAATATAGAATTTAATTAATGTGCAGTCAGAAATCTGATTTTCATGAAATGTGATACATTCAGTCAATTGTTCTCCTTGTTTCCCTTGCCGTTTACATTGCTCCCCAAAGTTTTATATCGCTTTTTTATCTTATGCTCCCATTTTCCATCTGTTTTCTCTCTTCATGTTTTTATCTGTCTGTCATTTTCAGGTGTACAGTAGTATGGAGCGTCTCTCCTTACACGAGGAGAGGCGCACCCCTCCTCCAACTAAGCGCAGTTTAAGCGAAGAGGGAGGAGAGCGGATTGATAGCCTCAGTGGCCTGAAGTCTAGGGATCGAAGCTGGCTGGTGGGCTCACCTGAAATGTGAGCGGTGCTCCAGAAATATATTTTTTAAATAACTCTAGGTGGATTACTTATGATTGTTTAAAGACATATGAGTGAATTATTACGATTCTGAAATATGAAAAATAGTAAATTAGTAAGTGTGTGATTGCGTAAGAAGAAACTTTGGAATTTAACCAACTGTATTTGTCTGTTATGACTGTCTATCATGCTGAAATGAACTTGTTTGCTTTCTTTCAGCCTAAGAAAGCGTCTATCTGTTTCCGAGTCCTCTCACACTGAGAGCGACTCCAGTCCCCCTCTGACGGTTCGTCGCCGCTGCTGCTCTGCAATCATCGAAATGCCTCGATTTGCCATCTCCAGCGAAGAGGGTGGTGGTGTGGGGGGCAGAAAGACTCCTGTTAGGGGTCCTCGTGGAGAAGATCTGCCACAGGCCATACCAGAGCTCCCTGTAGAGAGAGAGCTGAGGCTGGATGAATCTCCCACCACACCAGGCTCCACATCCAGCCAAATCACCCAATCCACAATCACACGTTAGTCTTACTCAATTATATTCAACAACCATCTGTTCTAGTGCAAAAATAATGTTAGAAAACACACACATCTTAAATTTTCTGTGTACAAATCATAGTTAATACGTTAATGTGGGTGTCTTCAGCTGGGAGTTCCAGTGATGTGTTGGATCGAACCTCTCGCTTCGGTGCTGAAAGCTCTGATAACTCCACTCCTAAAGCCATAAGTGACCTGGCTGCGCGCAGAGCTCGGCACAGACTGCTGTCAGGAGATGCTGAGAAACACACATCACGCCCACTCAACAAGGTCATCAAATCAGCCTCCGCCACCACCCTGTCGCTCATGATCCCTGCTGGTAAGTACACATGATTGCATATGATTGATGGTCTTCATGACTTTGCCAAGTAAGATATCTTGGATCAGTACCTTTTGTTGATCCTGAAACAACAATCCTGTCAAAGAAACATAGACTCAACATCATCCCAAGCAGACTGGCAGAGAAGTGAAAACGCAGCATTGTGCACAGGGAAATATCATTGGCCTAGAACACAATCTCTTTGGCTGGTCGATAAAAATATATACTGTTGTAGGACCAAAAAAATCTTGATCCAGTATCTTTTTCTCCAAGTCATTTGATTTTTGATTTTATTTATTTTTACTTCTTCAGATCATCATGGTGCCTCTCCTCTGGCCAGCCCCATGTCTCCTCACTCTCTCTCATCCAACCCATCGTCCCGTGACTCCTCTCCCAGCCGAGACCTGTCCCCGGCCATCTGCAGCATTAAACCTGCAATAGTCATCCACCGAGCTGGCAAGAAATATGGCTTCACCTTGCGGGCCATAAGGGTTTACATGGGAGACACAGACATTTATACTGTCCACCACATGGTCTGGGTAAGTACAGCATTCTGATTATGCTTAAATGGTACATTTTCATTTAAATCCACACAATATGCAAGACTATAGATTCTTTAACACGTCAATTTGCAGCATTTGGAGGATGGAGGACCTGCTCATGAAGCTGGACTGAGAGAAGGAGATCTCATCACACATGTTAATGGAGAGCCAGTCCATGGACTGGTGCACACAGAAGTTGTGGAACTCATTCTGAAGGTACCGTCACAAATCTGATACACCTTGATGTTTTGATATTGCAGCTATTTTGAAGATTTAACTTTTGTTTTATGTTGCAGAGTGGCAGTAAGGTGTCTATCTCTGCTACACCTTTTGAGAACACGTCCATTAAAGTTGGCCCTGCACGCAAGACCAGCCACAAGTCCAAAATGGCTCGGCGCAATAAAAAAACTAAAACCAGAGAAGGACAAGACAGGTAAGTCCAGCTATTACAGTCACATATTTGTTCCAATTTCAGTTTCATGAGACTTGCATGTTCTTTCTTATTAATGGCCTGTATGTTTTGTCAATTACAGTAAGAAGAGAAACTCGCTATTTCGTAAGATCACTAAGCAGGCGACTCTTCTTCACACAAGTCGCAGTCTGTCCTCTCTCAACCGCTCAGTTTCATCTGGCGAGAGTGTCCCGGGATCTCCTACGCACATGTCACCTCGATCACCCACACAGGGCTGTCGTTCCACACCCGAATCTGCCCACTCAGGTGCAGCCTTCTCTCCTTACAGTTCTCACAATAAACACCTTTGTTGTCTAAACAAATATATTGAGTCTAAAAATACACATCACAATGGATGTTCTTAAATTTCAATGTCTTGTGTGAGTTCACTCATTAATCTAGTACCTTTTTCCTTCTTATGCAGTCGGTGGGAACTCATCTCAGAGTAGCTCACCAAGCTCCAGTGTGCCAAACTCTCCGGCTAGTTCGGGTCAGATCAGACCCAGCTCCTTGCACGGTCTAGCCCCTAAACTGCAGAGGCAGTACCGCTCCCCCCGCCGCAAATCTGCAGGAAACATCCCGTTATCACCACTTGCCCGCACACCATCTCCAACCCCTCAGAGCAGCTCACCCCAGCGCTCTCCTTCACCGTTGCCAAGCCACGGCCTCATCACTTCATCAATAGGCCAGTCATTCCCTGTAAAACTCCATTCTTCACCTCCACTGGTACGACAGATATCCCGCCCGAAGAGTGCAGACCCCCCACGCTCTCCTTTGCTCAAACGTGTCCAGTCGGCCGAGAAACTCGCATCTTCTCTTTCGTCATCATCTTCTTCTCCTTCTCCCTCCTCGGCTGCAGAGAAAAAGCTGCCAGTTGGCGGCAGCCGCAAACACAGTCTCGATACCTCACATTCAGAGTTCAAAAAGGAGATGCTGCAGCGAGACCCTAGTCTACAGAGCCTGCAGGAGTCAGCCAGTGAGAATCTGTTAGGTGGACGAGTTTCCCCTGCAGAGAAGGGAAGCCTTCAGAAAAGTTCGGTTCGCAAACTTGGACGGCAAGAAGGTCCAGAGTCTGGAGCTCTGGGTCTTGTTCCTGGAAAGAGTAAACTTAAAGACAAGCTGTCTGCCATACGCCAGGATCGTGCTGAACGCCGCGAGTCTCTTCAAAAACAGGATGCTATCCATGAGGTGGACTCCTCGGAGGATGAGACAGATGAAGGATCAGAAGATAGCCAGGATGGACGTCGGCCAATTTATGTTCCTCCAAGCCATGTCCTGCGGCCCACTACTGTAGTCGCATTACCCCATACCATCAGGATGGGACCTGCAGCTCCACCAACATTGGGTCTGATACCTTCCACAGTTGCACCCCCAGGCTCACCCCAATTCGGCCGAGGACTGCAGGTACAAAACCAAATTACCGCTCAAACTTCAACCTCATCGCCAATGCAAGCTGCAGGCAAGTCCTCAGAACTGAATCCTACAAAACCCCAGACCTCTTCTGTGGCCCAAGACACCAGTTCAACACTAGATGATGATTCGAAAAAGGGAGAGTTGAGGCCACAGGACTCTCAATCTAGTGTTAGGCCTTCTCCACCTCAACCCAGCCCTTTATCCAGCACCTTTTCCACCCACGGTAGCGCCTTCACCTCCGTGATCAAAGACCCTTTTGTCAAACCAACCCCGCCTTCTTTGGATCGTAGGGCATCCAAAACCACTAAACCCAGCAGCAAACTGGATCCAAGCCCTGCTTCTGTGGTATCCAGGGAGAGCCCCACTGCTACCACGCCAACCGGAGGCATCACAAAGGAAATGAAGGAGGCTGACAACCGCAGACATGCTGCAGCTGCCGCTGCCTTGGCTGGTACAGCATCCCCATCAACTCCCTCCGAGAGTGGAATGGAGAAAGTCGTGTCCCAGCTGGCCACTGTGGCTAAAAGCGTGCTGGGCCCTGTCAAGCTCAACATCCCAGTAACTAAAGAGACCATGGAGCGGACAAAGGACCAGTGTCCCCAAGTAGATGCCAGCCCCCCAAAGATAAAAGAACATCATCTGGAGCGTCCGGATTCTCCTGACCGGATGAGTGGATCTGCTGGTTCTGGCTCTCAATCTCCACAGCTGACTGAATCCCCTTCTAAACAAACACCAACCACCAAATCTGAGCCAACTTCATCTCCTCAAAGATCTGTAGATGTTCCAGGGACTTTCGAAAAGCCAACTCAATCAAGTGGCGAAGAGCAACCGGACAGATCAGGGACGTCGCGAAGTGGTACGACACCAATGTCTAGGTCGGAAGTGCAGTCGCAGACCCAGGCAAAGCCAAGTTCCACTAAATCAAACAAAACGACGTAGCAAGGGCTACGTTTCCCCAGCTTTAAGTAATTTAGCTCGCCTGTTAACAGACAAACACACGTTGTAACACAAGGCAGTTGACCTGTTTAATGTCAGTATCCCTGTGAAAAGAGTGGAAATGATGTAGATGAGCTCAACCGCTTCATTTCAGAATGTTTTATGCCCTGCCATTCACAAAATATTTAAGGCTTTTCTTGTTATTCCTTTTTTCTTAGCAGCTATAAATTCTGTAGATATACTTTGTTCTGTACGCTGAGAGACAGAAATCATACCCACATAGAGTATATTACCTCTTCACAAAATCTCAATATTCTTTCAGTGTCTGTAGTAGGTATAGTTGTGCCTTAAAGCAACACCTCAAAATTTCACCCATACATGTCTCTTTGCCTTTTCATCTTTGGAAGAAGACATATTGCAGCAATAAGAGTAACGTATGTCGAGCAATTTTACAAAATCATCATACCTCTGTTGTATGTAAAGTAAAACCAAACTTCAATTTCCAACATTCTTGCACTTGTGGGTTTTCAGGTGTATCGAACAGCGTTGAGATCCCCCTCTTGGCACAGCCATCAGATGTGTAATGTGGTAGAACGATGGCCATAGATTGCATGTATTAAGTATTTAAATGTTACTCGATATTTGTAAGCAAAACTATAGATACATTTTGGGAAGGTGTGATCTTTGGCCATCATTCACATTCCACTAAAGTTGTGTCAGTCTGATTTTACGCAAAACCAAGTTATTTGCACATCATTATTTTGTAGATTAAGTGTTTTTTTTCCCATTCGGCTTCAGGAGCGTTTTTCAAAATTTTAAGCGGACCACTGTTTTTATTTCTTAACCACTCACTGTATATTTTATTATCTGGACCAATTTCCTGTTGTTTCTGTATTTTTTTGGGGGGTCATACTCATACTGGACTGTGTTTGTATGAGTGAGTGCGTGTGTGTGTGTGCCTGTGTATATAAAAGCATGTGTGTTTGTGTGGGTTCTTATACAACGAATATTTTAAAAAAATGTTCTGTCAGTTTTATGCCCTACAGTATGGGAGTGTTTTTGAATTCAGCCCTTTGTCAAAGACCAGGCAAAGATGTATTTGCACAAACCCTTTTTATTTTGTGTTTCGCTAATATGAAAACCAATAAATACAGTATCCAATTTGATCCCATGCCTGGTTGGGGTCTTGAGGGTTTCACTGCAGTACCTTGCAGTATAATCTTGACATACAGATGTGTTAACAGCACTATGTATTTCAAGTGATTTGAGTGTGTCCTCCTACTCCTGTGGAACATATAGAGGTCATTTAGATTTTCATTTCTAATCAAAACGGCTTTGCTTAACAGTCTGTGTTGTTTTTACGCCAAGTTCGTCGCACAATTTATGCTCGACCTTCAACCCATGCTCATGGTACAAAAGTAATCTTGTCGCTAATCTTCAAAGTAGAGCTATTTCCAGCACATCTTGATCTTGGCCATATCAAAAACGTCTAGTGATTTTCATTAGTCTATATGACTGATTGTGACCGGAGTCACATGATGATGGTATGAACAGTTATGATATATAATCTCATGTTTTGTCAATATAAAATGTGAATGGATGTCTGGCACATTTAAGCGTCTTTGTTGAAACCCAAAGGAATGGAGCTGTTGATAGCCTTGCAGCCTGAAGCTCAATTCCTAATGAAAGTGAACTGGGCCCCATGAGGAGTGAGAAAAATGCACTTGTAAAATAAATGGTATTTGCTAGAAGTGGGCGGTCAGGTTTAAAATAGTGTTTGCACTGTTGCGTCTAGAGATCATCGACCCGTGTTGCACCCCAGTGGTCAAGTAGTCACACAGTTTGTCCCCATAAAAAAGACCAAAGCTAATCCATTCTGTCTACAAGAGATGACCTACAGTACAACTCAATCTCACTCCACAGGTAAAATCATCATATTAAAGTTGAGTCCGCAGAGAACGCGATTTCCATTTAAACTACATTTGTTGGGCTTAACGTGTCACCTTAAATGTTTACATGCGGTACAGCCGGAGAGAGCATTCTGTAAACAGCGTTCGTAAATGTGTTGTGTATTGTCAGTGTCCAGGCACATATTGTAGTTTAGATTATTGGCGGTGGTGCACGATGGAGAATTTACAGGGTGTTGAGACATTAAGACTGAAATGTTGTTTACATGTAGTCCCTGATTAACTACATCACATACCCACTGTGCTTTTAAGGAAAACATTGTAATTGATGAATGCATTGAATTCCTCCGTGCTCCCTTGCTAAAGTCACGAGCTGCCGTGGGCTACGATAGTGAGCGCTAACTGCCTTCTCCCATACGTGACTGGGATGAGGATGTTTGGGCTATTTGTTGAGGTGAAGTCAGGTGTCAGAATGCCTGAGGTGGTTATTCATCAACGTCCCGCAGCCACGGCATACACGCGCTGGTGAAATGTAATCTCGCACACGTCGTCCAGAGCAAATTCACCTGCTACCTCTCACCTCTGCCATGAGCTTTCTACAAATGAAAACCTTGGAGCACACATACCTATACACACTACTTACATCTACCCCGTATAAAAAAAGAAACCACTTTGTCCAACCACTGCCCTCTTAACACGTCTGTGTGGGCCTAAATGACAGCACAGATGGCTCGCTTTTAAGTAAATATTTTAAAGTTGTGTACTCCGAGTGTCTTTACTATGAAAAGAAGTTATTCTGTGTGTGTTGGCCACTGCCTTAGACAATGACGCATAGAATGGGAAAATATAGATTATATGTGTATTTCAAGAGTTAGGAGAGGGAGTCAGTGGTGATACAGTTGTGTTAAGGATGAAGGGCATTGTCCATGTCACCATGTGTGCATCACGCTTCGTCCCATAAGGCTAAAGAAGACAGTGTGGTTTGAACAGACACAAGCGTGTAGAGAAACGGGCAAAGAAGAAAACAATTGCTAGAGATGAACCAGTGCAATATCTTACAATTTTCTATTGTGGTAAAACGCATGTTTGTTGTTAATCCTACCTTATGAATAATAAAGATTTTTTAAAGAAGTAACTTGACATGATGTTTGTGCTTTTTCACACACTGCAAATCACTTTATAAGATTGATGTGCAAAATATAGAACAGCAAATGCATGCTTGTTTATTGAACAGATTAATACTGAAGAAGGTCAATTCCACGCAAATGTCAACCTTGAGATGAAAAACTTCTCATCATACTCGTAGGTCAGATGTCAATATTCTTTTCCCTCTTTTAAAATAAAAAAACTCATGCATAAACTGATCTTTTTCTGATGTCTGGACTCTATCATCAGGGGTTTAGTAAAAATATAAACGGATCTCGTTATATTGATTATAAATACTTTCTGTGAGAATTTAGATTTGAAGTTTTGACAAAAAATATTGTATCCATAACACTGGAGTTGCCCAGATCCTTTTAAACGAAGTAATAAAAACATAAAGAAAAGCGTTGTATTTAATGCCATTTAAGAAGTGGATGTTACTGTATATCAGAATATAGTAAGAAAGTGGTTAAAATAACACGATGGATTTGTGAGATCATTTATATAATAATGATTTTAATAATTGATTATGAGGACAACGTTTTTTTAGAATTACGTAATATAATCTTAGAATTGTGGATGAGTTAATTCATAAAAATAAGTATAGTTTGAAAGTTCAATGGTGAAGTGTATCTTTAAAACCTTCGGTTACAGAACTGCAAAAATGTTGGTTCTGTGTAACAATTATTTTAAAGCCATCAAAATTGTAAGTGCTGCAATAATATTTTAATTAGTGAAACCATACTAATATACAGTACACATTAAACTAAAACTGAGAAAATGTATTTGTTTGATGCACTGAATAATTCCTGCCAACAGAAGTGATTTTCTGTAATGTTAAACGTTCCTAAATGTGCAAGCAAACGTATCTATTTAAAACGACTTCTGTATATTAACTTGAGGAATTCCCTTTCAGCTCCATTTAACCTTCCTTTCACCATGTTAAATGGTTCCCTAATGGACACATAGGTATTTGCTCATCCGCTTGTCACGGGCTCCGTTTAGGGCATTCCATTGCATTAATGAATGAAGAAGACACCCACACAAGATGTCTACACCCTCTTAACTGACATAGCACTATGCATTTAAATAAAGCCCATTAGATACTGGTTGTACCAGCGCTCTCTCAGATGGGTGGGACGAGCGTATGTTCGAGAGCTGCTTGCTCTGGAGCCAAGACAAGGGGGTCAAAGGTCGGCCATCCTGCTTTAAAGGCGCTCGCCATGGGGGATAATTGGACTCCTGGCTTCATTCACCAATCTCTCATCGCCAGACCAGAGAGAGCTAGAAAGTTTGGATGAAAGCCCATCCCACTTCTCCCATTAGGACGATATACATGGTTAAAATGAGCGTGAGGGTTTACATTTCCTCTTTAGACCCCCTTTACCATCTCCCTATGGTACACGAGGCGCTGAAGGATGAAGATACCCTGATGACCCAACATGTCTGTTCTGCACCTCCCCTCCCCCCATCTTTTCTCTGACAGGCGCCTAGCCAGGGCCACTGATGGATTGCTGCTTGAGTCTGTCTCTGACACCCGCTCTACATGACCGGGTAAATTCATTCCATTCCTGCCTCTCTCTCACATAGCCGCCCATCCCGGCTTCCACTGCCTGACAGCCAGCCTAATGGGGGGACCAGGCCAAATGGATTTCAGTAGAAAAGCGAAGCATGGAAGAGCCTCAGGGGGGCAATAAGTTCTCCCCCTTTTCAGAATTTATTTTCCTGTGGTCTTCTCACTTTTTCCCCCTTCAAGTTTTCTCCGAGAGATTGGAGCGGAAGTAAACGGGCTTTCACTGCCTTAAACTATCGATTCCATTTAAATGTGACAACTTTACAAGGCAGGTGCATTAATCTTCTGATCGTATTGATGAGAATGCATCGCATATGTTGAACATTAACCTTCAAAACAGACGTCCAAACTCCTAGATAACAGGATACATTATAAGTGCTTTCATCAGTTCTTCGATCTGATATTAGCAATAGTTTTACCCGGTTATAGCATGGCATAGAAGAATGGCAGGTGGAAGCTGCATTATGGGCTAATTGCTCTCTGTGGTACCACGTGCCAGGTGTAATGAGCCTTATTCTGTGTGATAAATGTGCACATACACCCATAACCTGTGCAGTGTGGAAACTTGATGTTGCCTGCCAGGCAAATAGTGTGAAAGTTCAGTTGCTGAGAGCCATAAATTAGTGTGCAGAGCTGAGAAATAGAGAGGGGTATTGGGATTTCAGCTCCGCTAATACTCCACGCCAAGAAAATGGCGAAACTAAGGATCTGTGAGCCTGTGGATTTGATAGCAGTAAAGAAATCGTAAATTAACCGGTGAACTGTTTCTTTGTGGGCAAGTATTTTTTGTTAGACCTGAACCAAATGGAAATGCTGTAGGCTACTGTACATTGCAGATTTGAAAACAAGTGATATATTTATATTATATATTAAGGTTTCATAACTATGAACTGTAAGAGTTGTATTTCTTTTGTTTGAAAATGTGAACAGGGTGACACTGAGTCTTGGGTTATAGAAAGCTTGTCAGCAAATCTTTATAGTAATCAGTCCTTTATTTGTAGAAAGAGGTAAACGGTCTTCTATGCACCAAGCAAAACATTCTTTTTGAGAGATAATAAACAGGACATGTCCTCAGGGAGGCTAAAGGTGGATAAGATGCAATTTATTAGTTCAAATTATGCTTTGTAGGGAATAATGTACAGCCAGTCGGTCATTATTGCAACCAAAAAAAATCGATCACCCAAACAAGTGTTTTTTTGACATGCTATCTCTGCTGAAAACAAACAATAGAATCATCAGAGAAATTATAATGGTTTCCATTAAAACCATTATGAACCATTAGCTTTATCCATTAAAACCATTACAAAATGACCTTTCTTTTTGTGTTTGGGTATTATTCCAACAGGGTTTAATTGTGTTCTATTGGTTGCAATCTGCTAGTTAACATCCGAGAATCCATCACGTAGGCCTATCAGTAGACTCCATTACAGTTCGCATTAAACGTGATCAAATTCCCATTATTACCATTAAAATCAATTACATTTTCTATTTCAGCAGAGATATAAATACATGAAGTGGATCAATGAATATTCAAATTAAGTTTAAATTATTTTATTTTTATAGTAACGTCGCACTATGAGTTTATAAGCTGCCATGTCAAATGAAAATAAATAAATAAATTACAATTGCAGATTTGCATAACTCATCGCGAGGCACCGGCGTTTTGCGCTGCAGCCACGTGAATAATTTGACCTCTTCCGGTGTGTCAGCGGCTTCTAGTTGGCACAAAAAATAATAAGCAACCTTACCAACACAAAACAACTAAATACTAGTATCATTAGTAGGAAAAGGTGCTATTTTTTTTTTTGTAAGTGCATAATCATGTTAGTGCGGGGTTTACATTTGATAAATTGTGTGAACTATTTATGTTGTAAGACATGCAAAGCAGCTAAAGTACAAAACGACATTGGACCAAACAGCAAACCTGTAAGTAACCAATTATTATTATATTATATTATATTGTTTCATTTGCTGATTGAATACGTTGTGCATTATGACGCACAATATGGTACATTGTCAACTGTCAAGCTTTGAATAAGTAAATAACAGACACTGCTGAGGAGCCGCCAATATAACTTAATATTGAAATATTACACTAACGTTACCGAGAACTCTTTTATTCTTTGTGCATTCAAGGTATATTGGACATTTAACAGTACGTGTGCTGCCATGAAACCCACGATCTCACGCTACCAACGCGAAACTCCACTAGTGGAGCAACAGGAACATATAATCATATCAAATTACTACGATTTCGAGATTGGCCACCCTACATGAAATAAAAAACAATAATTCTAGCAAGACAGTTGGAGGATGCTAGTAGCCCACATAATAGTCTGTATGAAATGGTTTTGTTTTATTTCATGCTGAGTAAATAAATAGTTGTGCTTAAACCTCAAAGCTCTCCTCTGGTAAGGGTTAATAATGACAGATTGGGAGAGTTGGGTCTATATGAGGGTCTGGCCACTGGGGTCTCCATCACTGTCACGCTGATTGATTGGGACATCAGCCAAGATAAAAGATCCTGTCGTCCCTGCACGAGAGTCCAGCTCTCTAGGGAAAGGTGACAGAGAAACCCCTCCAAAGCATACACACCTGCATGTACATATGCTCCTGCGCACCTGCAGGTGGTCTCCACTACTGTTCTCTTTCAGTCCCAGAAACGCAGATGTTCTCGCTGTATCTCTCGAAATGCGCTGCGGCCTTTAATGCCCAACTGATGCGTCCTTTGTTTTCCCTCTCTCTCTCTTTCGGTTATTCTCGACTCTCTCTAGTAACACCATCTCCTACATTACTCCGCTGATAAGACATTAAAATTTGATGGCAGAGATTCAACGCTGTCCGTGTATGTTTGCCCCGAGACTCTGCAGTCTTGATTTTATTAATAATTCATCAAGGTTCTGTGTTTCTGAAAATCCCTCTTGGCTGCCTGCCTATAATGAAGGTCTAAGTTCAGACTTCAGCTCTAAAAAGAAAGTTTAAGTCTTATCTCTCCATCCAGCCCAACATTGTTGTTCTTACATTTATAGTTTTGAAAGACCGTATAGCTCATTGATAAATGTCACCCAGTCCTTCAGTCACAATGACCTCAATAAAGAATAATCATTTGGCTTGATATCATAAAGATGGTTCCACAGTTAAGCCATAGGAGGGCAGTGTTTGATTGAGTCATGTGTTTAGAAAGCCAAACAAAGACATGCTTGATGTGTTACATTTTAAGATTGATTTGATTTGCTTTTCATTTACCACAACTGTTTCATCGTATTAAGCCATTAATGCTTGGATCACATCTGGTAGAACAAACAAAGCAAAATCACATGCGCAGAAAAATACTACATGGCGATTACTTAAAAATTCATTTCAATACATTCATAAATAAAATAAGGCGCGGATAAATATTACAGACTTGTGTTATAAAATTTTGAAGCCCAAAGAAAGACCCAAGCAGCATTTGTGAGGTTCTTGGAGAAGTTTGCATTCTGCTTTGTTAAAACTATGACTGGTCATGTATTTAGATTGCTGAAAAACAAGACATAATTATTATTATATTTTAACTTAAATTAAATTATAATATAAACGCCTGTGAAACACCTTCATATTTTTATTTAAAATCAGCAATTTCATAAGAAAAGCATTTTGCTAAAATGATCAGTCTTGCCTTTAAAGAAGAGGCATTTGTACTGGACCATACCTCTAGGACATAAGCCAAAAATAGAGAGAAACTAGAACTACGCTACTACTTATTGTTACAAAGTCATCTTCACACACACAAAGAAATGGCTTCCACGTTGTCCCCCTGTGGTGACAAATGGAGTTGCCGATATGAGAACAAAGCCCCTCAGCTCCTACATAAATACCATTGAGCAGGATTGAGTGCACCCCAGTGCTGTCTGTCCAGTGTTCCAATCTATATATTATTTAATGTTGTTTCCTTGCGTTTTCCCTGATTCTCTGCAAAATTTAGGTGCTTTAAATGGAACTTATTCAAGTGTAAACAGCAGGTTTGCTGCAATTAGAGCACTGATGCGAAGCTCATTATGTAATGTAATGTAAAGGTATCAGAGAGAAGTAGGTTACTGGATAAATCCCAACACGCTCTTACAGTTGAATGGAGTCCAAAGAACAGGCTTTTGTAGAAGAACTTAATAGGGTTAGTCAGCTGCGTTTTTAAGTGCTGGCCACTTCAGACGACAGAGCGAACAATTCAGTGAGTGAGCGAAGTCAGTAGGGACAGATTAATTGATTTCTTCAAGGGAGGCAAATATTTTCCAGGCAGAGAACTCAATTTGCTGCAAGTGAAAAATGAAGGTGGCAATCAATATTTTCCCACAAAGAGAGAAAAAGTTTGATATGATTTTTCACATAGTTGTACAACACAAATGGAGGAGGACTTCTCGTCTTTGAACAAACCTCTCATATTTCTTACTCTAAAATAAGAGTTGGAAATATTTCAGAACAGGAAAATATTTTAAAGTTGTACTTTTTCTACAGTCTACGATTGGACGTTAATTCACGATTTTCTCTCGGTTTAAACAGATTACATAGAATATTAGATTTGCTGCTTAAGCCCATGAGAGCTGTGCAACTCTAACATGATTTTAGAAGAAATTATTATTTCAATTTTTAAATAGGGTAAGCTTTGATCATGGGCATCATTGAAACTTAACTTGCTTTCCTCTTTTTCTCTTCTTTTACTGAAAAACTAGATACAATTTTACACCACTGTAGCTTCATCTGAACTAAAATGTACAGTCTGTCACTGGATGGTTGGTACCTTTTTAAAATGTCCTAAAATTTTACATTTGATTCACTAGGAATACTAGTCAAACATCCCGATCTCAAATGTCGTGGGCCAAAAGCTCTGGGGACGACACATTCTGACTATTCAATCAATTTGATCAATTCAGTCTTATCTGTATGTGGACTATATAAAAATGTAAAATTTGGTTGACACGTTAACATGCTGTTATATATTTAGTATCAGCACTCACTTATTTCCAATTATTCCTCTTGTTCATACCGACCTTCTCACTTTTTGTGACCTGTGACTCGTTAAATTGAATTTGACCTGAAATGGCTCTTCACTGCACTGCCCTTGTAAATGAACCTTTTCCTCTACATCCACTTCACATTTGTAGGTGGGTCAGGGAGGTTCACCAGATCAGCTGGTGAATTAAGTTAGCTGAGAACTGGTTTAGGATTATCACTGTAGAAAAAATGTTCAGCTCCACTTTGCTACTGATGTTGAATAGTAAATGCCTCCACTAATCCCCCCCACCATCTTTTTATGACCTTTATTTGACCCTGATACCTCAAATGAGAATCAGACCTTTTTGTAAAGGGAAGTGACCGAGATGCAAGTGCATAGGCTACAAAAATATTACTTTTGGATGAAAACCACAACAAACAACATATGACGTCATTGCACAAAATGTTTCTTAACTGTTGGGGCGTGACCCAAAAATGAGTCGCATGGTATGATACGCTCACAGACAGCAGGGAGATAATGTTCACAATAAAATAATAAAATGCAATAAGTTAAGTGCATAGTTAAGGCTTGTCCACACCTGGACGATAATCTCGTGCGTTTATCGTCGAAGTTTAACGCCTCGTGACAAATGCTGGGTTCACACCAAATGCGAGCAATCGCGTTCCACGGTCTTTATTACTCGTGGGAAAAGTTTTCTTATTTCCGCGTGAGTGACGCGATCCGACAAATATTTTCAACCATCGCGGAAGACATCGCGGAAGACGAGTTTGCGTCTATACGCATCTTTGCATTTACCTTGTGTGTGATTTACTCAGGCAAAACGCTTAATTCGCGTTTGGTGTGAACCCAAAGGACGCCAATGTGATAGTGTTACAGCAGACGTAATAGCCTCATTTAAAAAAACGCCCTGGGCTTGTTTTTTTTGTTTGAGGCGCCGCGTTAAAAACTGGCCTACCAATGAGATTGGTGCTTTTGTTCACGTGCCTTGAGCTGCTGAAGTTACAGTAAAACAAGAATTGGTGGCGCTCAAGCACAAAGCGGTCTTGCCGAGTACACGTTGACGAAGAGGATGCAAGATGAATTCTTCTTCTGTGTGACAAGCGAGTGTCAGAACAGAATCATAAAGTTGCGCAGGGCCACCTTGTGTACCGGGGTATTTCTGTGTTTCTGGCTCATCGCCAGCGAAAAACGCTGTCGTGTGTACAAGCTTTTAGGATAGCAAAATAAACAGGCTTTTTGCATTATGCATTTATCTTTTAAAGTTGGCATTATTTTTGAGCACATTCATAGATAAATTAGGCAAACGTCAACATGGGCAGGTTGCATGACTTCCCCTCATTTTTAAGAACTAAACAGAACTTCACAATGAAAAGGAAAATGTGACCCAGAATACATTAAAAACATGTTTACTTGCAACAAGGATAAAACATGGTTTGTACTGATCGTGGTCTGTTTTGTACAGAAATGATTGGTTGCTGAGCGCATGAAACCATAGAAATTCAAGAACCGGATAGAAACCAAACACTCAAAACATAAGGACAAGCCTGTGGATTTCAGACCACAACCAATCATCAAATTATAGTTTGTGATAATATAATAATAATACATTTTCATATTTTATTTTGCAGATATTTGTGAAAACCCATCTACACCCATCATTTGTGATTGACTGTTTTCAACATCAACTCGCCTCACGCACATTTCGTTGAATTATAACCTTGTAATTTTGAATATTGAGTAAGGCCATTTTCCTTAAATTTTAAGGTTGAAATCAATTTTGAATGCTCGTAATCTTTGGCCTGGTTTTCATAGGCCGTATCACATTTTTCCCACCTAGTGTATTATGTGTGAAATCTGGGTTTGGTAGCCATACAAATACAGTATAAAGCCATTAATAGATCCAGAGCCATAAGCAGTACAGTAGTTGTGTATAATTAGTGTACGTCCCTCAGCGTTTACACATGAGGGGTCTGGACTAAACATCTTTACTCAGATCCCCTTTGTTTTGACTGAATAATTATTCTAAAAGACCTCTAATTACTTTGGCCTCTACACCCGTATCCACACACACCCTCTCCCAGGTCCATTCCCTCCACTCATCAGAATTCATGACTTCATCTAGATGTCTCGCTCCATCGAGCAAGATGTATCACCTCATCCTGTATATCGCAGTTTCTGCTAAATGAAATGCAAAATGTGTGAATTTTGATTCGAGCCGTATTGAACGTGATGCGGTCTGTGCTGCCCGGCTCTTCTATTGAACATTAGAAGCATTAAAGATGCAGCTACCCAGAGATTCTTCAGAAGGCCAAATTTCTGATACGAATCTGTTCTTATTTTAATTATTTATAGCTTAATGTGTTATTCATATATGTAAATGTTTATTCTGGACTAATTTCAGTCTATAAATCATAATGGCATAGTCTCACAGGTGTTCTTATTAATAACAGGCCTCATAACAGTATATAATAGTATCTTTTTGTGCTTGGATGTGGTTGCATGCGTATCAAACTGAGACCGTGATTGATTCCATTACCTTTCTATCAGCAGTCCGCATACGCCTTAATGCAGTGGCTTCAGCATACACTTTTATTGTATATGTGTGGTGTGTTGTCACTCTGTGTGGATATGTGTCTCACCAGGTTGTGAATGGAGATTGATGCCTTCGCTCATCCATCAAACGCTGAGGGTGGAAAGCCAGTCAGGGAAATTAAAAGCCACGAGCGCGCTAAGCCAATCAATAGACGCTTCCTGTCAAAGCTTACAATCATCTTTCTTCATCTTTTTATATCTTTCTTTTTATCACCCTGCTTTGAGGTTTATTAGAGCTCTAGCAATCCAAAAACAGACCTTTTTCCTTTTTAATTCCACACTGACCTAAAAGGTTAGGTGACAAATAGACAATGGCTCTGGATTTTTTATTCATAAATGATTCAAGGAATTCATTGTAATAACGTTTACTTTCATTTGGGAAAAAGAGCAGCCATGACTTTGTTATAAATGAACCAAATGATTAAAGTGCAATAATAAAACACTTAATATGCTACGTCCCGTCCGCAATGGACCGCTGAGATGCGTCATAAATTGCGCCCTCACTGTCTTATGAAATGTGACCCTGGACGAGGGTCTTGAGGGTCGAAATTGAGAGTTTTACATCATCTGAAAGCAGAAGAAATAAGCTTTCTATTGATATATGGTTTGTTAGGATAGGACAATATCTGGGAGACAACAACTGTTTACAAAGCTGGAATCTGAGGGTGCAAAAAAAGCAAAATATTGAAAAAATCGCGTTTGAAGTTGTTCATCAGGGGCACTGAAGCAGGCCACCCACTCACAAAAATAAAGTTTTTATATATGCACTGTAGGAACTTTATAAAATATCTTCATGGAACATGATCTTTACTTAATACCCTAATGATTTTTGGCATAAAAGAAAAATCTGTCATTTTTACCCATACCCTGTATTTTGGGCGCTTACTAAAAGTGTTGCCGTGCTACTTGACACTGGTTTTGTTGTCCGGGGTCACAAATGTTAAAATCAGACTGGTGTAACATAGGAACATTTCCATGCTACTTCTACAAACTTAGTGCAGAATATCACAAAGCAAAGTTGAGATGTGCAGTAACAAGCAGCACAATCCTTCTTTAATACCATAAGCACAGTATTACTGGTACATTGGAACAATCGAAATCCTACTAAAGATCCTCGACACGGTATACGGAAACAGAACTGACAAGCTAAGAGGCAAATCGGCTAAAGGTAAATCTGCAGCCAGCCAACAAGGCCGCTTACGATCTAACGATGAGTCAAGACCAAAGCTATCTGAGAAAGCCCAACACTTGAAGGTCAAAGTTTAAGACAACGCTTGTAATTCTTTAATTCCAATCTTTTTTATAGCTACAGCAGACTAGCCCCGATAACTTTGAAGGTCGCTTAAACTGACATTTATTTATCCATTAAAACAAACTTTTTCGTCATTCTTGCACATTCAGTTTATTAAAATAACATTTTGTGAAGTAATTACATTATCAAGTGAAATCATTAGCTTGAGCTGGGGTCGTGCTGTTAAAGGCTTTAGCCATATGTTAGCACATTAGCGGGCTCTTAAAGACTGGTCACCTGAGGACACAGGATATTTGTGTATATGAGAGTCTGATCACTTGTGAGACACAAGGCTTTGATCTTCAGATCAACACCTTTAGGTCGTTCATAAATACATGTTAGCCGACAACTCGCATTGGGTTAATTTTAGGTTGTAACTAGTCAAGGACTTTCTGTGTGACGTGATACTGGAGTTCATGGGAAGTGACCACGTTTGAATAAAAATAAAAAGTTAAAACAATTTTCAAATAAGCTTTGGCCTACAATATAACACTTAAATACTAATTTATCATTTAGTTGATGAATTTATCAAAATATACTGCAGACTACATTACACTTGACAGACGTAGTGGGTTCAGAGACTGCTTATGTTAAAAATGAGATATTTATTCTGGGTTGTAAATATTACTGTGGTAGTACGAGTATCAACATAGTATTACCACGATTTTTACGGTATTAGTACTTGGTATTAATATTAGCACTTTATTTGCTGTTTAATGTCTTGTCAGTGTCCGATGTAACCATACATTTCTTTCCATATAAGTCGGTCTATTAAATGAGGCTTTTTGTGTACCATGTTGAACAACCATTGCATTAAATTGTCCTACAGACATTCACAGTTCAATGGAAATTCTGAAGGGAATTTGTTTATGGAAAAAAAAATTACTATAATGAACATAGGTATTTTTGTTAATATCTCAATAGAGGTGACAAATTTTTGTAAGCCAATACAAAAAATAAATAAATAAACATGATTAACAAAAGTTTATTACACTTTCACATTTTATCTATCAGCATAACATTAACACAATGAACACAACATTTATTATTTTTAAAACCTAAATACAATTGCCTTGACTACCGTCACTCGACGTTAACGTGCCCAGCCACCACCAAGCCTCCGACAACTTTTTCTAACTATATTAAAAACGTGTTCCCTGGTAATAATTCGTCAGTGTATGAATCTCCCTCCCACGTTTATTTATTTTTTACGCACGTTGCATTATTCGTTCGATTTTGATGTGATATGAAGTCACTTTTAGCAAATGTTAGGAGCCGTTTTGCTAAGACTCGTAAAAGCTTTATAACTCACAGACTGGTGTGTTTTATGTTGCAGAATAAAACGTGTTAACCACAGACCTTATTTCAGGCATTTAACCAAAAACCCATTGACTTTGGGGCGATGAAACCTGAAGTGCTAAAATGCTATATTGCTTTCAGATTTCGCATGCAAAAATACCTCATCCAGGCCGTACTCCTTAGCTTTGTGTGGTGTTGATTTGTATTGGAAAAAAGCCAGCGCACTCCAACAACAAGTGAGAAAGACGCCAAATGCAACAAAAAGCAAAACATTTTTTTTGAAAGATTGTTAAAAATCACCATGCATCAGAGAGAAATATTGCTCTGCGTGGATTCAGATATATAAGAGATGTAAAGTGGTACAGTCTGGTCTTGCGTTAATTGCGAATGTGATTTTTACATGAGCTACAGTGCAGCTCTGTTCTCTGAGGTATGTGTGGTATGCGTGTCAGGGCTCTGCTGTATGTGCACATATCCTGCCAGATCCCTGAGAGGATGTTTATGGAGGCTGAGAATACACAGGCACACCTCTTCCATCAGCACTGGAATAACTGACAGAGATCCAGAAACAGGAGGCCAGAATTAGTTGCTGTTTCGTTCACTTTTATAAAACCACCTGCTAACTCTCTTCGGAAATGCATTCACAACTGAGTACACATATTTGCTTTCTCTTTTTTATTAGTGCTGAACAATACTGTACTGCCTACAAAATAACAGTTGAAAACAAGCTTTTTCAAGTTCAGGTTTATTCGTGTCCTGATTCTGACTTGTTTATAGCAAAACATATCAACAACAGAGTCCAGATTAAAAATGGTCAGAGATACATGATAACGGTCTAAATGTTTCTGTAATTCAACACGATAGTCTATGTTTTTCTTCTATTGTTAACAGGACATGTCATTGGTGTGGTGTCCCTGGTGGAGTGTGTCGTGTCGTCAAAGATTGGCCAGGGATGGTTTATTGTTCTGCCATAAAAGCCACTTCGGAGAGTCGTGCAAACCTGCCCAGCAGCAGGGTAAGAAAATCTCATTAAATCTCTTTTCTGTTAGTAAAGGTCTGGGGTGGATGCTAAAGAACGGCCACAATGCCCACGTAGGTAAGAAGCGAATTAGAAAACAATTGTGCTCATTAAGAAAGAGCCCATAAGGCACATACATGTTTTCCTGATCGATTTAGTCCCCCTCTTGCATTAAAATGAGTTTAGACACTCACTTTAGCCATACTAAACAAAACACTTTTTTCATTTTCTGATCCTAGGGCATTGTTATGCAGTTGCTGAAGGGTTCTGAGTAGTTTTCAGCATGTTGTTAGGGTGCTTTGTGTGGTTGCTAGGCAATTGCCTACTGCTTATAATCTAGTGGCCATAACTGATTGCATTAGAAAAGTAACAGCGCCCTTCAACAAGTTATATACCGTACAGTACTCGGGGGTTTAAGAAACCTACATATAAATGACACTAATAGCGATGGCTTTGAAATTCTAACACACACCCAATCTTTATCAGTGGACTTTTATCCTTAGAGATGATTAGCCATTGAGACACTTTATTACCTCAAACCAAATTTGAATTGATCAGCGCCTAACTTTGATTTGATTATCAAATCCATCAGTGATTTATGAGCAGTCTGCATTTAAGATTATCCTTAATGTCCAGCCACAGCTCACCAGCATCCATCTCCATTGATTCTTTGTCATGTTTGATACACAATGACCATGTTTTTGTATTGAACAGAGAACTAATCAAATGATTCATGCAAAAGTCAACGTGCCGGGGCAATTAGGATGGGACCACAAAGATGTATTTATAGAGTTGATTCTGCATTGATTCATGTCTTTGTTTCTTAATATTGAGACGGTCCTGTTATTACCATTATGTACTGGGTTTGCTTTGTATAATACGACCTTGTACTTCAATGTTGTATAACTCAATTTAATGATGATGTATGTGCACTTAAATGATACTTTTGGTGGTTTTTAAACCATACATTATTTGAAATGGTTTCTGCCTGGTTGTTGATGGTCATTAAAGAGTTTTTTCAGCTATTCCCCGAAAACAGTCATCCATAAAGGAGGGTTGGGCCGATAGACAATCGCCAATGGCTGATAGACATGACGATGTTGAGCCGGCATTGTGATTCCAACAAACGTTTCACTTTCGTCCATGGCCGTACCCACCATTGAGGTCCCCGAGGTCCAGACCTCGGTAGTTTTGTCGTGAGAAAAATGCCAATTTAGTAGAAAACGCCTAGATAACTGATCTCAGATCTGATCTACTGTACCTCAGCTGTTTAACAGCGCTCTTAAATGTCATTCTGATTGAGTTGGCCATTCAAATGAAGAAAGGCGAGGATAACTGTCCAATCAAATAAAAGAGGGCGTGAGTTGCTATTGACAGAAGTCAAGCTCGAGTTCAGTTTCTACTTTGAAAGAACGCGATGTAAGTAGCTAAATGTTTTATAATAGAAATGTTAGCGGCCATTGCCGTTTTAGTCACTTCCACACTGGTTTCACGAGTGAGACCGGAAGATTGCCCCTTGGTTGTAAATAAATATGAATAAGGCTAAGGGGCATAAAACCGAATGTGGAGTCAATGCTATATAAAGAAAGACGCATGTCAGCTTAGCTCTAGTTGTGAACAGAAGACGCACCTCAATTTAGAACTCTTTTATTGAATATAACATCAGAATAACAATACAATCAAGCCTTACTTTATAACTTTGAAGCTCGCGCTGTACAGATATCACACCCCTGAATTGATAACTGCCCTGGTCGTGCTGTATAAAGAATATGTGTCTCTGCGCAGCACGTTCCAGACGCACCTCACTCTATAACGCCCAGGGCGATGTCATCGTCCATCGCAATGTTTCACTGTAGCAATCGTCCTTAAAGTCCTTAAAGGGGTAGTCCACCCAAAAATGAAAATTCTGTCATCATTTACTCACCCTCAAGTTTTTCCAATACTGAGTTTTCTTTTTTTGGGTGAACTATCCCTTTAAGGCCCATGAAAATCTCCTTTTCAAAATTGGGGAAACAAAATAGTTGTATTACGCAACATTCAACTGTTCATTTTTGCAAAATGAAATAAAATAAAATGTCAAATATAATGTAAAATTATATAAAATGTAAATTATATAAATACCTGTTTAACACTGCTGTCCTTATGAAAACCCGTACCTCCCTTTTACCTTGATCTTTATTTTGTTCTGTAAATCATTATTATTAGTCACTCTTTATGTTTGTCACTGGGTTTTGCAATTATCTAAACAAATTAAAATATTAAATCTTTAAAAAAGTATATTGTGTTTTTCATTTCCTGAAAAACAGAGGATTTGGACAGCCAAGGTTTTGGAAGGACAGCAACGATATTGTAAAGACAAGAGACATTTAACTATTTACAGTGTAAGAAACAACAGTCAAAAACACACAATGATAATAATAATGAACATTTCTGGCCACATGATGTCACGATTGACTGGCCAATGAATCCAAAAATGTGCCAAATTCCTACAGTGCATATAATTACATAATAACATCTGAACAAAGATCTCATCATTTAAGGGGGATGTGTTAGACTTCATTTTTTATGCAGTTTGTAAATGACGGCACATTATCTCATTCTTCCTTAACATTCTTTCTTGTTCTTCCACTATAATGTCTGACCGCTGAGTGAACCGTGTTTGGGTGAAAACGATTGTGTAGAGTTAACTGGATAAAAGTTGCCTTTCGCTTCTCACTGTGACGGTGACTGAGGTGAACCGGAGTGCGTTAAACAGACAGTCTTCCAATCTACTCCTTTTCTTCTCAAAAATTGTTAAACAAAAAAGTTCTCCTTCCTCTCATCAAGTCACGCAGTTGAGAGGCCGGGATATGAAATGCACTGGAAGTTTCAACCCCATTCAATTTCAAATAACGCAAGAAAAGTGCGGTGACCCTAGTTTGACTCCAGAGTTGCCTGCCTGTGCGTGACATTGATTTGAGAAGCGGAGGGGGGAAATGTGACAGGACAGAGAAAATCCGTCGGAGTTGGACAGGGAGAGTGAGACAGAGACGGAGATCCGAGAGTTATCTGATCCCTCTGTGGAATTGGTAACAAGCTTGCGACAAACTGCTTTAGTCTCTTAGGGCATAATTAAAATTGCGAAATAAGATAGAAGCTGTTGCCGCGACGAAGGATCTGCATGCCAGACGAACGGGTTCGTCAGATAAAAGACAAAGACTTGTGTGTAACTTTGATAAGAGCACAGTTTTTGGGGAGATGACCTAGAAAGGTTGACTTGACAGACTCTCAAACACACACACTGTGCACTTCCCATCTGATTTGAGTAATAATAATGTCTAATAATGAGGGCATCCGTCTGCTGCTTTAATTGGAATAGACAATCCTCATAAACACACAGAGATGGAGAAAAGAGTGTTTTAAGCGTACATTGCTCCCCTGGCTGTCTAATGATAGCTGATATAATCATCAGGGTTATTCAGAGGTCCAGGCAGTCAGGACATCATCTACACTAGATGCTGAGAGCTCTTATCGCACTTATGACAGATGAACTCTTCGCCTTGTGAGATATTGTTCAAATAAATGGTCTTATTTCATCTAAGGCCCCGAAGACAAAGTCTGAGTGCGCCGTAGTTGCGAAGCATTGGCTGGAGATGATAGGAAAACAGGCCTCTTGAGTGTAGAGCAAGATATTGAGTTTTAGTTCATTTATCTTGAAGAGGATGAGTATGCTTGCTTAGATCAACGTCGTAACCAATGTGCAACAAGTCTCACATTTGATCATAGCTTTAATCTACACTGTAGATTGTAGTCCACTACGGAGCACTTCGGAAAACATAATCAACGCTGGTCCAACGCAGGTCCAGAAGAGCTTCCTTTTTCAGTTTTTTAACAACGCACATACGTTTTAACAAAATATAGCTAAGAGAACCTTTATAACGAAATCAAAATGTTAAATATCTTTAAAGGCGATGTATGGACTGTCTATTCATATATTATATCGCAGAAATACAATATAATATACATACTGAAACTATGAGCGCTTTTCCACCATCGCGGCGAACCGTTCTGAAACGGTTACAGTTATGTTTCCACGTGAGACTGGTTCGACGCGGCACGATTACAAACTGTTTTCGGCATGGTTGTCTAACCGTGCTGAATCGTGCTAATGGAATGTGTGCAGAGACGCCATAGCTTAGTCCATTCGTTACCAAGGCAGCATGTGATGCGTTTGTGTTTACATTCTAAAGATTTCCGTTTTCAGCCCTGTGATGGAAAATGAAATCATTACGTACTGGCTGTTATGGATCGCCATGGAGTGGAACGACTTAGCAACGAGAATGATTTGGTGGAAAAGCGCAATGTCTTCACATGTGTAAAAAGACTATACATTATGAAGCGATATGTTTTGTTACCTTAAAAGGAGCTATTTCTATTTACATACACCCAGTAGCTGTGTTAACCACTACGGAAATCACGCAAATGCGTAGGGCACCTCAAGCTTGGGGGCCCCCTAGTGGCCACAAGCGGTTAAATCATTTGATGATTGCTTTTGACGCCTATCGGCCTGCATGCGCTGCACCGGACGCACCTAAAATCAGACAGGTCTGTCTCAGTTGATAAACCAATCAAAACTTTTAAACTAGGGGGTGGGTTTCCCGCGCTTTGACGCTCAGCCAGAGACGCAATCGTCTGTTCATTACATGTTGCTAACAGGAACAACATTCTTGTCCTTCAAATAAAGTAAGTTATGCTGGAGAAATGTTTAGGCTGCAATTGAGTAAAGTGACACAGTGTAATGTCAGCATGTGATTGTTAAAGTTCTGGTGCCTGATATTGTGAATTAAATGTTGTTGTTATTATTAGATGCATCTGCGAAAATGATATGATAATGAGACGCTGGCTCCATATAGTGTTAAAAGCAAACTGCATGGTTTATGTTTCATTGACAAATGAGTCATGACAGACAAAAATATGATTTGAGACCAATGCCTTGAACTCTGGTTTCCCTGGAAACAGACAGGTTGCTTGTAGGATCAGTTTGAATACCATCTAGCAATGAATCTGTTTACATTTTACCCATTTCTAAAGCACATCAATAACTTGTAGATTTATGTTTTGCTTGAAATTATATGAAATTGTTGTAATTGCCTAGTTTAAGTCAGTCTTTAGTTAGTAAAACACAGCATCTATCATGTTTTTTTAGGGAGAAAAATATATTCGATACACTTAAATATGTGTAAAATGTCTTAAATATTTTTTGCAATTTAATTCAATTTAATTTCCCCTGCATGGAATACACCATGTTGTCTCTACAGTAGCCCAAACGGAAAAACTGCTCTACAGAGCGCTTTTCATAAATATATTATCTACTTCGGCAAAGAAACGAAAATCTGACGACATCTTAGTTCTGTGTCAGTTACCGTTGTGCTTCAAAAGGAAGGAAGGAGGGATGGAGCCGTTGGTTGCAATTCGCAACCTCGCCGCTAGATGTCGCTTAATTTCATACACTGGACCTATAAGATCTTAATGCTAATGTAAGATTACTAAATAATCATATTATATTAAAAAAATAAAACCCTTAGTGCTTCTGGACCAGTGTTTACATCTTGCAAAGTGATCTATATTACAGAAATCATCAAATCTTTTTTAAATTTAAGGTGGTGTGATATTTTCAATTCTGTTGTGGTAAGCTTAGCGTCACTATCTCCGGTAAACTTTTAGTACTTATCAACCAGATAAAAAGGTTAGTTCCAGTCCTTGATTCTGATTGGTCAATAGATGTGCTTTAATTACAACAATTTTGTGTATCCAGAGCGTGTGTATCACTACGCTCCCGTAGCAACCACCAGCAGCAACGTAATCGAAACATTCTGTTGCCGTCTACAGTCGACCAGGGCCTATTTTTTCCAGAGGAAGGAAGTCATAATGTGATTTTACTTCATGAACGTTGCATTGATATATATTTTTCGACTTTAATATTTGTATTGTAGGGTAACTTTTTTATAAAAAAGCAATAAGATAGTCAAGGCTTGTACTTCATCGTGAATATAAGTCATGGCTGATGGCTTTGCATCTTGCCTAACAATGCTCTCCAGCTCTGATTTATTCACAATAAAGCACAGTCTCTCGTACCTTATTGCTAACATATCATTCAATATAAAATACTCAACATAATTTTTATTAAAATTAACTCCGGAAACATACTAAAAAGTTAAGTTAATGGGCAAAAAAGTGATTGCATCATTTACACAATGTAACAATTTTTCATTTAAATTTTTACTCCTTCTTTATAAAGTTTAACATGCTGAATACGAAAATTTTATGACGGTCCTCACAAAGAAATTGTGACACAGTCATTTTATAAATTTCAATATTATTACTTGTACGCAGAAATCACAAGGTAACACTGAACTCTAAACAGTTACAAAACATTTACTAAAAATGAGTCGTCCAAAACTTCAGAAGTGTACTTTTGATCGTTTTTGACTTTTATGACTAATACTGTCCTTACAAACCGAGTTCCAGACGCAGCCACCCATCATCGCTTCATCCCACCTTCTCTGTGCTACACAAATTATTAGAATTTTCTGGCAGTGACAATTGAAAAATTATTTTCAAAATATGTTTTTTTTTGCAATATACTAATATGTCTTAATGAATGATATAAGCTCAAAAATTACTTAAATATACACAACATGTACACTAAAACATTGACGCTTCATGAAAAGTAATATTACCACATTAATTAGCACCACAGCATTGTACAAGACCTATACAAATTTGGGTGAATTTTTTTTTTATTATGTGTTATTTATTCTGCAGTGCATGGTGGGAACCCAAATGCCGGCATATGTAGAATCTTGGGCACATTATGCTGATAATCTTTCTGTAGCACAATACTGTAACATCAGTAACATCACTCATGTCCATTTTAAAGTCACAATTGTCATTTCATTCTAATAAACTTTATAACTACCACTGTAAAAATAAGCGTGAAATTGTGGTAGAACCGTACTGTTAATTCACAATTAACTTTTTACAGCGTATAGCTCTCAGATTGCTAACGTCAACAGTTAATTTGCCTCCATGCAAATAAACCTCTCAGAGTCGCAAAAAACACACATATTTCATGTCATGATCGCATCTAGTTTTCTTAGCTCAGCATGAATGCAACTGCACGTGTTCTTTTACTGCCCATAAAGGCCGAGTATCATTTATACCCCCTCCATATCCATTTTAATTAACCCCTCTGTCGACCCCCTTCCTTATAGCACGTACTGAAATGCAGTCTTGGTTATCACAGGGTTAAAGGTATCTCTAGTCTCTCTTAACCACAGCCTTGCTTTACAACTTAGTCTTATTGCTGCGGTATGGATTGCATTTCTGTCAACACCCCAAACTAATTATTCAGTAGCAATTACAGACGCAGTAACTCTGGATTTAAATGGAAACACATGGGGCTGCTTAAGAGCTGCGGGAAATGTAACTGTAGAGATTGTCAGTAAAAGAGCTCAGAGAGAGAAAACAAAATATACAACCGCAGCTGCAGAAGATTCCTACCCCTCAGTTTAGGTGTGCTTTATTTCAACGACAAATTATTCCTATTATAAATGAATGAGAATTTATATATAAACAAAACATAAAGAAATGCAAAAATGGTAACGAAAGAGATTAAGAGGTTGATCAAAAATTGTTGCCTAGTAAATGCACTAGCTAGCATGAACTAACAAAGTGCAATATAGTTTTTCAGTATTTATTAATCTTTGTTAATGTTACATGAAATGCTTTATATGTATTGTTAATTGTTAGTTAATGTTAGCAAATGCATTGACTAATGTTAACAAATACAACCTTAATGTAAAGTGTTAGCAATGCAACTGGCAAGGAAAGACAAAGAGATGATGTTCTTAAAGTTCTTATAAAGTTCTTATATATATAAGTCCTTATAAAGTTGATCATTGTAGTATTTCGGGCCAGATAACATTGCATGTTATTTTGATGTTGTGTTTGTTGTAATAGTTTCCCCATAGTTTCCTATGTGAAGTATTTGAAATTAAAGTTGGAACAATGCCACAGCTAAACCCTGTGGCTCCAGAATTTTGGCTACCTGAGCATTAAACAGAGAAATAATTACCTTTTCTTGATTCACCTTTATGGATTTCACTGGCCTCTCGTGTGCTTTCCTGAACATTCCTAATTTGTGCTTAACCTAGCAGTGGAAGGTGGAGTATAAATCGCAGTACAACAAGAGATATGGCTTCTTCTGAAGTGTGGCCAACTCTGAGCCGAGCCATCTTATTTCATGCCTGAAGTAATTGGTTTTTAAATCTATTATGCAACTATTTCTTTCCCATGCTGGAAGAAATGGGCCATGGAGTGGTGTTGTTAATTGTACAGAACTGTGCATTGCTTTATGGGGGTCAATAGTTGATAACAGCACCTATATTGTAGCATCTCTCTTAAATGGATGTCTCTGAAAATCGTGCACCACAGTGGCACCACAAAACAACACCCCTCCTTCTCCAAAACGTGAAGCATCGATTAATGGTGACAGCATGTCGAAACAGCAGGTTTTGAGCTTGTGCTTTCAAAGGAATTTTTATTAACAGTGAGTCATGCAATGAATCGGAAAGCTGGTAATGAGTTTTTTTATGTGCTATAATTTATGAGAGGCAGTTTGTGCAATGCACTGATATGATCAACCAACGAGGCATAATTGAGAACACATTGTCTGTTAGCATGTGAAAGTGGATCCGCTATACTGCCACTCTAGCTTGCGTGGATGTATTGTGTGTGTTTATGTGTTAGCCTTAAATCTGAACTACATTGCTAATTATTGTGATACCCTGAGACAATTCCTGTCCTAGGCCATAACTACAAAATGTTATGGCCTTTGTTTATTTGTGAAAAAAGGAAAAATGTTATGGCCTTTGTTTATGTTATGGCCTTTGTTTAAAAAAGGAAAAATGAAAAAAAGCCTTATTGTGAAAAAGGAAAAAGACAATAGCTTACATCAGTTCAATGGTTTCAGTTCACTTTATCTCTGTGTATCGCCAGTTCTTAGTTATAAACGTCATTGCTGATGGATGTGGTTTCATGTCATTTCATATTGATTTGGGATGCACTGAATGTTCAGCAACCGAAATTAGCAAAATAGTAGTACACCATCTCGGAGAACAGTCAGCTTTTGTGGCGGAGTTTAGAGAGACGTGAACTGAAATGGTTGTTGGTCAGCCTCAGCATGCATTGCTTGCATGGATGTTGGCTTATGTTGAATGACACTTTTTACAGAGTACATTACATTCTTTCTGCTGTCACTTAGTCCATTGAATAAGTGAGAGGGATGAAACTTGGTTTAATTGTTCAAAAGTTCAATTGTATTATATTGAAAAGCAAGACAAAATATAAAAAGGCACATTTTGATCATTCAATTTATGCAATAGTGAAAAGTTGGCTAAATAAATAGAAATGCAAAAAAACTTCGGTCAAGTGTTTCATTTTTATTCGGCTTCGGCCAAGAATTTTCATTTCGGTGCATCCCTAAATTGATATCATCCCTTTATGGATCCGTGACCATAAAATTATTCTCTAAACTGCAGTAGTTGACAAGAGATGGATGATGTGAGCTCCAACTTGTGAGCTTCCATTGATAGTTGTTCCTGAAAGGGACTCGTCATGTGCATAAAGTAAAACCTTTCTCAGTTTTGTCTCGTCTCTGGACATGCCCATATTCTGTCAGTGTTCAGAATATGAACACGAATATGAATATGAACATGAACACTTCAGTATATTCTCACAGTTAGTGTTGAGATTATGAGATTATGTTGCCCTTCATTACTGTTCTTTAATCATGAAATATTTTCAGATCGGCTGTGTTTGTATTGTTGTGTTGTTGGACACTTACATTGTACCAGGTAAGATCTATTTCTTAGACATTTTCTTAGCTTAGACATTAGATAAATTTGGAACATTATCTTTATTATTACTCTATACTCACCGAAGTGGTTGCAAGCCTCTTGGGTGAATTTCAATCCAATTGAATCCAAGCCATCTCTTCTTTCACTCAGTTTTCCATTGAGGCTGACCACATTTGGGTCAGACTGACACCGCACTCCTGCCAGGTGTTGCCCATGAAGTCCTCTGCCCTCTTCCTTTGACACTGTCCTCTGTCTTTCTGAGTGCCTTCAGAGAGACATACTGGCCTCATTCATCTCTGTGTGGTGGGAAGTTGTCCACTCCCTCGCCAGCACTTTTCAAAAGGCTGAACTTTAGTTGACTCCAGACGGCTAGCTGTCAAGATCTGGGGGACCCGGACTCAAAGCGTGCATTTTAAACACCAGGCCCCCGTCCAAGGCCTGGCACAGCGCTGTTACTTCTGAGACCAACGGCAACTAGAAAACAGAGCACGAGGAAACATCCCAAGAACAGGTTTCCACATCCACCTAGATCCAGGTAGAAGGCACAGCGGGGTTACCTGTGGACCTTTTTTAGTTTGTCTGAGGGGGCAGAAAGGTGAATGGGCAGGGGGAAAACGACAAGAGACAGTAGGCACAATCTGGCTTGTTGCCAGTGTCAGCTGTTCATCTTTCATGAATGTTTTAAATTCTCTTGGCTAAGCTGACCAAGAGTCAGTCAGAGATACTGAACTAATGAAGAGGACCCCGTGTCGAGAGGCCTTCTGCACTCATCCAACCAGGGGGCATTACCAAACTAATTGGCCTTCTGAAGAGAAAGTCTGCATGTCCTCTACGTGAACCCTGATCAAAGGCCTCATCTGGAAAGAATATTAATGAGTTAAGCTACTTAATTTCTGATTCATTTAACTAACAGGACCGTGTTATTGATATTGAGAGAATCTATATCTTCACCCTCGAACCAAAAAGAGCACTTTTACTTCCATTCCATATTGTGGATGTCTGACGTCTTCTTCATCGGTTTTTGTCAATAAAAGGTCATTTCAAGGTCACCCTCTCCTATAAAAGTGAAAAGTGTACCATAAAACTGAATCTCGCCACAATTTAATATTCTCTTTGACACTGTGAAGAAACATAACAGCTGTTCCTCTGGTCTTATTAGAGCCCGTTTTTGAAGTTTGACTTTAGAGTATCAAGACATGAGAAGCAAGTTGGTGTTGTTGTGGTAAGCTTGCAAGTTCAGAGAAATGGACACCACACAATGTCTAATAAATGTAGGAAAAAATGCGTCAACTCACAATTGACCACCTTCTTATTATCATGCATTATTTATTATTGCTGGAGGTGACATTTTTTAGTTTTGTTGTGTGTAAAGTGTTGCTAATGTTGTTTTAAAAGTAGGTAACCTCGTCAGAGATGTCAGTGAAAAAGCAGTAGCTGTCTCTACACGGCTGGTTAATGCTTTGTTTTTTTAGCAATACAAGCAAATACACGACTTTTGGCATGACAGCTATGACTTGGCATGAAATCTTTGATTTATTTAGGTTGATTAAGAAACCATGTTAAATATTAGGTCAGATGAGATGAAATTTATCTTTCTACAACAAAAAATCCCATCATGCATTTCTATTTTTATTTTTAATTGTGATGCTTATTCTCTCTTTCTCTCTTAAAAGTTGGACTGACAAACAATATAGACCGTTTAACAGTTAACTTCCGGTTTGTGTTTGGCTAGTATAACTGTTTATATTTAATTTATGTTCATAATATTAATTTATATTATTTGATTGTATAATAATTGTATTTAATAAACGATCTGTTGAATTTTGTTGTATGTTCATTTTATTAAATTAGCTATTTGTCAAAGGGGTCCTGTAGTTTTGATGCATTTAAAGAAACCGTATGGTGCATTGACATCTAGCGGTTGAGCTTGGTATTGCAGTCTAAATTTAAAATATTGGAGAGACAAGTTCAGTCAAGTAACGGTTCTTCTTGGATTGTTTTGATTGTCATCAGAAATAATATACAGGCACTCTATTGTGTGTGAAGTTCAGTTGGAGTCCCAAAAGAGCGCATGCGCAGTAACATTTGTTTATGTTGT